>CAKAOJ020000241.1:0-600000 GCA_916701645.2 Sebastolobus alascanus
CATACTATCATGTCGAAAATTTTTGTGAAAATTTTCGAAAATATTCGTAAAAAAATGTCGTAGTATAGAATGTCGAAAATTTTAATGAAAACAGGCATAGTATAGTCTGTCGATTCATTTGGTGGAAAAAAAACTCAGTTTAAATTTTCGTCAATTTTCATGAAAAGTCATACTATAGTATGACTTTTTCAAAAAAAGTCGAAATTTTAAACTGAGTTTTTTTTCCACCAAATGAATCGACAGACTATACTATGCCTTTTTCATTAAAATTTTCGACTTTCTATACTATGACATTTTTTTACGAATATTTTTGACATGACTTTTTTCATGAAAATTTTCGAAAATATTCGTAAAAAAATGTCGTAGTATAGAATGTCGAAAATTTTAATGAAAACAGGCATAGTATAGTCTGTCGATTCATTTGGTGGAAAAAAAACTCAGTTTAAATTTTCGTCAATTTTCATGAAAAGTCATACTATAGTATGACTTTTTCAAAAAAAGTCGAAATTTTAAACTGAGTTTTTTTTCCACCAAATGAATCGACAGACTATACTATGCCTCTTTTCATTCAAATTTTCGACTTTCTATACTATGACATTTTTTTACGAATATTTTTGACATGACTTTTTTCATGAAAATATTCGTAAAAAAATGTCGTAGTATAGAATGTCGAAAATTTTAATGAAAACAGGCATAGTATAGTCTGTCGATTCATTTGGTGGAAAAAAAACTCAGTTTAAATTTTCGTCAATTTTCATGAAAAGTCATACTATAGTATGACTTTTTCAAAAAAAGTCGAAATTTAAAACTGAGTTTTTTTTCCACCAAATGAATCGACAGACTATACTATGCCTTTTTTCATTCAAATTTTCGACTTTCTATACTATGACATTTTTTTACGAATATTTTTGACATGACTTTTTTCATGAAAATATTCGTAAAAAAATGTCGTAGTATAGAATGTCGAAAATTTTAATGAAAACAGGCATAGTATAGTCTGTCGATTCATTTGGTGGAAAAAAAACTCAGTTTAAATTTTCGTCACTTTTCATGAAAAGTCATACTATAGTATGACTTTTTAAAAAAAAGTCGAAATTTTTCATCACTTTTCATGAAAAGTCATACTATAGTATGACTTTTTAAAAAAAAGTCGAAATTTTAAACTGAGTTTTTTTTCCACCAAATGAATCGACAGACTATACTATGCCTTTTTTCATTCAAATTTTCGACTTTCTATACTATGACATTTTTTTACGAATATTTTTGACATGACTTTTTTCATGAAAATTTTCGAAAATATTCGTAAAAAAATGTCGTAGTATAGAATGTCGAAAATTTTAATGAAAACAGGCATAGTATAGTCTGTCGATTCATTTGGTGGAAAAAAAACTCAGTTTAAATTTTCGTCAATTTTCATGAAAAGTCATACTATAGTATGACTTTTTCAAAAAAAGTCGAAATTTTAAACTGAGTTTTTTTTCCACCAAATGAATCGACAGACTATACTATGCCTTTTTTCATTCAAATTTTCGACTTTCTATACTATGACATTTTTTTACGAATATTTTTGACATGACTTTTTTCATGAAAATTTTCGAAAATATTCGTAAAAAAATGTCGTAGTATAGAATGTCGAAAATTTTAATGAAAACAGGCATAGTATAGTCTGTCGATTCATTTGGTGGAAAAAAAACTCAGTTTAAATTTTCGTCAATTTTCATGAAAGTCATACTATAGTATGACTTTTTAAAAAAAAGTCGAAATTTTAAACTGAGTTTTTTTTCCACCAAATGAATCGACAGACTATACTATGCCTTTTTTCATTCAAATTTTCGACTTTCTATACTATGACATTTTTTTACGAATATTTTTGACATGACTTTTTTCATGAAAATTTTCGAAAATATTCGTAAAAAAATGTCGTAGTATAGAATGTCGAAAATTTTAATGAAAACAGGCATAGTATAGTCTGTCGATTCATTTGGTGGAAAAAAAACTCAGTTTAAATTTTCGTCAATTTTCATGAAAAGTCATACTATAGTATGACTTTTTCAAAAAAAGTCGAAATTTTAAACTGAGTTTTTTTTCCACCAAATGAATCGACAGACTATACTATGCCTTTTTTCATTCAAATTTTCGACTTTCTATACTATGACATTTTTTTACGAATATTTTTGACATGACTTTTTTCATGAAAATTTTCGAAAATATTAGTAAAAAAATGTCGTAGTATAGAATGTCGAAAATTTTAATGAAAACAGGCATAGTATAGTCTGTCGATTCATTTGGTGGAAAAAAAACTCAGTTTAAATTTTCGTCAATTTTCATGAAAAGTCATACTATACTATGCCTTTTTTCATTAAAATGTTCGACATTCTATACTATGACATTTTTTTACGAATATTTTCGAAACTTTTCATGAAAAAAGTCATGTCGAAAATGTTCGTAAAAAAATGTCATAGTATAGAATGTCGAAAATTTTCATGAAAAAAGGCATAGTATAGTCTGTCGATTAATTTGGTGGAAAAAAAACTAAGTTTAAATTTTCGTGAATTTTGATGAAAAGTCATACTATACTATGACTTTTTTCATGAAAATGTCGAAATATTAAACTGAGTTTTTTTTCCACCAAATGAATCGACAGACTATACTATGCCTTTTTTCATTAAAATTTTCGACATTCTATACTATGACATTTTTTTACGAATATTTACGACATTTGTTCACGAAAATTTTCGACATGCTATAGTATGACTTTTCATGAAAATTTTCGAAATTTTAAACTGAGTTTTTTTTCCACCAAATTAATCGACAGACTATACTATGCCCTTTTTCATGAACATTTTCGACATTCTATACTATGACATTTTTTTACGAATATTTTCGACATGCTAAAGTATGACTTTTTTCATGAAAATATTCGTAAAAAAATGTCATAGTATAGAATGTCGAAAATTTTAATGAAAAAAGGCATAGTATAGTCTGTCGATTCATTTGGTGGAAAAAAAAACTCAGTTTCAAATTTCGACATTTTCATGAAAAAAGTCATAGTATAGTATGACTTTTCATGAAAATTGACGAAAATTTAAACTGAGTTTTTTTTCCACCAAATTAATCGACAGACTATACTATGCCTGTTTTCATGAAAATTTTCGACATTCTATACTATGACATTTTTTTACGAATATTTTTGACATGACTTTTTTCATGAAAATTTTCGAAAATATTCGTAAAAAAATGTCATAGTATAGAATGTCGAAAATGTTCATGAAAAAAGGCATAGTATAGTCTGTCGATTAATTTGGTGGAAAAAAAACAGTTTAAAATTTCGAAAATTTTCATGAAAAAAGTCATACTATAGCATGTCGAAAATTTTCGTGAACAAATGTCGAAAATATTCATAAAAAAATGTCATAGTATAGAATGTCGAAAATGTTCATGAAAAAATGCTCAGTATAGTCTGTCGATTAATTTGGTGGGAAAAAAACTCAGTTTAAAATTTCGAAAATTTTCATGAAAAGTCATACTATAGCATGACTTTTTTCATGAAAATTGACGAAATTTTAAACTGAGTTTTTTTTCCACCAAATTAATCGACAGACTATACTATGCCTTTTTTCATGAAAATGTTCGACATTCTATACTATGACATTTTTTTACGAATATTTTCGAAAATTTTCATCAAAAAAGTCATACTATGGCATGTCGAAAATTTTCGTGAACAAATGTCGAAAATATTCGTAAAAAAATGTCATATTATAGAATGTCGAAAATTTTCATGAAAAAATGCATGGTATAGTCTGTCGATTAATTTGGTGGAAAAAAAACTCAGTTTAAAATTTCGAAAATTTTCGTGAACAAATGTGGAAAATATTCGTAAAAAATTGTCATGGTATAGAATGTCGAAAATTTTCATGAAAAAAGTCATACTATAGCATGTCGAAAATTTTTGTGAACAAATGTCGAAAATATTCGTAAAAAAAAATGTCATAGTATAGAATGTCGAAAATTTTAATGAAAACAGGCATAGTATAGTCTGTCGATTCATTTGGTGGAAAAAAAACTCAGTTTAAATTTTCGTCAATTTTCATGAAAAGTCATACTATAGTATGACTTTTTCAAAAAAAGTCGAAATTTTAAACTGAGTTTCTTTTCCACCAAATGAATCGACAGACTATACTATGCCTCTTTTCATTAAAATTTTCGACTTTCTATACTATGACATTTTTTTACGAATATTTTTGACATGACTTTTTTCATGAAAATTTGCGAAAATATTCGTAAAAAAATGTCGTAGTATAGAATGTCGAAAATTTTAATGAAAACAGGCATAGTATAGTCTGTCGATTCATTTGGTGGAAAAAAAACTCATGACATTAGTCATGAAAATTTTCGAAAATATTCGTAAAAAAATGTCATAGTATAGAATGTCGAAAATTTTCATGAAAAGAGGAATGAACTCTGGTCTTTATTTTCAAACCAACAAAGTTTTACTATTCGGTGAAGTGCTTATTTAAAATTCGTAAAAAAATGTCATAGTATAGAATGTCGAAAATTTTCATGAAAACAGGCATAGTATAGTCTGTCGATTAATTTGGTGGAAAAAAACTCAGTTTAAATTTTCGTCAATTTTCATGAAAAGTCATACTATACCATGACTTTTTTCATGAAAATGTCGAAATTTTAAACTGAGTTTTTTTTCCACCAAATGAATCGACAGACTATACTATGACTTTTTTCATTAAAATTTTCGACATTCTATACTATGACATTTTTTTACGAATATTTTCGACATGACTTTTTTCATGAAAATTTTCGAAAATATTCGTAAAAAAATGTCATAGTATAGAATGTCGAAAATTTTCATGAAAACAGGCATAGTATAGTCTGTCGATTAATTTGGTGGAAAAAAAACTCAGTTTAAAATTTCGTCAATTTTCATGAAAAGTCATACTATACTATGACTTTTTTCATGAAAATGTCGAAATTTTAAACTGAGTTTTTTTTTAATCGACAGACTGAATCGACAGACTATACTATAGTCAAATGAATCGACAGACTATACTATATCTTTTTTCATTAAAATTTTAGACATTCTATACTATGACATTTTTTTACGAATATTTTTGACATGACTTTTTTCATGAACATTTTCGAAAATATTCGTAAAAAAATGTCATAGTATAGAATGTCGAAAATGTTCATGAAAACAGGCATAGTATAGTCTGTCGATTAATTTGGTGGAAAAAAAACTCAGTTTAAATTTTCGTCAATTTTCATGAAAAGTCATACTATACTATGACTTTTTTCATGAAAATGTCGAAATTTTAAACTGAGTTTTTTTTCCACCAAATGAATCGACAGACTATACTATGCCTTTTTTCATTAAAATTTTCGACTTTCTAGACTATGACATTTTTTTACGAATATTTTTGACATGACTTTTTTCATGAAAATTTTCGAAAATATTCGTAAAAAAATGTCATTGTATAGAATGTCGAAAATTTTCATGAAAACAGGCATAGTATAGTCTGTCGATTAATTTGGTGGAAAAAAAACTCAGTTTAAATTTTCGTCAATTTTCATGAAAAGTCATACTATACTATGCCTTTTTTCATTAAAATGTTCGACATTCTATACTATGACATTTTTTTACGAATATTTTCGAAAATTTTCATGAAAAAAGTCATGTCGAAAATGTTCGTAAAAAAATGTCATAGTATAGAATGTCGAAAATTTTCATGAAAAAAGGCATAGTATAGTCTGTCGATTAATTTGGTGGAAAAAAAACTAAGTTTAAATTTTCGTGAATTTTCATGAAAAGTCATACTATACTATGACTTTTTTCATGAAAATGTCGAAATATTAAACTGAGTTTTTTTTCCACCAAATGAATCGACAGACTATACTATGCCTTTTTTCATTAAAATTTTCGACATTCTATACTATGACATTTTTTTACGAATATTTACGACATTTGTTCACGAAAATTTTCGACATGCTATAGTATGACTTTTCATGAAAATTTTCGAAATTTTAAACTGAGTTTTTTTTCTACCAAATTAATCGACAGACTATACTATGCCCGACAGACTATACTATGCCTTTTTTCATTAAAATTTACGAATATTTACGACATTTGTTCAAGAAAATTTTCGACATGCTATAGTATGACTTTTCATGAAAATTTTCGAAATTTTAAACTGAGTTTTTTTTCTACCAAATTAATTGACAGACTATACTATGCCCTTTTTCATGAACATTTTCGACATTCTATACTATGACATTTTTTTACGAATATTTTCGACATGCTAAAGTATGACTTTTTTCATGAAAATATTTGTAAAAAAATGTCATAGTATAGAATGTCGAAAATTTTAATGAAAAAAGGCATAGTATAGTCTGTCGATTCATTTGGTGGAAAAAAAAACTCAGTTTCAAATTTCGACATTTTCATGAAAAAAGTCATAGTATAGTATGACTTTTCATGAAAATTGACGAAAATTTAAACTGAGTTTTTTTTCCACCAAATTAATCGACAGACTATACTATGCCTGTTTTCATGAAAATTTTCGACATTCTATACTATGACATTTTTTTACGAATATTTTTGACATGACTTTTTTCATGAAAATTTTCGAAAATATTCGTAAAAAAATGTCATAGTATAGAATGTCGAAAATGTTCATGAAAAAAGGCATAGTATAGTCTGTCGATTAATTTGGTGGAAAAAAAACTCAGTTTAAATTTTCGTCAATTTTCATGAAAAGTCATACTATAGTATGACTTTTTAAAAAAAAGTCGAAATTTTAAACTGAGTTTTTTTTCCACCAAATGAATCGACAGACTATACTATGCCTTTTTTCATTCAAATTTTCGACTTTCTATACTATGACATTTTTTTACGAATATTTTTGACATGACTTTTTTCATGAAAATTTTCGAAAATATTCGTAAAAAAATGTCATAGTATAGAATGTCGAAAATTTTCATGAAAAGAGGAATGAACTCTGGTCTTTATTTTCAAACCAACAAAGTTTTACTATTCGTGTAGAATGTCGAAAATTTTCATGAAAAAAGTCATACTATAGCATGTCGAAAATTTTTGTGAACAAATGTCGAAAATATTCGTAAAAAAATTTCATAGTATAGAATGTCGAAAATTTTCATGAAAAAATGCATGGTATAGTCTGTCGATTAATTTGGTGGAAAAAAAACTCAGTTTAAAATTTCGAAAATTTTCGTGAACAAATGTGGAAAATATTCGTAAAAAATTGTCATGGTATAGAATGTCGAAAATTTTCATGAAAAAAGTCATACTATAGCATGTCGAAATTTTTTTCGAAAAAAAAGTCATAGTAGTATGTCGTAATTTTTTGCGAAAAAAGTCATAGTATAGTGTGTCAGAATTTTTTTACAAAAAAAGTCATAGTATAGTGTGTCAGAATTTTTTTACAAAAAAAGTCATAGTATAGTATGTCAATTTTTTGCGAAAAAAGTCATAGTATAGTATGTCATAAAATATCATTAAAAAAAAAATTATAGTATAGAATGTCTAATTTTTTTGCCAAAAAAATCAGTATAGTATGTCGAAATCTTTTGCGAAAAAAAAGTCATTGTATAGTACGTCGAAATCTTTTGGGGAAAAAAAGTCATAGTATAGTATGTTGAAATTTTTGACAAAAAAAATGTCATAGTATAGTATGTCGAAATATTTTGCGGAAAAAAAGTCATAGTATAGTATGTCGAAATTTTTTGCGGAAAAAAAGTCATAGTATAGTATGTCGAATTTTTTTGCAAAAAAAAGTCATACTACAGTATGTATACTATTACTTTTTTAATAAAAAAATTTCGACATTCTATAGTATGACTTTTTTTTCATGAAATTTTTCGACATACTATACTGTGACCTTTTTTTCCACAAAAAATTTCAACATACTATACAGTGACTTTTTTTCCGCCAAAAATTTGGACGTACTATACAATGTCTTTTTTTATCGCAAAAGATTTTCGACGTACTATACTGACTTTTGTTCCGCAAAATATTTCGACATAATATACTATGACTTTTTTTGCAAAAAATTTCGACATACTTTACTATGACTTTTTTTTCAGGAAATTATTCGACATACTATACTGTGATTTTTTTTTGCAAAATATTTCGACATACTATACTATGACTTATTTTGCGCAAACAATTTCGATATACTGTACTATGACATTTTTTTCGCAAAAAAATTTCGACGTATGTCTTTTTTTTTTGGAAAAAATATCGACACTATAGTATGACTTATTTTGCGCAAAAAAATTCAATATACTGTACTATGACATTTTTTTCGCAAAAAAATTTCGACATACTATACTGCAACTTTTTTTTGCAAAAAAATTCGGCTTACTATACAATGACTTTTTTCGCAAAAAATGTTGACATACTACACTGACTGTTTTTCGCCAAAAAATTCGATATGCTATAGTTTGACTTTTTCTTGCAAAATATTTCGACATACTATACTGTGACTTTTTTTCCACAAAAATTTCGATTCTATCTATTTCTTTTTTATATACTATGACTCTTTAATGATATTTGTATGGCATACAATGGCCTACGATTATTTTAATTACATTTTAATGGCATAGTATACTATGACATTCTTTTATGACATACTATACCATGACTTTTTAATGACATATAATATTGTGATTCTTTTCTTTTATGATGTACCATACGATTACTTTTTCACGATATAGTATGTCGAAAAAGCCAGTAGACATACAATACTTTTTTTCAATATACTATGCTAGGACTTTTTTTGACATACTATACTATGACTATTTATGATTTTATTGACATACTATATTATGATTTTCTATGAGTTTTTTTTGGTTGAAAAAATCCAAATGACATACTATGACTTTTTTTTTTTTAATGACATTTTTAAGGCATAGTACACCATGACATTCTTTTGATATACTATAACATCGTTTTTTAATGACGTTTTCGTTATACTTTGACTCCTTTAATGAAATAAGATATTGTGATTTTTTTTTTATATACTATTCTGACTTTTTAATGATATAATACAGTATGTCAAAAAAAGTAATAGTATAGCATGCCATTAAAAGGTCATATTATAGTATGTCATAAAAAGTCATAAAGCCATAGTATCGTAAATCGAAAAATGTTAGTCTACTGACTTTTTCGACATACTTTACTATGACTTTTTTTTTTACTTTTTATGACACACTATACTATGAATTTGTATGACTTTTTACGACATACCATATATATATATATATATATATACCATATCTTCCGTCATATCTCGCACCCCTAATAAACTGTTAAATATTCACTTTTACCTCTCTACTGCACTCATACAGTTTGCATCCAAATAATAAAATTACTCTGAATCATAGGTGAAATTAGGAAACCATTTTTAAAAAAAAAGGGACGAGACCCCTATTAACAGCCAAGAAAATTTGTAATTTATTAATATAGTCCGAAAGAAGCTCCATAATCCATGGAAACATTTTTTTCCGGTGCATGTCCTTAACAATCACATTCTATGAGGAGAAAAAAGAACAACATTAAAAGCCACAACTTTGTATTTCAGTTACAGACATTTTTCCTTAATGTTTTTTTTTTTCAAAGTAAAGAGAAAGGCAAAGGCAAAGTACCCCCATTCCCCCACCCACCCTCCTTCCCTTTAAAAAACTGACAGCTTTAAAAGTCATGGGCTTTTTTTTTCTCAGTACAACCCACAGTGCTTTAGCAGAAGGATAAGCGCTCATTGGTTAAGGATTACACAGCATGGCGACGCAATGTAAAGTTTTGCTAAAACATTAGATGACGATGATAATAAGGAGGAGGAGGGAAGGGGGAAGTAGAGTGGCGGAAATCTGAGCAAGAGACAAAACAAGAACAACCCTACATCAAACCCTGAACCCCAGAGTCTGAGTCGACAAACGCCCGCAGTACAGCAGCTGGGTTTGGACTCTTCCCTCCCACTTGTGCATAGATCATGATCCTTTAAAAACCAGCTCCACTTCAAACCTGCCTCTGAAAACCATCTGTTACATGTTAAGAAATCTCTCAACTATTGAAATACCTGTCACAGGAACAGACATGTTAACAGACAGGAGAGATGATTAAAAACAAACAAAAAAAAAACCTTCTTGCACAATGCTCCTGGACTACAGGATGGAAACTTTAAAGTCAAAACATACAAATGCATTTTCTGTCACTGTCTTTTTGACAATCAAACCACTGATCAGTTTAAATGTAAAGCAATTCTACATAGATTTCACATGTAAAGCACTCCACTTTTTTCAAAGTTGATTCTCAGTCTTATTTGGTAAATATATAACTTGCTACAAACTTTTTTGTTGTTGTTGCTTTAAAGAAACAATGGTACTTTCTATATTCTGTTAAACTCATGACTTTCAGTGCTTGCTTGGAGTTTAATTGTTTTCAGTTGCTTTTTTTTTTCACACAAACATTAAACCTAGAAATGATGGAGTTGGTATCTGGAACCCTGGCCTTCCTGAGACAAAATCCACATCTTTTGAGTGTGCAAGATAGTGAGCAAACTGCGTCGCTTACAGGAAACATAAAATCACAACTCAATACATACAGAGATAGTCTGTCGACACTGAAAGAGAACTTAAAAATTGAAATGACACAACACTGATCAATCCCAGAGTTCTTAAAGTAGCATAAATCTTCATTTTGCAAGATTTCCATGTCCATATTTGATGGAAGATGAAATTAGTCTTTTTTTTCTTTTCTTTTTTTTTTACAACATTCCTGTTATAAATTCCTATTTCCTCGAACTTCAGACAAATGAAATGCTTGTAAACGACAGGTGGCTTTTGCAAAAAACAAACAAACAGAAAAGATAGGCACCTCTGAAATGAGTCTTGTAACAAACTCACCTCCCACACTTTATCCCTTTCCATTTCTCCATGAAGTTAACATAGGGATTACTAGTCCTTCTACAACTATCTATGGCCACAGTTCTTTGTTTTTTCCCCTTTTTTTGTTTTGTAGTTTGTTTTTTTTGTAGTTTTTCATTTTTAGGGTTTTTTTCTTCATTTTTTTTTGTATAATTGGAACAAAATGGTGCAATACTCAATGATAATCCTTGTATTGGATTATTCCACAATAAAAGCCACTATAAGGTAGATAAACTTTTTACAGATAGAATGAAAAAAATCCATTAAGTCCTTGAGTAAACATGTACACATGAATTGTCACCATCTCCCCTCCGTACTTAAACTCGTTTATCTACGATTAGCTGAGTGAGGGGTAGAAGACACTCAGTGCAACGTTAGAAGATAATAACAATGTCTATCAGAATAATTTTTGACAGAACAAAAAAAAAAAGAAAAGATAAAGACACAAAATATAACATACTGAGTGGAACATAACAGCAGGCCATGTGCCCGGTACACACAGTTTCTTGCGCACACATTCATACAAACATCTGACTTTCAAGCACACATCTAAGATGACTTTTGCATTTTTTTTCCTCAAAGACTTTGTATTTGTAACTTAATGCAGTACATTTTTAGTATTCTCTAAAAGCCCCTAAGTGTACCTGTCAGATGGAGAGAACAAAAGAGAATTACTGACTTCACATTACATTATTGGCGCTCCATGATTCAAGTATTTGTGTTCAATATTTTGTCTTGTTTTGATATGTTTGTGATTTTTTTATCGACTGGTTGGGTTGGGCTTTTAGACAGGTTAATTAACAAACAAATACACATATATACAGTACAAGCACTTCAAAGTACTGTAATATGTCATCAAAACCAGAACGTGCATATCCAACTCCATATAAGAAAGACGTAGCTTTCAATCAATCAAGTATCAGTTTACACCCGACCCAAATTCTTTCCTTCGTATCACTTATTTGCGGGGAAAATACATATTGCTCATTTTTCAGTTGTATTAAACCAAGACCTTTCAAACAAAAATGAAAAGTTTCAGAGGTTACGATCCAAGAAGTCTGAAGAGGTGATACCACACACCGAACTCACAGTATATATGTATATATATGTAGTGTATACATATATACTGTTATCTAGAACAGAGCTGTAGAGAGGAGAACCTCTCGATGCTGGTGCAGCATGGGAAACCCCCCTTCACTGTCAGGGTTCTCCAGTTAGTACAGGATGCTGGGAGGTCCTCGGCTATTGGGTCTGTCTGAGCTTGGATCAAGGCAGTTACAGAAACAGGCAATAGTGATTTTTGCTTGTGTGCTGCAGGACTGCAAGTCCTGAAAGGTAGCCTTTTCCCGTTTTCTTGTTTATTTATTTTTTTTTTCGATTTTTTAACTTTTTTTAATTTTTTTTTTTTTAAATGTTTAA
The DNA here is from genome assembly GCA_916701645.2 of Sebastolobus alascanus. Classification (NCBI taxonomy): domain Eukaryota; kingdom Metazoa; phylum Chordata; class Actinopteri; order Perciformes; family Sebastidae; genus Sebastolobus; species Sebastolobus alascanus. The sequence goes on from CAKAOJ020000241.1 coordinate 12,376, forward strand.
GACTTTGTACCTCTTGAAATGTGCCTCTCCCCTCCTGCTGATGCAGAGCGAGGAGAGCGAGGCTGATACAGTGGGCCCAAGCCATCTGGGTCTGTGGAAATGTACAGTTCAGTGGGCCCGCTTTGAGCAGGACACAAACATAAAAACGAGATAAATACAGCATCCACAAAAAGGCACCCCGGCCACCAGTCTACTCCTTTAGATGGTGGTAGTAGAGGCTGATGACCGGAGACGTTTCAGCTAGAAGTGCAGAGCTTTAACATATTATAGATCTTTTTTTTCACTTAGATTTTTTAGCATTTTTAAGATTTTTATGTCAAACTTCATAAAAATGACGTTAAAATGCGATTTCATTTTTGGTTTTAAAAAAATATGTACCCGGGATTACCCATCATCAACTGTGCACTGTAGCAAACTGGAACCCCCAACTGAGTAAAGATTTTCTCCTTAGCATGGGGTATTCCCCACAAAAGCATTTAAAAAAAGAAAAAAAAAAAAAGAAATCTCAGTCATTTAAGGGTGTGATGCTGCCGCCCATTTGTTTGATCCCTCCTGTCCCCCGCTGCACCCTCTGCAAAGGTTATCAAAGCTCCTCCGAACAGGGAACAGAAGTGCTCTCTATGAAGATACAGTATGACACAGCAAATTTATGTTGGCACATTACGTTGGCAACTTTTACACGCAATAATGGGCCCCGAAACAGTAACGATAGGCCACCTTTTGAGAAAAGGATTCAATACAAGCCTTTTCCCTTCCAATTAGGATTAAGTTCGAGGCATGAGGTCCGTACATATTGTCGCGCAGATGGCCTTTTAATTTAAGACTTTGCTCTCACAGTAGAAAGGACAGATACGGAGAGCTGCATCTCATACTTGGTATAATCTACTCCCCTACCCTGAGATCAAGCTGGACAGGAGTGTCTTCAGCGCAGAGAGAAAGGCCGACCTTTGATAAAGTGTTCGGACTTTAGTATACGACAGTGTTCTGGTGGCTTAGCCTGACTTTACAGAAACCGCGGGCCTTCTGAAGTGCTGACAGAAGTGCTCGAGGGACGAGTGTTAGGGTTTGCCAAGCTCTGGGAGGAGTGCTCATTCCCGAGTCAGGTTTGGCGTGCTGTAAAGGGCCCCAGCCTCTAGTCTTTTGCATAGAAACAGATAGGAGGGCCTGTTGGTGCCTGGTCAGGGGGGGGGGCTACTGGGTCTGGTTGAGGTGGAGAAGGAGAGGAGGTCATAGCGTAGCAGCTAGGCAAAGGGCAAGGGGGGACAGCCTGCGGGCAGGCGGAGCAGCTTGGAGCAACAAACACCCACACCCCCGTCTGAGACACCCTATTTTTACACATCTCAAGATACTACCTGGAAGTACTACAGAATACTGTCAAACACAAAAGCATGATCAGTTAAAAACAAATAGACAATCAATAACGCTCTGTAGTATTGATCCTCGTTTTGCATTCAATACACAGGATGAACATACAGAGGCACCTCTGACCAAAGTGTTTCTGCATATGAACAGTGAAGGGCTAGTTCAGCAGCCAGTATTTTGTAGACCACTGCATGTAGACAAAAATAACAATATAACACATTGAAAAAAATAAAGTCAAAATGATCTTTTCCAAAAAAATAAAAAGTACACTGGCAAAAATTCCAGAAATATGACTATTACATCTTCCAGCTAAAGTGATCTTTGTGTCAAAGAACTGAGAGATGGGGGAGAGGGCAGGACGACAGCGGGGTCGAGTGGTGGCGGGGCCCCCCCGTTGGAGATGCCGTGTGTGGCGGAGAGCCGTGATTGGCCGGTCTTGGAGGAGCTGCATTTCTTGCCAGACTGAGGGAGGGTCAAGTGGAGCCCAGGAGGAAGTGCTGCGCTGTGGGGCTGCCACTTGACACCCAGAGGACCACAGCAGAGAGGCACTCAGTGGACACTCTCCCTCCCCCCCCCCTCTCCGACTCACCCACCGACTGACTGGCCAGCGGGTGTCAGAGACGGCTGACGTTGCAAGTCTAGTGCCTCCAAACAGAACAAGGCTAAACATTTGGAGTAACAGTGATATTCACTTTGATATTGTTCAAAGAAGGAAAAAAAAAGACTGCAGTTTTTCCCCCAAAGTCCAATGGTACTTTCAGTTTTGTTTCCCTTCATCCTGCTACCAGAGGAACAACTCCAGACGTTTCCAAGGAATAGATATAGTACATAAAAGAGCAGTGTGTTTTCCGTTGTTTTCAATGTTTATGCTGCTCCTTTTTTGATTTATTGGATTGCAGTTGAAGCGATTTGCTCTTCATAAGTGCTATGATAAAACCCTTTGAATTTATAAAAGTCTTAGTCTCTTCTGTTTGTACAGTACCAAACGGAAGGAACACTCGTAGGTCTACTGCATTAGGAGAAACCCCTCTTATTTGGTATTGTGCCAGATACCCAGAACCATCCAATCCCACTGTGGATTCAGTCTCTGTTGGGTGTGGCTGTGGCACGCAGAGAGGAAGTGTGCATTATTGTGTCACTCTTTAGTACAGTTTGCTGCATGCACAGTTCACAGCCTCTTCTTCCTCTTTGCAGAGTTTTCCCAACATTTGCAGAGGGATTGGTGGCCTGGAGGGAATCCAAGTTTTGAAAAGGTTTGTGAAGTTCCAAAGTCTTTTTGCTGCAATCAGCAACAATTTAAAAAACAAAACAAAAGAGAAACCAGCCCCGTTGGACATAAAGTATGGACGGAAGAAAGGTCTATGGTGTATATTGCACAATGTAACTGTCACATGAAGGTGAAATTGTGTTCTTTTTTTTCCTCCGAGAACTGGCTGACCATACAGACCGCTGGGCTTCATAACAAATCGGACAATAGAAAATTCAACAAAGCCCCAGTAAGCGACTGGGTTGAAGGTGACCAGAAGGATCTGGGCTTGCAGACGTCAATGATTAGGTGCCACCGGACATACATCGACATGTACGGAAACGGAGACACGCAGCGAGGTTGACAAATAATCTTCTCTCAGCTTATATGTTGTGATAGATATCAAAAAATGCGCTTGGGTCTAGACCTACAAAAAAAAGAACATTTAACAGCTGTGTCAATCCCTCTGAGAATACAAATCAAAATAATTAAGCTGATGATTGGTAGGGCCAGTCACGCGGCCAGGCCTTCTTACTGCCCAGTGACAGAGTTGGTCACCAGTCATGTCCTGTACCACTTGCTGGCTCAGAGGTGAAAGTGTGCAAGATTTCAGCTTTTTCTTCAGTTACAAAACAAACTAAAAAAGGCGGCTTGGGAAGGACCTGGGCCAGAGAGCACTTAAGGCTAATATTAGTGCTGAGAAACAAACGTTAACATAACTAGTAAAGGTCTTTGAACCACATCATTGGCCATGGACATGCTGGGAATGGTCATTTTAAGTCTTATTTTGGGATGATTTTTTTTTTTTTTGGAGGGTAAAGGAAAGTCTCAGATGGCAGCTTTGATTGCTTCTCCTAAAAACACTTCACACAGAATGTCATGTATACTTAATGGAAAAACTAAAAACACTTAAAAGGTTTCTTTGTGTTGTATCTCATTTCAGTTTGTTTTTATACGACGCATTTCAAAAATACCAAAAAGAAAAAAAAAAACTTGCTTTTTCCCCCCCAAAAAACGTAAACCGAACAAAAAAAGGACAAAAGCGAATCAGATGGACTGGAGTCTACAGTCTGTGTGGTAGGGACTCCAGCCTTCTGATTCACTATTCACAGTTCAAAACAGTTCAAATTGATACTGATTATCGCCACATGATTTGCTTGGGTTTTGCTCCTGTTCATATTGAATTTTTTTTTTTTTTTTTTTTTGTATTTTTTTTTTCACCCCTACCTCCACCAGTGGCTTACTTGACATGGTGAAGAAGGGTCGGTTGGTTAGTGTATCGTGGCATCATCCTACATGGACTCCCCACTCAGCAGATCTCCAGGCAGCAGGGTGTTAATGGGGGTGGGGCTCCCGATCACGCGGACGTCCTCTCCGCTCGGCGGTCCCCACAGGCTGGAGTACTGGGGCACGCCGCCCCACAGCAGGTCTCCTCCACTCGGCTTGCCTCCACCGCCACCGCTGCTCCACTGGCCGATAGAGTGGGAGTGGGACTGTGCTGCCCCGCCCATCCGGTTTTGATTGGTTCCCGGGTTGGCCTGCCAGCTAGTGGTGTTAGCCCCCAGCGACTGACCTTGTGCAAAGAAGCGGTTCACCTCCTCCTCGCCGGCAAACTCCGCCAGGATGGTGGTGTTTCCAAGCACACACCTTACAGAAGAAGAGGAGGAAATCATTAGTCTTACAATAATAATTCAACCAGAAATAAGGAACACATAGTTTTCATGTTATGTAAGTAAAAATGGGACAGCATATAGCTGACATACTTTTTAACCAAATGGTACTGGTTTTTTTTTAGGTCTTTACCACACTATTACGCTTTTTTGTGCCCTGCCATAACCACATTTCAACACAATATGAAAAGTGGGTCACACGTCTTGCATTTTGTTTCCATGACAACCAGCTGCAGTGGCTGCCACGATAAGCAAAGCAAAATTAGGGACAAACCCAAGACATTTATAGATAAAACATAGCCAGTGTGCCCCCAGACTGGCTCTGCGCTGGTGTTTCCTCCCATTTCACTTTATTACAATAACCACTGTAACATTATAATACAGCTGACTACAGCATGACTCACCATCTCTTCTTCCATGTGACTGTGATACAAAAATAACATCGTCTACACTCATCCAAAAAGCTGAACTGTTCTCAGCATGGGAAAACACCATGAAGAAACCAGGAACATTAGGTTTACCCCAAGTGTTCCCCATTTTCTTTCTCTGTAATAGCTGCTTCACTTTACTTTAAAAAAGGCAGCAGACGTTGAGAAAGAAAGAGGGTGAACGTTTCCTTAATTTCTGTTTGCTAAAGCTGATGTCAGAGACTTAGCTGAGGCTTACATGTGCAGAGACTTCTGGGCCTTTGCAGCCTCGTCCTTGGAGCTGTAGCGCACCACAGCGTTCCCCTGGGTCAGGTTGAGGTGGAATGTGATCAGGGGGCCGTGCTGCATGCACAGGGTCCGCAGAGTCGAACCATCAATCTGGAGCACAATAGGAAACAAAAGTGCAAAAAAAAATTGCAGTTACAGCTGATATCCAAGTTTATTCATCGATATTACACTGCATTTTCAGTCCCTATTTATTTCCCTTACTCGCTGCCCACGCTCTATTTCTTGCGGTTTGTTTTCTTTCTTTTTTGTCTTTTTTTGAGTATACGTAAGACCGGCAATAAGTCATCCAGAGAAGGCTCACATGACCATGCCTCATTTAGAGGAAAACAATCCCGTGTCCCTCATAGACGGTAACAGTGTAAAGACAAGAAGTTGAAACATGTCTCCAAACTTCTACTTTAAACAAACCGGTCATAGTAATAACGCTATGCTGAAGAGTTGCTTTGTAGTTAGTTGCACCAACAATTAATCAAAAAACGCTGATCTCTGATTTGTTCCCCTGCCGTGTCCTAAAAGATCTCTCCTAGAATTCCTAATATTTACATGCTAGTTTTTACTCATAATACACTGTGGCTTCAATTTAGCAAGAATTAGCAGCACAGAGTACGTACTTGTGGGGTGAGATTCCTCAGCACCAGCCAGCTGCTGGTCCTGTTGGAGCTGTCAGTACTCCAGGTGGTTCCCTCTGTGACAGAAAGGTAATATATAATGTTAAGTATTAAGTGTAAGAAGAAAAAGTAAAGTAGTGTAGAGCTGCAGTTTGTCATGATAAAATGTTGTCAGTGCATTAGTTTTTCTGCAATTTATATACAACATATATATATATAATAGGCAAATAGAAGACAGGGAGTATGTGACAAATACATTTCAAGTGACAGTACCGTTATAATAGAAGTCTAAAAGGGAAAGTGTTCAAACTAATTTACTGTGAAATCATTTCTTTCAGCCACTGTGATGCTTTTTCAAGAGGGCTCGAGGTCAGAGAGTTTAACTTTTCAAACAACAGAGAGAACACACATTCCTCAAACTGTGTTATCTATTTCCACACACATGATTCTCATCTACACTACTACAAGCAGTTTCCTCTTCGACCTGCATTAACTTAGACATGTGATGTCAAAACAAGGTCACAAGTATGATGTTTAAACGAGGCTTCTCGCAGAGCCGGTAAACCTCAAGATGTCAGTTTAGCAGGGTGTGTTCACCCGGCCTTTATATAGCGAGTGGTGTCAGTGCACAGTCGCAGCTGCGAACTTTGGCACACCTACACATCTTCGGTCACATCTGTGTTTGCAGGGTGTGAAATACATCACAGATATTGATGTGTTGCTTTCACTTTGGGGAGAGTTGTCTTCAAATCAAAGCTATGTTGAAAATTCTTCATTTAATCTCATTGTAGATAACAGATTTTGTAAATGGCTTTTAATTCTACAATCTAAGACAAAGTCTTCGGAGCTACATGTTTGTTTCTTCCGAAGTTAATGGACTTATTGTAATGATGTTAAGACATTTTAAAGCGATCTAGTCCTGGTAATGAACACCTCAAAGTGAAACATGAGACTCAGAAGTGTCAATAGACTTAGCAATGTTTCCCATGTATAGAATTTATGTGGCCAACCAACTTAAAAAGATGCTAATTTTTTTCTTTCTTTAAATATTGTGCTTTGAAATGCAGTCGAAATTGCAAGTTGGTTGAAAAGCCTGAAGGATCTTGAGGAGTTTGTGACTGAGATAGATTGAAGTACGCTCCATTATGTGCTGCTAATAGAAATTAAATAAGTGCATTGTAGTTTAGAGGCTCACCAGAGGTGTAGGAGCCGCTCCAGCCTTGGGCCAGGCCCAGCGAGTTGCCACCCCAGGTGGAGGAGGGCTTGTTGTTGGTGAGGCCTGGCGGGGGCCGGGAAGGGGCTGCGTTGCTGCGCGGCCCCTGAGGGACTTTCCACAGCTCATGGGACAGGGAGGCTTGGCTCTGGGAGATGGGCCCTGGGGACCAGGTGGACTTCATGTCAGACAGTTTACCTTCACATGGAGAGAGGGAGGGGAGATCGAGGACAGAAAATCAGTAACAGATGAAGATGTGATGTTACAACTACAAGTTGGTTATAAGCTCCCAACATTTATGTTCCTGGTTCAGCTAATGCCAACTATAGCTTCAGTGGGTCTTGATGTTTCCTTAGTGTAATTAAATTCACCAAATCATTTTTTAAAAGATAAAAAAAAAGTTACATACTTGTGCACTAACAATGTGCACTGCATCTACCTGAAATCTTTCTGCTGTAAAAGTGAATTCAATCATAATCCAAAAGAATGTTAAAGTAGACACAAATGCTTGCTGAAGTGAAAGTAGAAACCAAATTAAGAAACTATATTTTTCAGTTTCTAGTACCGCTTTGCTGGACTTATGTGGAATTTCTGCCTTCCTTCAAAATTTGTATAAATGCAAAAACCGAGACAAATAGTGTCTAAAAACAGTATATTCAAAGAATCACATCTCAAATGACATATTCACAAAGTAGAGAGCTGAATTCTTTGTGATTATTTATTTTTTTTTATCTTAAAGCAAACACAAAAACACACCCACACACACACACACAAATGCAGGGTGTGTACTGGTGTCATGATGGGCTTGGGTGAGGCTTGTTTTTTTGTGGGTTAAGGTCAAAGAAGCACGGATGGTTGAAGGTCACGTTTAGGTGAGGTTGCTGTCTTAGTATCGGTAAAGGTGTTGTCTAAAGGCACTGAGGGCACAAGTTTAGGTTTGACTTGGAGTAAAAGAAAGGTCATAAACACGGGTCAGGGGTTGGGTAAGGTTTAGGATAAGTAGGGAGCCAAAGACAAGCGTTGTATCAGGGCTCTCATTTGGTTGAGGAGAGGGATTTGGCAGGTCCACACATGGAGGGAAGATACTCTGGATGTGTACCTGAGCTGTCTCCATCAGAGGACGACAGACTGAAAGAGCTAGAGTAGCCACTGACTGGCCAGTCACTGCTGGTTGGAGGCAGAGAGCCATTCTGAAGTGGCGGAGCTGGGGAAGTGGCTATGAGGTCGTAGAGGTAACAGTATTGTGACCAGAGACAGAGAGAGAAAAAACAAACAATCATGTATGCATCAGTGCAAGCACATGCTATTGGGGCCTGTGGTGTAGTAGAGATAGTATACATGGGTCAGCATGTGTAAGTGAAGTAATTATTAATTTACATCGGATTCACTTTACACAGCATGTTTTTGCTTTAGGGCTACTGGTTGTCTTTAACTAATATTTGTGTCCCTGCTTCTGTTCGTACCTCCATTCCTGTCCCGCAGCAGGTATCGATTGACGTCGTGGATGTTGGTGTTGATGGTGGGACCGCTGGGGACGCTGCCAGGGGTCATGTTGGGGTCATTCTCAGGGTCGATGTTCTGAAGGCCCTTCCATGGCACACCTGGGCAGAACTCTGGTGGAGCAAAATAAAGTGCTTAACTAAGGGTTTTGAAAGCACGTACGTTAGTATGTTAGTGTGCGATTTCGAACACTGCCCGAGTCTTGAGAAGAGTAAAACATAAGTGAAACACCTGTGTGGGTTGACCATGGATGTGTACGGGCTTTAGTGGATATCTATTTGCATCTTGTTCTCACCTGGGGGCCAGTTGATGTTGGTCCCATTGGAGATCTTTTCATTGGGGCTCTTGCCCTGGCCCCAGCTGTCAGGGGGCACCATGGGGCTGGTGGGGGACTCAGAGCTGGACATTAGATTGTAAGGGCTGTATGAGTCCTCCAGGTGGGGGGGCTTCCCGGGGGGGCCCAGGCTAGAGGCAGCAGATATGGCACCTAGTGCATGCGAAGAAAAATAAGAGATTCAATTTAACTTGGTTTTACTTCATAATAAGGACATAATATATGAAAATACTCAAAACAATATTCACATTGAAGGCCCTTTCAGAAGGTGATGTCTACAGTAAGTTATCTATATATGTGTAGTGAAGCTCAGGGTGTCTTTTAAGGACGCCAATACATCTTTCCATAATACATGGAAGGCAGTTTTTTATTTCAGCATCAGTTTGAAGTCAGAATGTGTGGAATTACCAGAGCTGATGATATGTCAAACGTTAAAATGGAAAGCGTAGGAGTCAACAAGCTAGTGTTAGCTAGTTTCTCCTCTCAAAACAATATGCAAGCCAAATGTGTTTTGGCAGGTGGTTAACACTATTCATTGTATGATGAATATGTACGTCAGTGGTACCACACTGGCTCAAATATAAGAATGGTAAATATTATATTATATTCAAGGATTTAACATTTCCATTGTCCTAGCCTAAAAGAAATGTGGTGTCAGGGTTCCCACATTTGGGTGAGCAGAGGTCTAGCGGGTCGTGCGCCGGAGCGATCAGTGGGCGACAAACTGAAAGCTTCCATCTAGGCTGACGATGAGCTTTCAGTCAGAATGTGTGAAAACAACAAAGGCACTGAGAAAGGTGACAACAAGCTGGTGTCAGTTGTTGAGTTCCTCATCTGCAAAGAAATCTGATCAAATCAAGATCAAGGCTGACATTATGGATTGTGATTATGATTAACTCTGTTTTACAGCTTTTGAGAAAGTTACTGTTATCATCAAGTTACCCAAACTTTACCATCAAAGTCCATCCTTCTCTCCTGTACACAAAAGAACTATTAATATAGCTGCTATACATATTAGCTGCCTAGTGGTACTTTACCATACAACATGTGCGCAGGGGGGAACTGTACAGAATAATGTGTACATTCATTTAAGATGGCATGGGAATTTATTTATATTGTTAAATCTAGTAAAGGAGGTTTCATGTGTATTTTTACTTGACTACAGTACTGTATGTATACAGTATTGTATGTATATGCGTGTACGTATGCCTGCCTGTGTTTTTCTTCGACGTACCGTGCTTATTGAGGTTGTTCTCCATGTTTGAGGAGTTGCCAGAGAGGCTGTCCATGGAGTTGGAGTGTGTCCACTGGGACAGGCGGGATTGGGGCTGAGGGGGCTCCTTCAGGGACAAACCCCCAACCTCCATGCAGTTTACATTCATGTTTGGATTCAGTCCAGCTGCACACACAAGAAAAAAACATCTTTTATTTTTATTTATCCACAATATGTCAGTCAAGTCAAGTCAAGTCAGTGGTGGAAGATTTCTATTTACAGGACCAATATGTAATATATTTACTGTAATAACTCATAAAATGACCATGATATGTGATCAGAGATTAAGGAAACACGCTGAATTGAAATACTGGCTTTTCTGACAACAATGCTACATCCAGTATGTTCTCCTTTGAAATTTCAATTCCGGTCCAGAACATTGTCCACTGCCCATTTCGACACCCCGTTACCACATATGAAACAAATTGGCACGCAAACACAACCTTCTGCAGCCATGGAAGCAAACAAATGAACTGGATCAACAGATAACGTTAACGTTAGTTTCTACCCGACCTGAAAAGCCTCGGCACATCTCTCTGGGGTCCGTGTGCAGCTGGGTTATCAAGGAAGCGAGTATCTGAGACACACAGCTGGTGAAGTGATTCTGACGACTGCTGCTGGCCAGAGACTAACGCCGTGATGCTAACACACGCTAACTGCTATCAGTCACACCGGAGGAGCGGACGGGCCACGGCTCCAATGTTTTAAATTTGGATTGTAGTACCCATTTTAGAACGCTAGTTGTCAGTACTACATATTATTATTCTATTATTAGATAAAAAATCGAGTAAAACAGCTCAAAGCAAAAATAATCCACATTAATATGTTGTCAGATGTCAAGATGGAAGGCCCTAAATGTGAATCTGCACGTATTTCTAAAGGAAAAATGGCTATACACTGATTATGTTTTTAATTGGGTGCATTCACTGAATGAATTGTGGGTGGACACACTGTATTGTATGAGTATAGAGGTTGTCAACAACAAGCTACATTAAAAAAAAAAAAAAAAAGTGATTATTTTCAATTTGTGTTGTCCCCATCCCAGACTCACAGAGAGGGTAGGTGCTGTAGGCGTTGGGCGAAGACGGCGGCTCTTTGGTGTGCAGTGTGTCGGCTAGGCCCGGAGCCTGGTGTGGGCCTGTGTAGGGGTCCAGGGTTGATTTGCCGGAACCATGGCCTCCGGTGGGGCCACCGGGGGGATGCAGACCAGCGGAGGAGGAGGAAGAGGAGGAGGAATGAGAGGGAAGTTGCTGCTGCTTCATCAGCAGCGCTTGGTACAGCTGACGCTGGTGCTGCTGGATCTGCTGCTGCATGTTGGTGATTGTACGTGCAACCTGGGAGAGACGAGAAGCAGCGTCACAACAATGTTTCATAAGCAGAAAGTTTGAGCATGAGGGGGAGGAAATCAAGAAGATTATTCAAATTATGTGGTGGCAGTAGCAAGATGGATGGGAAAATGGGGACAGGAAGCAAAAACAATCGAGGTTAGAAGGGAAAGGATGAGAAAATAAGAGGATGAGAAGGTATTGGACAAAGTGAAAGGAGAGGTGGTATGGAAAGTGGAGAAAAACAGTGGTAGAAGCAAGCACTTGTTCACAAAAGGATCCCCTCTTTCAACAGACCCTATCTTGCAGCAGTCTGATGATATCTATCGAACAAAAGAACCAACATTTTTAAAAAGGAGAACAAACTCAATGACTTGTTGGCTCATGGTCAACGAGAAGTAACCGGTTCCCATGTTGTAATCTTAAAGCTTGAGTAACTCCTGTTGTGACAACGCATAATGCTTTTCCTCTGTTGCTGTTGCGTTATCGTGAGAATCACAATATTTGTGTAATGATGCATTTGTTGACTCACTTGCTGCTCTTGTTGTCTAATGGGGCCGGAAACATTGCGTTGCGCCTGCATCATCTGCTGCTGGATTTGTAAACGCTGGTACGCCTGAATGAAGGGAAACAAAAGTACAACACAATGATTAAAAAATACAATAATAGAGGGGGAAAAAATAAAACAAAGTAGGAGAGAGGGGTCAACCGTTTCAATTTTAGCCCCACTTTTTCCAAGTGTTTTCAATAATAACATTCAAGAAATGAAATCTTGTTTTGGTATTTGTGTGCCTCGTTTCATCTCCTTTCCATTTAGATAAAAGTTCACAACACATTCTCTGCCTCGGACCTCTAAACACACACTGCGCTGCTAATACAGATGGAAAGAGGGACTCCGACTCACCATTTGCAGTTGCTGAAGTTGGTACAAGAGGGTCATTTGTTGAGGGTTTATTGGTGAGGTTAAAAGTGCAGGGTTCAGACCAATGTTTTTTGCTGCAAACTGCAAGAGCTGTGCTTGGACCTGAGGGGGGGGGGGGGACGTTGGGAAGAATGGGGAGACAGAAAGGAGAGATGACAAGTTAGTCATTGCAAATCACAACAACTGTACAAAAGCAGCTTCTGGCAAGGTAAAACTAGTCACTGCTACATGCATGCAAGGAGGAAAAGAGAGGAGAAAAGGGTCTGCTAGAGGAGTCATGTAAAGCCAAGAGGTTGTAACAGGCGTAGTGTGGTTCCCAGAAAATAACTTGGTAGTGATGTTTTGTGCCACCCTTCACAATATATTTGACTTTTCAAAGAGTATGATGCTGGAATGATACTATGATATATATATCGGTTTTTGCTTCTGGTCAAGCTTATAACTCAAATGGGGCATAAGTTAAATCGTGTTCCCCGGTTATGGGACAACAAGTAAAATTTATTTATTTATTATTTAACCAGGCAATTCCTTAAAAACAAATTCATATTTACAATAAGATCTGCCAGCCAGCTTTTACTTGGTCTAGTGTGTTATGAACGAATATAGCTCCATGTTACACATTAAATATTTACATGATCATGTGTGTGTATATATCTACCTGAGGGGAGAGAAACTGAGGCACTTGAGCACGTAGACTAGGCTGGGAGGAGCTGAGAGGTGGCACTGGTGGCTGAGGAGGCTGCTGCTGCTGCTGCTGCTGCTGCTGCTGCTGCTGCATGGCCCGGGTTTGTGCTGCTCCACTACTGCCAAACATTCCACTGGGTATCTATAAGCAGGAGTCATAAAGGTACAATGAAACGTCTTCAAAAGCTCCACGTTCAATTCAAATGACTGAAGCCATATTCTAAACTGAAGAGCTGAGCCACTGAATTGAGAAGAAGTGTGTGTATTCTCGGCCACTCCACCAAAGGGTTACAGAATACCTCAACAGTAAGGTCAAGAGTAGACATCCAACCGTCAAGTCTTTATGAATTTGATGGGTTTCATTCAATACATGAATGAAACCCTTTTGAGTGCACTTTTGAGTTCTCTTTTTAATCCAACTCAAGTGCACTCAAAAGCCTAGCATGGGTCGATCATATTTCCTAGCCCACATAGCAATGTCTAAAAACATTTTTCAAAGCACTTTCCTCCAAGGTCTAACCTCACACTACACCTTGTTCACCAAAGCATGTACTTTGAATTGTAGCTATTTTATCCATTTTACCATTTATCAAAAACATTTAGCCTGTAAAAAGGCAGCTTCATCCACATTTCCAATTCTGTATTGTTAAAGAGGTCTTTCTATTCAGTGCGTGCTGCTTACACTGCCTTTGTTTGGGCTTCAAGGACATACTGTAGTTTTTCTGGGCCATGACTGCCTCTAGGGGTGATAACTGATAGAGCATAACTATCTGATTTCAATGGCCACTTCAGGCAAGGTCATACACACATATGTGAGCAATAGAAAAGTGGAGATTTGGGAGAGCATGCGGGTAGAGAGCTGTGTGTAAAACAATTACATGTATCAGTTGTTGCCATCACTGCATCAAATCCTGCACAAGCCATTACCTTTTAAAATGATGGTTTTGCATTTGCAGTGTGATAAACACAGACTGTTGAGCAAAATGTTTTACACTGACTAAGGTTTGGTTGCACAATCTATCAGCATATTCCCTTGTTAATAAAGCAGCTGTTCAAATGTATCAATCAATCAATCAATACTTTTGTTGCCATGTCAACCCACAGTTGATTGGAATTTGTTTCGGTGCAGTGCTCATTAAAAACAGACAAAAGCACACACATATAAAAAAAAAAACCAGTGTACATAGGACACAACCACATACATTTATACAATCATTCAAACCAATAAAATCCTAAAATTCTAAAATACTGTGAAGAGCCTTGTGCTATTGCAACTTCCCCTAAAGTGTCGAGTGCAAAGCATTCCTAAAGTGCATGTTGGCTGGAGCTTAATTACTCAAGTTCTCAAGTCCTCTAATGTTTGAATTTTTTGTCTTAAATTGTGGACCACAAATGATGTGTATCAATGTTGCTGGTGCAAATCTGCTATCAATTTTGAAACTATAAACTTTGTTTTTCACTATACATTAAAAGAGAGGAGAAATAACCACTTAAAATAATATTGCTGTTTTGTATATTATCACAAAATTCCTACAATTTCAACAATGTTTTATGCACATGCGTTACAAAGGTAGTTTTCACGGCAGGTATATTATTTGGATTGTGTAATACTGTCAAGTGTTTCTGTTATTTTTCCCAAATGAATTTCAGTTCTGCGACAGTGTGTAGTATAACTGTGCGTGCTCAATGTGTTACCTGTTGTCTGTTGTTCAAGTTTTGCATGGCCAGCCCCGGGTTGCCCTGTCCCAGACCCTGCCCAGGAAGGCTACTGTTGGCCAGGGGGAGCTTCAGGCTGGGGGAAGGCAGAAACGGTGATGGGGGGGCATCATCTGACAGAACACCATCCTGGACCAGAGCAAAATAAATGGAATAAACAGATAAGAGTGAAGCATTAATCATTACACATTACAAACATGAATGATTAAGTGAGTAACGATTAAATTAAAATTTGTACTGACAACAGGAATGATGAGATAATGAAAGTCATAACGATCCTTTAAACTTTCTTTGTAGCACATAAACATAGTTGCAATGTAAAAATAAAAAAGGGCAAATGCCCAAAAAGATTTAAAAAAAAGTGCAAAAACAACATACAGACCAAAGTCCAAGTAAAAGCAAAAGTACCACTATGCATTTATGTTGTTTTTTTCTACACTCATCATTTCCAACAGATGTTTGGAAAAGGCCTCATGCGCTGGTCAGTTGTCATACCTTGTCAAGAAAGGAGGTACGGTCGGAGGGGTCTTTGGAGAGTGCAGAGGGCCGACACACCATGGGCTTGTTCATGCCGTTGCTGTAATCAGACATGCCCATGCCCCGCTTGTCCAAGTCCGTCTTCTTCTCCAACAGGGCGCCTGGGAGCAGAAAGGAGGAAGGTCGATGTATTATATTATAAGACTAAACAAGGAAATATACTGTGTCACAAAATGCAGTGATAATTACGTGGTTTTTATATATATGATTTAGAGTGATGTCATTTAAATGTCCTTTTTTAAAAAGTCCTTTTTTATATCTGTATACACTTTGCTTATGCTGGTATTTGACAGTTAGCAAAATCTAGCATTCACTGAGATTAAATACTTCACTACCTAAGGGTATTATTCCCTGTTGAATTGAAGTGGAAATGTGGCAAAACAATTGAATTCCCATCTTAATTCCTTGAAAGTAAGACAGCTGCATATTTGTGTTGTTGCATCAAGTAAAACTATCTCATATTAGCATTTGCAAAACACACATGGACACAAATATGTTGTGAACTTACTCATGGCCTGGTCAAGGTTCATGTTGTTGCTCTTCAAAGCCTCCTCAGCAGGGTCTCTCTGTAACACAAGGAGAACATAAGCCCGTCACTGACCATTGCTTAATTGCAGGATGTTTAACAGCTTTTGAGTGGCTGTATTTATCATTGGATGGTTCATTTCCCCCCATAATTGATTGTGTTTGTCCTCATGTGTTTCTACACTGCACAAAAGGGTATCATGTATTTGATAAAATAAATTAGAACTTTGAAAAGCTGGCACATTTTTGGCCTAGTTGGGTAAAAAAAAAAACTTGAAAGAAATCATGTCAGTGCTATGTGTCAGTGTGAGAACTTACCGGAAAGCCCATGTCAGTGAGCTGTTTGATGAGACGGTTCATGATCCAAGCTTCATCTGGCTTGCCCATCTTCCCCTGACAACACAAAAGCAAAAATATTAAATTATCATTTAAATGACAATAATCTCCACCATTAACATCTGCCGGTATATTTATGTCAAGCGTCGGGTGTGATTTCTGACCTTGCTCGGGCCCTTCTTGGGTCCATTGCCCCAGGAGTTGCAAGAAGAGCTGCTCTCCTGGGAGGTGGGGCTGTTCCACATGTCTCCATCCTCAGTGTCCCATTGGCCGGTAGACATGCCCATCTCCTCTCCTCCATTTCCCCAGCCATCTTGCATAGGTTTGGGGCCTGAGAAAGTGATGAAATAATATAATTATAACAAAAATAAACATTTAGTTGGTTATCTGTTAGAGTGTGTTTTGGAGTCTGTGACATATCCTTCATGCAAATTGAGAATACACAAGACATTTCAGAGGGTGAGACGCAGGTAGTTTTCAATCTGACCACTTGGTGCCACTGTTGCCATTTAACATGCTGCATTTTTTCCCCCTACAGCTCCCTCTGCCATTTCCAACATTTCAAACCAACAGTACAAATAACCAAGACCTACTGAGGCGTGGAATTGCTTTAATCCCAGCAACACTCCAGTAGCACTGACAAAAACCTTCAGAATTGGCACAAATGGTACAGGTCTGAAGAAACTTCCTGTTTTTGTTCCCTTAAATGAAGTGTGGTAGTGCACACATACTGGGAGTTACCATCAATCAGTATTTTACAAAAGGTGTGGTACCACTGGACACAACCCAAAGCTCAAATCCCATAACAATGTGTGGTATTGTCTAGATTGTGTGGATTTGTCCTGTACACCAGCTCATCTGAAAGTATGTCATATATATAATCTGTTCTGTGTCACAGTTTGCTGTGGTAGTGGGTTTTATCAATAACAGATTGTACCATAGTCCTTTGTCCCACATCACATGATTGACATAATGCATGAATGTAAACATAGTTCATCTGCGGGTGTTACCTGGCTTGCAGGGTGCAGAATGTGTTGGTCCGTTGGCCCTGCCATAGGGTCCAGAGGGCTCGTGGCCACCGTGGCCACCGTGGCCACCGTGTCCACCGTGTCCACCTTGTCCACCGTGTCCACCTTGTCCACCTTGTCCACCGTGTCCACCTTGTCCGGCGTGGCCACCGTGGCCACCGTCTCCCCATCCTGCTACTCCCCCTGAGGGCTTGCCCCAGGCAGAGGTGCCATTGTCCACAGATGATGTTGGGGCTGCTGGCTCTCCCCAAGGAGGCTCCGGCTTGGGTTGAGCACTGGGAAGCTCTCCCCAACCTGGAAGAAAGACGTGAATTAGAAGAGTTTACATTTATTTACCTTGAAATCTGCAGTATACTCATGCACAAGTCAGATCTTTAACAATCTTTTACCAAAAACTATATTATGATAAACCAAGCAACTGAAAACCACAGCACCGTAGAGGCATGTTATTAAGAGAATCTAACAGTAAGCTTTTCAGTTGAGATAGTGCCATGCTGTCTATATATAGAAGCCTTTCAGCCAGCCCTACACTGACAGCAGCGGGCCCTTGACCAGCTCAGTCTGGCTCGTCAGGTGGTGTGTTTGTATGAATGTGTAGGAGGAGGAGACGGCTGAAAGCAGCAGCTCAGGCCAGCCGGTGCAAGCTCTCACACTCCATCTCTCCTCTATCTATACTGGCTTCAGCAGAGATGGGTGATTGGGTATAACTATGATCAGCACAAGTGTGTCTTAAGGTGGCCAGAATGCTTTTTGGTAGCTGCAGTGCAGATGGTAAACAGCAGGGGGCAATGGTCTCATTCACAATCAAAAGGAGAGGAGAATGTTGGGCATTAAAGCTGTGCCATGTCTATATGCATGGCCTTTGTCTCCACAAAGACTTATTTGAACTGGCTGCAGAGGGAACTTAAGCTTGCTGTACAGACTCTTAATTATATATGCATGACCATGAAGAGGCCCTAAATACCTCTGAGACTATCTGCTTAATAATCACTGTGAGTGAATTATTTTAAGGAATAACCTATAAATGGAATAAACATTGTTGACAACAATGCTTTTTGTTAGTAATTTTGTCACTTTGTGTGTCAATGAGTGAAAACAACATTATTTAAACCTTGTCTCTCTCCCATATTTCATTCTGCTCATAATCAAGCCCGACTCTAAAGCTTAATAACATTCAGTAAAACATAATTATGCTGTCAGATAAAAACCTTGGATCACTAAAACATCAGGTTTTTAGTTGTTTTCTTTTGAAAATCTGCTTGATACATACATACATACCGCATTTTTAAACATTCCTGTGTCTTTTGCATTGGTAAGAGATTATTGACTTTTTCAACATTTTCAGAATATCAAAGATTACTTTAATTTCTAGTAGGGCATTTAATCGATTAATATATGTAATCGCGATTAATCACATGATTGTCCATAGTTAATCTCGATTAATCGCAAATTCATTTTTTTAATCTGTTCAAAATGTGCCTTAAAGGGAGATTTGTCAAGTATTTAATACTCTTATTAACATGGGAGTGGGCAAATATGCTGCTTTATGCAAATGTATGTATATATTAATTATTGGAAATCAATTAACAACACAATACAATGACAAATATTGTCCAGAAACCCTCACAGGTACTGCATTTAGCATAAAAAAATATGCTCAAATTATAACATGGCAAACTGAAGCTCAACAGGCAACAACAGCTGTCAATGTGTCAGTGTGCTGACTTGACTATGACTTGCCCCAAACTGCATGTGATTATCATCAAGTGGGCATGTATGTAAAGGGGAGACTCGTGGGTACCCATAGAACCCATTTTCATTCACATATCTTGAGGTCAGAGGTCAAGGTTCCCCTTTGAAAATGGCCATGCCAGTTTTTCCTCGCCAAAATTTAGCACAAATTTGGAGCATAATTTAGCCTCCTTCTCGATCAGCTAGTATAAAAGTATCTTCACTCTAGCTTTAAAACTGAGCCCATTATAACCTAAAAATCGCAAGTGAAGTTAATGTGTTAAAGAAATTAGTGGCTTTAAAACAAATTTGCGTTAACGCATTATTATTGCGTTCACTTTGACAACCCTACGTTCAAGTAATATACAAATTTGAGATTTTTAACACAACAGCACAACCATACTGTGTTACCTGGGTTGGCGAGGGGCGGTCTACCCTGGGGGCCTGCACCTGGATGTGGGGCGCCATTGTTGGATGACCCATTGTTGGATGACCCATTGTTGTTTCCATGGTGTTGCAGGTGAGTTGGGGGCTGGCCATGATGGGGATGGTGGTGCATGTGGTGAGTGTGATGGTGATTGTTGTTGCCGTGGCCGACAGAGTGACTGTTGTTGTTATTGTTGGGGATAATAACTCCACCATTCTTACTGGGCGGTGGGCCGCTGTTGCCTGGGTTATTATTGGGATTGTTGCGATCCCACAAGTTGACAGTCTTGCTGTTGGTGCCGGGTTCGCCCCAGGTGGACGTTCCATCGTCAATCTCCATCTTCCTGCGGATGGAGGGAGGGGAGGGCTCTTCCCAGCCTGTGGGATCCATGCCCTGGTCCTGTTTGCTGCCATTGCCCCAGCTTGATGGGTTTTGCTTCACAGTACCAGGACCACCCCATGAACCCATGCTGCCACCTCCTCCGCTGCCAGTGCTGCTGCTGCTGCTTTCCTGGGGCTTGGAAGAGCTCCAGCCTCCCTGCACAGGGCCATTGGTACGTGGGGTATCCCCCCAGCTGCTATTACTCACAGAAGGAGCAGGCTTACTCCAGCCTCCTCCTCTATTTCCTGCCCTGGGGCTTTCCTTCCATCCACCACTTCCTCCATTACCTCCTTCTCCTTCCCACATGCTGCTGGAGGATCCATTCTTCTTGACCTCCGCCTCTCCCCACTCCCCTGTGCTGGAGCCGTTGGAGCCCCCATTACTGTTGCCCCATCCATGGGAGCTTTTGGGGCCCTCTCCCCAGTTAGTGGGCTGACTTTTCGTCATGCCATCGTCCCAACTGGGTGACTTGTCCTCAGAAACCCAGGATGGTGTGCCTCCATTTCTAGGACCATTGGTAGGCTGAGGTTCACCCCAGCCACTGGTAGTGCCATTCGGCGCTTTGCTGAGTGACTGTTGGGTGTCTCCCCATCCTGATCCAGTCTGGATAGGCTGAGGTGGAGGGGCTCTCCAGCCAGAGGATGATGATCCTTCACAGTCACTTTTGTCTCCAGACCCAGGCCTCTGACTGGGGCCAATTTTCGGGTTGATGGTACCTCCATTGATGGATGAGGGTCCACCATTAGAGCTGGAGCTTCCTATGGTGTCTGGGCTTCTTTTGCTCTTCCCATCAATAGAGTTGGCTTCTTCCATCTCCCATACAGTGTGCTGTCGGATCGGGGTCTGTCCCCAACCCGTGTTACTCAGCACCTTAGGATCGAGGTCCTGCCGGGGTAGCAGAGGGGTACAATCAGTGCCGGAGGACCTGTCTCTGTTGTCAGATTGACTTTCGCTGCTTTCCCCACTACCCTCGCTCGCCAGGGCTGCTCTGGGCTGCTGGCCCCATGAGCTATGTTGCTGCTCTTGGCCTGAACCAGAACTACCAGCGTCTACCGAGTCCCAGCCTTTAGATGGCTCTCTGCCACCAGAGGATTTCCCCCAGTCACCCCAGCCACCACTTCCACTACTCCCACCTCCACTGCCTTGGCGGCCCCAGGCTCCAGAGGGAGATGAGTCCCAGCCTGATTCCTTGGGAGAGTCAGCTGCCTTGGTTTCTCCACTACCCCATACAGAGCTGCCTGTTGTGTCCCCATTGAGCTGGGATGATTCGGTGGGTGACTGGCCTCCCCAGCCAGTTAACCCATGGATAGGGCTCATAGGCTCCTGAGCTTGCTGCTGCTGCTTAGTGTGGTTTGGTCCGTCAGTGTTAAGGTTAGAAGGTTCCATTTTGAAGGACAAGCTTGTGTTGGTTGAAGGGTGCTGTTGATCATTTTCGTTACCACTTATCATGCCAACCCAACTTCCCCCACCATTATCCGCATCTCCCAGGCTCCCATTTCCCATGTTTCCATTGCCATTAATACCTGGTGGGAGGGACGGGGAGTTTGGCACCGCATTGGGGCCAATACCACAACCTCCACCACTCTCATGGCCCAGAACAGGCCAGGCTGATGGGTTGGCATTGGGATTGAGGTTCAAGTTAAAATTGGGAGATCCCCAGTTATTGGGCGCTCCTACTCTGCCACCATTCATACCATCTTGTTTCCCATCTGAGCCCCAGCCTCTATTACCGCATGTGTTGGCTGACCCAGGTCCCGTCATCATGTTATTGTTAGCTTTAAGAGAGGGGTAGTGGGCCTGCTGGCCTGCGGCACCTGTTGCCATACTCATAAAACTACTACTACTGGTGGTAGTGACAGCACTGGTGTCTGCGTTAGAGCTAGCTGAGCCCAAGGGGCATTCTGGTGCTGCGGGGTGGCTGAGGTCACTACTGCGGCTGATGGAGGGCCAAGCTTCTGTGTCACTTCCGTCAATAATCACTTTGTCCCAGCTGTTGGCACTGGAGGAGCTGTCAACTGGCAAAGAGGCTCCCCAATGAAAGGTCTCATACTGGGCAACAGAGCCACTCTGGAGGGATATGTCTAAAAAAAGAGGGAGAGAGAGAAGAGAGGTTGAGACAAAGTGAAACAACACAGGAAGTGGTGGAGATGATGAGTCAGTCAGAGAGTAACAAAAGAAGATTTCAGTGACAGGAGATGCAGAAATGCAATAAATAAAGAAGAGATGGAGAAACAGGAGTAGAGACAAAGGGTAAAAATAGAAAAAAACAAAAGGGAGGATAAAGAGGGATGGAGTGAGGAAAGAAAATATACATTAGGTTAGACTAAGGAACATCATGTAATACAGCCCCTGTAAGTCCCCTGGACCGATTTTTCTCTTCTTGGTTGGTTAATGCTAGCTATCAAGAATCCTTGGCAGGAGATGGTCACACTTGCTCGTTCCACAAGCCAACACATAATCAGAATGCACAGTCAAGCGTGCTACATGTCATATCAGCTATGACATATCCATATATTCTTGCCCTTGTGCAGCAGTCGGCCAAACAGAAACAGGGAGATGGAGCCCTCGCTTTCTTTCCTTTATACAACCTTCTTTTCTCCTCACTTTTAACTTCCTTTTCCACTTTCGTTTCCGACTCCTTTCCTCTTCCCTAGCTGTCTTGTTTTACCCTTTACTTCCTTCTCACTATCTAGCTGCCCTTATCTATTATTACCCCCCTCCTCCTCCCCCTTTTCTCTCTCTGTCCGTTTCTCCTCTCTCACTTTCTGCCCCCATCTTTTTCCTCACCCTTTAATTTCTCCCTCTCTCCCCTCTGCTCTCCTCTAACACCCAGCAGTGAGAGGCCCATCCGTCTCCATCGTGGCTTCACTGGCTGGGGCTGTGAAGGGAAGCCCAAGTGGAACGCCGCTCATTTATTGGAATGAAACCAGGACGGCTTCTCATCCATCACTCCCTACGCTCCGCCGGGCCTACTCCTCCTCCAACTAACCACAAAACACTTCCTCCAAGCTTGTGTGAATACTGTAGGTGTGTGCGTCTCTGCTAGCTTCTCACTACCTGCGTTTAATACTGTATGCGTATAGATCAATTTTTTATCACAATCTGAGAACTAGGGACTGCATGTAAATTGTAACCTACTACTTACAAGCTTTAAGCATGACTTACAAATTCAGTACCACACTATCAAAAAAAGCATTTCTAACGGTTCTCTAACCAACATGGCACCGCACACAAGCAATTTCATTAGGCACAAAAGCATCCCATCGGAGGGGGAACTAATAATAGACTAATTCGATGCTGTAAAGGGGTAATCAATCAGTGGGAGGCAGCTAATCAATGATCTTATTAATGCTAGTGGGTGAGAGCAGGGAGGCTATCGATCCAGCATGCAAACATCCAAACCACTAGGCCGGCCTCATGTAATGAGATAAAAACCAATGGGAACTGCTAGGAATCTCAAAAGCACACAGGCCAACCAAGGATATGAAGGGAGAAATTCATCCAGTAACTCTTGGAGGAGAAAGGAGAATTAATGTGTATTATGAAACAGCCAAATTGTGTACATGAAATCCCAATTTATCCCAGTTTGAGTGTTTTCCAACATTCAGCAAAAGTGGACATTTCAGTGGGAAAACCGCAGATTACAGCAGTTACTGCAGTTACTGCATGTAAACACTCTGTATTCTTATGCAAATGTAATATTCATTATGACAAAATATATATGCCTAATAAGTTTTTAAGATGACGGCAATGCATTAAACATGAACAAAGTGTGATGCCAAACCATATACAACACGAGAAGTCCTTTTCAACAAGCATTAGAAGCCTTCTAGACGAGAATACATTTCTGGCTACCCTCCTGAGCAGCTGCAGTAAGCGTGGCTCACTAACCTTTAATTATAAGACCCAGGCTGTGTTTGTAAAATATTGGCCTTGTTTAGTAATTAAGCTGTTTTACCTTCCATTACTCTGCCATTAGTTTCCATTAGATTGTCGCAGTGATTTCCATAATAGCTATACGTTATCCATCGTGAGATAAAGACCCAGTGGTCAAAACAATCCAGTCAGATGAGGGTCCGTTTGTTTGACAAACGCTGGGAGATATGTGGCTTTAAGATACTGCGCAACACGCCACAGAGTGGCTGTGAATGCAATTTTCGCCTGAACACACTTATCTCCACTCCCCAGGCAGCCTTATCGCACAGGGTCGTCAGAATGATGGCACACACACATATACACACACACACACCAACACTAGTCTGCAGTTAGTTTGCAATCAGTTGAACACAGAAAAAAAAAACTACTGAAACATCACATCAGAAGTGATCCCTCACAGCTGCTGTGAGGAAAGTTAGAAGTTGTTTGAACTTAAAACAAGCCAGATATGAGCCTTCAATAAGAAAGCCTTTAATTGGAGTTTTCATGAGTTTTCTCTGCCATCTGACAATAAGTTGGTCTTGAAAGTCAAGGTCAAGGCCTAATTTCGGTGTGCATGGCAAATGTCCTAGGTAATACAGACTACAAAATTAATGCCTGCTCACAAACCTGTACAGTAAAACATTCTCTCTTAGAAGTGGACACAAAAATAGTCAGGAGGAAACTGCTTGGTGCCCAAAAGACAGCAAACTAATATAGCATTAAGGAATAATTCTGGAAGATATATTAGTAAATCTGTGTGTCAGATATACTGGACGTATTGAAGGATGAGAAACGTTGATTTTATTTTTGTCTATAGGAGAGTAGTGATTGTTTAGTGAATGCTAGAGATGTCACAATAACTGGACTACTGTATTCATTGAACAGATGGGTCAAAGAGGTTTCAATATTTTTATCACTTCCTCGTTAGTGTTTTGACATAGTTCTGCTGTCCCTACATTTATCTTAGTTACAAAAAACATTTAAGATGCATCTAACTAAGGCGTTTTTGAGTTTTGAGTTCCACCACAATTGTGTGAAAAGTGTCTCTGCTTCACAAAAGGCTGGCTGTGTACAATTTCTGATCTATTGATTTGGCGCATGCCTGCTGCTTGCCACCAAGTTAATTTGTAAAGAAAAGAACAAAACCCAAACAGCTGATCTTTTACACTGCAAACTCTCAGTGTCTTGTAGGTGTTTTGTTTCTAAACACAGAGATGTCACTCCCTTTCTGTTTTGTCCCAGCTCTGTTAATGCTAGCTTTACGAGCAGAGAGAAGCGCCATTTTATCAAACCTGAAACATAGCCAAGAAGCTCAGAGGCCGCAGCCTCAAGAAAATTTGGTTCGGTCGACCCCTCACCCACCCGTTGTATCTTCCTCTCTCTCTCTCTCTCTCTCTCTCTCTCTCTCACTTTCTCTCTGTCTTTGTCTCACTCTCATTTGCACATTTTGTTTCCTGAAGAGCGTAAAAATAGGTTACATGATAAGTTAATCAAAGCCTGGAAAGCAGCCATCTTTCTATCACTCCTGTCACAGACACTGTGAACCAGCCAAATGTCAAACAAAAAAAACCCACATAAAACAAAAAGAAAAAGGAGTGTGTGTTGCCTCCGGTGGGAAAAAGGGGTCAGTCAGTGAGAGAGCGAGAGAGAGACAGTGGAAAAATACCTGAGGAGAGGTGCACCAGCGCCACTCTCAGAGTGCTTACACAGATATCCTCTTAGTATGTCTGCGAGCTAGCTGCTGCGACCCGGTGGCTGAGTTGTATCCGGGACCAATAGTGTGTGCAGGCATTTGTGTGCAATGTAAATAGCAAATGTGGGTAACAGCAATGCGACATTATGAGCTCCACAAAAGGAGTATTTATCGCTGGACTGTCGTATTGGATTGCATTATACTGTGTAGGTGCTAATGCTATTGTGTCTACCTCTGTAGATGTGTACACGTGTGCATGTGGGGACTAATGCATAACAGCCTCTTTTCCCTTTCACCTCAACGTGCCCCGATTGTTCCCCTTTCGACTCCCTCCCCAGACATTCCAATAAAAAGGTCTTGCTGATTCTTGGCAAAGTGGCGATTTGGCAGGCGAGGAGACGAAAGAAGCAAGCTGAACATGAAAAACAAAGAAAAGGGGGACAATTATTACAGTCCACCATTTGCAATCATGTGTCAGTAATGTGGTGCTGCTTTCATTCTGGTTGCAATTAGGGAGGACAGTCTCTTATTACGCTTTGTGAATGAAAAGGGGCCAAAAATAAAAACTAAGGGGCCCTCTTTGGCTCGTCGTGCTTCCGACAGGGAGCCTCATTGTGTATGTGCAAGTCCATGCGTGCAGATACAGGCTTGTTCTGTTTAGAGATCCTGGACTACAGCTAAATAATAATGACAACAAATTCCTAATGATGAGCACACCAGCAGTGCTTGTGCTGAAAAAGTGACATTAAACAGCAGCAACAACCCACTGACGCTGCGATGCCAGCATGCCAGAGTTGAAGCAGAAATAAGCAAGAGATGAGCTTCTGATAATGAGACTAGCTGCCATCATAGAAATGGGCAGGTAGCCAAGAATTAAATGCCTCCCCTCCCCTTCGAATGAAATGAAAGGCAGGGTGACAGAAAGAGAGAGGGAGAGGGTGGTAGGGGGAGATGGAGGAAAGTCTGGGGGGAGGGGTTGGCACTTGCAGTGGCAAGGGGAAAGAAAGGGAGACGGTGAGAGAGAAAGCACGGACAGACTAAGAGAGATGGATAAATATTATATAAATAGAATCATTAGCTCGACTGTGAGCCGAAGACTACGCTTGGTTTTCTCGGAGCAAACCGTGGGGGTGACATAACACCAGAACCAGAGCAAGAGGGGACGTTTAGTAGTCTTTTGTCCCCAAATAGACCCTCTCCATCTCTCTTTGAGGGGTGCTTTACGCCCACTTGAATCAAAGACGGCATGCGCTTGTTTTTCCGGAAGCAGGGAGGACAAGAAAGAGTGAGGGAATGGTCACAGGAGGGTTTAAAAAGCTCATTATTCATGTCTGTTTACCTCTGCTGAGAGAAGAGAAAAAATAGGAGAGCGAGACCATGGTGACTTCTCTGGTTTCCCTGACAGAGGCTGGATTAATTAAGCCACTAGGGGGTTTTCTCACATCTATGTGTATGTGTGTGTCACAGCCTGAGCACATGGGGCGATCTATACCTCCCCGGCTTCATTAGGGCCAAGTAGTCTTGTGATTATGATTTTAAAACGTACAAGATCTAAGTGGTAGTTATTTTTACATCTTAATGGTCCCATGTTTGAAGAAGCAGACCTGCATTTCCATGAGAGGGTACTTGAAGCACATTATGTGTTTTGCAGACCAATGTTTAACACTCTATTCCACCTCCACACTAGGCATTTAACTTAAATAAGATAATCAAAAGGGCCCAAATGAAAGGGCCAAGTGTTTTAACAGCACCCAGCAGAGTGCCTTCTGGCTACATGCTCCGTCTGGGTGACCAACAAACAGCTGTTGGGCTGCAGTTCCCACAGTCTTAAGAGACCCCCACTCCAGCACCTGCTACTGGGGAGCCTGTCTGGATGGCTGCTGGCTGCTCCGGACTTAATGGTCCCCAGTCAGCTGGAGAGACTGGGATGGTGGGTGTGACGGAGGGGAGGGAGGGAGAGGGGACAGGGGGTCTCTGTCTGGTGTTTGGGACAATTAAATGGGGTTCGGAGAGCGGAGGTTACGTGGGAGTGGTGTGAATGCCCTTGACTTTAGAGGGGGTTGTCTTTCAGACTTGAAATGATGGGGCGGTGTGTGTGGATAGCCCTCTGGAATGTTATAAATCACACACAGTTAAATTTAATATGGTTTCTAAATGAAGTCAGTATGATTTTCTGAACCAAATGTGAGGAAAGGAATCAAAAAATGGGTCAAAGGAAACACATTTACCTCCTTAGGATATCTACCGAATAATACTGCAGCCTCATAAACTAGTGTGTGTGTGTGTGTGTGTGTGTGTGTGTGTGTGTGTGTGTGTGTGTGTGTGCATACCCTTTAAACTCAGCCAGCTGGCCTGCAAGGCAGACAGAGATCTGAGAGGACACAACTAGGTCAGACTAGTGTGTTCTTACTGCTGCAAAGCCATCTATGCACATGTGTTTGTGTTTGCATGTGCAAGTGAAAAAGTGTGTAGAAGGAACATCATCACATCCCTTTGGGCCACAGTAACCTCACCAGAGAGGTCAGAAACACGTCCTCAAAACAGTTCATCTCTTACTTACAGTTACACTGGGGAAGAAAACTTTGTATCTGTACTTGCAGGCAGGGAACATAAAATAATACACGAACTAGGGCTGTGTATTGGCAAGAATCTGGCGATACGATGCGTATCATGATACAGGGGTAAAGATTCAATGTATTGCGATATTGTAAGCAAAGTAATATATTGCGATATTTTAATCAAATTTTAGAAAAACTGTCTAGGACTGCGCGATTTTGAAAAAAAATTATAATTGTGATTATTTTGACTGATATTGCAATTGCGATAAGATTTGCGATATTAGAGGGAATGATAATTTTTGCATCTTTATTCACGGTTTCATTGAAAAACATTAAAATGATTATGGTGTGATTTTTGTAGGGATCTGTAACAAACAACGATATTTTCCTAAGTTTGAAGAATGTGGTGTGTAGGCCAGGACATCTCTGCAGCACCACAATATTTAATTTTAAATGGTATTTTGACACACATTTTGCCTTTAACAAATATTGCGCCTCCTGTGATTTGAAAACTGCAGTAGGCAATATTGCGAGTTCGATAAAATTTTGATTAATTGTGCAGCCCTAAAACTGTCATAGTATAAAGAACACACCGCTATATGCATAAAATCTATAATAAAATAAATAATAATAGCGCTACTTTAAGAAGGCACATACACTGCAAATGAAATAAAGTACTGACTGAGTTAATCTTTGAATGTAAACTATTAATCAAAAATCAATATCGAATCATTTAAGAATCAATACAGTATCACAAAACATAATATCGTGGTACTCAATATTTTCTCACACCCCTAACATGAACGTAACACGATTCTGTGATTTTGATAAAGAAAAGGTATATGTTATCTATGATAATGATGTACATAATTCTTGACTTGATGATTAACTGATGTACTTTGTTTACACGATTGAGTGAGTTCAAAACACTGAGTTGCAAATGTGGCAAAAATAGAAGTCATGCATAAATAAGGTGTTCTGTTGGGACTCAATTTCAGATCCTTCATATTGCTACAAACACAACCACTGTAGCCGGGACCAGTACTTATAAAAGCAGGACATGGTGTAGAAATATTTGTGTCAATTTATTTCTCAAGCTTCTACTAAAAAAGTAGTTTTATGCAAATAAAGCAGAGGCTTGGGTTTAAATCTCCAAGTGCAGGGCAGTAAGTTAAACTACAATGTCCACTCTCTAAATTATGTATGCCAGAATCTGTGCCACAACAGTGCCACTAGCTTGAGGCTATTAGCTGAGCAGACAGGATAGAATAGGCTGTGAGGGGGGGAGCCCTCGGGACAAGACCGAGAGGGGAAGGGGGTGGAAACCCAGCCAATGGCTACTATGCCACAGGCTGTGCTGTACCAAGAGGCCCCTGGGAAAACCGGGGCGAGGTAAAGGCCAAACAGGACAACAACCGCTGGACTAGGACAATAATAAGGACATTATAGGTTAATACACTCAACCAAGGGAGCTTTACTTGTATGAAGGCAAAAGGAGAAATATATTCTTTTAAGTCTAAAGGCTTAGAGGTATTGCTTCTCTTGAGAGACTTAAGCCTGCAGCCAAATTTAGATCCTGGCCCACAGCTGAGGAAACCCTGCACTAAACAGCTGAGCACAGAGAATAAATATCATAATAGAAAGTTTCAGCTTACGAACTAATAATTTCAGGATAAAACAAAGCTGTCTCAATTATTAATGTTCAAATGTTGTCTGTGAAATGCTGAAAGAAAGCAGACTAATTCACAACATCCTTCATTAAATGGACTAAATAAGGCCCAACTTGCAAAAAACAGGCATCCATTTTTGTCTGATGCTGTAATTTGTGGCACCGGCCCAAGTACGAGAATAACGGCGACTAGATCGAGCATACATGGACCAGTTGCCTCTGTGATGCAGAGAGCTGCAGTTTGCTGACTAGCAAGCCTTGCAGCACAGCTGCTGCAGATTTGTGTACCGAGTGCTTGGTGTTGTCCCAGCAAATGTTGAGTCAGTAATGAAAGGCAGCACAGAGCGAGAAAGAGCACTGATGAAAAGAAAGAAAGAGGGGAAAAAAAGGGACTGAGAGAAGAGAAACTCAACAAAAACGCGAGCAGATACTCATGCGAGTTCCTGCTAACCTGAACATCAAAACACTGTGTGGTGTGCTGCAGAGATATCCTTGCATCTACAGTATGTCTTCAAAGTTACACTGTGTTATGTTAGAGGATGTGACGTGCACCGTTGTGTCTGTGTACATTATTAAGCAGATGGTTGTGATTGCTTTACAAAGAAAATGATGCAAGCACACAGACATAAAAAGCAGAAATTATAATAAAAATCAATCTTCTGCAAGTGAAAAGAAACACAGTGGTGCCCATAAACTGAGAGGAAAATAGCTGTAAAAAGGATATAAATAAATCATGGCCATACTTTATCAACACATTACTTGCATACAAATGCACACAAGCAGCCACACTATGAGCACCTTAAGGCAGGTTCAGTATTAGTGATCTTAGGGGCCACCGGTGAGTTCATTAAAAGATTACCGCTGGCTACACAGGTCTGAGAGTGTGCGTGTGTGTGTGTGTGTGTGTGTGTGTGTGTGTGTGTGTGTGTGTGTGTGTGTGTGTGTGTGTGTGTGTGTGTGTGTGTGTGTGTTTGATGTGCGTGCGTGCGTGGCCCTGTGAGTCGAGCCAAAGAGCATGCAGAGGTTTAAACAAATAAACCATGTTCTTCTGACTTTGACAAAAACATCTAAATAAGATTTTCCAAGGCTTTGAACAAATTTGTCATTATTATTGCCAGTGTTATGAGCAGTGGGATTCAGACTTGTACACTAACAGCACAGATCTACTTTGGAAACAAGCATTCAGCTAACAGAATCCCTTCAGAAGGCCAAAGAAAGGAAAACGGAAACGCAGGGTTAGCAGCCAACTGAAAACAGCTTAGACTTGAGTCTTAAATTTTAATTTGGCTTTAAATTGGTCAGCATACCCACATAATTTAGGAGCTGTAAGTCGTCATTATTTTACACTGACAGGAAGTCAAGGTGCGCCGTTAAACTACAATTATAGTCGCCGTAATTTATTATGCCTATAGTGCAGTAAATCTGTCAACGCTGCTTTGCACATCACTTTTATCTGTGCCAAGCCAAACTGAATACAAACTCTGAAATTAAGCTTAATGTAGGATCCTAAAAAAATATGGATCATTTTGTCCCACAATGTTTGGGAAAATCAAAGAGAGAGTAACAAAGGTTGAAGCAGAATATTAGATTTACTACGCTCATCCAGAGAAATGTTACTAAACACGCAGCCAAAATACAGCCGACATACACAAAAAATGAAATCAGAATTAAGTTTGAAGGGTGAAACAATTCGCACACAGCCACCACAACAGTGTTAAAATAAAAAAAAATAAATAAAATCAGGAATCTAATCAAGGGCAATTTGTGTGTATTGACACAAACCTGGCTGGCGTTTGCTCGCAGTGGACGTGGCAGAGTTTAGAGAAGTGCTGCTGGTAGTCGTAGAAGAAGAAGAGTAAGATGATGAGGGCGAAGAGGAGGAGGAAGAGGAACAGGAGAGGGTGAGCGCGCTGAGGGCTCCCGCAGGCAGTGGCTGGCCTCTCTTCAGTAGCTGCTTGTGCTCCTGCTGGCGGAAGCGCGGGGGCACCTCTCTGGGCGGGTAGCGAGCACTGGCAGAGGACAACTGGCACTGCTGCTGAGGGGGAGTCTGAGTCGGGAGTTGGCTACTGGAGGAGACGCGCTTGCCATTGCCAGAAGAAGAAGAGGAGGAGAGGGGCAGCGTAGGGCTGGCGGGGTGGAGGTGGTGGGGCGGGCCGGGACTGGGCTTAGTGGGAGCAGGCTCTGGCACTGGATGGATACAGCACACAGGCACACACACACACACACACACACACACACACAAACACACACGCACACACGCACACACACACACGCACACACACACAGAAAGACACATGCAGGTAGCAAGGTATTAATGTCTGAGTTAACTCACTATTAGACCTTTATGTAAACGCAATTATATCTGGCTGACATTTGACAACTGGTGACAAAAAAAAAAAAAATAGTGGCTGATTTTTTTTTTTTTTTCTGCAGTTGATATGTCTGTCAGCCTCTAAACAGTGAGGTTTTCCTAAGCGTTAGTCCAGTTCAATCAATTCCTTGGTAACACAACTTGTTTTTTTTTTATGTTACAATATTACTACATGACCTGCAGATGTGGTGATAGCACAGAAAATAGCCATCTTATCAAGTTATATTCTAGCAGAATGTGATGGAACGGTCCAATTTATAGGGAAGATCTTTAAAGGCAGTGTAGAGGACCCGCTCCCTATGTAGATATGAAGGGCTCATTCTAAGCTAACGAAAACACACCAAGTCTTAGTTTCACGTGATTATATACCAATGAAAACATAGTTATGAATATTATGTTCCATTTCTGACAATAGCTCTCCCCAAATGCTATACAATGTACCTTTAAACAATGTGTGGCAGACACGTTTTACTTTCAGCACATGTTCGTGCAGTCTCCGGTCTCAATTTGATTTAGTGTATTGTATTTTATGAACAGTACACAGCAGGTGTTAATAATTCAATCTGCTTGTCTGCACTGTGTGTTGCTGTGGACTGTCTCTTTAAGTTAACTGCCTCATGCGGCCTTTTGTCGAACATATGTTACTGGCCCAGACGCACTCTATGAAAAGGTCATATTTTTTCTGCTGACTGAACACCGACACACACAAACACATGGAGACACCTCCTTTCCTCTTCATTACACTCTCTTCTCTTGCCCCCCCACCCCACCCCACCCCACACACACACACAAACACTCACACAAACCTTTCCCTGCTGGTTTGGCCTCAGCCTGACCCTTCCCCTGTGGTTGCAGTGACCAGCCAGCCATCTAATTGAGCGTTAGCCTGAAAGGTGTTATTATTAGCAGGACCTGGACAGCTAGCAACCAAACAGATTGGCTTGGCTAAAGTTTCCTCTCCGGGGTCTGTCTGGCCTATACACTGAATAATTTCTTCTGAGGAGGCTGAAGAGGATATTGGTGTGAGTCTGTGGCTGTATGCACATAGGGGGAAACTGAACTAGATCTGGTATAACCGAGCAGGGCTAGAGCTTAAGGACGTCCTGTCGTCCCGGGGCCGAAAAAAATTTGATCGGGGAGGATGAAAAAATAATTTTGGGATGAATTTGGGACGGGAGTTGAAAGAAAAACACCTGTTACATTAGAATGGACAACAATGAAAATGACGTTTTGTGTGACGCATCGTTAATATTAAACCTCCTTGACAACAACATAATGCCAGTGCCTGATCCGTCCAGCACATAAACACACAGCACATACCGCCGATCTCTGACCTCACAGCAGCCGCAGCAGCAACAGAAAATTATTCCCAAGTCAATGAGGTAAACTTTCTAGTATTAACGTTACCAGTTGGCTAACGTTAGATTGTTTGATGTTAACGGTAACGTTACAGTTAACGCTATCGCTAAAGAGTCAGCAGCCGGCGTTTGCATTTACAGTGAGTGAGCTGATGATGACGTTACGTTTACGAGGAGTCAAAACTCTGCAACAGCTCAAATGTTTTACTTTACTTAATTACTTACTCCTCGTCATCCCCTTTGGGTAATAAGGCTGCAATGAGATCTCTCCATCGTATTTTGCAACATGTCCAGCAGCTCTTCCAACTTTAGGACGTGCAGCTATCAGGCCCGGTTCTGGCTTTTTTGGGACCAATATGCGAAATCTTGTCTTTTGCCCAAATGCTACTTTTTGCTCATAAAAAAATATTTCAATTCAACTTTGCTGCAATGTTAAAAAAACAAATCAAAACAAACATTTATAAGCAAATTATAAATAAAAAAAACATTAAATGAATTTCTAAAATAAAATAAAAAGTTTTGGATAAATGATAAATTCATGAACAAAAATAAACCACTTTTGATGTTCGTTTTATATTAAAGGTCTCTTTGAATGATTAACTAATGATAATGTAGAAAAACAAAGATTTTAAATTTGGGATGGTCCACATTTATTTCGGGACGGTTCCAGGAGGATGGTGAAAAAAGTTTGTTTAGATCCCTGACCACTATACCTGAGAGCTCCCTGCTGCACAGAAACAGCTGCTTTCATAATGGCTGCCAATTGCTAGTGACCTAAGAGCTGCCGTGAATTACAGTTTCTTAGTCCATGGGTAAATGCGTGATGAATAGAGTTGATGATGTTGTTTTCTATAGTCCCTAGATAGATATGGCTGTTCTACACAACAGCTGAGACTGCCTTCACTCAGGGGAGGAGAGAGAGGGGGAGGAGAGAGAGAGAGAGAGAGAGAGACACAGGTTGTGTGAGTGTGTGTGGAGGGAAGGGGGATGCTTTTCTACACCATGAAATAGTGGGAAATTGATGGCATGGAAATAATTTGTTCATTAAACCTTCACTCCATCCAGTGTGGGAACTATTCCTACAGCAGTCCTGTACTGCAGTGCTGGCAATTAACCACACAGTGACACGCACACACAGGCCAAAGCTGCCACACTGGAGGAAGTAAATACAGAGTGCAGAGGTATTCACTGTGCCTGCCAAGAGCTCGACTAAAAGCTAAAAACAGAGGCCCTCTCAGTGAGCACAACACTAATCCAGATGGCTGCCTACCTGCTGACACACAGAAACAGCAGTGATGTTTGGGAAACTTGAATTTGCAGTAACACAGCCAAATCCAAAATACAAGCCCTCTGCATGGAGAGAGCTACATATGTAGAATGGCAAACAGTGTTTTCCTCTATTGATGCCCTTCACAGACACACACGCACTTCCTCACAGGCACAAACACGTGTGCCTCTACATGTTTCTTGAAAACATAAAAATACTCAAAAAGACATTTTCACAGTTGTTTGCACCCCATTTCACCAATGTAGTCAGACAGGCATGCAGAGAGGGGGAGGGAGAGAGAGGGAGAGAGAAAGAGAGAGAGAGAGAAAGAGAAAGAGAGAGAGAGAGAGAGAGAGAGAGAGAGAGAGAGAGAGAGAGAGAGAGAGAGAGAGAGAGAGAGAGAGAGAGAGAGAGAGAGAGAGAGAGAGAGAGAGAGAGAGAGAGAGAGAGAGAGAGAGAGAGAGAGAGAGAGAGAGAGAGAGAGAGAGAGCCTTCCCCCCTCCAGCAGTATCTGGCTGGCTGTTGGCTTGGAACTGCAGCTGGTGACGCACGTCTCTGATTAAATTCATCTCGGCCCGCCTGACGCTGCCTCGACCAATCACAGAGCAGGACAGTGAATACACGCTGCCCTGCCCCCTTTCCTCACTGTTCTCCCCACTCCGTTTCCAATCGCCCCCCCCTCCTCTTCTTTCCATCAGCGGATTTCTCCATAACCCCACTGCTCTCTCTCTCCGTCTCTATCTCCCTCTCTTTTTTGTGTCTACCCATCTCTCAGCCTGGTGTTCTCTGCTCACTGTGTTATTCTCCCTCTGGGCCTTTATCCATCTTGATCCCTCATCTCTTGTGTTTCTGTCTCTTTTCTCCCCTGTCTTATTTATGTCTCCTTACCTTGCCATTTCCAGTCCTCCATCTCCCCACTCCAAATGTCTCCCCTCCTACCAACCTCTTTCATCTCTTCCAACTCCAACCAATTGTTCTACCTAGTGCACATTTTGTAGCCACCCTTATCTCTTTTTCTTCCCGCCTGCTGTTAGGTATTACTATAGAAGGTAGTGAGAACTTTTTAACAAAAAACAGTAACTCTTTAATAAACTCAGACAGTTTAAACTTAGTTCTAGTGTTGGTACTTGGACTCCTGCCACCAAAAAGGGCCCTGGACTCAACTAGCTAGTACTTTCCAATGGCCCAGGAACTACCAGGATGCAGTTTGCACTATTGGGTGTTGCTCATTGCTCAAACAAAAGCCTGACGACTGGGAAAAATTGTGTGCAGAATTCATTCAGATTAGAAGCACATAATGGTTGTTGCTAGGAAGGGACTCTCGTGTAAAGGTCCGATGTGTAGGATTTGGCGACATCTAGAGGTGTGGTTGCAGATTGCAACAAACTGAGCTCCCCTCCGCTCACTCCTCCCTTTTCAAGACTGGGGTAACGCGAGCCGCCGAGTAAAAAGCCATGGTTACGCTGATCAACTCGCTCAGAGGCCATCTTTACCATAATGACACTACTTTAGGAGCAACGGAAGTCAGTCAGCGTTCAAGTAACGTAAAAACGATAAAGTCTCTCTCTAGAGCCTGTGTTTGGTTTGTCCGTTCTGGGCTACTGTAGAAACATGGCGCAGCAACATGGTGGACTCCATGAAGAAGACCCGCTCTCTACATAGAAGGGCTCATTCATTCAAGCGAACAAAAAAACAACGATTCTTGGTTTCAGGTGATTAACACGAATGAAAACACAAGTTATGAATATTATATTCCTGCTAATAGATCCCCTGAAATGTTACACACTGTTCCTTTAAAGGATTTGAAATTTAAATAACAGTTAATGTACCCATGTCCCGACTAGACATGACATGCAAGAAGCAAAGTTGACTGTTTTTACCGATTGTTTTGGTGTGGTTATGTACATGAGCAGGAAATTAACCACCAAAAGAAAACATTTAGCAAGTGACCTACTTGATAGATGGGTGGTTTTGGCTTTCTGCCTCTTTTGATCTCCTTCTCCACCTTTGCACATATCCTTTCTGACAAACAGTCAGTCACATACTTTGCTGTCTCAAACAAAGGAATTCCTTTTTAATCTGTTATCGGTCTAACTTGCCAAATGTTTGCCATTCATACAAACACAAACGCACTAAAGGAACTTGAAGAGCTCCTAAGATTTAATCTTAGTTCCCTGAACAAGTTGGTCAAAAATACACATGAGGATGTTACCCAGTCGGCTCACTGTTTATTTCTGCTGCCAGTTATTTCTGCTACAGGAAGCAGATGAACTCAGAAGACAGATATACAAGTCCCTTCGCTCAAGCGTGCCTCATACACACCCTGCAGCTTCATCCAGCCTGTGTTTGTGTTGTTGTAGTAACAGGGATGTATCCATGCTGCAACTCCCTTATGTTGCAGATGACCACATCAAATTCCTCCTGCACAAGCAATGACATATTTCTCTAAAATAACCCTGAGACATTTAAAACCACATCGTCACAAACCTGTTCAATTACATTATTCTGTGCTCGCAAAAAAAGCTAAAATGATCCGTCATTTTTCAAGAAAATTGCTGCTATAACACTATCCAGCTGGGTAATGTGTAACCATCTACGGTGTAATCTGTATTTAACAAGTGAGAATTAATGAAGGAAGGAGTGTGTGTATGCAGACATACTCACATAAATGAGATGGCACAAATGGCAGTCTGAATGTGTAATAGGTGAGAAGAATAGTAGGCAGAGACAGAGACGCAGCTCCGCTCTGCCCTGAATAAACATAAATACATTTACTGAGACACGTCTTTTATTTTGTGGAGGAGAGATCTTTTCTTAATCCATGATGGATGGGTAAGTGCTTTTGAAGAGGTGGGGGTTATAGAAAAAGACTACTTAGGAAAAAATGGGAGAAAAGCAGGGGGAATCCCTCAGATGAGAGTGTGTCTATAAAAGATTAAATGAGGAAAGTGAAGAGTTATGGTGGTTACACTCACTGCCAGTGAAAGGCAATGAAATCCACACAGTAAATTAGTGAAGTTGCAAGCTTATTGCATTTGAACTCAACTGGATGAGTAATAGCTTTACAGAAACAGGGTTTATCTGCTTATTAAGCCCTTACTGTAGGTGAAGTTTCTTTCTAAGACTACTAATTAACAGCTTCTAATTTCAAACATATTTTAAAAATATATATTCACAGGACGCTTTTTAAGAAATCTAAATACAGTGGGCATTTTGACTTGATGATAGTCAGGGGCTTACTTAAACCATGTTTCCACCGCAGGAGCTTTCCCCCAGAACTAGGAACCGTTTGAGGAACTCATTGCGTTTCGACCTCAGGGACCAGGGTCTAAAATACGTTTCTGGGGACATTTTACGGAGCCTTTTTACCCCCCAAAAAGGCCCTGGTCGGAGGCTAGTACTTTCTGAAAGTACCGGAATTTTCGGGGTGGAGTTTGCAGGGATGATCGTCGCTGTTTGATGAAACCGACACACACAGCGGCACTGCCAACGGCTTCAACTCGTGTACCGCTTCATTCATAAACAAGGAAGTACTCTTGTATCTTGTATTCCTTGTTTGATAACATTGAAAGTAAAGTTAGACTCTGCTGTCGGCCTCCAGACTCATTAAAAAAGAAAGACAGAGAAAAAGAGAGAGAGCGAGATAGTGAGGGCGAGAGGTAACGCTAGAAGAGGGAGACAGCGCGGTGGTGCTGTGAATGAGAGTTATTTTCTGATTGTTACACGGCGGTTACGTTCTAAAGCACAAATAAATAACCATCTAACACTCAACAGATGATTTACTGTGCAGACAGTCGCTCTTAGTTTTATTTTCCTCCGCTGCATTTCATTCGTTACATCCAGCGTGTATCAGTAAATATGCAGCAGTAAATATCGTGGCAGTGATACAAAACGTACATACAAATGTTTATTTTTTGAACGTGTTTTTTAGATGAAATAGGCGGGCACACGGAACTGCAGGCTGCAGAGTGTGTTTACCACTGTGACCCCCAGCAGCCCTCGTCCTATGTCATGTTGCTTTTTCATACGTCAGCGGGCTAATTTGCCTAATCTTCACGGGTCTTTAGACGGCGGTGGAAATGCAGACAACAGTGGGCTGAAGGAACCTTTTAGTTCCTTAAAAAGTAGTTCCAGGGTCTAAAAGTCCCAGGAACTTTTGGTGGAAACCTGGCTTTTCACACTTAACCAGACCATAAGAGTGAAGAGGCCGAAAACAAGATTCTTCAACTGCAAGCTATCTGTCCAACTATATTAGACATTGGTAACTTTTAGATATCATCTTGATAGCAAACCAAGAGACAACAGACTGCTGAAAATAACAATTTTACCATCTTCATTAGCAGAGGTGAATACAGAAATATTTGAGTTGAAACGGTGCAAGTGAGAGTTGTGTTGTGATACCAAATTTAGACTTTAATGTGGAGGTGGCCTTTGTACCTCTAATTGAAGTTGAAAGGGAGAGCCAATTAAATTAGCATTTGTATCAAGTGCACTGTAAATTCCATTAAACCCTCCAGCTGAGGCGCTCTCTGCAACCTTGCACCAAACTTTTAATTACAGCCCTTCCTCACACTAAATGGTTAATTACACACAATGAGAACGAGCGAGAGAAAGAGCAACTGCATAAGAATAGAGAACAAGTGAGCGTTGATGAAGGAGGGGGAAGCGTACAAGACAGATGGAAATACATAAAGGAACCAGATATAGAGTTGAAAATCCATAAACAAGGCATAGGTAGGGTATCTGTTATTGTAAAGAACAACTGTGATTGGATCCCTGAGCCTAGTGCCAGGCAGCGCAGGTTCCCACATCTCTTCTGTCTATTGTCTGCAGAGCCACTTTATTATGCAGCCATGTTTATAGAAGGGGGAGGGATGGACAAAACACACAGGCCTATATGCCCTACACAATGGTGCATTTCTTAATCCATTAGGAGGTAGGGAAGGGAAGGGAAGGGAAATACAGCATGTTTGTCTGCGTACAACAATTGTATACATGCTGCTGTAGTGGTTTATAAGAGGTGTACAATTGTGTGCATCAAAGTTTTCATTTAGCTCACGAAAACAAGCTAAAGGAAAAAAGGCTCTCCATGTCTGAGTGAAAGTAGTGAGACAAGGTTCACTCAGTTTTGTCCCAAGAAGTCGGATCAAAACAATATGGAGGCAGAGGTACAAATAGATGAGTTTGCCGAGTGCATGAAGTGCACACACCGAAAACGATATGAGTTCATGACCTTCTCTATATCATGCCTCTAATTTCCTTATGCAAATTCTCGGTCAGAGCAGATTTGGGCTCCTTACTCATTTTTGCTTCTATGGAAGAAGTTACTCGTTACACTACTCAACACTTTTGGTCTACAATCCACAAACTTGATGACTATATTCTCTTTCACGACACTTGGTTGTTTTGACACGGTAACCGAGAGGACCTTTTTGTCCTAATGTATGTGCGTGTGTTTATGCACCCGAGGAAGGCGTGGGGGGGGGGGGGGGGGGGGGTCAAGTGGGTGTGTCTCTATGAGGTCCCATCTGTCAGTATTAGCGGAGAAAAACCGAAACACCCTCGATCGCGCACAGAATAAAAAGGCAAAAAAAATTCTCACCCCTCACCCTTCCTATAACGGGCCGTTGCTATAGAGACTGACAGTTGCCTAACGCACCTCCGTTTGCCTCGTGAACCCCCTGTGCCTCCTGTGACCTCGTCCCATACCACGCCTCTTCCACCCTCTCTCTCTAATTAGTGTCCCGTCCCCCCGCTCAATGCCAAGCTCTTTTTTTCCCTCTCTCTCTCTCTCTCTCTCTCTCTCTCAAGTCCCTGCTGTTCATCTCAGCTGTGCCTCTCTGGCCTGTTAAGATTATGAAAGAGTTGCCCCTTTTTTGCTTTTATAGCCCTAATAGTAGCTAACTCCCTCTCTGGGTAAAGAGCTTTAACAGGATCAAACTACACCTCCATCCGAGGTCATCGCCTGAGGGCAACAACTGCCTGAGGATAGAAGTCTTTTGAATTTGATAGATATGTAGCATGATGTATGGTATCTTAAACATTTTAAGGCTGAAGATGTGGTCTCCCACAGTCAGAGCCCCAGGGTCATTAGAGCATAGGGAACACAGTAGGCAAATGGGGTACCACTCATTTGCAGTCTCAATGGGAATTTCTCATTGGTATATGTATATAATATGACTAATATTTGAATACGTTATAACCATACGCTATATACAGTTAATAAAAACAATCTCATCAAGTAAAATTCACCTGGTACAATAATTTTTTCTAACTGCCGTTTGACAATGGCCTGCGGGAAGAGTGAGAGGAGCTCCTTATGCAAGCATTACGGCAGTCTTTGAACCTTACAGACACATATATATGTGTGCACACCTTGGCCTCAAAGCGCAGGCTGAACTGTCATTCATATCAGTTGAGCTACATCCCATTAATCTGCCTGCTATTTGACATGAAGCAGCTCACAGATGGGGGAGGAGGAGGTGATGGGGGAGGGGCAAGAGGCAACGAACGGGCTCTCATGTCAGCAGCTTGTGAGTGATCATACAACATGAATACGCAGAGAGGAAAGCATTGTTTGAGTTTGTGCGCCCTTCTTGTTTCCTTTCTCTCTAACCCCCCCCTGATCTCTCCCTCCATCCCTCACTCTCCCCTCTTGCACTTGACATGCATGCGGGGTGAGCACACGGGGGGGGTAGAGGAAAAACAATTATGCTCGGCAGTCATAAATCCACAGGATGTAATTCACGAGCTATTCACTATTAATTCATTGAGTGTTTATAAAATGTGGTTAACAGAAGAGAAAAGCAGCCGGAATGCTAAAGTAAATTAGCCTCTAATTAGATTGCGATTCATGAAATTGTCTTTCAAAAGTGTTGACGCAATTAATAGCATGTGAAATTGCAAATTAATCCAGTGCGGAATTATACGACACACTTGTGTTTATGTGTGCCTCTCGCCACTTTGAAAAAACATAATGGCGTTATCACGGTGGTGACACCGTGTAAATATGTTTCTCCTCAGATGTGGTCGCCGGGGCCGAGCGAGTCACGGTGGAAGAAGACGGCGTGGGTAAGGAGGAAAAGTGAGGGACGAGGCAGTGACAGGTATTACATTTGTTCTCTAACCTTTCAGCAGTGAAAAGTGTGTGGGCAGCAAAAAAGGAGATTGCAGATTTTCCGATTATCGGGGTGTGGGAATGCAACAGATGCAGGGTATTATTGTGGCTTTCCGTGCCTGCGTGTAGCCACCTGTTTCATGAATTGCATTTGTGTAACTTCCTGCTAACTTCAATAATATTTGTGTGTGCGCGTGCACGCTAAAAGCCACCACATGGCTGGTATATTACGGCCTTTGCTGCTTTGCAATTCCACAATGAAAGCATTTTCTCCAGTCAGAGTAGATTGAAAGTCGCTGTAGGGAGATATGTGCATGTCTATTAATATGACTGTGGGCATCTAGGAACACACATCTGCAGCTTGACAGATACTCGCTTTTCAGATACTCCTCACGCAGTCCTCTGTGTGCATGTGTGTGTCTTGGCATGTGCATGTTTTGTCAAGTATGTGTAGCAGTCAAACTGACTGATTGTGATTGCAGTGGTGGCAGAGATTGTGATGAAGCTGCGTGTGTGCTGGGGGTGAATAATCAGCATCCCTCTGAGGTAATGGGGACCAGGAGGGAGGGAGGGTGGGAGGTCCAGCCTCTGTGTGTGTGTGTGTGTGTGTGTGTGTGTGTGTGTGTGTGTGTGTGTGTGTGTGTGTGTGTGTGTGTGTGTGTGTGTGGGGGGGGGGAGATGGGTTGGGGCAGTGGGACGCTGCCTCCTGGAACCCTGCGTTCGGTGAAGCTCCATGCCTAATGGGGGGCAGAGAAGTTAATTCCACTGCGCCGAAGCTTTATCTCATTTTCATACATATGAACGCGCCAGGCCGAGATCGATTACCGCAAACAAATTGAAATGCCTGGGACCGAGGAGGCCTGCAGAGAGGAAAGCAGAGAAAGGCGCTGAGGATGGGGGAGGTGGTGTGCATGCGTATGTGTCTATGAATTTCTGAGAGTGTATAAGGAAGGCAGAATTCACTGATATGGATGGAAAGACACAAATCACTACCGCATACTGATTTTCTCCCCGCCTGCATATACACACACACACCTCTATTATTTAGAGTCACGCCTGGAAACTCAACTCATTCCAGTTGATGCCACCTTCCTCTTAAGAGATATTGCCGATGGGAGGTTATGAGCAAACTCTGAGGTCCTGATGGCTCACTGAACGATTAGTCCTCAAACAGGCCTTTTTTCTCCCTATTCTCTTCCTCTGTCTGTCTGCATGAGCACCCACTACATACACACAATTAGTTTCTCATTCTATGTCCCTTTCTCGCTCTACCTCTCATTAAACATACCATAAAACAAATGTCCATGTCATTAGTCCTATTCCATATCAGCTCCGTCATTGACTCCCGACGGTCATTTTTGGCACTCGTCTGAAGTGCTCACTGCTTCATTACTTTCTTTCCTTCCCTAATTTTTGCTTTTATCTGGCCCCAGAACACTTCCTCTTTCTTATCCTCCTTTCCTTTCCTCCTCCTTCCTTCTCGTTCTTAGCTGTGCCCCTGTCCATGGCATCTCTCACAGGCAGAGTTTTCAATATTTCCCCTCTCGACTCTCAGCATTTCCTTTTACCGCTCCTGCCAGTAACACTTGGTACAGCCCACATACTCACATCACACACTGTAGTCAGGAAGTATTATCGCTGTGATACGCTTTTAATTTTTCATGGATTTGAAATGAAACAATGAATATGTGAATGAGTTTTATATATACTGCCTTCATTTTAGGACAATGAAGGCACATAGATCATAAACAAATAAGACAACCAATGAGATGTTCTATAGCCAAACTATAAGCAAAGTCAGTCACCTGACCTCCACCCGAATAAAAGGCCCCTGAAACAAGCAATACGGTGCAGCTGCAGCACAGGTCTGTCAGAGCACCGCCAGGGAAGATACCAAGTGTCTGCTTACTTTAAACTCATTTCTCATACAAGAAATATGCAGACAAACATACAGAGAGTGTGTGTTGTTTATTGTTGCCCACATAATCCTTTGGGGCATGTGGATTTGCACCATCTGACAACCACAAACCTCTCCTCTCCACAAAAAAACTCACCAGTCATTTCTGAGTCAACAGTCTAGGTAAACAAATAAAACTCAACCCTGCCTCATCACCGCCACTAACATACTATTGAGCAAGGCATTTAACCTAAATTAAAGCTGTTCAGCAGCCAGCAGATAAGACTGTGGTTGTAAAAGACAGCTTCCAGGTGTGAATGTAAACTATGTGAGCGTGAAGCAAGGGTGTTCCTGGAAAAGAGCATTCATGCTCAACAGTTAAAAAAAAAAACAGATGCTGCACACTATAAAATATGCCAGTTCTCTCCTGAAGTGCTCTGTTGCTCTCTAAATACTATTTGTGACAAGGACCCTTTGTCAGAGTACTATATATACGGATATCGTACACATAGAAAAGTATTTCCATCTTAATCACTCAAGCACAAGAACAGTGGCATTAAATGCGTATTCAAATCAGAAGCAGCTAGCTTTGTGTGGAAGCTTTGAAACTTGGATCACAGGCCAAGCTCACAGTCAGGGCAGTGAAACACAGGGAGGGCAATTAAATAGACAGGTCAAAGTTCAAGGAAAGCTGTGGTGACCTTTGTTACAGCCCAACAGTCACACCCAGATGGCCAAGCTGTTGCTCACATTGCAGGAGGAAAGGCACTGGATCGTCTTCACCCAAACCCGATCATGCAATAACAAAACCTATTTCAAGCCTTTTGCATTGGTTGCATCATATCCAGCTGTAAATGCAGGGATTACACCAGAGTGGTGCTAGGTGAAAAGTAGGGCTGGGACGATTTACCTATCTCCCGATTCGATACTATTGCGATTTTTGCAATTAGATATTGCGATTTATCGCGATTTTTCTAAACTTTTTTTAAGATTAGACCATGGGAAAAAGTTGAATCATACACTT
This sequence comes from Sebastolobus alascanus, assembly GCA_916701645.2. Taxonomy (NCBI): domain Eukaryota; kingdom Metazoa; phylum Chordata; class Actinopteri; order Perciformes; family Sebastidae; genus Sebastolobus; species Sebastolobus alascanus. The sequence continues at coordinate 56,782 of CAKAOJ020000241.1, forward strand.
CTAGGGACCTTTACTTTGGAAAATATCTAAATTAATACATTAAAATGTTTGTTTTTCAGCATGTATGTAGTCAGAGATGTCCTGAAGTTATATCTATCAGTCATTGTCAGGCATTATTTATTACATTTTTTCCAGCAACCCAAAAATCAAAGAATAAAGACATTTCCCTCACAAATTAGTGGTATTTTATTTTTAATTTATAAGGGACATGTAATGTTTATATGGTGAATATAATCCAATCAATCTTATTTCTATATATGTATTTTATATATACAGTTCCCTTTGTTAACACCTTATTTGGAAACTGCGTGTGTTTCCATACTTAGCTGTATGTGTAGTGTTTACCACTTTGGATCTAAAATGTGAGAGTGTAGAACTTGTTCTACTTTTTCGTTTCAGCTCGCGGCGGCCGCTTGCTGTTTGTTTTGGTTGAAGGACACGGAACGGATATGACGTCATGCTACTCAGACTACAACAATAAAAGCGGTAACTTCCTACTACCTCCGCATAGACTCAAATGAAGCAAATATATCGATTCTGGCATTAAAAAAACGATTTCAAAATTGTAAAAAAAAAAAAAATGTGCGATACATAGGTGAATCAAGTTTTTTTTCCCACCCCTAGTGAAAAGACAACAAAGCAGGGTGCCGTTTGTGATAATTAATACTGGACAAAACGCATGAAAACGCAGGTCTAAACACAGACATAACACGTGGGACAACAGGAAGAGGAAAGGGCCAAAGATGGAGGCGATAGGGACTCATACATCTTCTGCTTAGGACCTGGCTTACTTGCTCACACATTCATTTGAATGCATTATTATATATTTCTTAAAAGGTAAAGAGAGGTACAACCGTTTCCTTATTTTGAAGCAACTGAGAGCAGCAGAGGCAGCGCTAGGTATTTTGTAAACATTTCAAAAGCAATTTCAAAGCAATGTTCTCTTAGGATCTCTTTTAGCATCTTAAGAGAACACCAAGGGCATGTGAGGACACTGTTCTTTCAGTCCCAGTCTCTCTGCATTTCAGCTGAAGTCTATGCCCTTCTTTTATTCTACTCTTCCTCTGTCTTCCTCCTTTACCCCATCCCCTCCCCCATCCCTCCACACACACCACACTCAGTGTGCTGTCTGGGTGCCCTCACGCTTCACTGCCTGGTGCTGCGGGCGTACTGGCCGTCACTCTGCATCACTCTGCATTCGACTCCACTGTATTTGCTCTGCTGCGTGTGCGCATGTGTGTGTTTGAGAAACAGAGAGTCAAACGGCACAATTGTGCATGCATGTGCAAAATGTGTGTGTCCATCTGTGTACGAGAATGCTAAATGCTAATGCGTGAATAATGTGCGTGTGTGTCTTCACGGGTCAGTGTGTGTTAATCAGAGCTGATTAATGCATATCAGTGGTTGGAATGTTGTTTTAGAAAATTAGGTAGATGAGAGGGTGCCGATTACTTGATCATGACACTCACCTTTGGGTTTCTGATCAGCAGTCTGCAGGAAGAGAAGAGACAGAGATGAAGTTAGGAATTTAACCTTGTGAGGGTGATGTTTAACAATCACTCAAAACTGTAAATAAATCAAGAGCCTAGACTTTAATTAACAGCAAAAGGGCTAGTGTTACAGAGTTAAGTGATCCAATCTTGTTTCAGTTGTTGCTCTACTGGAAGTTTGCCATTGATTTTATTAAAAGCCATTGAGTAGAAAAGATTGAAGTTTTAAAAAAAGCACCAACTGTATAACCCACACAAATACAGTGCCAACTTTAAGTGCCTGCTGGTAGACTCAAAATAGATATGCACAGCTTTTTAATAGGTGTGCTGTGAGAACAAGTGCATCATTTTCACCCTCACCTTTTTCTGAGCGACGTCCGTCTTGGTCTTTTCTTCTTGTTTTTTCTTTTTCTTTTCTTCCATCAAATGGTTCTCTTTCTTCTGTCGCTGGCTTCTCTCAGCTGCACAACAAGAAAGGGAAAGAGTAATGAGTGAAAACATGAAGGAGAGGGGCTAGTATTCAGCAAAAACGCTTAGTGTCCATCACTTTAATATTACAATTATGTAGACCCACGGGCATCACGCACTTTATACATGTATGACATTCAAGCACATTCACATTGTCTGCACAAAGAAATATTCCACACAAAAATGCATATTATGTTCGCTAGGGGTGTAAGAAAACATCGAAAATATAAAGTATCGCGATATTATGTTTTGTGATACTGTATAGATTCACAAAAACACTTGATTTTTAATTAATAGTTTACATGCAAAGATTAGCTCAGTTAATATTTTATTCAATTTGCAATGATATAAACCCTCTCAGTGTATGTGCCCTTCTCAGTGGTGTTATGATGTTGGATGTTACAGGGACTGTGATAAATGGAAATGCAGATCCCACTGTTCTGATTGCATAAAAAGTAAACTTTTCTTAATCTGATTTTAAGCATATGGTGGTGTGTTCTCTATACTATGACAGTTTTCCTAAAATGAGTTTTTAAAAATTGCAATATATCGCAATATATTGAATCGTAACCCCTGTATCATGATACGCATCGTATCACCAGATTCTTGCCGATACACATCCCTAATGTTCGCGAACACACGCACAAACACACACATACTGTGCATATAAACTTTCAACCCCTTCCCTTTGATCCATGTGTGAGCCAGTGCCAAAGTGCACTCTGTATGGAAAAACGTTTCCATCCACAATCATCACCTCATGCGAAAATCATGTCAGGCACTTCCGAGAAACACTTTCCCTCATGGTCAAAAACTGTAAAAGGAGAAGGTGGAATGGAGGGGTTACAAAAAAGGAAAAGGAAAAACACAGAGAGAGCGAGAGTGAACAGTAAGAATGAAGGTCGGTGTGAAAGGGCCGGTTTAAAGACAGCAGGAAATGGCAAGAAGATAAAAAGGCAAGGGATTAAAAGGATTGAAAGGAAGACAACGTAAAGGCCAATAGATTGACATAATAGGACACAAGGCCTTTTTTTTTTTTTTTTAACATAGATCTGTTTCTAGTGGGCGCGAGTCAAACTAGCTAGATAGCTAGCCCGAGGGCCAGGGAAACTAACTGCTTCTTTTCAGCCTGTATTTCCTTTGGCTCAGCTTCAGTGACAGCTCCTGGAAACTATTAGGAGGCATGAGCTGGGCCAGAGGGACTGGATGTGTGTGTGTGTTTAGTCTTCACTAAGTGCAATGGACACTAATCTATAATACAGCACTATGTCATATCAAATCAATGATACCACACTCTGAAATGTGCAAATACAATCGATCATCTTCATGCCAGTCTACAATAATGGTCTATTCCTATTTAATGGCCATCCTGCAAGCACATGCACGCACGCACGCACGCACGCACGCACGCACGCACGCACGCACGCACGCCTGCCTTTTACAATAAGCCCTTGTGCTTCATCCTCGTGAACTGGAAGGACATGACTTTCTTTCAAAAACTGCCCCACTGCTCGAGTGATATGTTGAATTTGCTTCACAGAGTTTCACATAACTGTCCACTAACGTCATACTGCAAAAAAGTACTTTCAGTCAATCCGCCTTTTCTATTGAAGCAACAAAAGAAAGGACCTCTACGCCAGCAAATATTAGAGAACTCAAAACCCTCAATTTATGTGTTGGAGTCTGTTATAACTTGCATGTACTGTGTTAGCCTCTAGTCTCGGAGAGTCCTTTTTTTTTTTTAGCAGATGTTAGTTGATCATCTCGTCTAATAATGTTAATTATTATAATGACTGTGTTTAGAGTAATAGCTAAATGATGATATCCGAATGCGGCCAGACAATTCATCATTAAAAGTAATTTATCAAGCAAAAAATGTCAAACATTTGCTAATTCAAGCTTTATATTAATGTGATTTTAGACTGTTGATCAGGCAAAACAAGCAAAGTCAATTTTTCATTATTTTCTGACATTTTAAAGAACAAATTTTTATTTGGTCAATTGAAGAAAAAAAAAACCAGACGGATTAATCGATAATGAAAATCATTAGAGCCCTTATGTTGATTAATGTGTAGTGTCCCTGACAAGTAAACTAAACACAAAATGTGCCAACACAGGGCCTGGAAATGAATCTAAATCTGAATGTATGAATGAATCATAATGCTCATAACAGAGGATTAATGAAAGGCGAGCCTCCCACTGTGCTGCCCACTGGCAGGGGGAGGGAGCTGTCAATCAACAAGTCAGGAGAGGCCTCACAGAGACTCTGATGGTGGGGTAACGTCTCTATGGCAGTAAGGGGAAGAAAGAAAGAGAGAAAGTAGACAAGGGTCAGACAGACATACAGATGGGCAGAGAGAGAGAGAGAGAGAGAGAGACAGAGGAAGAGAGACATTGAAGACATTGAACAGTGAGTTTAGAGCCAAACCGTGGAGACGACTGCCAGACTAGTGGCCATGGCAGCAGGGTAAAATCAAAGAAAGGAGATATTCCTTATATTATTATTTTGCCTCCATCTGGATTTTCTCTTCTTCATTGCTCTCTCTTTCTCTACCCCTCTCTCTCCTACATTCACACAGTCCTATTTTTCATACTGAGGAGTCCGTGTGTGTGTCATTGTGCTACCTCAGCAGCTAGGAGGAAGGCAGCCCTCGGGTAATAAATAGGAGCACAAATTATGTGTGGGTGTTTGTGTGCATTCATATAATTATATGCAGTATGTGTAGTATGTGCAGTAGTGTATTTGTGACATTCTCTGGGCTGTGACACGGTGACAGCATGCACAGCAGAGAAAGGGACGGGGGATAAATGTGGGAAGAAACTAGCTTTTGCCATTAACACTGTGTGCTAGGTTTTTCTTTCACCATCAGTTGCAAGTGACAGAGGCCACATCCACAATAACACTCTGTTCTGATCTCTCTGATTTCCGTGCAAAAGTGTTTTAGCACCGTTTCAGGAATAATCTCTACCAACGCGCCTGAAAGCGCATATCACATGACCATTCACGTACACTGGGCATGTGCGTGCCGGTGTAAAAAAAGGAAGCAGATTGATAACATCGCTGGACACGGGAACTGTCGCAAATTGCTGAAATAATATCTTGCCTCCTGTGCATGTCGGGAGTAGTAGCATTATAAAATGCAGAATTTGACTGCACAACAGCTGCGAGCATAGACAACAAGGTCAGCTATACCTGTAATTTGTTATCCGTGTTGAATTAACCACTGGTAGTCAAGTCACATGATTAGAGCGTGACAAATCAGGAAACCAGACCCATGATCAGACCCATCAGGAAACGAACGCGAGTGTCTGCGTCATCGTAGGGATGTGACGTTGAGGGAATTTTTCCACCGGTTAATAAACTCGTGACAACACTGGTGTTACAGACTACAACGCACATTTTACAAGAAAAGATGACGCTCAATATCAGTAGATCGCTTACTTTGATCTTTATCGTTGGATTGCTGTGTGTCTGGCCTCTCCGGTCGAGCTTTCGCCACGGGGCCGCAGGTTTCCACCCGGCTACGCTGCGCCACACACACCGGCTGTGACCGCTCTGTCCTCCGCACGGTGATTACCTCATTAACGTTATGGTTCCCTTATAGCATTGGGGTTAAATCTGAAATATTGCCAAATAGACGCTTTTGCTTTTCACTTTGATACCGAATCCTCCGCCATCGTCTCGTCTGTCAACTCTCTCTCGTCCCGTGTGTGAAAAAACAACGGTGGGGGCGGTGGGCAAGTAATGTAATCGGTGTGTGCCCGGCCACCGTGTAACATCGGCAACACCGACCACCGCGGCAAGCCTATGTCATCGTTTTCAAAACTCTAGAGTAAAACGCAATCCCAGAGTTTTTAAACTAGAGCAGTGTCGGCAGCATTTTCAAAAGTCTCTGTTTCAGAGGTTCGAAAAACGCCGGAGTAGTGTGGACGCTAGGCGTAAACTTAGCAAAAGTTAAGCGTTTTAAAACCAAAGCGGATTAGTGTGGATGTACCCAGAGCCTCTCTGCTACATCTGACCGTGTCATCCTGGTAGTCTCACCTTTTACCCCACATGATAGTGGATCCACCCTATCTGGTTACTACTGCTGCTGTCACAGAGGACGGGGGGTACAAATACTACAACAATACCACCACATCTGCACAACAATATATTTATCATCTAATTCGATAGATGTCAACACACTGTGGAAAGCTAACAGTTAAATGGTTGTTTGTGTTATTATTTCGTTACATGTTGGAGGCAGCCTGGTAGAAAACCAGTTATGTGAAATGTGAGAGAGCGGACAGTTGTCTTTGGAGCTGACGTAGTCAATGCCAAAGTTAGCTTCCCTCCTGACCTCCTTTGCCCCACATATAACCTTACCTGCCTCTCCCCGTCTCTCTCCCTCTCACTAGAGTACTGCTGACACCAGCACCTCCTCAGCAATGACCCTGGGGTGTCTCTGTGCTGCCGTCCAGCATCAGGTTTACCCTCGCTGGCAGTATGACACTGCAATTAGGCAAAATATGTCCCGTTTTGAGGTTACTGACCTACACAGCCACAGTGTGTCATTCAGTCTTCTCTTACATGACAGAGGCTTAGATCACCACAGCTAACATAACATAGCTAGTTACTAAACTAGTAATTTATCTCTTCCCTTTAAAAAAAAACATGATCAGAAAATATCAAAAGGTATATTGTTAAAAGAAATGTGCATTTTGGAGAATTTCCTTTTTACCAAAAGTTGATAAGATAAATATTAATGCAAAGATAGCTCTGTGGTACATTTAGCATAACTTAGCACAAATACTAAAACCAAGGGCTAGCCACAATGAAAAGTGAAAATAATATGCTTCCCAGCAAATCCAAAACTGTTTTATTCACATGTTGCTAACAAGCTGTTCACCAATATGTCCAAGAGGCAGCTGTGTCTTGTCCAAAGTTGTAAATGTATGCAAAGCTGGCAGATGCTTTCAGTCTGTTGGTCAAAAATTTGCTTCAAGCTAACAGCTTGTTAAACCACAATGTCTCCTTTTTTCTATTTCTACATACACTAAATACAACATAATATTTAAATAACTTTGAGTTGTTGGAATAGACCTCTGCCAGGGTTACGCTACCTGTTCGAGCTAAGCATGGAGCTAACTTTGTATTGGATGCACAGATCAGGGCGGCCCTGATGGGCGTGCAAACAGTTCAGGAGGTTTTTAGACTGGAGCTGTAAATCCCTCACATTACCAGATAATCTGGGTTGAATACGGTACCGACCAAGGTACCAGAGAATCTGAGATAAATCGGCCCAAAACTCAAAAAGTAGTCTGAGCCTGGCTTTAGTAGCGTAGTAGAGTTGAGTAGGAAAACATTCCAAGTCTGAGCAAACTGGAGCCGCTGGGAAATTATGAAGAAATTGCATAATGAGGCAGTATCCTCTCTTCCTGTGCTGCACAAAACAGTTCCATATCCTGGGACTATAGGGCTAAGCTATAGAGAAGGAGGCAAGACAACAGGAACACACTGTACAGGAATGAAGGGGCTAGAAACTCACAACTCACACAAACCCAGTCGCATGAAAACACACAGGGAAGCTTGATGTACACAGGCAGGAGGCAGTCTGTCTGATGCCTGTCTTTTTCTGCCAGGGATGCATAGGAGAGGGAGGAGGGAGGAGGAGGAGAGATGAGGATGGGGGGGGGATGAGAGGAAGGGAAAAAACAGGCGGAGGATGAAAGCAGACGCAGAGCAACACCAATTAAGAACGACAGCCGCCGGAGAACCAGACAGGGCACAGAGAGAAAGAAGAGAGACTGTGCTGGAAGAGGGAAAAGGCAGAAAGAATCCTCACTGGAGAAATGGAGCAGTTGGAAAAAAAAAAAACTGAACAGAGCACTACTGAGGCTGGCAGACAAGGAGAGACGGGAGGGGGGAGAAAGAGGAACCGAAATATCCACGCAACCAAAATACCCGCGCACCTTGATCGCTAGTATCTAGAGATGCAGGCAGAAAAGCGAAGGGTGAGGGGGAAAACCATGCAATGGTGATAGAGAAAAAGAATAAAAGGGGAGTAAAAAGAGCCACGCTCATGTGAAGACTGAGCGAGACAAAAGAAGAGAGACACCGAGAGAGAACTTGAAAAGAGGAAGAGCTGCAGCTTCACGTGTCCTGAAAGGCTGTCAGATCAACGCAAGACACAACACCAATCACAAAAGGAGGGGGAGAAGAAGAGGAGAGACTTTCCTCTCTCAGCAAAAAAAGGAATATGGTCAGGTCGTGGCCACAGAGTGTGGTAAATCCACTCTCCACCAGCATTACCATTCACCCAGCCACCCATTCATGTGGCATTAGAGAAGCCACAGGGCTCTCCCGAGCCTCATTACATGGAACATGATCATGGACGGCCCTTACCTGGGGTATAATTCCTCAAACTCCTGCTACTGCTGCTACAGACCTCAACTACTCTCCACAAATGTGTGTGCATTTGTGTTTACTCGACCTGAATGGCTTGGGGAAAAACAAGCCTGTAAATTCCACAGTTGATAGGAAGCAATAACGTTGTGTTTCCATCCCTCAGTCGCACTAACTGGCCGCTTGGTTTGTAAGCATTCACCGCATACCAGCTTTGCTTTCCGCAGGTGGAGAGAGTGGCTTGTTAAAATATACAGCACACTTTATTGCTACTAGACTGGACTTGCTCAATGAACTGTGGCAAAAATATTCTCGGCTGTTGGGATCTGTAGACGAGGGGCTGATTGAGGGCGAACGGGTGGGTGGAGAGCGGCGATGAAGGGCGACGCAAGATGGAGAGAGAAAGTCAAAGAATCAGATAGTGAGAGAAGCAGATCTGCGTTATAAATAACAGCTTTGAGGTTTGCCTCCAGAAAATTAGCTCTCAGTGTCTTGGCTGCTTCCTCTGCCAAGTCGATATGAAACTTTAACACGATGGCAGCTCATTAAATAGGAAAACAGCACAATGCACAAGACCAAGCAGGCCTGCTCCCTGCCAGCACCGCAGCTAAAGCTTATTGAATTCAAGAGGAAGCTGTCAAGCCGAGTGTGTTGCTGTATGCGTTTGTCTTTACTTGTGACTGCTTTGTGTTTATGAGAATAAGTAGTTGAGCATGGTCTGCATATGCCTGCATATTTGTTTTAATCTGTGTGCCTGCCTGGCAGCGTAGAGGCTGTGAGGTGACTCCCTGTCGAAGAGGTCTGTATAGTTATGAGGTGCTATTAGCATTAATACAATGCCTGGCCTCTGGTGATTAACCTTAAGCAGGAGTTCCTCAAACTTTTTCTTACCAAAGACCAAAACTGATCATCTCTAAATGTACACTGGCATTCATTAAGCTCTATAACACGGCCACAGAAAGCATTGGTTGGCTCAGCTGTTAGCGATTCAAACTGTAGTTTGATCACCAGTCAGCCTGCAGTATATCAGGCTGCAGCTAACCATATATATAAATGTCAGTCAACAATTCCCTGGCTGCCAACAGTGTAAGCAAAAAACATAGACTCTGAAAGAGAGACAGAAAATAAGTGCTGTGGTTAGTTGTGGTAACAAAGCCTGCTTGGATGCGAGGAGGACAGAGATGAGGACAAGAAAAAGCATGGAGTAAGTAACAGCCCCCTCTGTAAAGCTGTGGGGATGACGGTAGAGATGTAGAAATACCAGGGAAAGCGGAACGGTAGCGTGGACATGAGTAAAACTTAGCTAGTTTTGCTTTAGTGAGACTATTGAGAATGGGCCTCCTGAGATCTACACTCTCAATATCTTCAGTTATATCCTGCATTAGGCTCATGACATAGTTCTTAAAATGCAGAGAATACCATAAATTACTACAGCAATTTCAGTATCAAAACATTAGTAAAAAGGGTGTTGTGTTGGGCTAACAGCTTTAGTATCCTAAGATACTCAGTGCCTTCATAAATATGAATTAGGCTATGCCAAACTCTGTTGTTAAAACTTAATCTGCCCCACAATTTTGTGATTTAACAGAGTACCAACTCAAACATCACAAGAAATGCTTAGTTGTTCATTTCCAGCAGTTCTGTTTAATCACACTAAGTCCTTAAAATATGCTCCAACAATCAAAATACACAAAGTGAAAGTAAACACTTGAACTTCATTGATTGTACTCAAGATGATTAAGGCGATTAAACATTCCAAGACAGCAAACAAATGACCTGCGCCTCAGCATTGGGGAAAGCAGCAGAGCATGCTAGTGCGATTTACAAAGCTGAAGGCTTTGGAAGTGCCGTAGGGCCTAAGTCCTTTTACATAATGAGTACGGCTGTCTAATGTTGGTTTGGAGCAGGAAAAAGGGAACACTGTATGTTGGATGTCCTGCATATTCTCTGTTATCTTCCATGTGATGGCTCTCTCCTTCTCTCCACGTCCCTCCAATTAGCCGACACGGAGCAGAGGGAGGGAAGCAGGCCCCCACCAAACCTCGGCACATTGAACATTCCCCTGGACCCCTGCCAAGACTCACAGGCAGCAGCTCGCCAGTTTCAGCTTCGCTTCCCCCATCCCCCCTGCTTCCATCCCAGCCTGGCTTACCCCTGGTGGGGCCCCCTAAGCTCTGCCCCCTCCACTGGCACACAAGTTGGACAAGAAGGTGGGGGGTTGCACAGACCCCCATACCACCCCAACACCCATAGGACTCTTTGGTTACAACTCTCCTATACGTCTTTCATGCAAAAGCCCTGTGTATGACATAATACTGTACAGCAGCAGGAGGTCAACCCGTGTTTGTCTTTGTACACGAGACTACTGGTCACAAGCAAATAACTGGTGGCTGGCCTTCACACGGGACTGAAACTATACTTTAAACTAAGGCTGTGTATTGGCAAGAATCTGGCGATATTATATGTATCACGATACAGGAGTTACGATTAAACATATTGCAATACTGTAAGCAAGGCGATGTATTGTGATTTTTTAAATCGAATTTTAGGAAAACTGTCTTAGTATAAAGAACACACCACCATATGTATAAAATCTGAGTAAACAAAGTTACTATGTGAAATGGCTACTATGAGGACTAACATCACCACACATGAATACAACTGGATTCATTGGATCCACAAGACACCCAACTTCTGCAATTCCAAGACTGTTTAGGGACCCCAGCATGCAGAAATATTCAAATATACCATTTTAGAAAAGGTAAAAATAACACATTTATACTGCATGCATTAAAACTGCATGGTTTTTGCCCCAAAGTGCATGTGATTATCATCAAGTGGGCATGTCTGTAAAGGGGAGACTCGTGGGTACCTGTTACGGGTCCTGTAATATTAGTAACAGTACCCATAGAACCCATTTTCATTCACATATCTTGATGTCACAGGTCAAGGGATCCCTTTTAAAATGGCCGTGCCAGTTTTTCCTCGCCAAAATTTTTAACTTTAAAGCGTTATTTAGCCTCCTCAGCGACATGCAAGTATGACATGGTTGGTACCAATGGATTCCTTAGGTTTTCTAGTTTTATATGATACCAGTATCTTCACTCTAGCTTTAAAAGGTAGCTACAACTAGAGCTCCAACCTCTAAAGGACAGAATGGCGGCCGGGTTCGCCGACGGGCCTTCAGATTGTTAAGAGGTTAATTAAAAATCGTTACAGCGTTTTTATGAGAATCTATACAGTATCGCAAAACATAATATCGCGATACTCATGTGTATCGATATTTTCTTGCACTTCTTCTTTAAACCTTCCTCTGAAAAACTATACATTATTTTACCATATTAAAAGGTGAATGCAGCTTACATACTTGCAATCAGGAAGTGTTGAATTTAGGGCAGGGAGCACTAGAAGATAAGATTACGACTATCATAACATGAGATCACTGTCTCATACCAAAGCAGATTAGTGTCAGACCTCAAGTGAACCCTGGCTGAGACCATGCAGACCCGGGTTGCATAAATTGTGTAGACCGGGTCACCAATCGAGTACACAAAAACAAAGCACAACACACCCCTCAGAGGAAATGTCAGGCTGGGCACTTGGAATTGTTAATGGCAGATTGATACTGTTTGTTTTCTGGGCGATGTCCATCCACTAAGGATACTACAACTCTGTCTGGCTTCCTGGCTACCTATCGCTGGCAACACCACAATCAACACACTCTACCCCCTCGCTGGCTCTCACACACATACACAAACACTCCTCATTTAGAACAATGGCCACACCAAGCACAACTGCCTGCCAAGTCTTTATATGGCCCCCCTCGACTTCAAAATAGCCGTCCATAGAGCAGAGGAAGAGGGTAATGGCTTTTGGCAGCCTCCCATTGAATCCAGCTGATTCTACTGTCAACGCCTCCCTACTGCAGCAGCACCCTGCGGCAGTGTTAAGCGCGTTATCTATCGGGACTGTGCCAGTTGTTTGAAAAGCCACATAATCACAGGCTCAGTAACTACCACGGATAGACCTGGGTTAAAGGTCAATGACAGGGAAAGGGGATAGACAACACAAGCCACTTTTCCAAAGCACAACTAAGTGGGATTTACCAGAGCAAACACAAAACGTCTGACGGGGGATAGAAAGAACTTTGTTTTTTTATTGGAAATTGCAGTCTCCAGGGCAAATAGACAAACTACTGTACAGAAATAAAAATTAAAAACAGAAGAAGTGTGTATGGGGGATATAGTGACATAGAACAAGCAGGTCCATTCCAGTTACATTTGGCCCTGTAGTGGAAACCAGACTAATGATAGCAACCTGAGGACTGAACTAGCGTTTGTTTATTTCGTCTGTAAAGGGTCAGACAAGCTTTCAGTTTCCTTTTAAACAAATGACCCTGCCTCCTCGGTGATAAGGAGTTGCAGATGGAGTTACTGCCAGGGTTTGTCCTCATGGCTTTGCTATAATACACTCTAATCAAAACAATGTCGAGATGCCAACAGCCTACAGCCTGGTTGGATCCAGAGCCAACATGGGTTATGGGTTTCCTGCAAGCTCGCTGCCAAAATGGCACAAGTAGTAATATAATTCATCGAGTCTGGGCCCCTGTGAGAGAATGAATTTCTCATTTTGGGTCTTGTTGCACTGGGAAAGAACCAATTATACACCTCAAGATTGGGATAATTTGGAGTTCTGCAATTTCTGTGTCTAGATTTGCAGATGTTGGCATGCACTGATAGACTATCCATGCTCTCCATAGACTATCAGTGCTATCCACGTTGTCCCACTGGATAATTTATGCATTCCCTTCAAACCAGAATAAACAAAGCCAAACCTTTTATACTACTCCGTAGACTAAACATTTGTAAGAAGGTTTAAAAAGTAAAGCACTGCTGACATCTTCATGGCAACATAACACGGCTTGCCTCGGGGGTAACCCCGGTGCTGGTGACCTAACGCCTATACACACCCCCTATTTGCCCTAGTGCCCTTCAGATGAGCCACCTGCTGTGGCTGTAGTGATAGCTATGGTGCTAAAGCAGTTAAGTCTGGGAAGGGTAAGCCTAACTGTATGGTGTTTAAGAAAACTAGCAGACTCCCTCCTCCTCTTACCAGGCTCTAGGTCTCTTTTTTTCACCCTATTCACTCATTTTACGTACACACCAGTGGGGGCCCCTGCAACATCTTTTCACAGCCACCCCCTTACTGCGTGCTCTTAAGTTTTTTGGAAAGATGGGCGTGCGCATGGAAGCGAGGAGGACCCCTGACCCTGAGTAAGAAGAGGGCTCAGTGTGTGTGTGTGTGTGTGAGTCAGCTGGGTGGCTAGGGTATGTAGGAGGCAGCTCACGACCTGAACAACTGCAGGGCATTAACCAACTGCTGGGGCTTTGAGCTTGAATGCTTAAATGGTCACACACACACACACTCCCATGGCAAAAACGACAGGCATTGCACTTGTGTAATCACTGGCTGATTCAAGACACAAACACACAACACACGCGACTACATTCCAAGACATGGCACAGACATACACACAAACAGGCATGAAGGCATACACTCAAATGTGTATGCACACGAATAAATGCCCGCACAGACTCCCCATCCGCCTGCAAATGCACATGTATGTGTGCCACTGCTGCACGCACGCATTTTTCATTTCATCACCTCACTGGTGTGTGACGATAGAGATAAGACAGTGGTGACAGAGATGTCAGAGGGGGGGGGATGAAAAGGGGGTTTGAAATTGAACGGGAAATTATGTACTTCAATTAAGACACGCGGAGGAGATATTAAAAGCTATACTCCAGTGCCTGGGGACAGGATGCAGGAAGGGGGGATGCAATGGAAGGCGACAGTTCAATCAGTATCTCCGGCTTTCTCACCAAGCCGGGGGGTGGAGGGAAGGAGGGGAAAAGAGACAGGACAGCTATGTTTAATAATGTACTTGGAATTAGTATAGTGGAATGTGTGCAAGATACAGGATGTGATACGGAGACAGACTGAACCAAAGCCTAAGGAGGAGTGACAACGCAACAATCGGGATAAAATGCAAGAATGTGTCACACTGGAGAAAACAATGCAGCTTCAATGTGCAGGCACAAAACAAAACAGTCCTGCTGTCATAATACCGTTCTACTCTGTCAACGATCAACCTATAGATAGTGCTGTGTGATCAACAAAAGCAGCCCACTACCACACCATTACCTCCGAATAACTACAGAAACATTGAAAAAGGGCAGTCAGTCAGTCAAAGAAACCATCACATTACACGCTCACATGTACCGAGTGTGTTCCAGTCCACTCAGCCAATCATGAAAGAGCTATGATATAACACAAAAGTTCACAACATTTTCACGTCAAGCCCCTTCAAACAAATACATAGCTACTATATTTAGTCACCAACCTCATTATGAATATCCAAAAGCAGCACATGGGAGAATACCTCTGATTTGTTAGTGGTTCCTATAGGGTTTTCTCATCGATCCAACATCACATAAAGCAGCACCAATCCTAACATTGCAGGGGACTCCCCTTCAAAAACCCTTTGGGTGTTTTCGCTGGGAAAACTGTCTCAAATCCACATAATAACCCAGCCTTATTTCTGAGGATATACAACAGGAATATTGTGAAGAAACTGTGACGCCACAAATAAGCACAGTTAATTGTTATTGGGTGTTTTAATTATGTGACACTTGACATTGCTTGTTGTAAGTGTTAACGTCGTAGTTGGATTGAGATATATCATAGAGCAATGAAAAATAATGTGGCAATATAGTTAGTTGACATTGCAGCAAGCTTCTGTCCACTTTCCCTTTAACGTTAGCCGCTGAGATTTTGATTTCCAAACACCCATCAGCAACAACATTCATTATCACATGAGATAAACACTATTGATTTGAAACGTACCTTGCGTTAACCACAGCTTTGGCAGCTTTCAGTGAAGAGTAGGTGCATGGCAGAAAAACATATGCAGAAAAGCATCCTCCGATGTCTTCTTCTGAAGTTACCCGTAAAAAGAGATGGAGCCGATTCAGTCGCAGTTAAAGTCAAGACTTGGCAGATGAGCCGACTGCTGCTGAAGCAGCTTGGTGACAAGATACCGAGGTAAACAACGGCCACTCAGCCAGATATACACACAGCAAGTACGGTAATTTATGCTTTGAGCAAAAAAAAATTAAAAAAAAATAAAATGTGAAATTACACTCGCCGAAAAACAGTTTGTTAAAAACGTCACCATATAACGGGGGGGGCGGGGAGGGGAACGAAGCACCACTAACAACAACAAAAAACACGAATAAAATGACTTTGTAAAAGCAGCTAAATAACGCGAGCTAACGTTAGCCGGTTGACGTTGTGAGTCGTCGACCGTTGCGAGGTTTTGCAAACCGGAGAAATCAGGCAGTTTTCGTTAAAAAAAAATCGCCGATGAGTTGTGGCGTATAATAAGAGCAAAGCTGACGGCCGTCAAGCCAGCCAGCCAACTTGTTTTAAAGTGCAAAAAGAAATGTTGTTTAGGTCGCCGGCTGGACGACTAGCGACGGGCTGGCTACCGCGAATGCGACGTGAGAAACGACTCCGGGGAAATACATTCTGTGTGGATCCAGACGGCGGTGCGGACAGTCATGGTAGGCGTTCAGTGAGCTCTCGTTGACAGTGGTCTCGCAGCCATTTTGTTCAAACTAACAACACTGCAGTCTCGCTCTCCTCCTCCCAGAGAGCAGACGGACCAGGAAGTGGCTCCGGATACGTCACTCCCGACCAATCAAAACAGCAGACTCCAACTCCGCCCGCCGCCCTCCGGCCCCGCCCCCCTCCACCAGTTTGCCAAACCTCCGAGCGACCACAGAGGATGGACAGGCAGGCGGGCAGGGCAGCAAGTATTTCCGAGGTAATTGCTGAAGCATGCAGCCAATACTGTGAGCTTAAAAAAGAAACAAATGTGACGCTGTTATGGTTTTGGGGAGGATATTTTAAAGATAGAAAATAACTAAAAAATAGTTCACTACTGGCTCCTAATGACAGTTACATAATACTTTATAGAAATAGGATCCCATACTTCAACCTGCAGTCGGCAGAATGTTTTTGGCATCATTGGGCAAAAAAATCCATAATAATATTTCAGCATATTGTAATTCAAGTGTTCTGAGAGATTACTAGACTTCTGCACCTCCTCCTGGATTTAAGAAAACACGCTCCTTACGGGAGACTTTAGCCAATCACAGGTCATTTCAGAGAGAGAGCGTTCCTATTGGCCGTTTATTCAACGGAAGCAGCTGTCAATCACTCGCAAACTCCGATCAAGCGGTCAAACTAGGGAGTGTTCAAATATGAATATATTCTGTTATCTTTTATCTTTCCACGCTTCCCATTCATTGTCTATGCGACTTTCTCGCTTGAAAGCTGGGAGCAGCAGCCCACGAGGGAAAGCTTTCGTCCAATCAGGTTTTCAGAAACATCTTCTAGTGTACTGTATAGCTGTAAAATGAGAAAATGTGCTCCGGCTGGTGGGCGGCGCTTGGTATTTCCTCAACTTATCAACATGGCTGCTGGGTCACAAACTTTTTCATTTTACATCTTAACAGTACACTACAAGATGTTTCTGAAAACATCTGAGGCGAGAAATAGGCATTAGAGGAACAGAATATTAATTCATATTTGATCAGCGCTGCCTAGTTTGACTGTTTGATCGGAGTTTGCGAGTGATTGACAGCTGCTCAGAGACGACAAACTCCAGTTCGGCTCCGATTGGTTGTTTACCTCCGGTCTTTGAAATCTTGCAGATGCCATTAGGAGCACCAGAGGACACAGAGGCACATGATTTTTTTCAGATTACCTGTCTCATGCACTACTGTTAGGATATAGTGACCGTTTTATAAAAATAACTTTTTTTTAATCATATTTGCTCCATTTGTACCCACTGCTGCTTTGATGTGACTCATGACCACATAGTGCAAAAAAGACAGAAATAGATGAGTCGTAAAAGTTTACAAGCAATTTGGAACTTACGTCATGAACTTTATTTAGCAGGCTCAAAAGTCTCTTAGAGGGCCCACCCCAAGTTTCCCTACCAAAGATGACCTTTGTCAAGAATCTCTTGATCACACGATGCCCAGAAACATGGGGCGATAATTCCAGGCTATTCACAACATGATGGATGAGGTCGCCCTTGTGCCCCTCTGAACTGCGTCTGCAGCCGTCTCAGAGAAAGAAAATGCGGCCCCTGTCCATTCTCTGCGCTCTTTTCTCATGGAAATGACCGCTCTGTGCACAGACAACACACACACACACACACATGCACTGTGAGGTGGGAACAGGTCAGGGCTGCAGTCCACAAAGGGGAAGGCTGACCAGTGAGAACTCTCTCAGCAAAGCTCTGGGCTCCCATACATCACTGGGAGAGACTGCTAATGAGAAAGCCAGGGGCCCCGGCCAAAACTTTTTTTTCTCTCTCCTTTTCAAGGCAAGATGCCCAGAGCTATTAAAATAGCAAGCTCCAACTGAATGGAGAAAGCAGATGTTCCACACTCAGGGTTAAGAGAGGTGAGCGGAGAGGGGAATGCCTTCAGAAGCGCCTGAGGGGACATGTAGTTCAATGCAGATCACAGACTATTAAACTGTATGCAGATGTTCATTCATGCCACCTAAATAAATTGTGTTATGTGTAAACATGTCACCTACTTAGAGAGTGCAAGATTTCACAGACCAGAGGAAAACAACCGATCAGAGCCGAGCTGGAGCCTGCCGTCTCTGAGCAGCTGTCAATCACTCGCAAACTCCGACCAAACGGTCAAACTAGGCAGCGCTGATCAAATATGAATCAATATTCTGTTAAAAAAAGTAGGCATGAACTAGGCATTACAGTAACATAATATTGATTCATATTTGATCAGCGCTGCCTAGTTTGATCGGAGTTCGCGAGTGATTGGCAGGTGCCTCTGTTGAATGAACAGCCAATAGGAACGTCCTCTCTCTGAAATGACTAGACTAGACTAGATTTTTTTAAAGCCTGGAAACAGAGCCATGAGGAGGTGCGGAAGTCTAGTTTTCTCTCATAGCACTTGAATTACAATATGCTGAAAGGTTATTATGGGATTTTTGCCCAATGATGCCAAAAACATTCAAGCCTACTACAGGTTTAAATCTCCTTCATGAAGACTAACATGAGTTATCAAAGATGGAGATGGAAATCTATGCACCACAAAGGACAACTGAGACTTGAAACGATAGTGGTTTGACATGATCTTAAAGGTGAGCACTACTCAGGTGTTAATTTTGACGAGAAGAAAAAAGACAGTGTGTGTATGTATATGTGTGTGTGTGTGTGTGTGTGTGCGTGCGTGCATCCTTCCCTCTGCGCGCACACACACACTCTCCAGCTCATCACAGCCATTCCGAGATGTTTCTTTGACTCCGCCAATTTCCCCAATTGCTTTCACATTTAAGTAGACTGCTGACAGAAGCGAGCCAATGGGAAAGGTCCGCCTGACATTCTGATAGGAAACAGCCCAGACACAAGCTGTAGGACTGCAGCAGAGGCAATAGCTCACTCCTTCCCCTCTCAGACAATACATTTCTCCTCCTCCTCCTCCTCCTCCTCCTCCTCCTCCTCCTTCTCCTCCTCCTCTCGCCATTCTCTTTTTCTCCTCTCTCCATTTTTTCAGTGCACTCTTCTGCTTTTTTGTTTTAATTCCAGTCCAATCATGAGCTCCGTTCCGCATAAGGTTTTAATTTCAAGCCGGAGTCTGCCAGACGCACACATGCACAGATTCACACAAGAATGCATGTGCACACACCAAACCACAGATTCTCATGCATACCATACACACACTCGCTTCACTCTCACATCACAAATACACATGTGTGTTACGTGGCTACATGCATATTTAATACGTGTGCTCTGTGGCTACATTTTATCATTTAAACATGTTTCCCATGAGAGAAAGTAACTCTATCCAGATACATTAATAATCACACACATTCATAAAAGGCAGACGGGTCACCAGACAAATTACATAAAAAAAATCCCAACAGGCTATATATATTTTTTTTTTTTGCTTCAGAAGTCAAAATATATTACATAGTTTATGACAGACCCAGCTGAATTTATAGGATCATCAAATGAATTTTTAGTACTCACAATCTATTTTTCGCCTTACTCTTAAATACAAAGGCCCTATCCAAATGCTTAACATTTAATCTTGTGGAATTAACCAGACAAACATGATCTGAGGGGTAGCCAAACATTTCATGACAGCACTGAATCCAAAAGCAGATCTCGGTTTAAATCCTCATTCCCCAGTGACTGCATACTAGAAGAAGACATTCATAGTTTGCAGTGTGATGCAGAATGACTGATGAGTCGGGGGATGGGGGGGGATGTCAGTATTTTGGTATTGATTATGAATACGCAATCCTCCTCCATAGTCTGGACTTTATGCATGTGAGTAATCAAAATGCAGACGGCGAGCTTCTGCTGCTTCGCTCAAAGTGACATTTCCAAAGGCATGACTTGACATATGCAAAAGGACCGTCATGATGATAATTCTGACAGAGGAAGGAGCCAAATGAAACCGTCTCCTAACTGCACATAAAAGAAGGAGAATGTTGCGCAGCGAGTCTCCCAGTCCTGCTACTTCAAGGCACAAAATTTGCAAGTAGTCGCTGTGCGATTGAGCTGAAAACATTCATTGTGAGTTTTTCTCACTCTGATTAGCAACTTGATTGAAGTGCCTATCCATTAAATAATAGTGAAGAGTGGTAAAAACCCTGCTGAGTTGCTCATTGCTCTCATCTCCAAGGTCTGCAGCGTTGCACTGAGAGATAAGACAGACTGCAAGTAGCTGAGGGTAGTCCATAAGAGGAGGAGGAGGGATCCTTTTCATTAACTTTCATTAAGACTAAAGAGTGAATTACCCTGAACAGAAGAGGTCTGACACATAAAAGCCATTAGGTAGGGAAATGTATACACACTCACACTCTCCTGCACTAAAACACACATGTATATACAAACATGGGTGCAGTTACTGATACACTATTAGATAGAGATGTTCCGATACCATTTTTCTTTCCTGAAACCGAAAATTATCATTATTAACAAATGTATTTGCGACCTGGCAAACTGTACCTTGGCTCTAAATGCTCCATTAAGCGGCGAAATCCCATGTTTTCGACGACCGACAGGGGTTGGTCGTCCAGAACAATGAATTCCCAAATTTTGTCGGTTATCCTTTTGGGCTATCTTTGTGAAATTTATCTCGTCGTTGGAATGCGGCTTCCAACGTTTGCTGCTTCGGTTCGTCTTTTTTTCCCCTTTCCCTTGGTTTAAGTCATCGTGCTCTTTCGCGTGATGCATCTTCAAATGTTTTTTAAGATTGTTGGTGTTGAAATTGGCAACACTAGTGCCACTCCTCGAAACGGAAGCCTTACATACTATACATATCGCCGTTTTACTTTTGGATTTTCCACTGTGAAATATTGCCAAAATTGGCTGACATTTTCCTCGCTCTGACTACCGTTACACTCTCCACTAGCACCGCACTGCTGTTGTTTGCTATCGTCACGTGACAAACTACCTGCAATCAGTTCTTCTTCGCTGCTCTAAAACAGTAGTTGCCAGTGGCAGCCATGATACATCCAGGGCGACGGCACAGTGAAGGCTACTGTTTTGGAGCGGCGAAGAAGAATTTCCGGTTAAACAAGTAGATTTTTTTTCTGAGTTAATAGATTATGGTTTCGGATCGGTGCATAGACTGGCATACTAGCCGATACTCGATTCCGAATTTTGGGCAGTATCGGACGCATTTCCAATACTGGTATCGGTATCGGAACGACTCTACTATTAGACATACAAATACAGTGCAGACCTTGGCGACAACATGCTTCTAATCCTCCATATACTGCTGTGCCTCTGTATAGTACATAATATATTATGGGGGAGGACAATAGTAAGAAGAAACATTCTATGCAGCGGCTGGTAAAGGGGCAGTGCTAGGGGTGGGGAAGGGGTTACGCAGTCGCTGTGTGCAGGCGTGGGGGTGTTTTTGTGTGCATGCACGCTCGTGTGTGAGCGCATGTCCACAGTGTACGACGTGTGTGTATTCGTCCATATGTGTGTGCTGTATGGGTGTGGAGGGAGGCAGTGCAGAGCGGAGCGTTGCAGTGCAGTAGGACAGCGTTTCTGAGCTGTGGTAATTTCCCCTGAGGCGAGCGAGCAGGTAAAGGCCAGCGAGAGAGGGAGGGAGGGATAGAAGGAGGCTGGAATAGAGGGAGGAAGGCAGAGAGGCAGCGAGCGCGTGTGTCAGAGAATAATGAGGAATGATACAGCGGCGGCGGAAAAAAGAGGCCGGCAGATTCGCCCAATCAAACGCAGAGACACACCGCATTAACGGCATCTCAAGGTTGAACGTAGTCGCTCTCGTTGTCAACACATTAACGTTTCTATTTTCATTTCAAATGCCTTATCTTGTTAATGAGCGTTTTTGAACTGAGTCATTGTTTTTGTAATGAATTCATCTATTAATTACAAGTGTGCCTTTTTCCTGATGACCTTGCTTTATTTTGTTGCGAGCTGCAGACCTTAATATTAGCATACATTAAGCCCTGCTTATCTTTCATCCCCAAATGCTAATGCGTCAAATTATCACCCGAAAAAAAAAAAAAAAAACACAATAGTGGTTTGTATACCGGGGGTTCGTGCACATGTGTGTGTGTGTGTGTGTGTGTGTTTGTGGGTGAGCACCCACACTTATTAGCCCCTACCCCCTCCCTACTTGCAAACTCATTACCAGGGTATAAGACCTGCGTGGATTTTATGGTGTTTTGGGAACTGACTGGTTAATCAGATTTATTGCACACTTAAGCTTAATTGATTGCCTTTATGGATTCAAATGAATAATTAAGTGCTAACAAGCCTAGTTTCTGTTTCATCATTCTGAAATGATGATAATGACCCACAGAGAGGGAAGGTAGTAGAGGTGTCAATCAAAAAAATGCTAACATCACAGGATGCACTTTTCTGCCTTAGTCCTCTGTTTACCATAGAAACTGATTATAATAATGCCATGCATGATTTCTTCTACTTAGCCTATCACTCAAAACACTGACGCAAACACATTGTCCACCTTATCTTTAAACTTGTAAAAGCCGGAGATTTATTTTGCCGTCTGCTGCTTCGCTCTTTATATGGGCCCTCCGCTGTTATATTTGAGGTTTCTACTAGAAATGAAGTAGTATGTGCTGCTGTTATATACTGGCAGTGAAAGGACAGACAGTGTATTAAGATCAAGGCGGTCCAAACAGAGACAACACATCCTGACCTTCAGATGATCTTCACCGGATCAATACTATCATCAGCGCAGACGAGCAGTCACAGATTAACCCAGCCTCCTATAACCACCCCCAACCCCCAACCCAAACACACACACACACACACACACACACACACACACACTCTCTCCCTCTCACACACCTGATTCAGTAAGGGCCCTGGGTGTATTGATTGCTTTGTATTGACTGACACACAGGACTACCACATGTACACACTTGCTTGTTGACTTTATTTTTCACTGGCTGGCTGGCTGGCATTGCACACCGGGGTGGGCGGAGGGTTAAAGCTGTATATTTGGGTCAGGGAAGTCCTATTGCAGCTCCTCAACTGGATTTATTTTTAGTAATTGTTTTAAAAGTTTCAACACAAATTAATTCTATACTTACACCTCACTATAGGTCAAAACTGTGCAGTGTTTTGCAAATAATGATTGCTTCTGTATTTACATGTGTGTTTGACATTAGAGAAAAGGGCACGATAAAGGCCACATGAATAGGCCGATATTAGTGGCCTGGCGCTGCATTTTTCACATACCTGTGCACATTCATTACGTGCACGCATATATTCAAACAAGCATCCCGACTTGACTCCCCCAACAGCCATTTCCACAAAATATGCACCGACGCAGAGAGCAAAACAAGCAAATCGATATCTGCGCTGTCTGCGAGTGGCCAGAAGGCAACTCACTCAATCCCACATCCAATGTAAATGTTGGTGGCATATCCACAGGCAAGAGCTGATATTTAGAAGTCCATTAACACAAGGTGGAGACGGGTTAATTCACTGTTTGTAGCCGGAGATCCAGAGAGGGTTCAGGGCATGCAAAGAGGAGGGGAGGGGGGAGATGGATGATGTGGAGGAGAGAGATGGAAAGAAAGAGAAAGAAGGGGAAGAGGGTGGAAAGCAAGACAACAGAAAGAGAAAGGCGGCAAGACGGAAGAATGCAAATAAATGTGGTAGTGGTTGCTGGTGTTGATGGGTGGGTGGGGGGGGGGTTGTTGTGAGCATTGCTGCTATCATCCGCCTCAGCCTGGGCGTCAGTTTGATTAATGCTGCTTTCCTCCAGCTGACCTCCAAGGTCACTGGAATAGTGGGTACTCAGCCTCTCCCATTCGCTGCCGCACCGGAGGGGGGTAACGGCCGTATAATACGCTCCCCCAGAGGCTCTTCCTCTCTGTTTTTTTTTCCGTTTCCCCTTTTCTTTCCGTCTGTCTCTCATTTAAACCCTCTCATCCTCCCCGTCTGTCTGTCTGTCCGTGTCTCCCCTTGATCTGCCCTTCCTCTCTTCCTGCGTTCCCTATCTCTCATCCCCATCCATCTCTTTCTCTCGGCCATCATTTCTCTCTCTCTATCTGACTCTTTTGCTCTCTTTCCACCAGCGCTCTCTAATCTGAAATGCAATCAAAAGTGGCAATAATGTAATGTGTTTGAAGATGCTGGAGAGAGGAAGGGGGAACAGGCCTGCGAGGGGCTATTAGAGAGCACCCAGTGAGGTTTAGATAAACACATACACATTACACACACACACGCGCCACCACCACTCTTCCCTCCCCTCCCTTTGTTTGCAGACAGACTGCCAAGGTGAAGGCACATGAATAGAGTTGTCCTACACCAATAGATACTTGGCAACGACACACTTCCTGTGTCTGAGAAGCTCGTGGCAAATTCTTGTGCCAGACGGTCTTTCCTGGCGTGGACCTGGCAAGAAGGGAGTTACATACAGAGAGAGAGGGGGAGGACATGGGCAAGAGTTTCAAGTGTGCCAACCTGCTTAAATCAGTAATTAAAGTTGTGTATTAGTGACCTACAACATTTCCTGACCACAAACAGTTTACAAAACTCTTAAGAAAGTATTATTTTTGCTTTGGCATCATACTGTCTGTGCTTTTGTGTTGACATTGAACTTTTTTAAAAGCTTGCATCTGTCTGCAGCTGCACTACACGCAGTACAGGAACAAGTTTGTGAACAGGCACGAGAAATGATTCACTGAGAGAGACACAGATCATGTGTATTTGTGTGTGTATCTCTACTTGTTAAACTGTGTCTAGACCAACATTACTGCATTAAAAAAAACTCCTCATGTCGATGCACAGGGCTCTGGCAGGTGTTTCCGGTAGTTACTTCTTGTTGTGTCGTGTTCTGGTGTCTGATAAGCGTTGAAACTCACGGACGTATCACTCAAACAGAACTTCTGTATTGTATCTCATCTCACCAGTACCTCTAGCAATACGCCCACACCAACACAGCCTCTTGCAATGTTTATTCCAGTGCTATTTTCGGTGTGAACGCCCGCTTAGTTCTATGAAAAGTAACCCAAGGTTGGATTAACACAGGTCGGTTTATTCCGATTTGCACTGCATGGCAGCCGCATTGTCGCTGGCGTGTGAAAACCGTGTATTAGAGGTTTTCACGGGTCCACTCTGTTCTGTGGAACTGAGACCAAATTATACTCAGTCTAATCTGGTAATCTTGTTTTCTCATGTCTGTGTGTCAATATGTTGAATACTTGAGTAGATCCGAATGGATGTGAGCATACTCAGTACCGACTTTGATGCCGTCATAATCACCACAGGAGAAAATACTTTAGGAAATCATTACGCTATGTAAAAGATGTATGCTTTTGAATGACAATTTTTTTTGATTCACTGATATTAAATTGGTGAGAAAATTGTTATATTCTGTCTATCTATAGCACAGTTTGCTACAGAATGATTTGTTCTTGGTGCAGGAGGTGATTGAAGGCAAATTGCATCAAATAGTTTTTGTAATTTCAGTGTAGTTACATTCATTCTTAGAACATTATTATTATATTTCTGCTTTTTTGACCACATCTGCTTGTTAACTGATGCATCATACTGCTGCCGGTGTTGGTGTTCTCCCTCTATTAAGATTAGGTCTTTATCTTTGGGTCCTTTTTGGATTGTGTCTCTGTTTTTTGAAAATTAATTTATGCTCTTCAGGTAGGTTTTCCACAGAACTGTTACAGATTGGGTCCAAAAGATCCTCAAGACCATTTATCTCCAAAATGTTTCTGTTTATTTGAAAAATTCAGAAAAATTCAGACATTTGTGTTCCAAACTTTTGCAACTGGTCATTTCTAAGCTTAACCAAGATGGCGTCTGAAAGTGTGTGCAAAAAAAAAGCCAGTAGTATAATCGCAGCCTGGAGAGTTAGCCATGCTGTGCACCGTCAATTTGTCTCACACTCTGCACCCTCCATCCCCCCCCACCCCCTTTCCTTTCCTCTCTGTCTCTCCCTGTTCCCTTTTTCCAGTCAGTGCCTGAGCGTGAGAGACACACACACACACACACACTCCCGAGCATCATGAATCTTTCATGCGAGCGGGCTGTATAATCCCTGAGGCGTGCTCTCTGAGACCCACACACACCCGCCTCCATCACCTTGCACCAGGAGAGAAGGGAAAGAGAGAGAGAGAGGGCGAGTGACAGAGAGAGACAGAAAGATAGATGGAGAGAGGGAGACATGCGAAGGAGGGGAGGCAGTGGAGAAAGGAGAGGAGAGGAGGAGGGGGAGCAGCAAAAGACAAATTGAAGGTGTGAAGTAAGACCTGGCTGGAATTACCTTCCTTCTTTGACCATAGAGGGGGGGATGAAAGAGGAGGAAGGAGAGATAACAATGGAGAGGTTTGTTCTTTTTCTTCTTGGCCGCTGAAGGCTGCAGTGGAAAGTCAGTTGGCTTCTCATTACTATACCTTGTCTGATGGAAGCCAGCTAAACACTTTGTCAAACCCCCCCATGTATCCCCCCATTAGAGTAGGGGAAAAACTGCAAGACAAATCTACAGTATGCCCTTTAAACACACATACACATGGTGTATGCACATCCATAGTAGACCCATACATACACAGCTATATACACACTTAAGACATGCAGGTTTTCAAACTTTTTAGATGGCTTAAAGGTGCTAAATGCGAGATTGGAAGCATTTCTATTGCCTTCGCACGGCTCTCAACATGGCGACGGCTGAGCTGGTGGCTCGCAGGTAATAGTGCTAACAGCGCTAACAGTGAAAACAACAGCAACAGTGCTGACAGAGCTAACAGTGTTAACCTGGGGGGGGAACCGATGGGTGGGTTCTACGCTTCCGCAATGGTGCCGTCGGTCGGGACGGCGTTATCAGCTGTAACCGCCGTATGAAAGCAGTGCAGAGCGAGATAGCCTATGGGGCACGCTCACATGCACTAACATGCACCCGCAGCCGGCCCGGCTATGTCAACAAAGCACAGAGAAGCTCTGATTACAACACACACAGAGGGAGAGCGACCTCATTCTCTGCTCAGGTAGACATTACTCCTCTATATCTTAACATAGCAAATAGCTGTTTGCTGCTGTATTATTGCTCTGGATATCAAATAGAGAACCTTAAAATACCACATAATGGTTCCTCCAATAGACTCCCAACACAGTTGATTAGCGTCATACTGGCTTTCTTTGGTGCGTGTCAACCCGAAAGCAGGTTGTCCAGGTTAGTTGCTAATGGAGTGACAATGGAGGACTCACAGGGGATAGGAGAGCACAGTTGTGGCTGCTGCTTTAATTACCTGAGACCAGTCAACACAGTAGCAGAGAAAACCTTCTTACTGGCCAGATGAGCTTATTATGCCACCCAACCTCACACCCCAGGCCTCTGATTTACTATGACACTGATTAACAAGGCTGTCTGAGAGGAAAAGGTGGAAGTGTGCGCGCGTGTGCGGACACGTTTGACGGTATGACTGCGTCTTTGGATATGTCTGAATTCATACAGGCAGTTTAAATGCATGCAAGGAGCAAAAATGTTATTAGCATTTTCATTGTAGACGTAGAGCTCTATATAGTCCAGACTGAGACGTCTCAAGGTCCCCAGCATACACAAACAGCCCAGGAAAAGGTTGAATAAAGGAGAAGGGGTGCAATAACTCCTTCATGCTCACGTGCATTCATCAACAACTAATATCTTGTGTAGATGTACGAGTGCATACGGTGTTTTTGTACATGTGCTAGGGATGTGACGGGAAGGAAATTTTCCCACCGGTTAATGAACTTGTGGCAACACCGGTGTTACCAATTACACCGGACATTTTACAAGAATAGACGACGGTCAATATGTGTAGCCCGCTTACTTAAATCTTCAACGTCGGATGGCTTTTTTTCTGGCCTCTCCGGTCGAGCTTTCGCTGCGGGGCCGCAGGTTTACACCTGGCGCCGCTCCGCCGCGCACACCGACTGTGCCCGCTCCGTCCTCCTCACGGGGATTACCTCATTAACGTTATGGCTCCCTTATAGCGTTGGGTTTAAATCTGAAATATTGCCAAATAAGCGCTTTTGCTTTTCACTTCAACACCAAATCCTCCACCATCGTCTTGTCGGTCAACTCTCTCTCGTCCCCTGTGTGAAATAGGACACCTGCTACTCTGAGCTGAGACTCTATCTATTGATAACATGGCACTGATACGCGAAAATTAACTAAATAGGTTTCATTTCTGTAAAAAAGCAAAATGATGGTGGGGGCGGTGGGTACGTAATGTAATCACCGTGTAACACCGGTAACGCCGACTATCGCGGCAAGCCTAACTTGCCACCTTAAATGCCCACGTGTCTGCATTAGCGTAGGTGTTTCCATGCTTGCTGAGGGTGAGCATGTTTATGCCACTGTGTGTGTGTGTGTGTCCACCCTAAATGCACAATGTGTGTTTTCAGGGGCCAATAGGTCGGTCGTTTCCCCTCCTTCCAGTACTCTGCCCTCATTCCCATTACTGCTCCCTCACGGTCTCAGCTACATTTCACCATGCACTCTACGTCTGAGCACCACCTACGAAATACAATTAAGGTGAGTTATGACCACTCCATAGGAGGGGGCAGGCAGGGAGGGTGGGGTGAAGTGTGCTTGTGTATGTGTATGTGTGTGTGTGTGTGTGTGTGTGTGTGTGTGTAAACGAAGAGATGTATGTAAGGGGAGGGAGTGAGAGAATGCATCACTTGGGCATATCAAACAGAAGTGTCATATGCAGCTTACTGGGGTACAGACACACAACGCTCATGCACACATGAATGCTACAGTCAGTGCAGACGTGGTCCCTTCCTCGGTGGAACGGAGCGGAGGGGGCAAGCAGGCTGAGATTGAGGGTGGGGGGGGCTGTGGGTGGTGGACGGTGCAGTGCCAATTTCACGCCTCCGCTCATCTCTGCCTCTCCCAGCTGCACGCTGCATGCTCTCCTCTTCTCTCTGGCTCTCCTCCCCCAACTAAGCTTCACTCCCCTATACACACACACACAACCCTTTCTCCACTGACTGTACAGCCCCCCACCCCCACCCCCACCCCCACCCCCTCCATCCCTCCTTGCCCCTCCCAGCCTCCATCCATAGGTTGGAGTGTGACAGCACAGTGGCATGGGGGATCCGTCTCCAAATAACAACCCAGAACACATAATAAACCACATCGAAAGAAAAAGAGAGACAAAGAAGAGACAAAATAAGCAACTCAGCAGCAGTGCGAAGCAGCACATGAGAAAACTCGTCCCCGTTCAATCCTTTAGCACCCACATCCAGCTCAAGATGGATGCCTCGGTGCGCTCCCTCCTTACGCTTGGCGGCGCAAGGACAAAAAAAAAGAGAGGGCACGGGAAAAAAAAAACAGCAGCTCGATTTGCATTCGTAAAGGTAACATTTGTTTATAGCGCGTGCGGCACCTCTCTTAACGACCCCGCGGCTGATTGAAGCAAGCTTCCTAATTAAGCATTAATTACTCAACAATAGAAGCGGCAACTGGGGGGTGGGGACGCAACGCTGACATATTCCCACCTGGGCTAATGTCAACACAGCATTATTACCATCACCGCCTGCTGTGGTTATGGCTATCTAAACAGTCATAAACGTCAGCCCCGGCATATTGTACCACAGTTGCTGTACGACTAAGCAGTATGTTTTCCCTCTCTCTCTCTCTGACAGTCTCTCTCTACTGGTAAACACCAGCAGACGGCACACAAGCGGCGAGTTTCTTCCCTGGTGTTAATTGGTGAAAGCAGTGGGATTTACACAGGCAGGCGGGCGGCGAGGGTTTTCCCTTTGTAGTGGCACCGTGTTTACAGTCCTGCTGCAACGCGAGCTGGGGCCGCGTGGACGCTGCCTTTGTTTGCGCCACATCACACCGAGACAGGAGATAAACCCTGCTGCTTTTCACATCGCACACAGATACACGCGTATACACAAAATCACACAGAGACACACAAAC
The DNA here is from genome assembly GCA_916701645.2 of Sebastolobus alascanus. Taxonomy (NCBI): domain Eukaryota; kingdom Metazoa; phylum Chordata; class Actinopteri; order Perciformes; family Sebastidae; genus Sebastolobus; species Sebastolobus alascanus. Next base: position 86,682 of record CAKAOJ020000241.1, read on the forward strand.
TCATACACACCTGACAGAGAGAGAAAGGGGATTAGAGAGCTACTGGTGGACAGATGGGAACGCAAATGTGTGTGGAGTGTGTGTCCGGTGGCTTGGGTGTCCTACGAGACATGAGATGAACTCAGTCTTGTGTGGACTAGAATCGGCATCATATATCGGCCATCGGCTGTCCTGATTCTGTAAGAAATCGGCATCGGCATCGGCCATAAAAAACCCATATCGGTCGACCTCTAGTGTGGACACCTCTTTTGGAGATATAGAGTGTACGGGTTTTTGACCAGAGCAGATTGGACAGAGGAAGATTAACAAAAGTGGAGAAGAAGGTGGTCAACTTGAGTGTTTCACTGGAGTGTGTGTGTGACGGCAGCGAGCACCAATTTGGAGATAGAGTGTAGGTGGTTGGGCTGAGATTAGAGGTTGGAGAGAGGAAGGTTGGTCACTCAGAAGGTGAGAAATAATCTGACAGTGGAAAAGTTGTCAAGTATAGTAGGTCTTCAAAATAAAGCACACAGCAACTGCTCAAAATTGTAAGATTAGTATGCATAATAAAAGGTAAATGGTTTAAATGTTACTTTAATTGGGAGTAATATGCTGAATTTGTTCCATTTAAATTAGAGATGCTGTTCCCACTTCTTCTGCTTCACTGGATGGGTGAACATCACCCCAAGTCATTAACAGCATAAAATCCCTCATTCAGAAACAAAAGAGAAATGGGATACTAGCAGTAATCTAGAAATACATAGTGTAACCTCTAAAATATCTGGTGATACTGTATCCTGTAAACCTAAAGAGTAACTGAACTCTATCTTCCTTGAAAAAGCCCAGGATGGGGATTTCACACATGAACAAACTTTGCTTTTTTCTGCTCCTCATCCCCAAAGGCATCCTCTTGTGCCTGTGGGCTAACTAACCGATGGGAGAATCATCCCACTCCCGATCCGCCGTTCCCTTTCGCCCATTTCCCCCACCCCTAAATTAGTGAGATTTTCACAAAGCAGGAATACATTAGGGAGGGATCAGGGCAAATGGCACATTATGAACACTGTCAGAAGTGGCCTATTAAAGAGGAATCAGACATTATCGACGCCTACGTATCTGGAGAACAATCTCAGTTAAGTTAATAATGTGCAATTAATCATAGGTCACTTAGCGCAGTATGGGGTATAACATACCGCGGTGGAAGCAGGCCTAATCTGCTGTCCATCCGTCCAGAGGAAGAGAGAGATGGATGGAGGCAGGCTGGCAAACTGTAATCTAGACGGGGAGCTGGCTTTGGTTTCTGACAGCTCGCCAGATATGGAATGGCTGAGGCTAACCACTTGTCACTAGCTTACAGCTTTACTCAGCAGGCCCTTGGGGTACTTCCCATTAAACTTTTTTTATGAGTACAGATAAGCATTTTTCATGAAATTTAAAGCAATACAGTTTTTTATGTCATTACCAATGTATATAGCCCTACTGGGCTACTGGGTGGCATGGTGGTGCGAAGCAACACTATTGCATTTCAGCAAGAAGATCTGAGGATAAAATGTGAACGGGGGTTGTGTCTAGAAGATAAACCGCAAATTGTGAAATCTGGCAAAAATTTGCAAAAAAAATTGCGAGACTTGCTGCCCCACGACCTATCATAAACTATTCAAGGTCAACGCCTAACCTTAACTATTCGAGATCAATGCCTAACCTTAACTATTCAAGATCAACACCTAACTCTAACTATTCGAGATCAATGCCTAACCTTAACTATTCGAGATCAATGCCTAACCTTAACTATTCAAGATCAATGCCTAATCTTAACTATTCAAGATCAACACCTAACTTTAACTATTCGAGATCAATGCCTAACCTTAACTATTCGAGATCAATGCCTAACCTTAACTATTCCGAGATCAATGCCTAACCTTAACTATTCGAGATCAACGCCTAACCTTAACTATTCGAGATCAATGCCTAACCTTAACTATTCAAGATCAACGCCTAACCTTAAGTATTCGAGATCAATGCCTAAACTTAACTATTCGAGATCAACGCCTAACCTTAACTCTTCAAGATCAACGCCTAACCGTAACTATTCGAGATCAACACCTACCCTTAACTATTCGAGATCAACACCTAACTTTAACTATTAGAGATCAACGCCTAACCTTAAGTATTCAAGATCAACGCCTAAACTTAACTATTCGAGATCAACGCCTAACCTTAAGTATTCAAGATCAATGCCTAACCTTAATTATTCGAGATCAACACCTAACCTTGACCGTATCGCAAGAGTTTCCCAACTTATGGGTTACCTTCTAGACACCACTGTGAATGGGGCCTTTCCTTGTGGAGTTTGCGTACTCCCTCCATAGTCATGTAAGTTTCCTCTGGTTTCCAAGCCCGTTGGGTATTAGCAATGCTCCTGCCAAGGTGATTAAGGGTTAAAGGCAGTGACCTCACATCCCTTGATGTTGAGCTGTGACCTACTGCTCCTGAATTCAAATGTGACAAAAGCAGAAAACTACTTTCCCCAAAGGTACAGTATAACCTGCAGGAATTTACTGACAATTCTTTGTACTTCAACATTCAGAGAGAGACCTGGTTATTGTCATTCTTGTATGAAGCACTCTCAGAGAAAATGGTGGAGAGTTTTAGAGGGACTTTTATTGCCCAGGCTGCGCCCTCTAATGGAGCTTGGCTGATGGATTTCACGCAGAATGGTACCGAGTTCAATAAGGATGCAAAAACATGTAACTGCCTAACGCTGAGAGGCCCTTGTCCCACACGCATGGAAAATCCTTACTTCAAATGCCTGTGTTTAAAACTTAGTCACTAGTATTGTGAGCTAACGTTATCAATATATTAGCTTAAGTTAGAGTTGTATGCCTGGTATGTACGCCAGGCTCATTCAACAACTCAGGAATAACATTCAATGAAACATACTATTAATCCATTTGTGCCATCTAGTATTTGGGCTCATGGGACTACTGTTTTGCAATAGACTTTATATTTTAGGAAAAAACAGTAGTTCCATGTGCCCAAACACTAGATATAGTATGATAAGAAAATGGCTGTATCTCAGAAACCACAAGGAGCTCAATCCAGTATTTGGTATCTATGAACTCATGTTCATAGAAACCTTCGTAGATACATAGCTCATGATCACTCAGGTTGAAGATCAAAGATATGCACACATACGCAGTGTAAAAAGACATTTATATGGAAAACATTTAATAAACACAATGTTAGCGTTTGTCCTCATTTATCAAAAATCCTGATTCTGACAATTAATAAAAGTGTTACTTTTCATGTGATCTAAAAAAATTCAAAGTTGTACTGTTAGATACTTCAATACAAAGTATGTCTGTATCACATTTCAAAACTTTTGATCAATCAGAACAAATGTTGAATTATCAGTATTTTGGAGTGAGCCTTATTATATTTATCTTACAGACAACTTGCATATCCAATTATGCTGTCTATTTTGCACACATTACACCTGAAATTGTCCTTTCTAATAATAAAACAAAATTTTAACATGTCCCTACACATCAAACTAGGATAAAATACACATAAAAAAGTCATAAAAGTTTGGCCGTATTTTCGTAAAACTAGATATGAACAAAATGCTTTTCCTACCATAATTAAACTTCATATCATTCTGGCCAGTTGTTCTGTCACAAAGTGTTGGATGGGCAGATGGATGCCCCGACCGCTGAACTGATCATCCAACTGACCCCCAGGGTACATATATTTTCCACCTTTAGATATTTTACAACATATCTGGATATAATTCAGTCCTTCGTGCATCTGTCTAGCCAATGTTTTAATTTCCAAAAGACTTTAACTATATAAACAAGTGACAATGGAGAGCATGTAGACATGAGAAGACAGACAGGTACCACAGACAGAGGATAAGAGAGTATTATCTGACATCACAACAGCATTGGAAAGGAAATAGGAATATAATCCATTGCTCAGTGACGGGGAAGAGACGTGAGGGACAGAGAAGATGAGGGAGGGGGAGAAAGTGCGCGAGAGAGGTGGAGGAAGAGAGGGAGCGAGAGGAGACAAGCAGGGGAAAAATTCACTTCCACAGTTGGCTGACCTAGGAAATCCTGCAATCTCGCGGCAGCCAGAAAGCAGCGGCAGATGAGCCATGTCTCTCCATCCCTCATCCCCTCTCTCTATCCATCTTCCTCCCTTCTTTTCCTCTCTCCCTCATTCTCCAGATGAGTTGGCCCTTATCTTTTCTCTTTCTCCTTCACTCCTTTGTTCTCTCTCCCCTCACTCACGATTTTTTAAATCGTCCGTTTCTTTTTTTCGCCTCCACCTCACTGCACTCACTCTGCCCCCCCCCTCCTCTCTCTCTATATGATGTCCGGCGCTGTTTGACTAGTGCTCAAGCCAGACTATAGCCCCCAGCGGGCTCATTTCACACCTCCAGGCCTGATGCCGGCTCGCGTGTGGTGTTACAACTGACAGACATACAGCACTCGGCTTTCTGCTCGCCCCGATTAGGATGCGTACTGTGGACTGGAAGGAAGAAAGGGAGGAAAAAGGAAACGCTGAAGTGCGGCGGGTTAATTTTCTCCCTCATTTAGATGAGCCGAGTGAGAGGAGTTTGGCTAGAGAGATAGAGAAATAAAAAGTGCATATAGTTTTGTGGGTCTGCATGCTTGTCTACGTGCATCTGCATTTAAATTGTGTGTATCCACGCTGAGGCCAGTGTGTTACAGGAGGTGTCTGCACATTTTAGAGTGTGTATGTTACACCACAGAATACCAATTGCCAGTGATACAGCCAAAGCCTTCAGGGTCCCTCATTGTACTTCACAGCAAACCAGCCATCACCAGTGAAAGCCCACTTCTCTCCATAAAAACAATAAAGACAACTCGCCATGCTTGCGGAATAATAACTGAAGGGGGGGGTGTCACATATTACATAGCAGGTCAAGTATGGATGAGCATGTGCATTGTATAATGGCAGGAGTAAACGGCGCACAACAAGGACAAATTGAGATGCTCTAACAAAGCAATTACATCTTCTAATAAAGCTGTAATTGTGTTTCATTATGGCGAGACGACATCTATTTGCATCATCTTTTATTCCCTTGCTCATCGAGTGGTGCCTGCTCGCTAACCTCTGACTGGCTCCAACAATGCTTATTATGCTTACGGTGGTGATCACACACAAACACCAGCAACACATAAATGCATACGCACACGCACGGAGCCAGACAATGAAATGAGGGAAGCCTCTAGCGTCACGGAGTAGATCTCTCCATTGAGAACCTGTAATTATAGACGCTGTCTCATGATAAATCAATTAACGCCAACATATAGCTTTTAATTTAATCCGGAGCTAATTAAAGTGAGGAGACAAGCGGGAGGGGTGGAGGGAGCGAGGGAGGAGGTGGTGGAGGTAAGGCAGTACAGGAGGTATGTGTATCTGTGGAGGCTGGGGGATTGTCTCAGTCCCTGGGTTCAACCACGCACGGCTGAAGATGATTGAAATGAATTCCGCTGGCAGTTTGGTGCAGGGATCTCTAATGTTGGCTCAACAGTACAAAACATCACCTGGAGCCGTCTGACTGACAGGTGACACTTTAATTGAAATATTTAGTGGCTCATTAAGGGAGAAAGACTAAGCCTTAGAGTGGGAGAGAGATGAGAAAAGTGTGTATGTGTGCGTGAAAACATACAAAGGGAGTAATTTGCCTGGAAGTAGCCCTTTCTCAGTGCCCTGCAAATGCAAGTAAAAACTGACACAGTGCTGACTGAACTTCTTATTACACAGAAGGAGAAGAGGAGAAAGTCGTTCTTAGCTCTGCCTTTGCCATGCCAACGGCCTATTTGTGGGATTGCTTTACATGGTAACCAAATAGATGCATTTTTAATGACAAGACAGGCTGAATGTGTGTGAGATGATTCTGATAAAGACTGTGTGTATGGGAGTGTGCATTATGTTTTATTGAAGAGACCGGGCATATCTCATACATCCCCTCCCTAATCGTGGCTAGAATCTCCGCTGGTTGTGGTATGAAGCCCAGTGCTGACGGAAATCGCACCGGTCCTCAATTTAGACATCGCTGCGGTTTGCGAGACGTGTTTCCGGTCCTGCTGATTATCTGTTTCTTCAATCCTGCCACCCCACAGCGCTATCAGCTCCTACTGTACCTTTAAGCACACTAAACACAGGAGAACCCCAAAGCAGTGTCTTACTACAATGGAGATGAACAATCTAGACTCGTATGTGTGTCAGAGATGTTAAAAAGTCAAAAAATTGCAAGTCCAAGTTAAGTCTTGTGTTTGAGTTCAAGTCAAGGCTCAAGTCTACATAATGGTCCAGACTATTATTGTTCAGACACTAGGGCTATTTCTAGAAATGTCACTGCACATGTACCGGGCTGTAAACATGTTTATTTCTGCTGTAAAGTTGGGCATTTTAACATGGGGGTCTATGGGGATCGACTCGCTTTTGGAGCCAGCCTTAAGTGGCCATTCGAGGAACTGCAGTTTTTGGCACTTCCGTGTTGGCTTCATTTTTCAGACCCGGAGGTTGCCGCTTGGGGCGGAAGCATAAATTTGCACCGACAGTACAGGCAATTTACAGTTTCCTATACATGTCTTCAGACTGTGAGAGGACACACAGATAAAGGGAGAACATGCAAACTCATGATACCAATGCATATATGTATGTTACACCTACCATGTATTTCAATTAAGAGCAGCTTTCAATATTTCTTCTTACAAGTTATTGCCTACATCTTGTTATATAAATAACAATAAAACTGATAACTTTTTGTTGCCATGAAGTTACTTGATTGGCTGAAACTCTCGAAACAAAAAAACGCTGAAACAAAATTGCAAGTTGGTCTCAGCACCTGTGGATGTAGGATGATGCTGTGAAAGGAGCCATATCAACTGTATATAATACCAGCAGAATGCAAGTTTCCAGTACACTGGTTTACCAGTACATAGTACTGATCAGTCTCAGCACAGTCAGTTGTTTTGGATGGATGGATGGATTTGGGAAGCAAGGAGGGTAACATGCATCACTACACACACTTCTAAAGGTTAGCTATACTTTACCGCAGTAATTAAGTGTGGTTACGTTTGTTTACACTGAATGAAGACTCTAGTGCTTCCATTGAGGTCACTGGCTGTGTGTTAGCTTGGTAACAGAAGTCATGAGTAGGTGGGGAAAGAGCTGCTGTCTGACTCAGACTGGAAGGTATGCTTGACTGGAAGCAGCACATACCACTGCAGAGTTCAAAGTTGAGTTTAAAATTAAGCGCTACAAAAGAGCGGTTTGGCACTGCAATAGAGACTTTTCAATTGTGAACAAGTTACAGCGTGGAAAGTCAGCCTTGCTGCAAATATGTCTCAGTAGCCTACTGTGGTACTACAACAACAAAAAACCTTTACAGTCCACATGCATTTTTTTTCCCGACAAGTTACAAAAGACATCTATTAAACTGTTGACAGGACACCTCAAACGGCACATTGCCAGTTATTAGTCTTTTTATTATGATTATTTAAAAGGTGAGGATTTAATTCAATCTGTAAAACTGTCAGGGTCATGGAAAGAGACACTAATGCCCGTGTATAGTGGGCCACACAATGCAGAATCAAACCAGGAAGAGAGGAAAGCTTTTTGGCGTATGCACTGGGTGAATAACTTTCACGTGTGGGCGCCATATTGGAACACAGGAAACAAAGTTCTCATAATATAACCACGATTGAGAGCTTTCTTCTTTTTTTATTAAAAATAAATTCATATCATATGAACATTCATTTATAACCCTAAAATTTATCTAGAGTAAACTTAAACCTGCGCACAATTTAAAAAAAAAAAGGCTCAAGATTATTAAACTATTTCAGAAAATAAATTTTGAAAGCGGCGACAGCAATCAAAAATAACCAGAGAGGGAAAACAAAATAATGAGTAAAAGAAAAGAGAAACTATTGAACGACAGAGAACAGTGACAGATCTTTCTACTACGCTCTCTCATTACTTGGCCCCAGGACACACTGTGAGGTGACAGCACATTGTGTTGCACACACACACTCACAAAAACACAATAGCACGTTTTATCCCACACTGCTCACATTGATCTTCATCTTTCTTCTGGGTTGTCTGCCATCACATTCAGTGTGACTTGAAAACTGGTCGGCATTAATGGCTGGCAGATCATTAGGAAGAGAGACAGGAAGGGCAGGAATTTTGGTTGCGTTGTAAACGGACAATTTTGGCATCAATTAAGGCAAACCTTTGACTCTACTTTTGTTCCTTTGTTACCCATATTATCGTTTTTTATTTGATCTCATTTGCCGGGCAAATGATAGTATTCAGCGTTTCCATTTCCAGTAGCATTACTGCCATTTCCGCCAAGAATTATGAAAAACGCAATGCAGACACAACAGCAGAATCTCATGAATAAAATAACTGCAGAAAAAAAAATGGTTTGGTACTCTCATGGTAAGTGAGAGTTGTTCATCTTCAGGTCTATAAAATGATACCCATGCATCATGTTCTTTAGTATAAAATGACTGAAGTGGTAACGTGACTGGAGAGAAGCAGACTGAAGCTCTGCCTGGTTATTTGGCTGAAAAAGTTGCCTTTCAAATACAGTGGGGTAATTAAAGTCACAAATTAACTCAATGAGGACATCAGTCGCTTTACATATTTGGGAGAAAAATAGAGATAAAGTGGCACATGAGAATGGAGAGAAAAAGATAGAGAGATAGAGAGAAGACTGGAAAAAACAAAGGCACAGACCGATCAAAGATAAATAGGACGATATACCATCTGTCCATCCGAACGTACGATACATACATCAAGCAGCTACACTGCTCTTATGTTTCCAACAAAGACATGAAATGCCTATTATATTTAATAGCTCTCTATATCATAATCCATATGGACACAACATATTGAGGGATTATGCGTGTGTACATAGAGCACATGACCATTCTCGCCAACCCTTTCTGCCCTGGGGGATCATAAAATGCTCATTAATTCCTTAAATTAGCTTAAATGCCCTTATTGAACGCCACCTTCATGATTATTTTTTGCTTATTAACTATTCCCTAAGTGGGCTGCCGAGGGTCCTGTCAGGTCAAAGTGTGTGTGTGTGTGTGGGTGTGTGTTTGTGTGTGTGTGTGTGTGTGTGTGTGTGTGTGTGTGTGAGTTTGTGTGTGTGTGTGTGTCAGGGGAGAAGAGAAGCCAGTGCAGAGGCAGACCTACACCCCCCTCCTCTCCACGTCTCTCTCTCGCCAAGCACAGGGGCCTATCGCAGTTGCCTTGGTGACGCTGGCTGGCAGCCGATAGGAAAGGAGGCTAGCAAATGGAAAATGTCAATTACTGCTGAAGATATGTAGATCTGAGTGAGAGACTGCTGCAGAGAGAGAGAGAGAGAGAGAGAGAGAGAATGAGAGCAGGAGGAGAGAGAAAAGAGGAAGAGGGAGTAAAGAGAACCAAATAAAAAGAGATGGGGTGTCAGACTGCAGCAGGGAGGAGACAAGGATAGAGAGAGACGGGGGGGAGGGAGGTTGGCGGCCAAATATAGCAAGAGGTTACAGAGTACTGTCGAAGCGGTGGGGTGGAGGTGGGTGGGTGGTGGAGGGGGGGGGGGGGTAAGGGAAGGGATGGCACGAGGGTGTTAATGCAGGAGATGAGAGGCTGAATTGAGCGCTGGCTGCTGACAGAGAACGTCTGTCCACATCTATTATAACACCTTTCCCTTTCTGAGCCAGAGCAGGGTTGTGTTCATTATTCCCCTCTTTCTCTCTCTCTCTCTCTCTCTCTATCTCACTCCTGGGCTATCTCCCATCCACAACCTTCAGCACCAGCCTCTACCTCTAACTGGCAATTTGATTAAGCCTGGGAGATAAGGTCGCACAGGAGAGGAGCGCGGAGCAGAGCAGAGCGAGGGGCGCTACTAGACGGAGCCAGAGCCATTCTGGTGTAATCACAGCATTGATCTCCTAAGCATGTGGCCAGTGTAGATTATGGGACCGAGTTAGGTCCATCATGGGCTTTGGAGTCCAAGATAAAGTGTGTGTATATGTGTGTGCCTGCCTGTGTGTATACATTTGAATCCTCTGCTGTTAATCATGCATGCATATCCTGCATAGTGTGTCCACCCCTATTTGTATGTGTGCATATTTAGCCTTTTTTTTAAGGTGGATGTATGCATCTCCTAGGTGTGCGGATGCGTTTGTGTGCATTTCATATCCCATTTGAGCGTGCATCACGTGGTGTATCACTAGACCTAAGTTGAATTAATGTGTCCCTACCCCCCATTCCAATTTCCATCAGGGGTCTCTTGACCCTCCCACTCTGCAGACACATAATGGTCCATTTGGGGTTTAGCAGCAGGCATTACCAGGGAGCACGGAGACAGTGAGCTAGACTGTATTTCCATAAGACTGGGACACAGAGGCCCTTCTATACATATATTACCCCCTTTGTGTCTGAGAGGTCTCATGTGGGGCTTGTCTACACCAATGCATGTGCAAGAGGCAAGCGTACACTTCCATACACACACACACACATAAACGCAAAAACACACAAGACAGGATGCATATGCGGCCGGATGTGAAAACACATACATACTGTACACACAAGCACTCCTATAGCAATGCAATCACACGTACATAAGCACATATATGCACACACACGCATGAATGCAGACATGCACACACCTATCTGACAGTTACTGTATGATGGGACCTACACAGCAGCCTGGATGTGATTGACACTGATACACTGTGAAGGGAGACATCCCACCTTTGCTGTCATACTGTAGCTGCACAGCCTCACACAAACATTTGCGGTCTCTGATGCATTTGCTTGACTTTGATGCATTAGAGACCTGTCTCTCCCAAACACACCTTGCAGAAAATATGGATTTTTAGTATGTTGCTCACTTTCCAAACAGTGGGCAAGTGTGAAGCCAATGGGAAGTGCCTTAAACTTGCATTCTTTCTAATAGCCAGCAGGGGGCGACTCCTCTGGTTGCAAAAAGAAGTCTGATTGTATAGAAGTCTATGAGAAAATTACCCTACTTCTCACTTGATTTATTACCTCAGTAAACATTGTAAACATGAGTTTATGGTCTCAATCGCTAGTTTCAAGTCTTCTTCAATACAGCATGATGTTCATTTAGTAAATTATGGTCCCATTTAGAGTCAAATAGACCATAAAGCAGGGTATGCTTTAGGACGTGGCGGGTCGCTACCACGGCGTTGTTCGGTCTGGGAGTTGTCCGTGTTTACGTTCTTGCAACTTTAACCCTTTCACAGTGTGTTTTCACTTTATGAAAGTTAATTATAACCTTTTTTCGCGCCTAAAAATGTCTTATTCAGCGTTCGGTTGTACTTAGGTCAACTCTTTCGTGTCACTTTTGGTTGCAAAAAACCAAGATGGCGACGGCCAAAACGACGAACTCGAGGCTTCAAAACGGCAGTCCACAAACCAATGGGTGATGTCACAGTTACAACGTCCACTTCTTATACAGTCTATGTTTCCAAATAGACCTTTTTCACAACTGATATTTTGGCTCGTCATAGCAGGAAAAGCATAGCTGTAATTAATAACATTAAAACTGACGCCGTTCCATTTCGGTGTGCTATAGCTCCAGGGTCCCGGTATTGTACATGCTGGCTCACTGGCATGTTGTACTGGGACACTTGATGGAACTGAGACATTGTTAAGAAAATTTTGTTTCACCTGTGTTTTTCCTGCTATGACAAGTCAAAACGTCTGCCATGAAAAAGGTTTATTGAAATCCATTGCTGCTGCTATTAGCAAGGTTTCTGGGGTGTAAGATTCACTCCAAAAGAAGACTCTTTTTAAAGAGATGAATCCTGCCTAGTGTTCATTGTTCAGTATAACTTAATAATTATGAGTGATTACATCGGTAACTTTAGGATCACAATTAGCGGCAATCACAGTCATATTTCATCTTAAGACATGCCAAAATTTCTTTTGTAGTAAGAGGTGAAACTCTACCGGATAATTTCTCCCCGTTAGATGAAAAAGAAAAAACTGTTCAACTGTCTTTAAGGGAACAATTTCATTGAAATCAAAGGTTTCATTTGTAATGGAAAAAAATTTCAATTGTATTTCAGTTGTATATCTTCAGTTTTATGGAGTGCCTCTAATAGACTCAGATTGTCAGTGAGAGCTTAAATTCCCATCAACTATTAGGGCTGGACTGTTATCATATCATTTGATCATAAGAACGCAAGACCCTGAGAGCACCTTAATGAACACAGTGCCAGGCTTACTAACATCAGACACAATGTAAATCTCTCTCTCGTTCTCTAACACGCACACACACACACACACACACACACACACACACACACACACACACACACACTATACACACACCGCACATCACACTCTCCCTCTACAAATATCAGCAAACAGCTGACATTGCTCTCTGTTGACCCACTTCCGATGGTATCGTCTTCAAAGAGAGAGAGCGGGGGGAAAAGAATCAAACGGAAAGGAAGGAGAAAAGGGGGCGAGAAGGGATTAAATTGAGGAAGAGGGAGTAATTGACCAGTGTTTCTTTATCTGAGGGAGTGTGGTGTAGGTAGGTATAGCTTGGGTTGCCCAGAGGCAGAATGCTCCCCGTTCATTTACAATTTACAGGCTGCTGCTGTTTGAAGCCAGCAACTCATCTTCATTTGGGATTCACACACGCCCGCCCGTGGCAGATGGCTATTTCATCATCATCACACACATGCTCACGCACACATGCACACACATACACATACACATACAGGGTAGCTGGCATGCTGATGAAGTAAGGTGGCATCTGTGCATGTGTGTGTGTTTATGTGTGTGTGTGTGTGTGGGGGATTCCAAAGTATCATTATTTCAGCATAATTGGCTGACAGGAGCATTTGGAGTTAATTGGTTGGCTGACAGTGTAAACCCTAGGGCTTATGGGTATTGTAGTACGGATAATGCAGACATTCTGCTTGGTCACACAGCCTGACGGAGACGATTATCTGAATGCTTGAACAAATTTATCAGTGGCTTTCTTCTCCTTTGTGAGTAAATGAATCATAAATTCTTCAGATTTTGGACCCTTACAACCTAAATTAGCATTTAGTTTCCATAATCACACTTTACAGTAGGAGAGTAAAAAAAAATAACAATAATAAAAACATTATTTTCTGCGTCTTTCAGGCCTCTCTGCTGACGGAAGTGCCTGAAGGAATCTTTTATACTATTCTGTCTTTCCCACCGTCTGATTTATTGGGGTCAGCGAGGTTTAAATCAGTGTTTCCCAACCTGGGGGATTGAGGGAGATACTTCTGTCGCACAAAATAATGTTTATATTTGTGTTGTATTTATTTTTTTTTCTTGTGAAATATATGGGATACTTCCACAATGCAAGTTTCGACATAGCCGGGCTTTCTTTGCGTTAGCTGGCTCGACAAAACCTAAAACCCCAATCAGAGATAATGGGTATCGCAACGGTGGTTATTAACTTTCTTTGTTATCCCAGGTACATTTTAAACTTGATGCAGCATATTTATACGTTATACACAAGAACTGCATTTGGGTCAGACACTGTCCCATTATTAAGGATACGTGGCAATCACTTTAGTTTTTGGCCAAATCAAAGTGAAATTAATTTTATTGATTGAATATTACCTGTAATAAATACCAATCGACTAAACAATTTTCTAATTGGTGTTCTGTACTAGCAGCGTATAACAGACTTGGCAGCAAATCAGGAGTAAGCATAAAAACATAATCCAAAATTGTATGCAGTTGCTGTGCCTTAATCATTCCTTTAGTGTGTGGGGGATATCCAGTATAAAATTTAAAGTGTATCTGAAGCAAACAGGCAAAAAAAAAAGAGAGAGGAGACTACACAACTGATGCTGTGAAAGGAATTTCTATTAACAAACTCGCCACCATGCTCCCCTAAGGCTCCAGTGATGGGTATGTGGGTGCAATCTACTGCACTCATGACCCTAGGGGATCGTATGAAGGAATTATATTATATTATTCAACACACTGAATCGGCCTAAAAGCCTCCAACATGGGCAGAATAGAGCCAACAATGCGGGGAGAAACAAAAATTAGGCCGACGAACGCCCACCGACGGCCCAAAACTGTACGACGGCCGACCATCGGCTTGGTGTGTCAGGGCCTTTAGGTGGCTAAAACACCTTTTTCTGCCGTCCCCGTTCACAGCACTGTATTGCTTTGCTTTGGTGCCGGTGCTCCTGTCTGTTTCTCGATGCTCGGGGCAACCCGACTGTCATCTACTGTAAGTAATACACCTAATGCTATGTATAAGTACCTCATACAACTCCACTTCAAAACACTCTAACTATCCCTTTAAGCAGTAGTTATAAGGCAGTAGATAAACTTCAAACAAGTCTTTAAAACCCTCATTTAATCCATGTAGACTTTAGCTACTGAAGACAATTTTCAGTGTGTACTTGCATTACAGTTACTCCTCCCCTTAGAGGACGCATCTGGTAAATTTAGACTTTATTTTCTTAAATATCATCAGGAGATTTAAGGATTAGTTTTGGCAGCCAGTTATTCAACAACTGTAACCGTGCACCGTGTCTATTCAGCAGTACTTGTGCAGTCCCTTGATGTTTAATGTGAGATATCTATGATCGTGATTATAGTAGGTCTGGGTCAACAGCTGAGCAAATCTGCTTTCAGAAATCAAAGTAAAGAAAGTCTTGAATTGAACTGTGCCCCTGAGGCAAACTTCAGCTCTGGCAGAGTAGTAGCTACTGTGTGAGAGATGCTGCCACCTACAGCAGATGTACAATTTACCAAGCCCGTGTCTGGTAATGAATTCAGCTCAACACACGGCAGCAGAGGAAAAAGAGCCTCGGGCAAATACGAACAGAGGTTCCCAAATCTGCTGCAATAAACCTCAATCATACGCTACTTAGGCTGACTGACAGTCAGTCAAAACAGAGGCGTGAGTCACCAGATTAAAAAGGGGAAATGGAGTTGAAGAAGGTGAAATTGGAAGAGTCGCTTATTTAGTAGGTCGTTCCACATAAAATCCTAACAATTGTAAAAAAAATTCCCATCACCTAACATTTGTCCTGCAGGATTATGGCACTCCACAGAAGAGGCTGAACTTCCTTGATGACTGATCCAGTGGAGAAATACCAATGTGAGGAAGGAAATAATTCTGATGAGCCCATGCTTTTCAGAGAAACACTGACATTTTTATGACTGGCTACACAGAAGATTGTTCTGCTCACACTCCTGGAAGTGTGTGTTTATGTGCCTTTGAGACAAATATAGTGAAAGAGTGACAGAAAGAAGCAAAATACACTTGTGATGGGTATTTGTGTGTGTGCGCGCCCATTGCTAAGAAAGGCAGTAAATAAATCACCCAGCCTGAATGTGAGATATTACCTCGGGGGGCGAAACAAAAGGACAAAGCAGACATGGCAACCAGCAAAAGGTCAAGGGGAAGCAAGGAGGCGAGGCACTGGGAAAAGGTCGGCTGGCACCAGTAAAAATTAGGTGGATGTGTGAGCAACATAATGTGGTGGAGTCAGGAGCAGCGTGTTCTCTAACCTCAGTGGGAAGGATTGGGGAAAGGAGGATGCCTGATGAAAAGAACGAGCGAGTTGATGAAGAGACTGAAGCCATTATGCGGTTTTCATGTACGTGTGTTTGAAAAAGAATGAGAGCAACAGAGGAAATGGCCTATTTCTATATAAACATGAGTAACAGTGAGCAATAGATAGCCAGGCATTGCCAAGACAGATAACAATAACTCCAACAACAAAGCAGTGTTACATAAATGATAATCCAATGGAAACACACAGGGCTCTAATGACATTAAATCATAAACACACCCTCAAATTAATCTATCACCTTCATGTTATTCCTAACACACACACACACACACACACATACACAACGATTAAAGTGCTAACTCGGAACATGATTTACATCATTATGATTATGACTGTCATAATTACGAGCGCTGTTATCACTCTCATTATTAATAGCAATGACACTATTATTAGCCTGTCTGCTGGCGTGCTACTTAGTCTGCGGGCTAATTGCTGTGTCTGACTGTCCAGGCATGGTGCCGGTCCACGGCTCCAAGGTCACAAACCTTCTCCTCCTCTCGTCAAGGGGCTCACACACTTACTTAATTCTGCCACTCATAATCTCTTTTAATCTCGTAAAATGATAGTGAAAGCGCTAATTCTCTCCCGCGCAATTTATTAGTGTGTGTTTGTGCCACCGAGACCCAGTAGTGCATTACTGTCATGGCTAATCCAATTAGTGTGGATGTATCTCGCCGGGCCTGAGGGGGGAAGAGGAGCGGAGGGAAGGGGAAGGGGAGCAGGTAGGGGAGGCGTGCAGGAAGACGGCGCTCCCCGCTGTGGGGAGAGCGCATTAGGGAGACTCCCCCCCTGCGTCCCGTGTCTTTTTATCACCGCTGTGATGGCCTGAAAATTGGTGTGTGATCTCAGGAAGGAGAGAGACAGTGAAAATATGGAGCATCACCTTTTGTGTGTTATTGTTTACACAGCTCAGGTGGTGTGATGATGAGGCCCTTATGGGGCATTTCATTTTGATCATCATCCTCACCCACATTGGGTGTTTTTTGTCATTACTGTAACAATCTGATACCTGATGTGAAGCTGTTTTTCAGTGAACCTGGTCTGTTTGAGCATGACACTGTACGATACAAATGTAAAGACAAAAGAGACAAATTGATAAGCTGCTTCCATTCTGCACAGTGAGTAACTTTTCTGCATAAATTTAGGGTGTACCACTACTGATTTCTAAGTCTTAATAAAAGGCTTTAACGTGTTAAAACAGGGAGATGAATTCTCCCTCTTGTCCCTCTGAATATTAGTCCCAGAAAATGTCTTCTTACTGGACCATGCCATATACTGTATATATTAGATGGACGACACTTCTCCACTTCCTCCCAATGTACAAAAGTGAAGCTAAATACCCCGAATACAGGAGCTGCCATCGAGATTTGATATTCGTCATTTGGAGCCAGACTCTGCGCAGTAGTAATTGGGAGGCTGGAGCCGCAGTATCGAGGTCCCGCCCAAACACCCGACCAAACCAATCACGTGCCGAGCACGGCCACAGCTTGTTAGCATGAGCCACCTAGCTGCTACCTTAGCACCACGGTAGCTGTTTGGCTAGAAAGACACATCAACTATGGCTCTATAACTACATTTATGATCAAATTGACACACGTTCTATTACACAGACTTGTGACGGTTATAGGAAATTTAAAGTTACATCTCCTCTCTCGTACAATTCCCGAGCCTCCAGCTCAGCGACTACTTCACTCAGAACAGCTGTCAATCACAGCTATCAATCATGACGTCTCACCCCCTTTTTATAGCATCAAATAACTAATTAAAACCAAAGTTATCAGAAAAAATGAACACTAACATACATACATACATCAGCGTGATAAGAACTAACTAAAATGACAGAAACCATCTTTGGGAAAAATTTGCTTGACATGTACTTTGACTTTTTATTTTGGTCCATGTCCCATACGCTAACATGACCTATACTGCAGCCAGCCACCAGGGGGCGATCTAGATGTTTTGGCTTCACTTTTGGGGAGCTGTCATGTCGTCCATCTTTATATACAGTCTATGGACTATACCGATTGAATATGATTTTTTTTACTGTATTTTTTAAAAAGGAGCTTATGTGTTTAAATTGATTTTCACATTGATTTTATGTCACCAGACATCAAAAAGTTGTGTTTTCTGCTGCAAGAAGACAGGAAGGTCCTGAAAATGCTTCAAGTGATAGAAAGTGATTAGCTGCTGAATATGCATCAGAGTCCCTCAGAATAATTACTAAATCAATTATCGCTTCAACTACTAGAATGTTTGTGCAGCAGATGGTATTTTTTTTTTTTTTAAATCCGTTTTCCATCTTTATATTATTAATAATCGGATGTCACCAATTTATTTTGCATGAAATTTCAAGATTTTGAAAAATAAAAACAGGAAGAATTGTGATCCCTGTATATGCAGCAGCACTATACGGTGACTACACACAAAAGGCTTTCAGACATGGCATCCATGATCATCAGTTTTTTTAAATGGTATGATCTTCATTAGTGCTACAAAAAAATGGCTCCCACGTGCATTATGATCTTTGTAGAATGATTCACTGAATCTTGCAGTGGTTGTATAAAAGTGCTTCCACTGATTACTCACATAAACACAGAGTGTTTGCAGCACTTGTGACACCAATTATAGCCGAGGCTTTAATTAAAGAAGGCAGGAATCATCCACAGGGGGACAAAAACAACAGGCTGTCTGGCGTTAAATACCAAAATCATACATCTCTCATTTCTGTAATTATGATGTGACAGCACACTGACAAAATAGTACAATATGCTGAGTCTTGTTTTGGAAAATACAATATTGACAGGTGTTTATGTGGTTGAATAGTTATGCACTTTAGAAAGATCAAGATGAATTAAAAATGGAAAAAATAAAACTTCCTGCTTCACTGGGAGCAGAATTGCAGTAATTCACCTGCTGTTATTTAAAAACTGTCTTCACTTGAGTTTTCATTTTTTCTCAAGTACATTTCACCCAGAACGACACACTGAAGGGGGTTCAAAACGCATCGTTCACACAAACACACAACTCATCAAAAGACATTACCACGAGGTAATGGTCATCTTATCACGACAGTGATAAGTGATAGAAGAAGAGAATGCTTTTAGTCAAGGATGTGGGATCCTTGTGAGCTCTTCACTGTCAGCGTCCAATTTTATTAATCAGTGCTATTGTCCCGGCCCCTTCAAAAACATCAGGACAGGATTCACCCTCTGTGTGTGTGTGTGTGTGTGTGTGTGTGTGTGTGTGTGTGTGTGTGTGTGTGTGTGAGTGTTTAAGAGAGAGAGAGAGAGACTGTGTCTGTGCATGTAAAGGCTTGTGAGCTTGTGTGTATTTAATAGTGCTCCAGCAACTTGCACTTTTGAAACTGCAATTATAGTTTTTTTAATTAACAGTTCTTCACAACGACTGCAGACCATTGACAAGATAATGAGACTGGCATTTGCAGAATTTTCCGCAATTTTATGTCACTTAAAACCATAAATTACAATAAAATGAGCAGTGGAGGTTTCGGTGCCCTCGGCGAGCTCTCATGCTCCCCGTGATGATTATGAGGCGGGACCTGCAATAGCTGATTATTTTTGGCCAGTCGGGGGCAGAGGAAACAAGTTGTGCAACATAAACACACTTTGACATAATCACCATTTAAGTTGATGTGACAAACTTCTTTGCAAACAGTTGCTTATTTACACATCCATCAGTTACAGAGCAACATGATCATTCGCTTGGAGTCCGGTTTCTGTCCACCTGACGAATGTACAATATTCACTAGGCTTGCCGCGGTAGTCGTTGTTACCGGTGTTACACGGTGTTCGGGCATACACCGATTACATTACTTCCCTTCATCGTTTTACTGGTTTTATAGAAATAAAACCCAATTACAACACCGGTGTTGTCACATGTTTATTAACAAGTGGGAAAATTTCCTCACCATCACATAAGATGCACATATTTCTATGATTTCTAAGTGGATTTATGGACTTTTATCAGTTATGGGCATCACAGATACCACTATCCGTGTAGTGTTGCCAGTGTTGCACTTAATCTAGTAATGTGTGTATCATGTTTGTGTGTTCAGACTGGAATGAGTAATGACTCTGACATTAAGGGGTGCGAGGGGAGTGCCAAGCATTTTTTTCTCCATAGATAAGGCCTTTGCTGCTTATAGCACAAATGTAAACTAATTATTAATCTAATACATCTAAGATATAAGAGCTCCCTCTCTAAACAGAAAAACAACAATTTGTCAAGCAAAAACCTTCTACAGCCATCTAAACTGATCAATATGAGTCTTAATTTAAGAGCAGGCATCACTGTTCTCAAGAGACTTTAATCTGAAAATGTAAATTTTCAATATTGTCAGATTAAATGGAAAATTCTGTCTTTTTTCTCTCTATATTCTTGGTGTAATCATTCTAATAACACAGAGTATAGCCACACTGAGGAAATGTGAAAGAATGCGCCATACACTTTGGCTGCTTCCATCCTCTGATGATAAAAAGCACAATGAAAGAGGGGTCAAGCTGTTTCTTGGCAGACAAGAGCTATTCTGAAAATCCATTAGTGACTCAATGCAGCATCATTATCGCCAGCTGCTTAAGCATACAATATCCTGCTTTTGACTTTTTTGTCTTCTTGGCATTTTCCTCTGAGGTGAGTCTCAAAATACCACATGAAATAGGAAAAGTAGAGAAGGAGAGGTTTCTTTAATGGAGATAGCGGGGGTGTGGTATTTTAAAAGCCATTTTTATGCTTCTGCCGAAAGGACATGAAGTCTTTCCATTAGCAATCATGTCGGCTTTGCGGCAGGACATATTTTGAACCTTGTAAGAGTATTGTGCAGCATGGATACGTCTGTTTCTGGTATGCTGTAATCAGAGCCCCACAGAGGAAAATCAGATTTGACAAGTCTGAAATAGAGGGACACCAGGAGCTTGAGGATTCAGACAATCAGACATTTACACAGAATACAGAATAAGTCACGCAGAGACACACAAAAAAAAACCACACACAATCACAGTCACACACAATGGGGTGGAGTATTTCCTTATCCAGATTGCGGGTGTTGTATGCTGCTGTACAGATTGTAAAGCCCCGAGGCCAATTCATAATTGTGATTTTTGGCTTTATAAATAAAATTGAGTTGACTTGACTGGATGTTATTATATATCAGTAGGATAATAAACATCAATACAACAGAATAAAAGGTTGTGCAGACTTATTTGGCACCACCAAAAACACATTTTTAGCATTTTTTTCAGACCTGACTACCAGCCTGGTAGAAATAAGTTTTTTTTGTGCATCATTATGAGTCACTTTCACATCACACAGATCATTTGATCTTTTGCTAATATATACAGTATAAAAAACGTTGATTAGTGGACCTTTAAGTAAAGCATAGTTTTGCTAATATATATAAAAAACGTTGATTAGTGGACCTTTAACTAAAGCTTAGTTTTGCTAGGTTTTCTCCCCATGGTTTGGTGGTTTGTGCTACACATACTCACATGCACATATACAGCCACAGCCACAGCCACATAAAGTCATACATGACTGGCCTGAGATGGCGCAGAGCCAGGCTGTTGGGGTTTGAGCTGGTGTTCTTGTATAATGGTTCATACTGGAGCTATTTGTTCTATGTGAGTAGAGGCTTATTAAAGGTGCACCAGATTCCCTCCGGATCAAGTGAGATTGGTGTTGCAAGGGGCTAACACAAAACCACAGAAGATACAGGCTTCTGATTCGCACATACAAAGGCACCATATCAAACACACACACACACACACACTGATACACGCAGACGCACAGCACCCTGTGGCACTGTCTAATCACAGCCAGTATGTATTTCTGTGTAGTTGTCTCAAAGGAGTCTCCATGCTGGGCTTACAGATCCCTGGTGAATGCCAACCCAGTGTGTGCATGTGTCTTGATCACAGCGGCGGGTTCTGTCACACAGAGGGATAGTTCGTGATCAAGAAGCTACAGGACAGGTCAGGTGAGAAGAGATAACTGTAGGGAGAAGAGAAATGGAGAGACTGAGGTATACGGCAAAAAAGGGGGATAAAAGTAAAGAGAAAAAAGAGGAGAATAAAGCCTGAACAGGTGGGGACTTCATTTGACTCTATGCAGAAGGAGCAGGAAGTTACCGCTTTTATTGTTGTAGTCTGAGTAACGTGACGTCATATCCGTTCCGTATCCGTCAACCAAAACAAACTGCAGTGTGCCGCGGCGAGCCGAAACAGCAAAGCAGAAAACGACTTAAAAGGTTCCACGTTGATACGACCTGCACCCTCACATTTTAAATCCAGAGTGGTAAACACTACACATACAGTAAAGTATGGAAACACTTTGGGTTTCACACATTGACAGGAAAAGCAGAGCTAGACATCATGGCTAAAGCTGCATGCTAACACAGTCATGGACAGGAAACGTTATTGTATTGCCGTAACATGCAGTCAAGCCAGCCGTCACTCTCATCTCCGTGGTCAAATCGGCCGACGCTACAACTGTAGATCACTCATAAACTGACATTCATGTTAAATGCATTCAAACGGCCCCGATGGAGCTGACCATGGACGTATAAAGAGAACGGAGCTAACGGTAAGAGCTAGCGACGGACTTGGCGAAGTTAGAGGAAGTATACACGTGTGACTACATCTGGTTTTCAAAATAAGGTGTTAACAAAGGGAACTGTATATATAAAATACACATATGGAAATAAGATTGATTGGATTATCTTCACCAGAAGTATAAAACATTACATGTCCCTTATAAATCAAAAAAGAAAATACCACTAATTTGTGAGGGAAATGTCTTTATTCGTAGATTTTTGGGTTGCTGGAAAAAAATGAATAATGCCTGACAATGACTGATATATTTGACATCTCTGACTACTGAAAATCAAACATTTTTACTATATCAATTTAGATATTTTCCAAAGCAAAAGTCCTTAGAAGTGTATGATTCAACTTTTTCCAATAGTCTAGTGTTAAAAAAGTTAACAAAAATCGCAATAAATCATAATATTGAATCGCATTCTTGTAGAATCGCCATACATGAATCAGGGATATAGGTATATCGCCACGTACTTGCTTCAGATTCATTATGATTTGGTTCAGATTGGAGAGAAATTACACAAAGGATGAACAATGGCGCATATGCATCCACCCTGTGGACTCTCTGTCGTCCACTCTCTCACGTGCAAACACACACACACATTCAGCCAGACACAACCTCATTTCGCTGCCCTGTGATACAAAATGGGATTTCTGTGTTTGAGCAGAGGGGGTCCGACGTCTACAGAGGGACACATGAAGAGGTGAGGGCTTTATAATCGCTGATGCCAGATTGGATGTCAGCTGCAGCATAAGTGACTATCTATCACCAGCGCGTGAAGAGGCCTCTTTATAGACGGCTAGACTTCAGACAGCACAGAAAAAGCCTCCTCTCTCCAGCCCACTCCACTGCCCTGCAGGAGGGATTGCCACACATGCACACAGAGGACTGCATTCATGCATACATGCACAAAGCAAGCAGACACACACATGGTGTTCACCCATACGGCTGTAAACATTCATACACACATACTGTGGCAGAGAAACATTTAGAAACACGCACGCACGCACGCACGCACGCACGCACGCACGCACGCACGCACGCACGCACGCACGCACGCACGCACACACACACACACACACACACACACACACACACACACACACACGCTCATTTGCATTGCAACCCACACACACACACACACACACACACACACACACACATACACAACACATCACAGACGAAGCCTTGGGTCTCCTCTAAACACTCACACACACACACATTTTTTGGCTTTCTGCTAGTGCGTAGCAGCTCACTATATTGCTTATATTTACAGCAGTACTGCCAGTGGCCATCAGTTAAGAGGAAGTTCAGGATGTGTGTAGAACATTTCAGTGATAAAATAAATGAGTTTTACTTCTAAATTGAAAAGGATATATTCTGTAGTTTTGTTTTTCCTTTGATGCACCATTTTATATACAGTTGAAACTAATGGAAATTTGACTTTTACTTTAGATGGAGGGGTGTTTTAGTGTTGATGGATGTGCCTAAGTTCAAGAGAGGTGAATAGTGGTGGAGGAAGTATTCAGATGCTTTACTTACAGCTGCAGTGGGTAGAATTGGAGCAAATATGATTAAAAAAAAGTTATTTTTATAAAACGGACACTATATCCTGACAGTAGTGCATGAGATAGGTAATCTGTTGTAGTAGTAATTTTTACCTAGTTTTCGTAGGACTTCATCCATTGTTCATTTTCATTATATTCATTATCTTGATTGGTTTTTTGGTTTGTAAAAATTCAGAAAATAGTGAGAAATGCCCATTAGACTGATCCAAAGCCCAAAGTAATACTTTTTTCCCCCATAATTAAATAATTAAACTAATTTCATTATTTTTCTAATTTAAAGGAAAAGCAGCAGATCCTCACATCCTCCTCACACAGTTGGACTAGAGGTCGACCGATATGGTTTTTTTATGGCCGATGCCGATGCCGATTTTTTACAGAATCAGGACAGCCGATGGCCGATATATGATGCCGATTTTTTTTTTGCCGATATGTTTGGCTGGTTTTCTTTTTTTCCTCTATCTGATAAAATATAACAGCTTAATAATAACAAATAATACACAAAATGTCTTAACTTAAGTAAACATTTATTGAACAACACTTATTGTCTGTCTCTCCAATTTGCACTTTGTGTCTGCACTGCAGTGCATATTTTATTTTGTGCATGATGGTTAATAGTAGTAATAGTACAGGGCTCAAAACCTTTTAAGCACCTTTCCAAAACTGTCCTAAAGCATGTTTTTTATTGTTTTTTTCTGTTTGTTGACAGACACTGTTACAAGCTATATGGCCACAATCTAAGTGATCAAAACATAATAACTTTGTTCACTCGTATTACACAGCCTGCTGCTCATATCTGCTATGCTGCGGACTACAAACAGGCCAGTGACGTCATAGACGCTGTGTAGGACCCATAGAGACGTTTAATGAGGAAGTGAACTTTTTGCTAAATGTTTCGACAAATTGCTCGTGTTTCCGCCCTCACACGCAAACTTGCACTTATGACAAGCATTGTCAGCATCAACTCTAGTAAAGTGTAATCACGCTTTATAAGTTTGGTTTTCTCCGTCATAGTTACTAAGAGCAGAAGCTCTGTGTGTGTGTGTGTGTGTGTGTGTGTGTGTGTGTCTGTGTGTGTGTGTGTGTGTCTGCGCTGCAGCAGCGTGTCTGTGAGAGCTGCTCCGCCCCGCACGCAGCTAACGTTACCGACGGAGAGAAATTCTCCGTTACCAAAAACAGAATTGATAACGTCGGAGCATTTCATATCTAACCAATTAAATATATAGGGCTTTGAAAGAGAAGAATTTAAGCCTACCGGTTTCTCCCGGCAGAATGGCAATTTGATTGACACACAAGGGGCGGTGTCACACGTGTTCCGCAGCAACAACAACACTGGGCTGCCCGCAGATGTGCCTGCTTGATAATCGGCCTAATATGCTCAGGCATCGGCCGATGCCGATTATGAAAAAATGTCAAATAATCGGCCCGATTAATCGGCCGACCGATAAATCGGTCGACCTCTAAGTTGGACCCATGAAATATTTGTCATTTTGCATGAAAAATGACTTAACCAGTCATCAAAATATCGGCTGATCAATTAATCGACTAATTGTTTCAGCTCTACTTATATATACGGTACTATTGGGTCGTTTGATTTACAACAAAGCATCATATTTTATAAGCTCTGTGTTTGTTTTGTGTGCAAAAATCTTAATTTGTAAAGTAACTAAAGCGGTCAGATAAATGTAGTGCAGTAAACGTATTTCCTTCTGCGATGTAGTGGAGTAGAAGTGTAAGGTAGCATGAAAAGAAAATACTCAGGTAAAGTAAATGTGTAAGTACAGTACTTACAGTAGTTATTTTCTACCACTGGAAAGAAACAAAGAAAGAGAAAGAGGGAACATGCTTCTATAGAAAGGTAGAGAGAGAAACAGTGTTTGTTTTCATCTCTGGGATCCTTCGCTAAACCGTGCATGTAATTTGCTCTGCAGCCTCCATTTGTACATTTGTGTCTCTTTGTGTGTTTTTGTGTGTATGTGTGATTATGTGTCAATGCATAGTCTCTGTCTGCACGTGGCCACATGTACAATATGTGTGTGTGTGTGTGTGTGTGTTTGTGTGTGCGTGCTTTGTCTTGCAGCAGCAGCAGCGGCGGCGGTGGCGGCAGATGCTAATCTGTGCTGAGAGTCATTATCTGTGTTTCCTGGGCCATTAGACTAATGCTAAGGGATAACACAGAGAAGTAGATGAGACCTGACGCTAACAGGGGCTAATCATCGGGACCACCTCTCACTGTGAGCTCAGCTATGACACTAAATATCCCTCAGAGGCAGGAACCTCAGGCACTGGCAATCAGATAATTACAGGAGCCTGGAGCATTTTATTAATAAAATTTCAATAAATTGTCTCAAATATTTGAACGAGCTGAGGTGTGTGTGATTTGATTTGACACTTGAATGGCCTCAGAAGTGCTAACATCCCTTTTGTCACTATTATTAATTATTAATATTCTCAAATACTGATAATTTCATTGTAGAGTAGTTTTCTGGTCCAATATGCAGCCTGACTGAGCATGGGGTTTTATTGGATTTGGAAAAAAAAATGTTGTCAGGAATACCAAATCTTCTAAAAATTGGCAAGTAAGTGATGCACAAAAGCCTGCTGTAAGAGATGCAGGTGTATTTCTTGCAGCTCTCTTAACCCCCAAATTTCCCCTAGCAACAACCATCTCAGAATATTCCCGTCATGTGGTGCTGGAGCTCTCTCTTTGCCAGGCATTGGCACAGCGTGGCAGCTCTAATCTGCATATCACCTGATCTGACCAATGAATCGCTTCCTGTTTAATCATTCCATTTGACCTAGCAACCAAAAGCACCTGGCAAGCTTTCCGACTGGCAAACGGTAAAATAGAATAAATCCGCGGGAGCTCGAAAATCAGATGTCGAAGAAAGAGCTAACGAGGCAGGTTTCTGAGACTTTTTTTTTACTTTTTAATGAGCCGCTACGCGATGAGGGTGACCCCGCTGCTTCACACTGCACCGGGGCTATTGAATGCACCCCCACGGATTCATCAAGGCTACAACTCAATATTAAACAGTCACAGGTACGTATTTACTCGGGGTTAATTCACTGTCTTTGCCCCATGAGAAATAAACTAGATTGCATACTAAAATAAAAAAAATACGGAGAAGGGGAGAGGAGACAGGAGGGGTGAGTGTGTATCAGGTAATTTACGAGTGATAAAAAGACTGCTCATCTTTACGGTATATGTGTTTGCCATCTCCCGCTTCAAACACGAATCTTAAAAAGTGGAGAAAACAGTGTGTCCCTGTCTTCTGTCGTCCCTGTGTAGCTGAGCTCTGGCTGCATTTCAAAGCCAACCTGGCTGACAGGCCTGGCCACAGAGAAGGCGAAGGGAGGGCTGCATGTGATTGAAGAGAGGCTGAAGAAAAACAGCAGCACACACAAATACGTGCATGCAGACGCACACACACTTCTCTACTGGAGGAAGCAGTAGTGAGGCTCCGGCGCAGGGCCCGGCTACAAAGGGACCCCACTGAGGCTGAGCAGACAAACAGAGGTGGCCGTGGGCAGAGGGAGACGATTGAACGGCCTACCGACCGAAGAGAGAAACTTCAAACAACCTTCAGGATGAAAAGATAAAGGAAAAAGGAAAGGAAGGATGAGGGAGAAGAGGAGGATGAGCAGGAGGCCACAGCTCCTGTTTAGCATATGAGCCTGTTTACTAGACCTTGTAGGACAGACTAGACTTATAGATGGAAGAAAGGAAGCAGGAGCAAGGTGAGGTGAGGAGAGGAGCAAAGAGGAAAGGAGAGGAGAGGTAGGAGGGAGGGGGTGCAGGATCGGAGAGGGCCCCTATTAGCGAGGTCCGTCACCTTTTGGCCTGCCTGGATCTCCTCATCTCCATAATAGGCTGACCCCCCGTGTTTCAGGCTCATTAGAAAGGCAGACAGCAGGGCAAAGCAGACACACGGCTGTCACCTCTCTGCTCCCAGCGGAGACCTCGACGAGACGGAGATAAAAGAAAGACGAACGGAGAGATGGTCGGAGAGAAAGAAGAGGGTTCGGGATGGAAGGTTGGGCCCCAGGTTTGATCAGGAGAAGAGAAGAAAACGAAAAAAGAGCTGAACTGCTTCTTTGGTGAAAAGACAAGAGAGGCGAACAGAAAGAGTGGTTGTGTGGAAATAAATCTGCCTAGAAACAGTAATTTGATAGGAGCAGGGAGCGTGCAGGACAAATAGTCTGCTGTGATTTGCCATTGTAAGCCAAGCATAGTCTGTTAGAGCATCCCTAATCCCATATAAACACAGAATCACTCATGCATCTGTCAACTGTACACAAGGGCGTAGTTTCCACTTTAAATTCATGTTTTATCCTCCATTTTTTCCAGTTTTAGTTTGATTTGCTCAATTAAATCTCTCTAAATAGTGGCATCTTGTGAGAGAGAGAGAGATCTAAGTTGATCAAAATGTTGATATACCCATCTTCTACCATCACTGTGCGCTCACTGCAATTAAGCTTCACCAGCAAATGATGAAGTAAGTAAGCGATTTGCAGACTTTTACGTGTTTTGCCTCAAAGGCAACATACAGGCTGCCTTAACCCCCTTGATTGAGGTTATTGACGCCGTACGCAGCCTGTGAGGAAAACTATAGTATCTGCATGTTTTGGGGGTTAAAAATGTGATTAATGTTTTTATTTACAGTTACATATCCCCCTAAAGGGATGCTAGAATTCAACATCAAAGATAAAGGACGGTACTCTTTGTGGTAAAGCTGCAAATATCAGGTTTCTATCAGGAAAAGAAAATGTGATGTTGTTGACAAGGGCTGCAACTAATTACTATTTTCATTAGCGATTAATCTGCCAATTATTTTCTAGATTAATCGCTTGGTCTGGAAAATAGTAAAAAATGTCCATCCCAGTTTCTCAAAGTCCAAGGTGATGTCTTTAAATGTCTTCTTTTGTCAGTCCAAAACCCAAAGATAATCACTTTAATATGATATAAAACAGAAAAAAGCAGAAAATGTCCATATTTCAGAGGCTTTTTCTGCAATTTCAACGATTAATCGATTATCAAAATAGTTGGCAATTATTTTCTGTCAATCAGCTAATCGATTAATCGACTAATCGTTGCAGCCCTATTGTTGACATTTCATTTTTTGGGGTTATACTGCCATTATTATGAAAAGCACGATAACTAATTTCAACATACTATGTTAATTGCTAGATTGATAATTATTTATATTAATGCATTCCCATCTGGACCTCTGACCTTATTGTGTCCTCACCCTTCGCTATACAAATGGAAAACAGTAACAACATCAACAAAATCATAAACACTCCTAACTTAAAACTTAGGGAATGATTCAACATCTAGAAGAACCGGATCAGCTGATGCGCCTTCTTCCGTCTTAACTGCTATTTAACTGCTGTAAAACTCCACGAGACTCAAACAGCAGGAGAGAAACAACCATCTCCGAGTTCATTACTGTCACAAAATTGTTCCGCTCTGTTCAAATCCCCACTCTGTCACTGCTCATAAAAACAAACAAGCTCGTAAAAAAGCGTGACGCTGAACACGAGTGAAAGTGGTTGATTGACAGGCGGCCTGGCCATTGAGGACGCTGGTGGTTTATTTGGGATCCTCCCTGGAGAGCATGTGTTTTATTACATGCCTTCCCTGCTATTGATTAACCCGGCGTCCCGACGCCAGACTCCCGCCGGACCAGACCCGGGGATCAGAGGCACAAGGTCAAGGGTGACAAGGTCGATGACCTCATCTGGCCTTTTCGCTATTGGATGGTGATCAGTTACCTCACGGCTGATTGACCGGTGGGTTAAGTCGATGCTGCGTTTCGCCCGCAGGGAAATCATGGCTGATGAAATCACAACTGTCCCAGAAGGGGGGATATTAAAGATGATTGATCCAACAAGAGCTATATTAGGAATATGATAAAAGATTTTCCAAATATTTGAAATGGAAAAATGGAGCAGACGTTTCCCCGATCCATTTAAAAATGAATTTCCCCTCCTGCAAAGACTAGGGAAAACCTTTAACAGATCAATCCTCCCTGTCTCGTGAGAAGCCTGATCTCACCTTAGATCTCTCTATCCCTCCTCCCTCCATCCATTTGTAAGCCTCTGGCTTCCATGCTTCCACTCTCTCCCTTTAGTTTTTCAATGTGTGTATCATTTAAATCTCCTGCCCTTCTCTCTGCATCACTTCTCTACAGCCCTCTCTCATCCCTCAGTCTCCTCCTGCTTCTTCTGTTGTTCTCATTCATTGCCTGTCATTTAATCCCCATACCAACCCTCGCTGTGTGCAGTTGCTCGCCACACACACACAAACACACAAAGGCAGGCCTCCCCAGAGGAAATGCCTGGCTGTACAGAGTATTGATTGGCTTTGAAAGGTGTGTCGTTTGGGTTTTTCGTGGATGTGAAGACGGTAGACTTCCCCGGAGCACCAAAAACTCAGGTAACATTGAAGCTTCGTTAACTGTTCCCAATTTGTTAAGAAGGGTGATCAGATAGTGACACAGAGTGGTGGAAAGTTACTAAGCACATTTACTCAAGTACTGTTCAACTACAATCTTGAAGTACTTGTACTTTACTTGAATATTTAGATTGTATGTTACTTTATACTTCACTTCATTTCAGAGGCAAATATTGTACTTTTTACTCAACTACATTTTAGTAGTCAGTAAGAATGGGACGATACACCATCTCCCAATTCGCAATATCATAAGTAAGTATCACGATACTTGGGTGCCGACTCAATATGTATTGCGATTTTTAAGTATTGCGATTCGATATTACGATTTATTGAGATTTTTGTTAACTTTTTTTAACACTAGACCATGGGAAAAAGTTATATCCCACACTTCTAGGGACTTTTAATTGATTTTCAGCATGTATGTAGTCAGAGATGTCCTGAAGTCAAATATATCAGTCATTGTCAGATATGATATGGTATTATAGATTAAACTACTTGAAAAGTATATCAAACAATTAAAAGTAGCTCCACCTAAACCAACTACAACATTCAGTATTGCTTACATATTAATGCATCAATGCATGAGCTGCGTTAATGCAATAATCACTCAATAGTATAATAATGACAATGTCAATAACGACGGACGACAGGTGCCATTCTGCATAGCGTTATGAACTACCCTCTTTCTGTCATCCTCAAATGCAAACACATACTGACAGGAACGGCGTGCGTAATCACGTGTACATCTAGGGCACGCAAACGCATACAGTTACCAAATACATTACAGCCTTTAGGATTGAAAAACAGGCAATCATTATTTACTGTACACACACATGAATTGAAACGCCTCCCTTCTCTCATACACACACACACACACACACACACACACACACACACACACACACACACACACACACACACACACACACACACACACACACACACCCTCCTCAGCAATGCACACACCGAACTAATTGAGCGGATTTCAGATTTCACTTCCTCACAACTGATACACTGGAGATCCCTAAACAAATTTATCCAGCTTTTACACAAAGCTCTCCCTGGTGATGTCTCAGACCCCCCCCCACTCATCTCTCTTTCTGTCTGGCTCTCAGGGATCTCAACCATTTACACTAGCTGGCCTCACCTGTCACAGAGCCGTTGATGGAGATGGAGAGAGGTGAAGAAGGGAAGAGAAAGAGAGACGTATGATTGTATGTGTGCGTATGTCTCCCTCCATGACAACCCTGTCCTCTCTCCTCCCCTCCTCCTCCTCCTCCTCCTCCTCCCCCCTCAGTCTGTTGTTTGCTTTAATTTGCCCTGCCGGCCGCGACCGCGAGCTCATAGTTTATTTTGATAAATTGAAAGGGGAAGCCCCGCTAATAAATCAGGGCCCGTGATGAAGAAAAGCCTTAAATAGGATATTAAGATTTATATCAGAGACTCTGGTTGTACGCTGACAAGTACACAATTGCTCCCTCTTCTCCCTGTCGTCTTTCTTTCTCTCAAACGCACTCATTCCATCTCCCTCCCCTACTCTGTCTCTCTCTCTCTCTCTCTCAAGTCAAATTGTCCTTGCTGCTTTCATGGCACCGACAGGACGATTTTTTATCAGGGCTCGAAAAGGTGGGAGAGAGGCAAGAAAAAAAAAAAGAGAAGTAAAAGAGGAAAAGGTAGGAGGAAAAAGGGAGTTGGAGAGCAGAGGGGGGATCTCTGCTGCAGCCTTTGTGTTATTGGCTCAGTGGCCAAGCGTGAATGCAACACACAGAGCTTCATTACAGGAGCGCAGGGGCTATCTGTGTGACAGGATGCAGGATGGGGAGTGTGTGTGTGTGTGTGTGTGTGTGTTCTGCATTTGTAGCAAGATGCAAGATTGAATTTGTGTGCCCGCGCCTGCTCCTGGGAGTATGTGCATAACTGTGTGTGTATGTTTGCATGCATGTGTGTCTTCCTTAGATCTGCGGCGTGAGCACACACTCTCCCAGTGACTTATTTACTCCAGAGGCGAGGCTCTAAACCCCAGGTACAGAGCCCTGCACAGAATAATTGCTTTTTTTTTTCATCCCCCTGCATCACGTCGCCTCTTTGTTCCTAACCGCTCACATGCAAGAAGTGACATCTATTTGTGACTGAGTGTGTGTCCGCATGCATATGAATAAATAAGAGGGTGTGTGTGTGTCTGTGAGTATGTGCGTCTGCCTGGATATGAGACCCACAATGTGTTTAAAGCAATACTTCAACATTTAACACCTAATTCAACAAAGTAGATTAGAAGATATTAGGGCTGTCAAAGTTAACGCTTTAACGCCACTAATTTCTTTAACGCATTAACGCAACTTGAGATTTTTAGGTTGTTGTGGGGTCAGCTTTAAAGCCAGAGCGAAGATTCTGGTATCATATGAAACCTAAGGAATCCATTGGTACCAACCATGTCACACTAGCTTGTCGTGAAGGAGGCTAAATAATGCTCCAAAGTTATGCTAAATTTTGGCGAGGAAAAACTGGAATGGCCATTCTCAAAGGGGTCCCTTGACCTCTGACCTCAAGATAAGTGAATGAAAATGGGTTCTATGGGTACCCACGAGTCTCCCCTTTAAAGACATGCCCACTTTATGATAATCACATGCAGTTTGGGGCAAGTCATAGTCAAGTCAGCACACTGACACACTGACAGCTGTTGTTGCCTGTTTGGCTGCAGTTTGCCATGTTATGATTTGAGCATATCTTTTATGCTAACTGCAGTACCTGTGAGGGTTTCTGGACAATATTTGTCATTGTTTTGTGTTGTTAATTGATGTCCAATAATAAATATATACATACATTTCCATAAAGCAGCATATTTGCCCACTGCCATGTTGATAAGAGTATTAAATACTTGACAAATCACCCTTTAAGGTACATTTTGAACAGATAAAAAATGTGTGATTCATTTTTAATTAATCACAATTAACTATGGACAATCAGGCGAAAAATCACGATTAAATATTTTAATCGATTGACAGCCCTAAATAATATTAATTTCATCTTTGTGTGTTCAGCATGTGACCTGGTTAGCCTAGATTAGCACAAAGACTAGAAGCAGAGGGAAACAGCTAGCCTCTACTCTGTACTGAATACGCAGTGTTGAACCTTGAAAATATGAATCTAATCTAACTCTCAGTGACTCATAATAAGCTAATTTACCAAAATGTTGGAATATTCCTTCAAACTGCATCAGCGGCGTCTGTGTTTTCAAATGTGTTCACACCCTCTGAGAAAAGATGCAGCTATGCAAATCAGCAACCACAACTGTGAGCAATTACCAGTTCAGCATTCGACCATCATTTCATTCAGTTTCAGAGAAACCGGCTCCAGTATCTGGTCTATTAGACTGTTGAGTAATGCTTTTAACTCCGTTCCCATAATTAAACCCAGTGTACAATTGAACACTCAAAGGCGGGTTACTTGCGTTGCGTAATGATTGCAATTAAGGGTCGCACACAAAGCTGGGAGCTGCTTTCGGAGTCGCCGCGCGTGACGCTGGCAATTAATTGAAAATGCAAATACACAAGCTGATGAATGAGACGAGTGCTGGGTGTACACTGCGTGAAAAGACTATCCGCCACACTTCAGAAGGCGGGGGGATGCGCCTTGTATTCCTTCAGAGAGGAAATCAAACCAATTGGATATGAAGCATAGCCGAGCCGCTGGGGAGAGCGTGCCGTTTGCTGAGACAGTGTGATACTGCAGACTCCAGGCACAGACACAATAAGACGCTGATTAGACAACAACAGGGTCGTGGAAGAAAAATGCTCTTTGAGTTTGCAACATAGGGGAAAAAAAGCTCATATTTTCTATTTATATAAGCGTAAGCTTCCAAATTCAACAGTTTATCAGTCAGACGCAGCCTTACTGTGATCAGTCACGCTGATGCCGCTGCCAAACTGCTACCAAATATTTCTCTCAGTCCGCAAAGTACTTGTGATATCTGAAAAGTACCAGCCATGTAAAAATAGTCAGACAGGCGCAGGCAGACAGACAACTGGACACACAGGCAGAGCCACTGTGTGCGGTTGTCTTGACAACAGAACAAGAGCAGCGCCCAAATAAATCCACCCAGCACTCACAAAAATCGGTGCTACAACATCGACTTTTGTGGAATACTCACCTCTGTGTTTTCTTTCCCGCAGGCAAGGACACACAGGCAACATGAAGCGATGGTGACGGGCTATTTTGCCTCAAAACGGTTCATACAGCCTATTATGTTATCTACAGGGATTTCACCCCAGCTGCCTGTCCCAGAATGCTAAATGAGCTATGCACCAAAAAGTTGCCCATTATCCTTCATTGCTTTAAAACCCTGCTCAGGCTGCCAACATGAACCTTGACATAAGTCTGAACTGCAGGCCCAAAAAAAGAATCCAAGCCTGAGTATCACTATGAGTAACTCTTATGTGGTTACTTACTAGCCTTGTTGTGCAGCAGACTGATTGTCGGTATCAATGCAGTGTTGGTGTGTCCAATTGACCATATATACACTAGGGCCGTCAATCGATTAAAATAGTTAATCGTGATTAATGACATGATTATCCATGATTAGGATTGATCGCAAATTAATCTCACATTTTTTATCTGTTCAAAATGTACCTTCAAGGGAGATTTGTCAAGTATTTAATACTCTTATCAACATGGGAGTGGGCAAATATGCTTGCTTTATGCAAATATGTGTATATATTTATTATTAGAAATCAATTAACAACACAGAACAATGACAAATATTGTCCAAAAACCCTCACAGGTACTGCATTTAGCATAAGAAAAAGCTCAAATCATAACATGGCTAACTCGAGCCCAACAGGCAACAACAGGTGTCAGTGTGTCAGTGTGCTGACATGACTATGACTTCACCAAAACTGCATGTGATTATCATAAAGTGGGCATGTCTGTAAAGGGGAGACTCGTGGGTACCCATAAAACCCATTTTCATTCACGTATCTTGAGGTCAGAGGTCAAGGGACCCCTTTGAAAATGCCAAGACAGTTTTTCCTCACCAAAACTTTAGCGCAAGTTTCGAGCGTTATTTAACCTCCTTGGCGACGAGCTAGTATGACATGGTTGGTACCAATGGATTCCTTAGATTTTCTAGTTTCGAATGATGCCATTATCTTCACTCTAGCCCCGTACAACCTCCGGAAGATCGATTGTGTTAATGAGTTAAAGAAATTAGTGGCGTTAAAACGAATTTGCGTTAACGCCTTATGATCACGTTAACTTTGACAGCCCTGGCATAAACGTATTTCACCTCTCTGTAATGGTTCACCAGCAATGTGACAGAAATGGTGAGCCGTCTGTATCTGTGCCAGCTACCAGTGTTCCCCATTAGCTGCTGCTGGTTAACCCTTGTGAGCCGTGGCATTAAACAGCTGGCACAGCCTGGCAGGAAACACTGGGTTTATAGCAGCATGCAGGAAACACGATGGCTTGAGTGGGCAATTCCTGGCATATGATGGTGAACATACTAGATCAGACATGACTACCAGTGGCTTTTCTATGTTCATTGGTCAGTAGGAGGATTTAGCTGTTGCTGCTATCGGATGCTTCATGTCAAGATTTGCTAATTTCGACGACAAAAGAATCAATCCTAGTCAATACCAGCTCCTCCATCAGGTTCCTGCACCCACAACTTTTACATGATTATTCTGTGACCTTGGGAGAAATCTAAGTCTCTAAACTTTCAACTTATTCCACTTCCACTTGTTTGGCTTCATCAACAACATGTTTACCAGCCAAATGACTGGTGATTTTAATTCAATCATCTTTTTTGTGCATTCAGGGTCTGCGGTGAACCGGCAGCGTCCAGCTGGCCGAACTTGGCAGAGAAAAAAGTGTAAGCACCTGGCTACTAGACTGAATGGGACTGACTCTAACAGCGCAGCTACACTGCCACCATTGAGCATCTGGTGACACAATCAGATATCAGCAATCAAGTGAA
The DNA here is from genome assembly GCA_916701645.2 of Sebastolobus alascanus. Taxonomy (NCBI): domain Eukaryota; kingdom Metazoa; phylum Chordata; class Actinopteri; order Perciformes; family Sebastidae; genus Sebastolobus; species Sebastolobus alascanus. The sequence goes on from CAKAOJ020000241.1 coordinate 122,934, forward strand.
CGCTCTCTTTGAAGCCAGTTGGATCTTCTGTGGAGCCTGGATGTGTCATCTCCAGTGGCAGACTCCAGGGTATGCTATGTCAGTTTCAGCTTCGGTGTTTCATCGCGGTCCGATAGCAGTTTATTATTGAGTATATGAGATGAGAAAAATCTAATAAAATTAAATTAAAAACATAATTTCCCCCTCAAAAATCACATTTTGGTCAAAACCCAACCACAGACAAACACTTCTGAGAAATGGTCTGTCTCTCCTCAGCATGGCACAGCACAGCATGGCTGGGCCTGGCACAGAGAGCCAGACCACCTGGCTGATGCCAACTGTGATGTATGGCGCTGCCTTGGCGGGGGCCCCCTGCACAGTGGCACGGGGGCATCGGGAGGGTACCACCAGTCTGACGAACAAAAGGCACTTAACTTCATCGCACTCCATCAACATCTCTATTCACCTCCTCTGTGCAGAAGGGGTGGACCCTGTCGTATGCTATGCGGCACACACACAAATGCGTACACACACACAGGTGCGTGTCTGTGTGTGTGTTTGCCTGGTGACAGATGGAGGATGAAGTTGTCAGACCCACGCTTGGCGGTGCTGTAGGCCCTTGTCGGCTGGCTGCTGCTCCTTAACGTGTTAATTAGCCTACTTGTTCCTCCTGTTTGGTAATTACAGTCAGCCTGGGCCAGGACAATCATCGAGGGCCACTGATCGCAAGACAGCAGGGCAGGCAGGGGTAGTATGGGGACATATAGCTGAGGTGGTATATGGTGCATAAACCTAAGAGTGCAGAGTGTTAGAAAACTGTCCAAACTAAAGCCTCATTTCCATTGCATGGTACGGCACGACTCTACTAGAGTCGTTATTTTTTTGGTTTTCTATTGGCAAAAAGTTGTGGATAGTACCTGGTACCATAGGCAGAGCCGGAGCGAGCAACGCACGCTGTGTCGCGTCAAAGATGATGTCACGGCAGCTAAGAATCCCGCCTACATTGATGGGGATCTCTGCAGTGGAAACAAAACTGAGAATAGCACCTGCTACCAAAAGCGAGTCGAGTAGAGTCGAGACAAGCCGAACCATGCAGTGGAAACGAGGCCTAAGTAGAAACTCTATACCACTTAAAGGACCATACTGGCATGTTTGCATTCTTTATCACTTGTTCAGACTCACACTCACATGTGGAAGCTGTCCAGTACAACTACAGTCTGATCTGTTGGCCACTCAGCAGCTCCTCTGGTTAAGGGCCTTGCTCAAGGGCTCCTTACTGGTGGCAATGAAGAAGAGGCGAACGATGCTCTTTCACTCCTCCCACCAAGATTTATCCTGCCGGTACCGGGATCAAACTGGTGACATTGTGGTCAAATGCATTAGGTTCATTAATGTATTTTTCCTGCATTTGAAGAGAGCCATTGGCTTCCATTAGCGTGAACATCAAGTGTGCATAAATTCATGTCAATGTTACATTATTATTGAGTGTTAATGCAAATGAACTGTAATGCACTGCATTACATCACTGCAATAAAGTACCTAAGACCAAAAAATAATGCAGACTTGATGTTGACTGGGATGGTTTCAGGGGTGTGCCGATATATTTTAGATGGGAATGAATGGAAACCAGCAGAATGGTACGGTAAGCTGTGATGTGAAGTATAAGTGATTTGTAGTAAAACGTGCAAAACCACTACGATGATGATTTAAGGAAATAGGATCGCGACAGCTAATTGACAATGGGCAGAAATTCAGAATGTAAAAAAAAATAGCTAAAGAGGTATATAAACACACAAAACTGTCAATTTATACACTTACAATTACAACGCTGAATGTAGCTGGTGGAATATGTGAATAAGAAGTATGCAAAAATACTTTTGATTAAAGCATTACTAGAATAGAAAAGAATATTGCATTGAAAGCGAAAGCATAAAAGGCTTAAATTGTTATTCACTGTGGCTGTTTACCTTGAAGAAGCTAGACAGGGGAATAAATGAGGTGACAGAGGGGAAAAAAGATAATATATGTAGAAAAACATGAGCAATAGGAGAAGGTAAATAAAATGAACACGCCGAGCGAAAAAGCAGTCAAGAACGGATAAAACAGGGTTTTTTTTAAGCACCTTGAATGGACGTCAGATAAGTGCTGGGAGAGGTGGAGTGGTGGTGGTGGTGGTGATGGGGTGTCTCCATCTTTTGCCGTTATCTCTCCCCCACCTCCCGTCAGGAAGCAGCCAGTTCATTTGCCTATGAGTGTCTGACAGAGGCGATTAAGAGCAGTTTGTTTTATGGACGTGGGCTAATTGAGTTGGCTAGATTGCCGTCGCTCGGCTCGCTCTCTCTATATTGAAGATTACATATTTCCTTTTCATATCTTGGCGCTGCAGCCGCCCGACCCATCTATCTCCATTCCTCCTTTCTTCCATTCCCCGTTCTACCGCCATGTAAAGTGAGAAGGGGCTTTGGTCCTACGTCTAATTAGTGCTCCTCTCCATCACTCTCCCTCTGCCTTGTTCACTACTATATCCTCACCCCAGAGACCTCGCTTCGCCTCTCCAATCTCCGTCTCTGACCCCTCCTTCTCATTATCTCCTCCTCTTGCTCCCCTCTTCCTCCTCGTCTTCCTCTTTGCACCACTCCATCTTTCACCCTCTCCACCTCTCTGTCATTATTCACCCCCCCCCCCCCCCCCTGCCAATGTCCCTCTCTTCCTCTCTACCCCTCCTCTCCCTCTCTTGCTCTCTCCTTCTCAATGAGTTAATTAGGCTCATCTCTGGCACCCTCTTGCCGAATCCTGTGCCCACAGGGCCAGTCGCAGCACTCCTCTGATGATTAGCGAGGGGGGGGCTCTATTTTTAGAAGACAACAGAAAGAGGAGAAGCGGAGAGGAGAGAGAGAGACAGCTGAAGGTCATTTGGTACTTTCACTTTGAGCATATCTATATCAGAATGTGTGAAAGTGAAGGACAGAGAAAAGGAAAGGGAGAGAGAGCGAGATGGAGAATGACGCAAAAGCCTTACATGTGGATTCAAAAGTTTAAGACACAATTGTGCGTATGCTGTTCTTTCAATGACGACGTTTACATGCACACTAATATTCCACTATTATTCCGAATATGACAATATTCAGAATTTCTGGGTCATGTAAACAGCATAATCCGTTTGCATATTCTGAATAGGCCTTATTTAGAGTGGAGCATTTACCGATTAAGACATGTGGGATATGCCGATATTTTGGGTTTATTTCTTTGGTCGTGTATACAGCGCATTCGGAATATGCGTCTCAATTGTGTTTTTTATGGTAGTTTGTGACACACGGCTAGTCTGCCCGTGTTAGAGGTTTTTCGGTCGATTCAGCATGCTGAATTGTGGAGAGTTATTTCATCTTACGCAGGCGCAGGACATCCGTGCTAACTGGCCGTCGGCTGTAGTCTTTGCGGTGTGTTCGAGTGCAAGTTGTCGGCCAAAACAAAGGAGACGTAAGGCGACGCAACAGGCGGCCTTCGTCGCCGCTAGTTCTCTGACGTCGGGTTGGTGTGTCCCTAGCTTAAGGTCAGCTCTGTGCGTTGTACACAAACCAACTAGACGACAGTTTGCAGAGATGCATGCCCAAAAGAAAAGCCCACATTTCTGGTGGGAAGGAGAAACATCTACTTCTAAATATCATGAAAGACTTGGATATCAACAGGTTTTTGGATATGCGCAAATATCGCTCGCCGGCCTTTTCAAGAAGGTGGTTGAAGGAATGAAAGAGGGAGGCTGAAGTTCGCCACCGGTTACGTTAATCGTAGTATGCATACAGTCGCTGCATGTAAACGGGAATATTAGTGGAATATTCATCTTCATTAGCCATGTAAACAGCTTAGTGGGAATATTGTCTTTTTCAGAATTAGGGCAAAAAACAGAATATTTTGTGCATGTAAACGTATAGTCACAGTATAATGAATGACATTTTAGAGAGGTAGTACATGAAAAGACGATGATTTAAGAGTTCACTTAAATCTAAAAAAATAATAGAAAACAGTACTGCTTTGTCGCTATAGTAGATGCCACATGTTGAAGCAACAGCCCATTGTGTGTTATGGTAAATTCAACACTCTATAATGAGCCCTTTGAGAGCTCTGTATGCATACTGCATAACTCTACAGACAATGTGGCACTGACACCGCGGCTCATTCCCAGGTAAGCCATCCATACTAACAATCTTCACGCGAGGCTTTGTTAAATTGCCTGAGCAACCAAATGGAGCTCCATCGATGTAGTTACTATGACTATGAGGACAACAGAAGCATTTCAATTTGCTGAAGCAGATGATGATTATTTCTATTGGTGAATTGCACTAAACATTTTGGAAATACACAGCAAGGACATATCCCAATCGCTACACACTCATGATCTCCCACAATTCAATGCTGCTTGGACAGAATGAGTCATTTCTTATATGAAGGCTATTCCAGACTGGAAGTATGGAAGGTCTTGCCCTTCTGTAAAAACACTGTGGGCAGAGAAAATGAAGACACTAAGTATGTGGGATGATAAAAGTATATACCGTGTATTACTGCAATATTGTACAGCTGTGCCAGCTATTAAGCAAACGACATTTGAATGTACTGTAATGCTGTTTTTGTGGAGTCTCATGGTATAGATTACAGCTGCATGTGCAATCCACTGGACTATATTCAGTGAGTATATTTTGTTTACCTCGATTGGATACTGATCAAGTAGGTAGTGGTGATCCAGCAAAAAATCTGACTGGACACCTGCTGTACAACCATGCTTGTATTTTCTATTCATTTCAGGCAATAACTGGAGTGGAGGCATACTTGAATCTACTTGTTATGAGGCGATGACAGCACACCACCGAGTTACAAATGTCCTCTACTTTGCCACACACCGTCAAGCTGACTGAGGTTACATTTCCTTACCGCTTTTCTAATATACCAACCGCCTACTGTATGTTAACAAACAGGACCACGAGGCTCACATGCCTAATGACAAATACAAACACCGGGAGTAGCGGAGACGGTATGAGTCAAACCACCAGGAGTTCATTTACCCCTCTCTCTCTAATAAACAAAGCAATCACTGACAGTCAGAGACACAATTATGAGGTAATTACGCAAAATAACAGATTTTCCCTCTCCACCTTCCACGCTTGTTACGCGCGGGTGCCCCCGCAGATTGCGACAACCCCTCCTCTCCTGTGCGACTGTTAACCCCCTGCACTCCCTAAACGCGTACGCGCTCCCATGTACTTACACAACACGGAGTATACACACAGATACACAAGCACAACAAAAAAAAAACGCACACAGATTTATGCAAAAGGTTATTCATGCGAGCGGGCGCTCACTCGCACACGGAGTCATCCCCCCTCCCTCCCAGAGCTCGTCTTAATTAGCAGCCAAGTCGTCTCATGGCAACACACTCGTCAATCTCCCTCTATGTAGCCTTGTACTAATTAACTGATTTAAATGGGAGTGCGTAGCGGAGTGACATGGGGCGCGGGTTCTTGTCTCTGAACCGCCCCCTTTCCACCAACCCCCCCCCCCCCCCCCAACCCTCCAGTTATCAAACCCCTCTCTATCTCACAAACTTTCTCTCTATTAATCCCTCACTCCATCCGACACAACCGCTGACTTATTTGATTACAGCCGTCGACCCAGGCACGCTCTCCGCGCTGCCAACTGGCAAGCCGCTGTGCCCCCGTGCCCACATGGCTCATTGGCACGGGCGCTGCCGCTCATTTCACAACATGGTCATTATCATGGGCAGCTCCACAGGGAAGGATTACGCTAAATATGTAAATGAGAGCAATGTTGAAAGTGTCACAGAGCAAGAAGGAAAAGGGGAGTGTTGCGGAGAGAGCTGTGTCCCCTGATGTCAAAGCATCTGATGTTGGTAAAAGTGCAAAATGACAATTTGAAGAGTCTGGGTCTTATTCTGAATGGAGCATTTTCCGATTAAGACATGTGGGATATGCCGATATTATTCTGGTTCTAGGAGCATTCTTTGGACATGTATACAGCGCATTCGGAATATGCGTCTCAATCTGGGTTTTTACGGCAGTTTGCGGCACACTTCCTCTTGCCTGTTTACGTCCAGCTCCGTGCGTTGTACATAAAACCAACTAGCCGACAGTTTGCAGCGATGCATGCACAAAAAAAGTCCACATTTCTTGTTGGAAGGAGAAACACGCCTACTTTTAAACATTATGAAAGACTTGGATATCAACAGGTTTTTGGATATGCGCAAATATCGCTAGCCGACCTTTTCAAGAAGGTGGTTGAAGGAATGAAAGAGGGAGGCTGAAGTTCGCCACCGGTTACGTCAATCGTAGTATGCACGGCTGCACGTAAACGGGAATATTAGTGGAATATTCATCTACATTAGCCATGTAAACAGCTTAGTAGGAATATATCTTCTTCGGATTAAGGGCAAAACCAGAATTTTTTGCATGTAAACATAGTCACAGTATAATGAATGACATTTTACAGAGGAAGTACATGAAAAGACGATGATTTAAGAGTAAACGTAAATCTGAAAAAAATAATAGAAAACAGTGCTGCTTTGTCGCTATAGTAGAGACCACATTTTGAAGCAACAGCCCATTGTGTGTAATAGTAGAGCCGACACTCTATAATGAGCCCTTTGAGAGCTCTGTATGCATACTGTAACTCCACAGACACACCGTGGCTCATTCCCAGGTAAGCCACCCATACTAATAATCCACATCTTCACGTGAGGCGCTTTGTTAAATTGCCTGAGCAACCGAATGGAGCTCCATTGTTGCAGAGAGAGCTGTGTCCTGATGTCAAAGCATCTGATGTTGGTAAAAGTGCAAAATGACAATTTGAAGAGTCTGGGTAACAAACTGAGCCAACAGCCACGGGATAATCGGCGACTGCAAAAATGAAATCTCATTTCCATAAAATGAAATGTAACAAAATCTGTCTGAGTGACAATTTTTGTTTCATAGACAGTCCTGCCTCCAGCAGTTTTCAGCCCAGGCAGTTTCTTTGTGTTTTTTTTTGCAGAAAATGAATGAATGAAGCCAAATCGCTTTTGGCTGCCATATATTTTGTGGAAATGATGTAGAAATCAAAACTTTGCCTGTCCCACTCACCAGTCAAATTTGATCTGATACATATTTGAAAAATCATGTAGAGGGGGGCACTATCCAGACATAATGCCATAATCAGTCCCAGTGGAGACGGACTTAGGAGCATTTGAAGGATAAATGATGTCCAATTAATGCGAGATTGGAAAGTAGATTCCCCACAATTCTCCGTTTCAGTCTGTGAGGTCCTTGGTTGGAGCAGGAGTGTAGCTGCTGGCTCTTGCAAGCTGCCCTGAGGGCCTCTCTCTCTCTCTCTCTCTCTCTCTCTCTCCTACTGCTCAATTACAGCCGCGAATGATAAAGCACCTCATATAGTAGCCAAGGCTACAGAGCTGCAGGCTCCATGTCGGGCCCTCATCAATATTTCAGCTCCCTTCCTTTATACTGTATTTACCCTTATCTGTACAATGATAGGTCACATCACACCTCCAACCTCCCTTCCCTCAGGCAGTGGGTCCTGTTAGGAAACGAGCCGTTACACCTGAACGAGAGCAACAGCAAAACGGCACAGATGGGGTTTCACTGAAGTGTGTGTGTTTTATGCGTTTAGGGGGAGGCGTGGCCACATTGTCTCAAACTGAGCCTGAATTTAGCGACGTGTTTCAGTATGTCCGATAAGTGAGGATACAGTCCATCTCTGGGGACTTTGCTGCTGAGCCACAGAAAGGCCCCTCAGGCTGTCGTCTTTGGATTCCATCAGCCTGGCTTGTTTTACAACTCATCCTTTTCTTCTTCTACTTGCTCTCATTTCTTCTTATCATTCTTCTTCTGAGTTAAAGAATAATTCCAATTCATTACAACTTGGGGCTAATTTTCTTAGTTTAGGCCGCCATCCTTGTCAGTAATAATAACATTGGACTCATCAAGTTAATTGCCGAGATCTGGGAATGAAACGGGGGCAAGAAACACGAGCAGTCAGATGACTAGACAGGTTTTTATCAAACAACCAGGTTAGTCAACCTTATTTGGAAGAGAAAATGAAGGCAGGCATTAAAATGATTACCCACACTGTTGTAAACATCCATCAAAGATTACAAACCGACCACCTGTTTCAACATTGATCTACTGTACTGTACAGTACTCCCTGTATTAGTGTTTCTGTGAACAAGGAGGGATTATTATTACCAACATGTACGCTCACTTTCAGTTTCACCTATAACTGATGTAGTAGATAGTCTGGCTGAACTATTGGTTTGTTCACAACCTTGTCTGATCGTCTGGCTGCCCTGCATTGTCACAAGCAATCACCGTAGAAATAAATGGTCTGGGTTTGGGAAAGTAAATTTGGAGCGTTGTTTAGCCTCCTTCGCAACAAGCTAGTATGACATTAGGTTAGATTCCTTAGGTTTTCTATATTCATATGTTGCTAGTACCTTCACTCTAAAACGGAGCCTGCCATAACCTCCGAAAGCGGCCGGGTTTGCCGGCGGGCCATAGGACCAAAAATTGATACAGCGTTTTGGAGAATCGATTCTGTATTGCAAAACATAATATCGCGAAACTCATGTGCATCAATATTTTCTTACACAGAACAGCCTCTAAATATCGTTTAAGAGAGTGAAAGGTAAAGCAATAAGCAATAGATAAAGAAGCCAAAACGGAAAAAATCTGCGCGCAGCAGTGAGGGTTAGTATCTGAGAGCCTACAGGAGTCTGAAGAGACGTTGTAAGGCCATTTTTCTCACAGCGATCCAATATTATCAGAACAACCCACACACACACTTTCACACACCCTGTACCCCCCCCCCCCCCACCCCTGCTGAAACCCCCTGGCTCTCCATCACGGCTCGCGGTGCCCGTTTTTCACAGCAGGTAGCTAATTCCGCTTTTATCCCCGAGTAATATTGGCCTTATCGCTCGCGCCACTGCATCCATGCCGAGACTCAGTGAGCCACAGGGTGGGGGCGGTGGTGGTGGGGGTGGGGGTGAAGCGAGGCGAGGCGAGGCAGGTGCTGCTGGAATGTCAGCTTGGTGGAACTGATTGCGGCCAAAGAGCTGTTACACACACACACACACAAACACACACACACATAAAGAGAGAGAGAAACAAACTCCCCCAGGTCCTGCTCACTCGAGCCCTTCTTTGGCCACCAATATTGCCACTGATATTGCCTTGGTGTTACATCCTTCAAGATACACACACATGCATGCATACACACACTCCCTCCCACACACACTCCCTGAACGCTCTGCATTCCCCTCAATACAGCCACTGCTATCGCTTGCCATCCAGCCATATCAAGGCACCCACAACCTCTGCTCCTGCCACTAGGCGAGTCACACACACACACATACACACAAACACACTCACAAGGGAGGGGCAGGGAAAAACCGTTTCACATTTCGCCCACCCCTGCTCCCTCTATGACTATTTTCACTTTTCCCGTCCACATTTTCTCATTCCACTCCTCAATTACAAGTGAGACCCGGGGCTCCCCTTGTGCCCCCCCCTTCCTCTCCCGACCCACTCTCCTCACCCCCACCCAGAGGATAGGGTCCCTCTCGCTCGGTAAACAAGGTGCAGATGTCAGAGAATACAGGAGCCGGGTAATGTGCTCCACCGCTTTACCACACCATACATCACCATGTTTAGGTCTCCGGTTGTCACTTAGCCTTTCAAACAATAGCAAACATATATAGTACATACAGGCTGACACACAATAGTGGGGGGGGGGACTTTGCAGTATTGAAAGCTAAATGCCACTAATAGGTTGATTCTGCACACACAATGAATTCAAATTGCTTGCTGTGCACCACACCGAGCTTAACGCACTGCACTTGAGCATTCCCATCAAACTGGGGGCATTTCCCCCGATGCCTATCTGTGCTGCGTTAATGAAGATATATGGCGCAGGTACACTGATGACATTTTCATGGGCAGCAGACAGCTTCCATCTGTCCCGAGGCATCGGTTCATACCACGGCTGTCTGCTCTGTGATTTGGCAAGTCCACAGTCTCGGACATCACGAGAAACAGGTAGTGAGGAGTTTAGGGAAATGAGCTGCGTGTGTGCCGTCAGATGGAAAACTCTGCAAGTTGCGACGAGATGATTGCGACGAGATGATTTTATGTTATTGTTTTCTGACACTAAAGGATCACATGGCCCTGAGGCGAATTACGTAAGGAGAATTACGTTTTTTTTCAATGCGAGTCTTATTTTCATAGCTTTGGACATCGTGTTACAAGAACATTGTACTCACCAAAGTAATTGCTGAGATCCGTGAACGCAGCAACACTACATCGCATCAACAAGGTCAGGTCGCTCTGTCAAGTCGCTCGCCTGCTCCCGTCCAGGTGGTCGCTCGCTCTGTCCAGGCGGTCGCTCACTCGAACTGAAATATGAATGATGATAATAATGTTTAAACGTGGCATTTTCACAGGTGATGGTGCTTTTTGTATTTAAGCATATGTTCCACACAATGATAATGTTTTACATATCATGGATTTAGTTTATCTCCGGTGACATGCTACAAAACAACTCTGAGGATTCTGCCAGGCCCGTCAATCGCTGAATGCTGAAATAGATCTCCGTCATGGCAGCAACAGTTACCAGTCGGTCGGTCGCTGGAATTGTCCAGTCAGTCGCTCATTCAGTCCGGTGATCCAGTCGGTCACTCGGTCCAGTCGGTCGCCCAAATGATCCAGTCGTCCAGTCGCTCAGTCACTCTCGCTATTCAGTCAGTCGCTCGCTCGGTCCAGTCGCTCGCTCGTTCGGTCCAGTCGCTCGCTCGTTCGGTCCAGTCGCTCGCTCGTTCGGTCCAGTCGCTCGTACGATACAGTTCCCCTTCCGCTATCTATTTTGAAGGGCACTGTCGCTGCATCCTGGGCATAGCGCCGTCCAAGATGATTGTGATTGGTTCAAAGAAATACAAACAAGCCAGAGTGTTTTTTCCCTTATATCAGAATGATAATGAGTGGAGCCAGACTTTTCTTTAGCGCTGACACAGCGCTGTGGAGATAGGTCTGGCTATGCAAGACTAGCGAATATGTAATGTTTGCGGACACTCTTGTAGGAACCATGAATACTTAGAGGTGAAATCAAAGGAGAATGAAACCACAATGTTGTTATATAATAATAATAATGCTTCATAAAACCAAAGTTTGGCCAAGAATTTTACCATTCGTCTTTGTCTGCCACGTTAGGCTAACCTGCGGGTTTATTACTCAAGCTGTAATAAACTGTAATGATCCTTTATGAAATGCCAAAACTGTTTGTTAACGTAATGTGGCGTTTCACCTTCTGCTCCTGTAATTCTCAACTATTTGCTTGATGCTGCGTCCGTATTTCTTCTTTGCCTTTCTCTATCTCTTCTCCTGTTTTTCTTCCGTTCTCCACCGATTTACCCCATCCCTTACTGCTCCCTCTCTCCCTGCGTGTGTGTCTCTCTCTCTAGGTGGTTGTAGCTGGGAGGGTTGGGGCGCTGGCTGGCTGATGGATGAGGCTGAGCACGTTGCCATGGTGCTACCTGGTGGGGAATATTCTGCAACGGGAGGCTAAAGCCAGCCGACTGCCAATGGGAGAACAGAGGCAAAGAGGAGGTGGTGTTGGCGCTATGTGTGTGTTTTTGTATGGAGGAGGGGTTGTCTAATTTCACAAATACATACACACAGCTAGCTCAAACAAAACCTTGCAGGCATGCATGCATCTAAGCAAGTGCACACACATTCACGCACACGCTTTCCCTTCAGTAGAATTAAATCTCACCGCTTCCAGAGACGGCGCAGTTGAATTATTTATGGCTGCCCGTCTCCGGGCCAGGCCGTAATAAAGTTACGGCCGAGACTAATTTGCAGTTTGATGAGGTGGGCTTTTAGCAGTGGATCCTGGGCCAACATTAAGTACATATTGTTTTTACAGATTTGATTACCTTTTTATTGTTATTGTTATTAATGCACTGGGTGTGTGCATGGGGTATAAGGGAGCGCACCCCTCCTCCTTTGCTCTAGACAATACAAAAAGCCTGACCAGAGGAGAGAGACAAAACTGAATAAGCAGTGTGTGGGGAACCATTAGACATATACGGGATGTAATCTCCTCACTTTAAAAATCCAATAAAAGTGGCAGCTCAACACCTTTTAAAGCAACCTGGAGGCAATCTGCTTCTAAATACATAAGCCTCAGCCGTGAATCAGCTGTGAATTGGACCTGAGCCATCTGCCTGCTCTCACATATACAAACACATGCACCTCCATAAGGGCCTATAGAAAGGTATCAGGGCTGCTAAGCTGATGTTGGCACTCTCAGACAGTACATTAAGGCTAGAGTGGGGAGCTTTATAGTAATGGGATGATGGTGTTGGGAATAACAGATTTTGATTTGTGATTTACCCAGGCTAAACAAAATTCAATTTTACACAATTTTCAAAGAACCCCACTTTGCCTGGTAAAGGCGGCACACTGTAAACCATGTGGATAATTTGATGGAGTGTTGCTGGGCTGTAAAAAATAAGGACTTTCACAAGCTATTAAAGGCTTAAAGCCTGTAAAAGTGTTATGGCGATTAAAATACACGGAGGAAAGTAGTGGGGTTATACAACACCTTACGGACACCCCATAACATCTCACACTGCTAAACAAGAAGGAGACACAGTGCATTCGCCCTCCCCTGGATACATGATCACCCTTTGATTAATGACGCCCGGCGTATTTAATGCTTAATACGTAGAACGGGAGCTGACAAGCCAAACAATTAGGTCAATTAGCGGATGACAACTATGTTGTGTTGGGTTAATTACTGGAATCTTCTATGGCGGGACACATCCGTTCGAGGGCCAATGGCACGTAACAGAGCGCCCATGCAAATGAGCTCACCTACAGTACAGGGCCATGCTGGAGTATGTGATCTGTGTAATGGATGAGGTATCAGTATGCTGGTGTGTATGGGTATGCTTCTGCATTTTTTTGCAGAGATAGATAAAGGGACTATTTCTTTCACGGTAATTTATTACTATTTCATAGGTATAAAGGTTGGGGTTGAATGCGTATATCTGGCCTGTGCTGTCCATGTGTGAATATATTGCTCCAAAGTAAATATTTATAGAGAGAAAAAGAGAGTCAGAGAGATAATTTATGTTTGCGTGTATTTTCAGTATTAGTTATATTGGTCTCTGGTGTGTAATGCTGGTAGCTCCACCAGGAGGAGAGAGTTGAGGTCCTGGCCATGCTCTCAGTCTGTCAGGGGCCGCTATCATTGGAAGCATATTAATTAATCAAAACCAGGACACTTGAGCCGCTCGCAACCACTCCTCGGGGCCCATCATGTCATCATGCTCTCTCCCCTCATTCCTCCCCCTTCCTCTGCAACTCACACGCACATCCCCTGTGTGCTATGTCTTAACTAGTAACGCACAAGACACCCTCCTTTAATGCTTCGACGGCGACACATAAACAGAAACAGGACATTACTCGTCTCTATCACGCTGTTCTGTGCGTTCGGAGAGGTTGGCGTGGGAGCAAAAAGAGGACGGCGAAGGTCATTTCCATATTCACTTAGCAGAGTGTTGCCTCTCTCCTTTCTGCACTGTAGCGCTTTAATCAAAGCGGGCGGCGCTGCCACTGCTCCTAAATGGCCCTGGAGCGCCTTTGAAACACACTGACACCAGTGTCACGCTGAAAAGGACATGCTTTTTATCCCCTTAAATAGCTTGTAAAAGGGCCCCATTGACTACACGAGCAGCCGACACTTCCATGCGTCCTCGCTTTTGCCTCTATTGTGCTACCAAGTGAATGTGTCAACGATACTGGACGAACACAGGCGGCCCTGCTCAACAATATCCTGTGTCTTTTTTTTTTTCTTTTCAATAGGCTTGGAGCGTTAGTGCGTGGCGAATATTTATATTGACATCCGTGAGCTGGTCTTTTATGCCACTGCTTTGATGGAAAAAAAAATATATAATAATAAATAGAAGGAAGAAACGTGGATGTGAAACTCAAGGACATCATTTTCACATTTTCCTTCAGTGAGTGGATACACGAGCGTTGACACAGACAGTAAACGGCGCGCAGACATGCACATTCGAACCACAATACACAGCCACTCAAAAACTTAATCACGCACTAACATGCACATGAGCACCGAAGCCCCCCTCGGCACACACATCCTATATGAGCACGGCAGTACAGTATGAAGGCTGTCATCCATCAAGAGGTATTGCCTGTCCTCGTTAGAAAGTCCTAATCCACTTGTTTCTGCAGTCTATTCTCCTGGTAGTTGCCCTGCACTATACCACTCTAATGGGCCCACAGAGCTCACTGCACACACACACACACACACACACACACACACACACACACACACACACACACACACACACACACACACACACACACACACACACACACACACACACACACACACACACACACTCTCTTCCCCTAATGGTCTTGGAGTGCCGAGATAGAAGCAGGAGAAATATTGGACTATTGCCTCCAAACTGTGTGTGCATGTGTGTGACTGAGAGGGAAAAACCATAGACTGTATATAAGAAGTGGACATAGTCACCATGATGTCACCCATTGGTTTGTGGACTGCCGTTTTGAAGCCTCGAGTTAGCCATCTTGGTTTTTGGCTGTCGCCATCTTGGCTGTTTGCAACCAGAAGTGACACGAGAGGGTGGAGCTAAGTACAACCGAACGCTGAATAAGACATTTTCAGGCGACCAAAAAGGTTACAATTAACTTTCATGAACTGAAAATACACTGTGAAAGGGGAAAAGTTGTAAGATGAAAACACAGACAACTCCCAGACCGGACAACGCCGTGGTAGCGACCTGTCAATCACAAGGGAGCCATGCCCTAAAGCATACCCTGCTTTATGGTCTATTTGACTCTAAATGGGACCATAATTTACTAAATGAACATCATGCTGTATTGAAGAAGACTTGAAACTAGCGATTGAGACCATAAACTCATGTTTACAATGTTTACTGAGGTAATAAATCAAGTGAGAAGTAGGGTAAAAGTAGGCTGTCAAAGTTAACGCGATAACTCGTTAACACAAATTCGTTTTAATGCAACTTGCGATTTTTAGGTTGTAGCTGGCTCAGTTTTAAAGCTAGAGAAGATACTGAAAATACTGGTATTATATGAAACCAGAAAACCTAAGGAATCCATTGGTACCAACCATGTTCATACTAGCTTGTCGCAAAGGAGGCTAAATAGGAAAAACTGGCATGGCCATTTTCAAAGGGGTCCCTTGACCTCTGACCTCAAGATATGAGAATGAAAATGGGTTCTATGGGTACCCACGAATCTCCCCTTTACAGACATGCCCACTTTATGATAATCACATGCACTTTGGGGGCAAGGTGTATCGATGTTTTCTTACAGCCCTAGAGTATATAGTAAAGGATCACGTCATCCTGAAGGGGAGTGTCAGAGACATTTCAAGGCCTCGCAGACACAACAGAACTATCGACTATTTGGTTTACCCTTGCTCTGCGCTGAGAGACTTCTTAGTGCTGCTATATTAAGTGCAGCTGCCTCTTCATCAGAGGTGATTGGTGTGTGTTGATACACATAATAGGGCATGTACAGCGGGCTCCACAGTGCCTCTAACACCAGTTTCTTCATGCGGCTACATGCGTGTGTTGGTGTTTACTTGTGCGCGCGTGGAAGTGGCGGGTGTGTAAGTGGATGTGTGTGTAATTGAGCTGGTGTAAGCGCGGCCCTATCACTTCTCTCTCTCTCTCTCTGTAGTCTCTCAATTAGGCGGAGAGAGGGCCCATGGGGAGCCATTGTTTGAGCAGCAGCGGAAGACAAACAAGACTGCCACCGCACGCAGGAGCTCCCTGGGCAACACTTGAGACTGCTGCAGTCATTCACTCACCAGCTCCTGAACACACACACACACACACACACACACACACACACACACACACACACACACACACACACACACACATGAGCAGCTCTACCTCTAAACCTTGCATATACTTACTAATGCATATAGGAAAAACACACACATGCACGAACATTAGCACTCACCACCAAATTATGATGCATGCATAGATGCTCATGTTTGGGAGCTGAAAAAAACAACACACACAAAATTCACACACAAAACATGCACGCATACACACACACAAACATACACAGAGGATTATAGCGCAGCCCTGCTCTTCTTGGTAAATGGACCAAAACCACAGATCCGGGGGGAAAAAACCAGGGCACACATGTTTACACACAAATTACACCCTGTGGGATAACTTAGCCCCGTTTCTACGACGAAAGGCCACACAGTGTTAGATGATAATGTGCACACGGATATTCCCCTTACGCCAGTTTACTTACGCCTCAATAACAGCCGCTTTGGTGGGACGAGAGGCCCGAAAACACCGAAAGGGGTTTGTCTACAAATTTGTGTCCGTTTACGGGAGAAGAAGAGCAACAACCGAGATGCTCATTTTGTTGCTTTCCATCCGTCTCCATTTCGCCCTCATGCTTTCATCCTTTAATCTCAGTGTTTCTCTCCAGAGAGAGAAATAGAGGATTTTCAGGTCATAAAAGTTTTATAGGAGCCGTAAAGGGTAAGCATGTACAGCCGGCCCCCTCTGAACTCTCACTCCCTGCTCTTTATATCCATCTGAGAGGAGAGAAGGGCAGTCAGGTAAAGAATTGCTCTGGAAATAATCCAATAGCAAAGCCTTTCTTTTCAGCTTGCAGGTTTCTTTTTTCCTGTTTTTAATTGCACTGTCTCAAGGCTTCTGATTTTGTGATGCACTTTGAGTTGATTCTACCTGCCATGTGTGTGTTTAGTAACTTGAAAGCACTCATGTTAATGACAGCTTTGCTGAGGAGACGGAAGCTCATTGAAAGACAAAAACAAGAACATTTCACACAGCCTCAAGTCACAGACAGTACAGGTAATACTTCATATTACAGTCTGGAGGTGCAAAGATGTACTCCCAGGCTCTCAGTGTCACATTAAAGCACAGTTATATTTATTGTTATGTACTATAGGGATACACACCACCAGTTCTATTGTGGGCATCTCTATCTGTCTTTTCACAAAATGAGGAAATGACTTCCACGTACAACACAGGCTCGCAAATAGGAGATGACAGTTATTCAGCCGAACGGGGTGGCAGCCGGCTCTTTCCCCCCTAACCTATGCGGCAAGCTGTAAAATAGCAAGCGAGCGAACAACAAGAGAAATAAATGACTTTCTGGACAAAGGCGGCAGCAAAGCAGAAAGCATTTCTCCTGAGGCTAAGAGGGAGAACGAGAGAGAGATGGAGAGATGGAGGAGGAGAGGGAGGGAGCGGGGAGGGGATACATCACCTTGCGCAGCGCTCCATATCATTTGCATGGTTTATACTCTCCAAGGCCCCCACCATGCAAATGACTCATAAAGTAGAAATAGAGAGACTTTGGAGCTGGTGTCAGGAGTGAATTTATATATGATTGCCAGGCGGGCCCGGTGTCCTAAATCATTTTCAATTAGATGACACTTTCAATATCGAGCCGCTGATTTAGAGATATTAAAACTTCTTCTCCCTTATCCTCCACAGAGTTGAAAGCAAGCAAGCTTATCTGCCACCCGGCCCACCCCTCCTCTCTCCTTCCTCCTCTTTCTTTTCATCCACGCTTTCTCATCTTCCTCTCCTTAAAGGTATATGTCAGAAAGATCTTTTACAGGAACGAGCCCGGCTCTTCAAGGGAGGAGAGGCCCCTGCATACAAAATGAGGGCAATTTGCAATTCATTTTTAAATTTACCATGTCATTGTCTGGGTAGGCATATGCAGCACTGAAACAAATAGGGAAAATTTTGCCATTTGTGAGCGATTGTCTTTTATTACAATTAGAATAAGGGGGGGATGTAAGTCAAGGTGGCATCCATTTACAGAAGGTGGGGGAAAAGGAATACATTTCAGATTTACGATGACATTCCACTGGATTGCGTTTGCATTATTAACAGCAAAAGAAATGCGTCTTTAAGTACTGTCACAGAAAAGTTACCTCGTGGGTGTTTGAGGGCTAAAATAACCAGCACATTTCTTATTAAGCGGCTGGAGCTCTCGACGCTTCACCCTCGCAAACAACCTTTATGTGCTTTGTCTTTGCACATCATCAAGACAAGCATCGATCCTGAATCTCTTTAAATAGTCCTCCCTCATTCACATTCTGCTCATGCGGCCCTCTCGACCTTTCTCGAGGCTGCCTTTCAAGCCTTCATTGTGCCGCGCTTAACGACTCCGTTGCATCTGCCCGAGCTATATTGTAAACCTCGGTGTGAAAGGCACCTACATTTAACCAAGTGCATCAACGCGCTCCTTCTTCTTCATCCAACCTTTCTGCGAGGCAATAAAGCTGACTGGAATTGACAAGAGTGGGTGTTCCTACTCGCTGGCACCGTCGCCATCACCTTATCTCGGCAACACTGCGGTGAACGCGCAGCAACCCCCGACCCGTTCTGAGGCAATAAAATCTATATCTTAATGGAAATACACTAACAGAATGTCCCGCAGTAATGCAACCAAATGGCATCTCCACCCCTCATCGTTATAGTCAACCTCTCGCATTTTGTCTAACTTATGTCTCCCTCCCCTCGCCCTGAGCCACCACCACCTCCACCTCCATCCTTTCAGGAACAATAAAACCAGGGCTTAGATGGACATCTCCCATCTCTACACTTCCCTCAACATGCTGCCCTCCACCTCATCTTCCTTTCCTTCCCCCCCCCCCCCCCCACCCATCTCTACCTGCCACTTCTCTATCTCCCTCTTCATCCCAGCACTCTCCCTCCCTCCCCTCCTATCTGTTGTAACCCACCTCTTCGATCTCTCGCTCCGTCCTATCAGCCCCCCTCCTTTCTCCTCTCTCGCTGCCCCTAGTGTGATTGTGTGTGGGGCAGGTCTCGCTGACAGGCCTGGGCAGGGCCGATAACGCCGGGAGCTGAACAATGGGGGGAATATTGTAAAGCCTAATGGAAAGGAGCTGGAGGTGGAGGGGTTCAGGGACATAAATCAGCGCGCCTGGCACTGATGGGGCTTTTCAACAGCAATAAGGGAGGCAATACCTCTCAGAGCCCCATGGCAGAGGACGGGAGAGGGGACCTACATACTCCTCCCCTTGTCTCCGATTGAGAGAAGACGAATATGAAATGACCTGACACGCACACACTCTTACAAAAGACATACTTTCATGCATACACAAACACTCATACATACACAAAAGTCTCTCTTGAAAACATACATCCACGGGCATCCAGTGCAAAATGCTTGAATGTGTAAACATCTCCTGGACACGCAATCTAAAAGCACTTTCTGAAGGGCTATGTTAAGTAGGCACTGTGTCAAAGTGTGTGGGGATGGATGGGGAGGAGGGGAGTGTGGGGGGGGCACTCCCATAAGCCATCGGGAGTGATAACCGGTGGGGATGGATGAGTCACATTTTACCTTTATTGTGTTCTGCTATTCACTGTGTAAAGATAATGGACGGAGCCACTTAGTAATCAGAGGTAGAATTAAAGAGCTTCTCTCATCTCCATTCTGACTCACTACAAAGCCTTTCTTATTCCATCACTTCGTACTCTCTTTTTTTTTAACCTGCCATCATTTCTAATTATCTAGAAATAAATGAATTGCTTCTGCATTTGAAAAAAGGTGCTGTGTGTGCTGTTTTATCCAGCCAAACTGCGAGCGAGGGCATCTACCGTATGCAGAGCGACTAGAGAGGTAAAAGGTTTTTTTTTTTTTTAGCTTGCTGTCAGTGGAGGGCTGCAACAATTATATACACTGTTGTTTCATTTGACAAACATACAGTGCTTTCACAGATGAATTGTTAAAGGATAAATCTGGTTAGTTTTTTGTAGTTTGGGCCAATCGTTTCTGTTGGTTCTATGTATCGTCTGACCAACACGGTCTCATCCCAACTCCTCACATACTGACGCTTTGTCAGACCCCTCAGCGTCACTTTACGGTCGCAGTAAACACGTGCTTAAAACCACTTTTTTAGGTTTAGGCAACAAACCCACTTAGTTAGTAATTTTAAGCCCAACCATGATGTTTTTTTCCTAAACCTAAGTTTGTAAAAAGGAAGCTTAACATTGTGAACATGGGACACGCACAAACAGCTGATTGTAACGTGAAAGTGAAACTTAATGCACGGGACACAAACAGCGGTCTCCTGGATGAAAGCCCTGTGTTTGTTGGACCCATCCACCACCCCTCCCGCCTGCCCAATGTGTGACTTTTTGCTTTTTAAACTACGTCACCACACTCCCCGACCACTTTCTCTGAGCGTTTAATATCGACGCAGATGGGTTTACATTGTAGTAACTTGAAAACCCGGTGCGTCTCATACGGACGCTAAAGGGTGCCTGGTACGTTGGTATCACACGCCGAGGGCCATCCGTGACACAACTTCGGTATTTGACGCTCTGGGAATGAGAATGGGCTGATCTGACGCCCCACCTGACTTTAGCGATGTCGCTATGTTCCCACATCTCAGCAAATAACTTGTTGAGTATACAGTGATGTTATTTTAATCAGGAGGGACTAAATGAAAGAAGGGCTTAAAGAGCTATATATAGAGTGCACAATAGGAAACGGTGAAGGGTTGGATGAAGGAGTGAAGAAGAGCCTAGCTGAAGGTCTGAATGGATGTGATGTGGACTTGGACAGGTGGTTTTGATGAAACTGAAGGTGAATTATGTTATGGTGGGTTGCGTTGATCTGACACTGAAATAACAGCTGAAAGCAGCAGAGAAAGGATCAGTCATATTGAAGTTTGACAGCAAAGACATGATTCGCTCACAGAGATTGTGGCAAAATCGGATTGGTGAAGAGGTGACTAACCCGGACACTGAAGAAAAGACTGTATGCAAGAAAAGCTAATGTGCAGCATAACTACATTATTATCATTACCAGACACATTATTGTTATCTGTGTGTGGACATGTGACGGCAAAGTGTGAAACAAATGTTGCTCTGTGTGAAGAAACAAGTCAATGAAAACAAACTTTGGACAGAAGAAGATACGCGGCAAATACAAATGTACAGAGCAGGATTCACGCACACACTTTCATTCTCATCCCACCTCTGATCTTACAATATAAAATTAGTGTCATGGGCCATCTTCGAGCATTCATCACTGTAATTGGCTACATAACAGCAGCTGCCCGCTCTGAGACTCCGTCTACAGCAGTCAGTTTTGTTTAAGGAGCGAAAGCGGAAGAGAGGGAGACCGAGAGAAAGAGAAAGGGAGAGGGAGTGATTAGACATCCTTCATAGGTCTTAAATCTTCATTAATCATTGCCCCTCTATTCACATCCCAGACTCTGACACAGATAAGAGCTCGGTATAAAAGAGGAACTGGGAAAGACGGAAAGAGGGAGAAAAAGAGCAAAGGAAAAGTGGGAGATCACAGACTTGTTAAAAAATAATAAGCTGTACAGAGCCGTGTGGAGAGGCCCTGGCGAGATGGGAATTGCTGATTAAATTAAAGGCTCATTAATCAGCCCTTGACCATGACTCCCCCCCCCCCCCATTTCTCTTGTTCAGCTCATGCCACTGACTTCCCCCTTTTTTTCCTCTCACGTTTCTACCTCCCTCTTGCCAAGAGAGGGATCTCCTGCTGGAGGGTCGGGGTTAAGAGTCAGCAGGAGAGGGGGGTATAAGAGGGGGGAGAAGACCTGGCGACCCGCTCCAATGATTAGCCTGGAAAAACAGCAACCTGGCCTCCCACCTACTTGACTGCCCCCTGGTGAAAGTGAATGCAGCCAGGGTTGCCAATTTGGCAACGCCAGACGTCCACTACCTCTCAGACACACACAAACACTCCCTTTCTTTTTCATCCAAACAAAGCTTTGTTGGCGGCCGGCTACATTTCTGCTGCGACTTGGCTGCCGATCTGGCAGCTAGCGTCGGTGATCTGTTTGGCTGACAGGAAGAGGAGCGAGGAATGAATGAGCGATGGCTGTACTGTAGGCATGAGTAGGCAACACTCTGATGATGAAGTGGTTTTGAGAGCCGAGCGCCTGTTTCATAATGGTGGTGATTATGCTGAGGTCATTAGAAATCTACGCATTACATCATGGCTGCCAGCAAGGGGAATCCCCCCCCCCCCCCCCGGTTCACTTTAATGGAGAAAAATGTGTTTTCCCCTCATTACAAAACCAATCAATTAGTCAGTCAGCTTATCAATCAATCAGTAAATCCATCAGTTGGTCTAGTAGGAAAATGATCCCTGCTCCCCTTAATATGGAACATGCATTATGGATGTTGTGTGTCCTCTGATGCTCTTAGTGGAGAAAAACATCATGTCCTCATTATGACTCAATCAATTAGTCAGTCAGATAATCAATCACAGAGCCAATCCATCAGTCAGTAGTTGGTGTGTTTACAGTATGGAGTGCATTGTACAGTAACTGACATGGTGACATGATATCTTTTCTGTTTTTTTCCTCTCATGTGTTTTATAATGATCCATGTCTATAACATTCCTAATAACAGGTGAAAGAAGTCAGATCTTTTATGTAAAAGCAGTAATACCACATTGTAAAATGTATAGTTTCTAATAATAAGTAATTCCAAACTACTTAAGACTATAAATGTGTTAGGTATTGGTTCATGTTATATACTTAAAACTAGGGCTGTCAATCTATTAAAATATTTAGTCCATAGTTAGTCGCGATTAATCACAAATTAATTGCACATTTTTTAACTGTTCAAAATATACCTTAAAGGGAGATTTGTCCAGTATTTAATACTCAAATGGCAAATAAACTGCTTTATGCAAATTTATGTATGTATTTATTATTGGAAATCTATTAACAACACATAACAATGACCAATATTGTCCAGAAACCCTCATAGGTACTGCATTTAGCATAAAAAAATATGCTCAAATCATTACATGGCAAACTCAAGCCCAACAGGCAACAACAGCTTTCAGTGTGTCAGTGTGCTGACTTGACTATGGCTTGCCACAAACTGCATGTGATTATCATGAAGTGGGCATGTCGGTAAAGGGGAGACTCGTGGGTACCAATAGAACCCATTTTTTATTCACATATCTTGAGGTCAGAGGTCAAGGGACCCCTTTGAAAATGACCATGCCAGTTTTCCTCACCAAAATTTAGCATAAGTTTGGAGCATTATTTAGCCTTCTTTGCGACAAGCTAGTATGACATGGTTGGTACCAATTTGTTTTTCTGGTTTCATATGATGCCAGTGCCTTCACTCTAGCTTTAAAACTGAGCCCACTACAACCTAAAAATCACAAGTTGCGTTAATGCGTACCAGCAAAATGATAGTAAGTAAAAAATACTCTATGTGGGCAGAGTGGGCTCTATCAGTGATGTTGAAACAGCATTTCAGTGTCTAATTTCAACTACTTTGTACCTTGGAGTAGTTTAATTCATGCCAATGTATCATATTTTACAAGATGAGCACATTTTTGCTAACATTGTCTGCCGTTTGGTGCTGAGCAGGTAGTGTACCGTGGGTTTATCAGGGCTTAGTACTCCAAAACACGGCCCGATTGCATGGAAAGGCGTGTGAATGACACGATAATGTGCAAGGCAAAAGTGTGTAATAAGAATGCTTTTCTTGCTTCAGGCCTGTCATTTTCACACCATGTAGTCTGTACTGACTAATGTAAAATGTAAATGCATCTGCATGAATATGCAACTCTCAGAGCTAATGACGTAGAATAAAAAGGAAGAAAGACCGCTTATGACCGGTGATCGAAACCGGTGTTTTGTTTTGTAAGTTACGTTAGTGACGTGTTTTCTGTACTTATGTTAAGTAGTTTCCGTACGTATTTTACATAGTTTACATACTTATTTTAAGCCCAACCATAACATTTTTCCTAAAACTAAGTGGGTTTTGTTGACTAAACCTAAGTGATTGTTTTTGTTGCCCCCTGCTTGTAAGCTACTGCACCTTCATACACGCATGTAATATTCACTCGGTGAGGCAAAACGTGACACTGACACCCTAATCCTCTGGTGGACCGACGGTTGTTCTTCTTATTATTACATATTGGGTTGTAAAAACTGTACTTCAAAAGTCCAGTAACTTCCTAAATGTGCCAAGGTTCCACCATTGTCTGCAATAATAAGTATTTTTTTTGAGCAAAGTCCAGGTTTTACACACAAGCTAACAATATTAGCGTTGACACCAAGGAGAGGACCGGTTGAGAAAAGAAAACGAAGAATAAATGGCACATTGGAAACACCTTTACAGCAGATATCACTGCCAAATATAAATCTCCTTTCCATTATTGTCAGGCTGGATGTGGCCATCCAAAAAACACAAGTCTACCTTTACTGTCTGCACCTCGCCCTGTGAGGTCCCCCTCAGGATCACCGGGTAAATTGAACGGGAGTCCTTGACATATCTGACAGCAGCCTTTTCACTCCTCGTCGTGCCCTATCCTCCCTCGCCCACCCCGCCGTCCCCTGCTCCCTCCATCCGCCACAGAGCGGGGGGGAGTAATGGGATCCGCGGGCTACCTGACCCCCACATATGAAAAGGGCCGACGCACAAAGCAAGGAAGGAGCGGCCACTTAAAAAGGAAATGGAATGAAGGTGGAGGAACAGAATAGGAAGGAGGGAGAGCGAGAGAAAAGCGGAGGAGGATGATGAGGGGAGCATAGAGAAAAAAAACAAGCGCCCAGCCATGTGTGAAAGACATAATTGAAAATGTCAAAAGATGTAAGGAATGACAGCAATGAACTGGCTGAGCATGGCAGTGCAGTCTGTCAGTGAGCTACTACCTCCATCCTGAATAGGTTCTGCCTCTCTCTCCTCTCCTGCACACAGTATATTCTCTCTGTGTGGCACACGCACACACACACACACACACATAAGCACACACTTAAATAATTTGCGATATTCTCTTTTACTCATTTGATTTCATCCATCTGCTTTTTGTCGCTGTGTGACTTAACCTCGCTCTGGCGGGTTTCCCAGCAGAGCGTGTGGGCGCGCAGCGGCACACACGTGCAGCTAAAGACCCCAACGTGTGCATGTGAGCATATGCATATAGATGGATTTGAAAGGGAAATGTGATGCCAGATCAGCACTTGACCCCCAATGTCAGCTCTACCGCTTATCCTCACTTCTGCCCTTTATTCTTTTCTTCACAAGTTGTCCCCCCTTCTCCTCATCTTCTTTTTCATCTCTGAAGATGAAGACAAGATTCGTCGCCCGCATTGGCCATAGATGATGAGCAGAACGCATGACTTGTAATTCAGCAAATCTGCCAGCTGTCAGGTATGTTTTATCTTATAATAGTGCAGGTTGGGGGGGGGGGTCTTTGTAGGTATAACATAAAGCTCACTGAAAAACGCCTCTTAAGCATCTAAGTCAATGTATAATATACCAGAATCAGAAGACAAAACTTTCTTCATTAAGATACTTAATATATTTTGGTATGTTAGTCACAATTATAATATTTCTGTAGAGAGGAAAACATAATGACATACCAAGAAAATTTGAATTTGAATTATCATTTAAATGATCAGATATGCTCATTAAAAATGTCCTCATTGTGCGGATAAAAAACATAATTCAGGTTGCTGTTGGCCGTATTTGCTGTTGGAAATTATCAGTAGAGCTACAACAATTAATAGATTAATCGATTAGTTGTCAACTATTAAATTAATCGGCAACTATTTTGATAATCGATTAATCGGTTTGAGTCATTTTTTAAGAAAAAAAAGTCCCAATTCTCTGATTCCAGCTTCTTAAATGTGAATATTTTCTGCTTTCTTTACTCCTCTATCACAGTAAACTGAATATTTTTGAGTTGTGGACAAAACAAGACATTTGAGGACGTCATCTTGGACACTGATCTACATTTTTCAGCATTTTCTGACATTTTGTAGACAAACAACTAATCGATTAATCAAGAAAATAATCGACAGATTGATCCACAATGAAAATAATCGTTAGTTGCAGCCTAATTATCAGTATATAAATGTAATTTCTAGGAGACAGGGTTCCAGTTTTGCCAATGAATAATGCAAGACGAATGAATGGTTTCAAGTAAATAAGTTATGGATGTAACAATAGTACAACAAATGGGCGAAAGTCTATCCAATCAGATTTCACTTCTGATTTATTATCCCCTGCAGGGTAAAATCGGCAGTAAATTCCAATCTTCAAGTATTTACAACCTCAATTTTACGAGAGCCACATAAAGAGGTGTGACCATTTGATGGGGAATATGGATTTCCTTCAGTCATCAAGTCAAAACAAGTCCAGAATGATCACTTCCCATTAATATCTGCACCGATTCGGTCTTGAAGGAGCTAATTCTCCTTGGATGAAAAAACATTTTCTCAACGTTGTTAATTAAGGAGAAAGAGGGGGCTGTATGGCCTCGTGGAGATGTGAGGATGTAATTTGCATAGCTTGATGACACGGGTGGAAATCACTACGAAACATATACGGGCTTTCTGCGCATTCATGAATATTCATCTGTTCGGTGCGCCACCAACACAGCACATCAAAAATAGATGTGCAGGGCGGAAAATGATCTTATCAGAAAATCCATGGGTGACATACAGCATTAAGCTGCAGCATGGAGAATCTGCTCAGTGATTTTAGGTTCACTGAGTTCAGAGTCTTGGTGTAAGCTGGTTTACACAGCCATTTGATAACAGAGCTCAACAACATCATGCAAGTCTTGTGTGAAAGATACCAGGACCCTCTGCTGTAAAAACAGGAAACTCTGAAAGACTTAACTGCACAACAGCATACTGCAACTCTCCCTGTCAGAGAAAAGGCAAATGTCACTGAGGCTCAGAGACGGTAACAGACTATATCCTGCAGCGATGTCGGAGGTGAGCGAGGTAGCTCATCCTTGAACACTAATAGGTGTTTCTTTTTGTTGCCTGTGGGAATAAGTTGTACTTGTACTGTAATGCTGCCCTCGCAAAAGAGAGGGAAGGAGAAACGGGGAGGGAGGCAGTGAGGGAGCAAGGGAGGGAGAAGAGGGTAGGGACGCAAAAAATGGCTGCAGGGTCTAGGGAGTTTATTTAAGACTCAAATTAAACATCCAGAGCAGAGGCGCCAACAAAACTTAAACCTTTAATGACAAATTACTACCCCCATATTAACAACTCACAAAAGACACTGAAGGGGGTGGGGGGACGGGGGGGTGGCTTGGGAGACCTTATGCATGTGTGTGTCTATATACATATGGGAGATAATGTGGTCTGATCAGCTTTATTGCTCATACGCCTCACATTAACCTGAATCAAGAAGAATATGCAACAGGGATAAACCTTTAAAGTCAACATCACTTATTCCACGGATATAGAGAGGCGAAGTCCCTCCCCTTCCGGAGGACCCCATGGGACCTTATTTTGGGAAAAAATATGTACGGTAGTCAACGAAGAGAGACAAATATTTTTTTGATCCTGTTTGAATTGTGCCATGAATCACAAATATGATGTTTGTCAATTTAAAACAGAATTTTGCAAGTGAAGAAAGTCTCAGTTTGTCATAGTGTCATTTAGTTTTGTGTGAAGCCGCTCAGTGAACTACATCTCTCGTCTCGCACGATAAACGTCACCGACACTAGCTAGCTAGCTAACTTAGCTATGACCACGCACAAATGTATTGTTATCTCACCTGATGTGTTTTATCCAGCGACTCCTGGTCTTTTTATCAGCCGGGAAGCGAAAGAACGAGCGAGACCTGTTGCTCTTGTGAGTACAACCCAGTGCGAAACACATAATAATCGTGGCTTCAGCGAGCGAGGCGTCACTTGCACGACTTTTGGGTGTGTAGTCTTTCTAATTCAATATTTTCACAGTCTTATACTTCAACGGTTTCACAACAAACTGCGACTTTCATGAGTATGTATACTATTATATATTCGACTAACTTAATAAATTGTACATTTTACTTTTAATATTGCTTTTCTTTGGTCATCCCTCAACAGGTATAAACTGGAATTGTATATGTGTGTGTCTGTAAGCGTGCTGGCGTGCGTGTCGGACCGTGCACATGTGCCCGTGAGCACAGTTGTGTCGAGTTCAGCTGCATCCAAACAACCTGCGAGTGCCTCGACACACGACACAGTGCGAAATGAGCTGGCCAGCCAGCAAGAAAGAGTGCCGACGCAGCAAACAATGCTGCGACCAGGGACAGCCGGTAATGGGATAAGTGGCGGGTTGCAAATGTGTCAACTGGAGTGTGAACGCCATGTTAGGTATGCAAATGAGGAGGAGAACCTATTGGCTTGGCATGCATGGCCCATCTATTCCACAGCAGCCTGCCACAGCGATGCAAGGCTTGTCAGAGACGGCCTGTGGTGGCTGCAGCGGGTTTATACTATAAATTAGAGTTTATGGGTTATTGATTCCAACCTAAGGAAATTAATCCTATATATCTCTCACTGTGAGCTCAGCGACAGCAAAAACGTCCTGCTTTCTGAATGCGAGCTCTACTGCCACATGCACACTGACTGTGCACTATACTATACGGTATATGCTGATATATACAATATGTGTCTCTGATTACCTTGACCAAATCAATGCATCCTGTATTTACTAGGGGTGGGGGAAAAAAAAAAAATCGATGCAGCATAGTAACGCGATATGTTGCGTGGCAATATTGTATCGATACACGGACGTCAAGCATTGATCTTTTATTATTTAAACTATTAACCTCCTAACAATCCAACGGCCTGCCGGTGGGCCCGGCAAATATTCTGCCTTTCACAGGTTGTAGTAGGCTTAGTCTTAGGACTAAGACCTAAGGAAGCGATTGGTACCATTTCATGTTAGCTTGTCGGGAAGAACACTAAATAACGCTCCAAAGTTACGCTAAATTTTGGTGAAGAAAAACTGGCATGGCCAATTTCAAAGGGATCCCTTGACCTCTGACCTCAAGATATGTGAATAAAAACTCTGGGGCGGCTGTGGCTCAGAGGGTAGAGCAGGTCGTCCACCAATCAGAAGGTCTGCTCCGGGGATCGAACCACCGACACCAAGCAAGACACTTAACCCCAAATTGCTCCTGAAGGCATAGCCATTGGTGTGTGAGTGAGTATTTAGATTACATCCTGATGGGCAAAGTTGGCACCTTAGCAGCGTCTGCCATCAGTGTGTGAATGGGTGAATGCTGATATGTAGTGTAAAGCGCTTTGAGTGGTCGGATGACTAGAAAAGCGCTATATAAATGCAAGTCCAAGTCCAAACTCTGAAATGAACAGAGTAAAAACTGTATCCTATTAGGTAAAACAGATTTGGACAAACTGCATAATTTGCAGTTGAAAAAAAGTGATAAATGGCAATCGCAATACTCAGCATATCGCAAAACGTTTAAAATTGCAATAATATCGTAACGTGACTTAAGTATTGTGATGAAAGTGTATCGTGGGGCCTCCCACAAGGGTGATTCCCACCCCTCGTATTTACAGCTGTCCACTTACGACCAGAACACCTAGAATATACTCCAGACCTGCACCTTAGATTACACCTGAGCACTGGATAAGTAAGCGGTCTTTAACATTACCTACTGTATCACAAGCTAAGGAGAGGACACGTTATTCTTACTTAACTGTTCACAATGTTCCACCTGTCACTGCAGCCCATTCAGCACTGGAGTTTGCCAACATGGTCAGCAGATTTGTGCAACACTCAGTGTAACTTCTAGCCCTGGTCTACCTTGAAAATCAGACTGGATCATCATTTTCAGGAACCAGGTTATCCCTGGTTTAGACCTGCCCAGCACAGCTAATCCTGACATAGTGCTACATGCCTTTTCCCAAGTGACATTTCTGGTGTTGTTGTTGTTGTGTGAAGCTACTGGTTGGTATCACAGAACAGATAAACAACTCAGTTGTTGGGCCAGTTCAAACACACACACAAACCCTCCCTCCACCTCTTCCTCTTCCAGCACCCTTATCTTTTTGATTTGGCGCCCTCATAGCCAGAGAGTTTGTTTTTCCTCTTTGTACATAAACAAATGAGAAAAAGGCCGCTGGCTGTGTTAAATGTGCAGAAGAGGGGCAGAATTTACGGTGAATGCAAAGGCAGAAACAAAAGCAAAAGAAAGTGACCCACGGCGGCGCCCAAACGACATGCGGCGCGCCTCGAGCTCCTTCGAAGAAAAGTCAGGAGCCCTTAAGGTTCAGAGAGGAGAAAAAGCTGATTTCTGTTCCTCTGCATTTTTCTTTGTCCTTCCAGTCCTCCCTCCTCCTCCCTCAACTCCCCCCTCTTTTTCTAATTTTCCTGAGGACGGAGGTGCCTGCCTGCCTGGCACATGACATTGATTTCCATCAGCGCTTGGAAATAACCTCGGAGCCGTTGCCAGGGCAACCCGCATCTACCTTTTTGCATTTTTGCATATTGCCGCTGATTTTTTTTTTTTTTTTCTATCTTTCTTTTTTCATCGTGTTGGCCGCGGCTCGCAGAGCGACGGGATGACAAATGCTCTCAGGTAGAGAGGCGATGGCAGGGGATGGAGAGGAGGGGAGGGGAGGGGAGTGATGGAAGAGGAGGAGAGAGCAGCGGTCGGGTGGGTGGTGAGTTGAGGAGGAGGAGGAGTGGGGGGGGGGGGGGGGGGGGGTTTGCACGGAGAGATGGATGGCTATGCCAGGCAGGAGCAGGCAGGGCCGTGGAAACTCTGGCACGTAGTGTGTGTGTGTGTGTGTGTCGTGGGGGAGGGTTATTGATGTCTCCCCGTTGGGGGCCAGGGGGGGGACAATAAAACACCAGAGCACCGACACCGATGGACTCCTGCCTCCTAATTAACTACATAAGGACAGGCACCAAGATTGAGAGAGAGAGGAAAGATGCATGCAGAGAGCTAAAAAGAGATGGAATCGAATTACATTCAGTGGGTCACAAGCACAGCAAGACGCTTCTCTCTTTCTAACATGAACTATCATCCGTACACAACATCTGTCTGTGATGCAGGCCAATGCACTGCCAATCACAATGTAAGCCTGCGGGGGACATCAAGTTCCTTCACTGACAGCGACAGCAGGTGCGCATGAGAGTGTTTACTTGCATTTGTAGCGGTGTGTGTTTGTGTGTCGCGAGCGGTCGTCTTGCTTTGGTCATTTACAGTTCAGTGGTGTAGAGAGGGAGGCAGCCTTGTTATTGTGTGGGTCTCTGTGAATTTGTATGTGCACAGGAGCGTGGGGCGTGTGAATGGGTGCGTGGGGGTGGCTATCGAATCGCCGGAGTGCGTCATGAGAAATGTTGATGCACAGAGAGAGAGAGAGAGAGAGAGAGAGAGAGAGAGAGAGAGAGAGGGAGAGAGAGGCCAGGCTACCTACGACATTCCCTCACCAACATTCGCCTCGTGATTTCTCTTCGCCTTCCCTGTATCAACACCCCAGTCAAAGTGCAGCCAGGGAGAAAATTAATTTCTTATTACCTGATTATATTATTAGGTTTCGCTTGGAGTGTCACTTAAATATTCCACATCAGCATTTCATCAAGCAGGGTATAGCGTGGTATAGAGGAGTGCGTTGTAAAGCAGGGCTGTGGGTTGAGCAGGGCAGGCCAGCAGTGTGAGCCCGTATTGGGGGGCTGTAATCGTCTGAGACTGGCGCTGGCAATATGCTGGCAGAAAGCAATTTGCTCGAGTGCTATTCCCTCTCTGACACACACACACACACACACATATACACACACCAAAGCAGCGCAATGCCCGGCCATTCGATTCACAACGGGTTCAGGAGTTTCAGCACTCACCTACATACACATTTTCGGTCTCGCTCTCACTCACACATACAAGATAAGCCTTTTTTTCCACAAGCTCACTGCATTCATCCAGCCAGCCCTCAGATTTGCCTTTCATTCCCCCTCTGCTCCAACACACGGAGGATTGAAAACGTGAACGATGCCTGAACGGACCCTGCAAAACCACCTCCCTGCATCTCACAAACACACAAACTGATAGTGGAATTTAGAGGCCATCAGATGAAGAAAATGAAAAATTATATTCGGAGCACCGCAGGGGCATCAACCATGGGTATATATACTGTAAAAAAGAAAGAAAGATAGACATCCTGGGTGTAAATCAATCTCATGTCATATACCCTAGCTCAAAAATGTTTTAGAGGGGGTACGGTAAACAAAATTGATCATTACAAAATTCATGAGATCCAGAAATCCTAACTTGGGTCTCCTTCCTCCTGGAGGGCAATGTTATTATTTTTTTCCCACCTCCATCCCTGCAACAAATCTACACAGTCAGTGGCTAAGACTCGAGAAAAGGGCAAATTTGCATACCTTCCATAAGGAAGAAAATCTGATCATATAAATGTAAATAAGGTGAGCTTAACTTATATTTTCCTAGAGAAAACAGTGAATTGATAACATGAGTGAGCAGCGGGCGCAGGAGGCGAAGCGGATGGAGTGGAGAGGGCTCCAAGGGGCTCGTGGATCAGTATATGCATTAATGTCAGGGGCTGACGGTGGGAAATTAGCTTTGTTGCACATGCGGGCGCAGGCTTGGGATGTTACTGCTGTGGACAAACAGCAGGAGGCAGTGGTGCAGCATCAGCAGCACAGATGCAAACACATGCTTCCTCTGCTTACTATCTGTACCCATCTGCTGCTATCCACCTTTATTTTATGATTTGTTGTTTTACAGTTTTTTCTCATTTTCTGAAACACCGTTGCAAACATTAAGTGCTATTGCTACATCAGTTTTTACTGCGCAGAAAAACACTTGTGCTGCAAAAGGTCGTCACTCACTCAAAACACTTAACTCATCTCTCAAAAGTAAATAAATGCATCAAGTGCAGCACAGCAACCAAAATGTCTCTTTATCATTGCTTAACTAAAACAGTAAAATTGTGTCAAACTATGTCAGTATGACAGAAGGCACTAAAACTGTAATTCCTTATTCAGACTTGCATGCAGTAATGCAATAATAAAGTCAGATATCCTCTGCTACAGCTGACTGAATAAACTTCTGTCATACAAACACCAGCTTCAACAGTCTAATCTCATGGTCAGTGTTCACCTTTCTGGTATGTCTCCTATTCACAGTACGTACCAACCTAATACAGTATGTAACTGTGATGGAAAATACAAAACACAATAATAAAAGTTAAGAAAAAGAAATGTCTCAAACAAATGTAATGTAAATTATAAATGGAAAACAAAATGTACACGGCCTGCAACACCTCAATGGTCATTCAAACATTCCAACATAAAACTCACCCCGTACGAGTAAAATATAGCTGTGAAATTGCACCCGTAAATTAAATTTGACAACATACGGTCAGTTGCACTAAATTATGAGTGTGAAGCATAGACTGTATATAAGTAGTGGACATAGTCACCGTGACGTCACCCATTGTTTTGCATTTTGGCCGTCGCCATCTTGGTTTTCTGCAACCAGAAGTGACACAAGAGGGTGGAGCTAAGTACAACCTAATGCTGAATAAGACATTTTTAGGTGACCAA
The DNA here is from genome assembly GCA_916701645.2 of Sebastolobus alascanus. Lineage (NCBI taxonomy): Eukaryota > Metazoa > Chordata > Actinopteri > Perciformes > Sebastidae > Sebastolobus > Sebastolobus alascanus. The sequence continues at coordinate 156,429 of CAKAOJ020000241.1, forward strand.
AAAGGTTACAATTAACTTTCATGAACTGAAAACACACTGTGAAAGAGTTTAAGTTGTAAGACGAAAACGCGGACAACTCCCAGACCGGACAACGCCGTGGTAGCGACCTGTCAATCACAAGGTAGCCACGCCTTAATGCATACCCTCCTTTATGTTCTATCTGACTCCAAATGGAACCATCATTACCTAAATGAACATCATGCTGTATTGAAGAAGACTTGAAACTAGTGATTGAGACCATAAACTCATGTTTACAATGTTTACTGAGGTAATAAATCAAGTGAGAAGTAGGGTCATTTTCTCAAAGACTTCTATACAATTTGACTTCTTTTTGCAACCAGAGGAGTCGCCCCCTGCTGGCTGTTAGAAAGAATGCAAGTTTAAGGCACTTCAGCATTGGCCTCACTTTTCAGACACAGAGGTTGCCCACTGGGGTGAACATGTTGCTAATTGAAGTTAAAGATTTATGTTATCAGTTTCTTTCATGTCACTAACAGGTTACTGAAACCCATGAAACATACTTTTGAAAGGTTAGGACAATTACTCCAAATATTTTTCTCAGTTCAATAGAAAAGCAGTGTATTTATACATTTGATTTCTATGTGAAACTAGGAAATGCTTACAGTATATCAGGAAATGAGCTGTGGATTTGAGAGTTGCAGTTCTGGAACTGTTTTCCAGAAAGTCATGATATAAACATATAGCTAGCTCTGCACTTTTTGCCAATATCAGAACTACTTCAGAGGTATATGAATGAACGTCCTTGTCGAGTTCAACATAAACATTTGACTGCTTTGCTTCAGCTAATATACTGTATTTGGCTGCGAGGCACACAGCCTTCCAGACTGAATGTAATTGTGTCAGAGAAAAGTTCATGGCTGAGAAGATACACGACAAGCATTCTATTAGCCCACTCCGGGAGACGCTGCTCTACCTACAGAGAAAATGAAAGAACAGCTTCTCTGGCTGTATGCGCACTGCAGGCTTAAATCTGATTATTTTCCCCACCTATTGTGCCTCAGAATTTGATCTTTTCATTTCTGTCCAAACAAACACTCAATCTGATTTTCCCCATGTTTTGACGTGCAATGAATACATCAGATACATGCCACAAACCGCAAGAGAAACAGAAGAAGAAAAGAAAAAAAAAATCAGGTTTGAGGGTGCGGTTTAATTCTTCCTCAGAGCAGTACAACCCACAGAGGAACAAAATGTGATTCCCATTATCATGACCTCGAAGGGGGTTTCATCGCAGTGTGACTGTGAGGATGCCAACTCGGTCAATGGTGCATGAAACTGCCTCCTTTTATTGGCATGGCATTCAATCAGTTCCTCTTGGGTATATGTCCTTGGCTTTGCAGCGGGGGCCACCCATTACAGCACTCCCTGCACCTGCCCACATCTCACTATACCCAATCCCTTTTAATGCCTTTCTCCCCCTCGCTTCCATCCCTGCATAAATACAATCAGCCCTGTCAAGAAAGGCAGAACCACTTGCTCTCTTCCTCTATTGTTTCTGATTGATTATGCAGAGCAACCACAGCTCCCCGTCCTCCCATCCCTCCCCATGTCTTTGATTTCCACTGGAGTTGGCTCCATGCCAAGAGATCCTCCCCCATCCTTCCTATTCCCACCCTCTGACCTCACATCGTGCCCACCCACCTATACATCACCCTCGTCCACCTCTGGTAGGGCGACCCTCGACCAGTAAAAGAAAAAAGAAGACAAAGGCCCCGATCAGACAGAGCGCGTTTTGCAGGTGGAAAGCGCGAGGTGCACCGCAATGCCTTTTTGTTGCCCGATCAGACAGAGCGTTTTTTTTGCAGTTTGATGCGTCTTTTTTATTTTATTTTGTTGCTAGGCAACCACCAAATGAGTGCCAACGTTCCCTTATTACAAACCATGAACTGTACGTGACCCAAATAGTTAATAGTACAGTTTAAATTAATGAACTTACCCGAAATCTCAAGTACCACACTACTTTGTTCAGATCATGGTAACTACGGTTGGTAAAGTCATATAGCTCCAGGTATCCAGCAAATTCACCACAATGAGCTTTTCCGCTCTGAGTTGAGTTTTTTTCAGCTCGAGGCGTCCAGGACACTCCTGTAAGGACGCAAGGCGCTCATCAACGCAAAAGCAGCACACAAAACACTTCAATCTCATTGAAAACAATTACAAAAAGCCGTCTGATCAGGGTCAAAAGGGGGGGGAAGGAGATAACCTTTTGCCATTCACAAATTCATACTAAAACAAACAAAACAAGAGTGAATGATACATTTGTACCATTGCTCAGCCAGCCTTAAAACACTGAAAAGCCAGAACACAGAACACAGAAGGTGAAAACTTTAAGAGAAACAACTTATTTCACCAAAGAGGTGAAAATGTATCGGTGAAGCAAGGTTTATTCCTTCACCCAGCCCACAAGGGAGCAGCCTATCTGCCATAGAGTAAAAGATGGCCACATGAGAAACCATCTCTCATTTTATTACTCACAAACAGGAGTTGCTGTTTCTTTTTCTCAGCAGCCTGGCAGCGATGGGTCGCAACACAACTGCCTTGGCATGCCAGAGCACCTTGAAGGCTGATGGGGGTCTATATTTCATTGTCAATTGCTTCAGTTATCATGCAACGCACATTCACTGGCGCTCTGCATCAGTGTGAGCTTTAACTGATGTGCCAGTCAGTCAGCCCCATTAAACCCCAAAGCAGTCCCTGGGCAGCCCTTTTGTCTTCGCTATTTGTTCCCCTCAGCAGCACTAAACAGCAGCTCCCACAACATTCACTCCAGCTAAACAACCTTCGCCTCCCCAGAGAGGCATGCCTTCTCTTCTCCCACCTCCACTGGTGACTTTAATGAAATATGCAGCTGTCTTTTAATCAAAACAAGGCCAATTTGCATACGGACAGGAAGGAGGCGGCGGACCCTCCTCTCCCCCTCCACCCTGGCCGCGATCCAGGAAGATCCTGATGTCGGAGCGGCAGGAAGGAGATGGAAAGGTGGCGGAGGAGGAGGAACGGGAGATGCAGGAGGTGTGGATGGGGGCGAGGGGAGGGAACGGTGGAGTAGGAGGGGGCGGGAACACGGCTAGAAACAAGCAAAATCCAAATTAAGCAAACGAACAGATGGATGTTGCACATTAGCATACATCAACAACAAACAGGGGCGCCATGCTTCGTGTCCAGGAGAGTGCGTTGGCAGGGCTCAAGGGTAAATCGGGCAGAGGATTAGAGAATACTAGTGGTCTGTGTCTGTCTGTGTGTGTGTACCCATTTGTGTAAATAAGTAGGTGATTTTCAAGGTGCTGATTATCCCAGAGGGAACAGGACGAGACAAAACACAAATCGTCAGCATGCGCAGTTTTAATAAATGCAAAGCCATTAACGAACGGCGATTAATTACCAAATTACCTTGCGTCGATTACTTTGGAGGCGCCGTGCAGCGAGGCAGGGAGTGTGTGAGCTGGGAAACGGGTCGGGTAGCGATCTTTTGTTTTGGGTTGTTCCCGCGGCTGAGGACTGAGGAACAGGCAGATATGACAGAGTTCTCTCCTGTTCTGTGTGTGTGTGTGTGTCTAAGTAGCTCTGAAGGAGACAGAGGCTGACGAAAAAAGATGTGTGTGTGTGTGTTTAGGACTGAGAGAAGCAAGACAACTAGCCACTGGTGCCACACCAGTACAGACAGGCGTTGGCTCGCTCCACGATAGGCTTACCAGCCAGATGGTGAACTGGCTGACTGGAAGCCTATCTGGTTGGCTTGCTGGCTGTCTGGCTGGCCTGGTGGCTCATTGGCTGTCTGGCAGGAAGAACTCTGCCTGGTAACGACGGAGCCAGTGAAGGAACAAGGAAAGCCGTGTTTTTCAACACTGTGAGGTTCTTTTTCTTTCGTCTCTCTCTTTCCTTTCTTGAAACTGGCTCTGATATTTCCTTTTGCATTCGGGTGTAAATTTATGCACGAATGGATAGTACTCTATGTATTTTTTTTATCTGATAAACAACAATTACGGACTAAGACACTGTTAGATTACAATGGCGGAAAAGGAAGAATGGTGTACTGGCTTTATTCCAACAAATGCATGGTGAATCACTGTTTTCCTGCCAGTAGACACCGGTAACGTGCCACCACGGAGCAATACGGTGGTGGGTGAATAATATATTAGGCGATATGATCCAGCTGAGACACATAATGTACCTGCTGTTAGATTTGGCATGAATTTCTACATTTCTAATGCAGCTCTGTGGTGGAGGGATGAGGCGAGCCACCCTTTCCTGCCTGAGAATTAATCAGTACAGAGTTACAGCTGAGCCATTGAAATAGCTATAACCCCTGTGAATTATTATCAAGCTCCTTTGGAAAAGAACTCATACCTTGCCAATCTCCAACTGCCCCGCCGATGCTGTCAATCCAGGAGACACATCTCCACAGAGTGCCAAGCCCAGCCATCCACCTGCAGACAGACCGCTCACCATCTGAGAGAAAAGTGATGAAACACATTTCAGCATGCTGTCAGATTTAAAAGCTTGTCACATCTACCTTGCTTGAGCTGACATAACTTAAAATCATGCCGTGTAGCTGGGTGTTGTTGAATGGCTAATTAATTCAGACCGCCCAGTGTTTCACAGTGTGCTGCTGCATGTCGCACGTAGTTGCATCTGCCAATACTGGAGAACACCGCGAAACATGTTTAAAGCCTCCCAGGGGAGGTTTTTTCTGCTCTTGTGACTTCTATCTACATATTTGTTAGAAATAAAGGCTTTGATGAGTCAAAACTCCACTGATTCTGAAGTGCTGAGCAGGCCGATGTAAGCTCTCAGAGTCAGCTATCCTGTTGACTTCAGTTGTTCAGATGATTTAAACAGAAGTCATTCTGAGCTACAATCCAATGCATGCTGTGATAGGTTGCAGTACCCAGGTGGGCTGAATGAATGAATGGATGAATAGATGACTGACTGACTGACTGACTGACTGACTGACTGACTGACTGACTGACTGAATTGCTGACACCAGGTTTCAAGGAGAGTGCAGAATCTTTTATTGAGCCCTCTGGGGGCCTTGCAATTCAACAAACCATGGTTCTTACTTGATACTACTTCTTCCTGAATATTATGACATTATTTGGACATTAAAGCTGAAGTAAGCGAGATTGGAGCAAATATGATTTTAAAAAGTTATTTTTATAAAATGGTCGTTATATCGTGACAGTAGTACATGAAACAGGTAACCTGAAAAAAATCATGTGCCACTGTGTCCTCCGGTGCTCCTAACGGCATCTGCAAGATTTCACAGACCGGAGGAAAGCAAGTAAGCAGTAAGAGCTGATCTGAGGTCTGCTGTACATGAGAACTGGCCGTCAATCACTTGCGAACTCAGTATTAACAGTATTAGCCAACGTTTTCTTAGTATTCAGTTAACATAAAATCAGCTAGCTTATCTTTGTCTGGATGATTGTGTAGTTGGCATTCGGCTTGTAGATCTTAATGTCATATACCTACCTGTTTGTAAATTGGACATCAACCTCCAAAGATTTAGATATTTTGAACTGCTGACAGGTGTTCACTAACGCCAAAACACATCAGTGACTGTAATGTGTGCCAATTTCTCAAGGTCCTCCTAATCCATAAGGATTGATATAATTAACTAACTTCAATTTTTTAATATATCGCCCCTATGTCTCTGTCAGCTTCTCTTTTTATGGGTATTTGTCTTTCGCACGTACAGTATACATTTCTGATGATGAATGATTGACAGGTGACAGATGAACAGACCGGTGATATATAATGACAGTCTACCGTAGCTCCGTACGCTATCCTCCAAAAATGGCAGCACGTCCCAGAATACTCCACGATTCCCATTCCCTATATATGGCAAGGAGGGTGTAAAGAGGTGAGGTCACCTATCATCAATGCGTCATATCTTTGGGGTACAACACATGTGCAGTAAAATCTGTTCTGCACTCGCTGAAATTAAGCCAATCGCAACGCTCAACAGCAGCTCCAGTTACACTGCGCATGTGTTATACCCATGGGGGTTATAACCCATACCCCAAGACCCGTGTCCCGGCCTCTTTCAATAGGCCTTGATATACAGTATGGCTGATCAGAAAGCTAGCCAGCCTATAGGTAGCTACCTAGCAACTTAGCTATAATAATTCAAACATTTTGTTTGCAACTTTGGTTTAAAATGCAAGTACGCATTTTAGCAACACATACATATCTCTCACCTCGAATTATCAAAATGTCAGTGTATAAAATAATTCAAATTACAGTTTTAATTCAACTTACTTAGCCAACAGTAAGAATGACAGTGTGTGTACAGTGCCTGTGTCAACTCAGTTGTCCAGGTCTCTGCTCATCAGTCTGTAGGTAATTTGTATCAAATAAAAATGACAAAAACAAAACAAAGCTCCAACTGTTTCTAACACACACACACACACACACATCTCATTGAACCTTTAACGTTATTTCTCTTGTGTCTGAAAAGTTTCACCTAATGGCAAACTGGCTTAGATAATTATGAAAATACTAAAAAAAATAGGCTAATTTTAAAAAATATTTAAAGTAGCTAGGCTAACAGTGCTGTTGCTACTTCCCAAGAAAAACAAATGTGTAAAAGAGAGCTGTATGACTTACTTGCTTGAACCAACACACTTTAGCACTCAGGGACTTCATCCTGGATTTTACAGCCTATAAACACCACAAATGGCCGGTTCTCGAAGGCCCAGACCGGCAGCGACCATGGCTGAGTGTTGCGTCCCCTCACGTCGCCTAAGACTTGGCCAAAAAGTTGCACTCGAACCATGATGACTCGCACCGACTCGATCACACCGCAAAAACTACAGGCAACGGTCAACCACCAGGTGCGTCCTGCGCATGCGTAAGAGGAAAGAACTCCAGCAGGTAGCCGTAAAGGATGTTGCACCTAAAACAGGAAGTTTTCAAAATAAAAGTTCTCAGTTTGCTTCAGCAGAATGGATGTAAATTTGTGGAGCAGCCTATTGTAGTTTTCTGATGTACTTTTTGTAGGTTTTTCTGTTGTATTATAATGTATTCGTTTTAGCTATGTGTACCTAATAAACTGGCAACTGAGTGTATATAGGTTGTGATTTTATTTTACTCCATTTAAAAAAAAAAAAAAACCCTGATGAAGGCCATGTGCATTTTTTTTTGACTCAAGTACAGACTCTTGGCAAGTTATCTTTCAAATTTACAAAGCAAATGAGGGCTTAGGCGAGCTCATTGTATCTATAGCACCACCAGGAATATTATTAGCGGCTGTCAAAATTTAGACCACATTTCCCATAAGTCACACACAATCTTTGCGTCTTTGATCAAAGGATTTCTATTTGTATTTTCTGAGGAGGTTACACATGTTGGAAAAGATTTTATTTCCCCACAGATATTTCAGTTTTTCCACAATCTGCCACTTCGAGAGGAAGCTCTGAAAGCTCATTTTGGCTCAGACAGTCTCTCTGTGTGCCATAAGGTAATCCGTCTGGTTTCTGAACAAATCTGTCCTGGTGTCTTGCAGTGTAAAATGCTGTGTAGACTTTGGCTGACGATGGGAAATTCTTGGTTACACTCACAGTTACTAATAGCCTACTAACAGTACTAATCTTAGAACATTTTACTGTCTAATTTACCACACTATTACATGAATTTCCATTGGGAAAAGTCATCGAATTAGATGAAAACATGCTCTATCTGTGAGAGAGTACAGATGTCAGTTCATATGCACCACCAAATTGGTTTAGTAGCTGTGCCAGCCAGTGGTCCTGTCATAGCAGTGTCACAGTTGTCATTATCACTCACCTTCATGCTTCACGATGGCTGCCTGGGAAACAGTTTAGATAGAAGTGTCAACGTTAGGTGAGTGTTCAATATATACTGATTTTTCTGGAACTTTCATTGTCTCTCACCTTCACGTTTGTCATTTGTCACCCTGGCGGTGTCGTCCTCAGCACAGACAGGAGTTTCAAACCAATGAATCCAACACAGAGATGGCAGGAAAAGCCACAGCAGGAGCTCCGACGTGTGAAAGGGTGACAGTGACCTTCGACAAACAACACTGTCAACACATTACGATCAGCAGGGTAGTTGAGAAAGACTGTGACAGGAGGTGTAAATGAGAAACCCCATTAAACCAGTGCTGTGTGAGCGAGGTGTGATGGCAAGCTGCAAACTCACATTTCCCTTCAGTTGGGGTCATATTGTGTACTGTGTAGGCTAGACTGCATGTTTTTATATATATATGAAAAACTATTATGAACTGAGCTCAAGAAAAGTGAGTTGCTCTCTTCCTGTAATGAGCAGGTGTCATTACATAAAAAATAATGATCACAGCTGAAGTTCACAGCTGAGCATATTGTTGACACAGCTGGCTGTTCACAAGTATTGCAATTTACTAGTCTATATAATATATTGAGTGACATTGAATATATAGCATATACTGTAATATTTTCATCCACATATTTCTCAACCAAAAAAAAAAGATTGAATGTTCTTACAATGTTTTGCTACTGTTCAACAACTATACCCTCTGCCAGTTATTTCTCATTTATTGAGGGAACATGTCCAACATTTTCTTTATTTTTTTTTCACATGATGGCATTACTTATGTTGTTTAATGAAAGTGAAAAGCATGTAATGTAGGTCTTTGATTTCAGAATAGCTGAAAGACAGAGATGTGGACTCAAGTCATTGTGACTTGGACTTGAGTTGACTCGAGTCACTGTTTTGATGACTTGCAACTTGACTTGACAGAAAATACATATATATATATTTTTTTAATTTAACCTTTGTCTAACCAGGTAGTACTCATTGAGATTAAGAATCTATTTTGCAAGAGAGACCTGGCCAAGACAGCAGCATTTAAACATACAATGACTGGAGACTGGACTTGAAATTAACAAACTCGTGATTTGACTTGAGACATGATGACTCGAATGACTTGTCTGCATTCATTTTCATTGTGACTTGAGTTGAGACTTGACTTGCCTTAACTAAGGACTCCACTTTACTTGACATAACCTGTGACTTGAGTTGACCAAGAAGAAATGACCTGGGACTGACTTTAGACCAAATGACTTAGGATTTGCTTGAGACTTGGACCAAATGACTTGGGACTTACTTTAGACCTAGACCAAATGACTTTGGACTTACTTTAGACCAAATGACTTGGGACTTACTTTAGACTTGGACCAAATGACTTGGGATTTGCTTGAGACTTGGACCAAATGACTTGGGACTTGCTTGAGACTTGGACCAAAGGACTTGGAACTTACTTTAGACTTGGGACTTACTTTAGACTTGGACCAAATGACTAGAGTCACATGTCTGCTAAAAGACATTGAGGGAGTCCTACTTACTTGAGATGTTCTAAATTAAGTGCAGTAAGCAACATGTTTAGTGGCTTATTCCTTAATTAGAGGATGATACCTCCGTAAACGTTCAAAGTGTATTTATCTGTTTCAAATGATTAAATGTGATGAAAAGATTTGGCTCTGTCAATCAGATCTGAGGTGAAATCTAAAAGATTATAATTGAAAACAGCAACTAATTAAATAAATAAAGTTTCTGAACTAATTAAATAACATTGTCATTTTAACTTAGTTACCAACTGATGAATATTGACATGTTCTCACGGGTTTAACACTGTGAGAATTGCTCTATTAATTAAACCGTTGGGAATCATCAGCTCTACGTTGCTTCCTCTTCTGAATTTAGTTTTGACAATCAAGACAATCAACTTTAAACAATAAAAATATCAATCTTTATTCTTTGAGATAGCATATCAAAGATAAAACCTTAATCTATGATACCATAACAAATTACACAAGAACTATACAACAGTAAACAAAGTGTAACCCGATAACTTTCTCTGGATAAAAGACAATAGTTCTCTTGGTTTTTAATGTATTATCTCTTTCTGTATGTTTGTATGGAATATATTTTTGTTGTGACTTAAAAAGAGGCAGAAAATACACTCTTGGTTATTTTTGTTAGGAAAATATGTTTAAAATTTAGATGTAGTCTCTATAAAATATCCCTTGAGTTTGTATCAATGCACACATTTTTTCACAAATATTAACAAAAATTCACTCGCTTGCTGTAATATTATGGGTGTCAGGTAAGTTTTTTTTGGCACAAAACACCTCCAAGTGGTAGTAAAACATCCACCTGTGACAAAATGCATTAATCTTCTTCCGTTTTAACCATGGTCTATTTGCAGCATTGGTTGTAATTGTTAATAATCAACGTACAAATATGGACAACTCTTGCACTTTGGTGCTAGTTATAGTGCAGCCTAGCCAACAGGGTACAACATACTGTATGAACGCAGGCCACTAAAAACAAACACTGTCTAAAGCTAAAAGATCATCATAGTTAGAGACCTGCAACAAACCTCTGGAAGCCAACAGCTGGAATGAAAGTTGAATTTAACTGATTACACTTAACATACACATAAATACCTATTCATAAATCAACTCTATATACTGTATGTGCTTCTCTTTAGAACAGAAAAAATGACTTTTATTTGGTCGGAAAAAAAATGGACAAAACGGCTGCATGGGACAACAGTTGCACAGATTCCTCCACAACTCCCATCGTATACAATAATATTAGAGCATGAACAACAGCAATGAAAACACAATAGTAAATGAGCAATGTAAAATGCAAGGTACGACTGTATTACACAACATTGGCATTATATAGAAAGAGACAGGATGGGTTTGGCAAAAGGGGTTTTAAAAAAATCATAACACGACGTAAAAATGACAACGTGACTAATTTTTCCGAAAGCTGCTCCACACTGCCACTGCTTTCGTGTTTTTTTTTTTGATAATTATTTTGCAGTGCGGAGGTGTCAACAATATCTTTACTTTCTCCATGATACTATAAACCTAATCTAAATATCCCTACTTAACCCTAGTATCTATACAAAACTATACACGACACAAAGCAGACCAGGCCAGTGGCACTAAGAGTTACTCCTAGTTCAGAGCTAATGTGGTATCATCTGATATGCTGTACTTCATTTTGAATTATGCCATTTCTCCTCAGCTGGACAGCCCTGCATGGCTAAACCTGTCAATCCAACATCCTACAAAGCTATTCTGTACACAACAGGCTTTTTTTTTCCCTCTTATGGGCACTCTTTTTTCCATCATACTCATTGATTCTGATCAAAATCTTGTACATTGTTTCACTGATGATTTACTTGCATGGCTACTGCACTCCTGACAGTCAGTCAGCAATGAAACATGTATAGATTTACTTTTGTTTATCTATCTTGCATGGGTTATTGTAAACAATCCTGACTGTAGATTGCATTGTGCATTCAGGCAGATGGGGAAAACAACAAGATGAGTTCTGTACAGTATGTGGATCTGCAGGGAAGACATGATTTTGCTCTGAATTTTAATGATGGAAACAAAAAAAAAAAACAGCCCAAGGAAGTCAAATGTTGGGATTTACTTTGAATTGTGTGTCTTTGAACTTCCTGTGGTTACGTAGTTTTTTCGCTAAAATTCCTTCTAGGTCACAATAAAATTGGCTTCACAGCATGAGTGTGTGTTTGTGTGCATGTGGGCTTGTTCATGTAAACAGAATACATGTGCATGTGTGTGTTTTGCGCCTGGTTGTGTCCTGATATCGTATATTGGCTCTACATCTCGTGGGACAGGGCTTCGTGCTGAGCAGCCACTCCGTTGGCCTGCAGGGCGCCGGGCTGCTCCTCAGGCTGACCGTTGGCCTTCGGCTGAGCAGCAGGATGGTCAGATGGGTGGGAGCTGAAATGGGCGTTGGATTCGTTTAACCGGCGGACACGATACGTCTCATAATGGATGCTGCCTGTGATGTCCTTGATGTTCTGCATGTGTGTCCTGAAAGACAGAGGACAGAATAACAACACCAGTAAGTATAACTTTACAGCAAATGCCTACAAGCGAAGTACGTGTCCTTGTGTTATTTTATATGTTTTAGCCCTGTGGTTCCCAAAGTGGGTACCATAGTACGAGCCTTGGGTACTGCATGATTTGTTCATTTGAATACGGTACATTTTAACTTCACTAACTGGCCTACAGCTTTTTGTGAATGGTGGAAGCTAGCTATCCCACACTGGAAAGCCTCATCTGCAAGGAAAAGTTATCATATGTTGTGCCAAGGAAGCTCTTCAAGCATGTAAGAGAGCTAAATAAAAAAAACACAATCAACGAAAAACTAAAATGTTTTAATGTACCTTTGAACAAAAAATAAATACATTTAACCATTTAGCATGCTTCAGTTTTATTTAATGCCATTTTAACACAGCCATAGCAACATAACATGAGATTTTTCTCAGAGACTGAGTCAGTGTCTGTGGCTTAGATCTACTCTATTGAGTTACTTTATTGAGTGAAGAATATTGATGGCGCTTGAAATGAAGGACTTCTTAAACACATTTTTAGTTGCTGGAGGGACTCTATATTGCTTCCTGAAGCTCAAGAGCTCAAACTGGCTGAAAAGAGGATGGGAGCTCCTCGCTTTCTTAATCGTCCTTTCTGTAAAAAGTTGAGTCAAGGGCTTTTTTTTTTTTTTTTAAACTATTTTCCTTGCCATTGAAACGATGCTAGAGTTTATTCTTAGATCTACAGTTTAGGTGACCGTACCAGGCAGGAAAGTGAAAAGTTACAACACTGTCAACAAAAGTTTGGTACACTAATTCTAAAATCTGCTATTTGTTTTGACAGTTTGTTAACAATAAATATCCATGGTCATTTTATGCTGAAAAGCATGTGTAAAAAGAGTTTGGGGACCATTGTTTTAGCCTAAAGTCAGGCATAGATAAGACTCCTGTACTAACAAGCAGCTCAAATGCTAACATTTAATGTAGAAATGCCTCTTCTAACACTGTCTAGGGAAGCACTCGAGCCATCTAAAAGAATTTCATTAGTATTGATTTCACTAGGGAAGTGAAGCTTCATAGTCTCGGTGCTGTTTCCAATTCATTTCAAACAAATAAAGTGAGTTGCTTCTAATCTAGCAGGAGGCTCGGTCCATAACAGGCTTTTTATATCAGTCCCTATATCTCGTAAAATTCATACAATCAACTCTAGAGTGAGGATGGAAGCTCACCTGATGAGGAGGTCTCGCAGGTAAGCAAACTCACAGTGTGCAATATTCTCAACTGCAGGGAGAGAAAATAGGAAACATTAGTTGAATTATAACTCGAGAAAGACTCACAAAAACAATCTTGACTGTTAAGCTTGTATGCAGCAGTGAATATAAATTAAGCTAGACGTTACACACACGGGGAAAGATGCCCAACACATGAAACAGTTTGTAATGAGCCAACTAAATGTGAACCCTCTATTCTACCTGCCATTCCTCGAAGCACCACATAATGGCAGTGTTGCTCACAAGTCAAATGAAGGGCGTCCTCCAACATGACATCTCCAGCAATTTTTCTTAAGCCAAGATAACACACTCCTCCACTTTGGAGTAATTTAATACAACTCGGCTCTCCTCTATATTGGAGAACTTTAAGTGAGACGTTTTAACAAACTCCCCGTGACAAGCTGCTGGTGCCTCCAGTAGGGCTAACACGTGTTTGAATTATAGATTATGTCAAGAGTGTAAATGAAAAAAAGGAGGGCGCTATTTATGTAAAGCTTTGAAATCCATGGGCAGGAAATTAAATTCTCTTTGAAAGGAGGAGAGTGGAATAACTGCTGGGTCTGTGAGCGCTGATTAGTGGCGTCGAGGGAAGCCGCTACTAACTTGTAACGAGCTGCACTGCTGGTATCTCCACTTTCTCCCTATATACAGTACTGTATACATTTAAACGCATGCCTTACTCTGCTCCTTTTCCTCCTTCCATCTTTAATTCTTCCCCCAGCCCCTGAAATTCTCCACTCCAGCAGCCCAGCAGCTTCCTCTCTCCTCCTTCTCCATGTTCCCTCTGTGCCACCGTCTGGCTTTACTAGAATGGAGCCATTGTTCTTTTAGCCGGACAAGACGGCATTTGTCCCGCGGTCCGTGTACTTCACCTCTCTCACCCTGCCGTTCTGTGGCGTTAATTTCATAATGCCTGCTGAGAGAGCAGTAGTCACCTTCAAATTCAAACACTAAAAGGGTTCATGGTACTGCCTCGGAAATGTCATCTTTTCAGGGAGTACAGCTGCCTTAGTATGTAGGATAGGCCTAAGTAGGATCAATGTAATCATTCATTACAAGTAAAACAATAAAAATATATAGAGTTGCAAAAGGCAACATGTTTATTATCTTTTAAATCTTGAGATTGATTAGATAGATAGAGATAGATTGCTTCCTGCTCACTTGCCCACCCTGGAATCTTGTTATGCTGTTTTAATGAATTTTTTTAAAGCAGTGGTGGAACCAACTGAAACTTCTCCTGTGTGTAAAGCGTGTAGGTAAACTACGGAGGCCGACGCAAAAATGCGAATGACCCTGTCTAGAGCCAGTGTTTGGTTTGTCCTTTCTGGTCTACTGTAGAAACATGCCGACCGACTCCGAGAAGTAGATATAAACGGCTCATTCTAAGGTAACGAAAACACAATTCTTATTTTTAGGTGATTATACACTAAAGAAAACACACTTATAAATATTATATTCCATTTCCTCCAATAAGTCCCCCTAAATGCATCACGGTTTAAGTAAAAGTACCAATACATCAATGTAAAAATACTCCATTACAAGTAAAAGTACATACTGTAAGTCTTATCAGCTTAATATAACATATCAAAAGTAAAAGTACTTCCTGTAGCCCCTGTGACTGATAAATTATTGTTACATTATTAGATCAATATTAATGCATTCATGCATAAGCATCATAAACTGTTGTAGCTGGTTTAGGTGCAGCTAGTTTAAACTACAGTTTGGTAGTTTAGTCCAGTGGTTCTCAATCTAGGGGTCAGGCCTCCTCTAAATGGGCTTGTGAGATGATAATTGAGGATTTTTTTATTTCTCTAATCTTTGCTTTTTGTGAAATATTGGATAATTTTACCACTATGTGCATTGACCTTCGGTCAGTCATCTTTTTCAGTAAAGTACATTTTTGGAACGCCCTGCCAAACGGAAATAAAAATACAACCGGACCTGAAAACGTTAAATGAAACGGTGAAACACTGGCTGAAACTAAACCAAACTTGTGATCACTGATAATTGATTGGGAACATACATTTGTAAATTTATTGTAATGTACGATGTTGTATTATGTGATTTTATGTATGATAGAAGATATTATATATCTTTATTTTTTTCTTAAAAGCTTAACCAGGGACAAGGTCTGCAAATTAGCTATGGCTAGAAGTCCTATATACGTTGCATCGGTTGCACTTTAATTAAGTGTAACAATGCCTACATGTATTGTCCCTGTCAAATAAATTAATAAATAAATAAAATTTAAAAAAAAATTAAATAAAACCATCTGAGATATTTAGAAGGGAAATCAACAACTCACAACTAGGCATCTGAAATGTGACAAGGGGCCCCAGGTAGTCACTGCTTTTTTTTTTAAGCTTGCCATGTGTTTTAATGTAAAATCTGAAAAGTAACTATTAACTACAGCTGTCAGATAAATGTAGTGCAGTAAAAAGTACAATATTTCCCTCTGAGATGTAGTGAAGTAGAACTATAAAGTAGCAGAAAATAGAAATAGACAAGCAGCTTTCTGGATTCTACAGTGTGAATAATTTACAGGATATAAAAATGGTTTATTTTTAGTGAGATACTTATATTTTACAATGCCTTGCAGCACGGCCAATAAACTAGAGCTCAGTGTGCACCGAAGACGAGTGTGCTGAAGTGCATCCTGGGAAGGAAATTGTGTTTGTTTAACAGTGATAGTCCTTTCAAAGCCTCCTTCAGCTGACTTATTGTCCTTCAATCATACTTTCACTCCCTGTCCAGACAGATGTCCTCTCTCTCTCTCTCTCTCTCTCTCTCTCTCTCTCTCACACTCACACTCACACTCACACACACACACACACACACACACACACACACATATACACACAAACACCCATGGGTGATTTGAGGACATTGCTTGCTAAGAACCTCCTTGGCAGTGTGAGCATGCAGCACAGGCCAACGAATGTAAACTGTATCACAGTTGTTGCGTGTGAGGCAGTGTTATCCCAGAGGACACAGAAAGTCCTTGTAAATCTCTTCCTCCTGTCTTATACATGTCCCTAGTTACAGACTCAGAGAGACGCATGTAAACAAATGCCTGGTAGTCAAACAACAGATGGTTAAACCAGCTGGCCAGAGTTTAAAGCTGCAGTTCGTCAATTTCCACATGTTGAAAGTACACCAAAAAAAAGACAATCTGTCGTCTTCTTTGCGGAGCTGTTTCATCGTGTTGTTGCTGACACGTTGTGTCAACTGACCTGATGTGATTATATGATCTATCAGAGTGATAAAGCTAGATGGCCTTGGCACTGTCAACTGAACAGGTGTGACCCAGGTGTGAGTACGGTAAATGAGACGTTTTAGTGTTTGAACAAATTCCACCGTGCAGATGGACATTATAATATATCATTAGGTCAATCTGTAATATATAAATATAAGATTTTTTTAAAAACCTTAATAGATTTCAGCTTTAACTGATGCTGATCTGTGTTTAGACCATCAGGAAACATGCATTGTTCTGCCTGGTGAATCATTTTCTATCATCTGTTTGACAGGACAAGTAACCAGCTGTGCAATGTGATGTGTGTGTGTGTGTATGTGTGTGTGTGTGTGTGTGTCTTATTACCCTCTATGGTGCCCCATTTTGTTTTCCTTCCCAGAATCCTCTTTCCGTTCACCTGGTACTCCTGGTCACTGCCCACAACAGCAAAAGGGATCATCTCCTGTTGAGTGCACACATGCAAACACACACACACGCACGCACAAATGCACACGGTCACTGAAGCGATACCGCTGATTTGTTTTCAGGTCATGCTTTTGGTTGTTCGTCTTTGCTAGAACAAGATGCTGTAATTGCCTTGTTTTTTTTTTGTGACATTCGTGACTTTTAAGATTTCCCAAAGAAAATCAGAAAAGAATCAGAGACAAAAAAAGAAGAAAGGCTTGAATTTAAACCTGCAAAATACACATGTTGTGATTGCTATGTCAAGTGATGGAGCCACAGGAGGATCGCCTCTACTGAGCCGACGTACCCTGATTTTGTCATTGATCATCCTGTCGTCTGCGTCCTCGTCAAACTCTTTCTGAGGGTAAACATCGATCCCGTTGGCTCGCAGCTCTTCCCTAATCTGCACAAAGACAAGCACAATGACACAGAAACATTAACTCAAATTGGCTAAATTATATATAGTAACAGCACACAAAGTTATCTTATACAATAAATAGGGCTGTCAAAGTTAACGCAAATTCATTTTATCGCCACTAATTTCTTTAACGCATTAACACAATCAAACTTCCAGAGGTTGTAGCGCGATCAGTTTTAAAGCTAGAGAGAAGATACTGGTATCATATGAAAAGAAAGAAAACCTAAGGAATATAAATAACGCTCCAAACTTGTGCAAAATGTTGGCGAGGATAAACTGTCATGGCCATTTTCAAAGGGGTCCCTTGACCTCTGACCTCAAGATATGTGAATGAAAATGGGTTCTATGGGTACCCACGAGTCTCCCCTTTACAGACATGCCCACTTTATGATAATCACATGCAGTTTGAGGCAAGTCATAGTCAAGTCAGCACACTGACACACTGACAGCTGTTGTTGCCTGTTGGGCTTCAGTTTGCCATGTTATGATTTGAGCATATTTTTTATGCTAAATGCAATACCTGTGAGGGTTTCTGGAAAATATCTGTCATTGTTCTGTGTTGTTAATTGATTTCCAATAATAAATATATACATACATTTGCATAAAACAAACATATTTGCCCCACTCCCATGTTGATAAGAGTATTAAATACTTGACAAATCTCCCTTTAAGGTACATTTTGGACAGATAAAAAAATGTGATTAATTTGCAATCAATCACGATAAACTATGGACAATCATGCGATTAATCGCGACTAAATATGACAGCCCTATATAATAAATAATTAACCAACTAATTCAGTAAAATAATGGATATTTTACCACTCTAAAACAGTCTTTAAAGTCTTGGTAATCACATTTCAAACAGATCTTTCACAATTGCTGAATAATTACATATCATTACACAAAGGTTTCCGTAATGAGAACTGAAACGGAGACTGAAGAAAGGGAAGTCTGCCCGGCAAACAAAAACAATCAATCAGGCCCAAACCCCTTCATCCATCATCTCACCAACATCGAAGTCAGTCTCCATAACATGCAAATACCACTTCATGCTTGGACTGAATCCTGTTTACATACAAGTATTTAAGTTTGGGGTGGAGACTTGAATAGAAGCTGCTAGAGGACTTAAATAAACACTTGGGTATGTTATACTGGCTGGTGTTGACATTAAATGGTTCCTAATATCCTTGACACGGAGGAGTTAACATGGAGGTTAACCGCTCTTAAGGGAAAAAAAAAAAAAAAATACATCCAGACTGAGATATGGCTTATAAAATGGCCTCCTCTATTCTCCTTATATGTCTTTATAATGACTGAAATTCAGGCACGGACGCAGAAAAATAGACAGGCAAGCTTCTGGGAGAAATGTCCTTTTAATGAATGACTGTTCACTCCCGCAATTACTACTCCGACCATTTCCACTTGGTCCTTGATCAAACACTTCATTGTTTATCCTTGAAAGCTTTCTCAGGCTTACATTATAGGATGCAAACCAAGTGAAATTCTACAAAAAAAGCCACATCAACTGTCGGTTGGAGGAATGCAAACAGACACGCACAGCTGGACACACTGAGGCTGAACGTTTAATAGAAAAACCCCTCTTATTCTGTTTGCAAGTTGCTGCAGGGAAAAAAAACATTTGGCACGAGAGGCTTTTAGTCAATAATCTTCAGGGTCATACGGAGCATGTGCGGCCAACCAAAACAATCCAGCTACAAGCCCTGCGGCTTCCATTCTCTGCCAGGGCCTGGTCCAATCCCTGCTTTGTTCTTATTGGACGGTGTTGCAGGCATCAGGGGGAAAACGGTAGCCAAGACACCCATCGTGCTTCTCTAAAATGAATAAAGCTTTTAGGGAAGTCTGTAGTCCTGGAAAGACGGATGGAGATATAAAGGAAATGATGGAGGATGGCAGGTGCCGTGTCTGCCTCCTGTGGATTGAGAATTATCCTACAGAAACACACCGAGGAAGGGATGCAGCGGAGGCCGTTTAAGGCTCAAGCCAGGTGGAGCGAGAGTCTGCTGTAGCAGGGAAAGCCGTGATAAGGAGGTGACGTTACAAGGTTGAGGATTATCAGCCTGGGGAGTCTCATTGTGTGTTAGTTTGCTATGAATGACACCTCTCCCTAACATACAGCGTCCGAGCAAACTCTGGCAAATGGAGCACGAAAAATTGTCCAGATATCCACATTAATAAATTTAATAATCTAATAATACATTTAATTTTTTAGCAAATAACTTCTTTGAAATTTCTATAAAAAACTCCCTGAATCATTACATTTTTTTTTTTTTTTTTTTA
Organism: Sebastolobus alascanus; assembly: GCA_916701645.2. Lineage (NCBI taxonomy): Eukaryota > Metazoa > Chordata > Actinopteri > Perciformes > Sebastidae > Sebastolobus > Sebastolobus alascanus. The sequence goes on from CAKAOJ020000241.1 coordinate 176,002, forward strand.
AATAAAGGTTAAATATATATATATATAAAGGATTATGAATGGTGCATAACTTTAAATGTTGTGGCCGCAATGAATTGTGGAATGTTATTATCTCCTTTCCTTTGGTAAAGGAGGGTCCAGTGTATCCTTTGCTAAAGGAGATAATAAAGGAAGCATTGAAGAACCTTTCCTCAGTATTTAGAGGATTCAAACAGCTGTTATCATGGCTGCTACTTAGATACTTCCGGGTAATTACATTCAGTTAGGAGCAAAAAAGACAATTCGACCTCAGCCTTAGTCGGGACCTATAAGCGGTGGAACGAATGGTTGCTAGCATGGCTAAAAAAAATTAGCAGCACTAACTGTTAGGAGCTTTGGCTATCACAGACGTATCAAAACCAGGGAAATTACTTATGGAAACTGATGAATATAAATGCTACTTTCGAGCTCCTTTAATTCTGCTCATGTTTCAGAGAGGTCATGTTTTTTTCATGTAGGCTACCACACAGTGAAGTGGAGACCTCTCTGAACTTGCTGACTGGTACGATCACCCAGTAATTCACTAGTAATGATGGGCTAGCCTGCTCGGTTGGCAACCGGGAAGAAGTTCCCAATCTAAAAAAGAGCCAGACTGAAGAGTTGTGGAACGCCGCTCAGTAAATAAGTGCTTCAAATAAAGACTTCTTAAATGTTTCCGTCTGGACCGAGCACGACTGTCGAAGTGTTACAGATATAGAGATGATACAGTATTCCCCGGGATGGGTAGCCTACAATGTGGGTTTGCCCAGATGGCTTTTGTTTGTGGCGCCTGGCAGCTCTTCATGTGTTACCATATGTTGTGGTTGTGGATACGCATACACGCGTGTTTGTGAGGGGTAACCCGCCGACTGTTTAATAACTTACTCATCCTTTTATTTTAAGCTTAAAGACCTGCTGCAGGTTATTGCAGGTGTGATGGGAGGAGGAGAAAGCCACATGTGAAAACCAGCCTCACACACAAAATATTCTCTCATCCATCCAAACACACACACACACACACACACACACACACACACACACACTCCTCTCACCGTCTGTTTAAAGCAGTCCCTCTCCTCCAGGGTGAGCGTGTCGGCCTTGGCGATGACGGGGACGATGTTGACCACCTTGCTGAGACGCCTCATGAACTCCACATCCAGAGGCCTCAGACTGGAGGAAGATAGAGATGTCAGTTCATTTCATGCATACATGTCTGTAACTATGTGTGTTTGTTATTTGGATGCTCCAAATTAAGGTGTCCTGGTTTGAAACAAAAAAAGGGGAAACAACTCACAACACTGCAGATTTGTGCATCACTATATCTTAAATATTTTCCATTATTTTTTTCTCTGTGGCACAAAGAAATAATCTTCTACCACAGGGGTTCCCAAACTTTTCCATGCCAAGGACGCCCAAACAGCATTTACTTATGGCAGGGGTCCCTCTTTTGCAAGATGTCTTAAGAAGCCGTTGAGAGTACTACGGCAAAAAGATTAAATAAATATAATAAAACTTGGCATAGCAATTAAGATTCAGATATTTTATATATTATTATACATTATACATAGTATATTTATTATTATTATTGATATTAATAACAATAATAATAATACTTTATTATTAAATTTTATTTTGTATATACATACTTTTTTTTTTTTTAAGCTTTTTTTCCTCATCTTCTCTCCAATTGAAAATCACTGTTCTACTACTTGAAGTTGCGGGCATGTGAATTCCTTAAAATTAATGTAATGAAACACAATAACCACTAGAGGGCAATCATGGTCTATTCCATTACATTCAGTCCACCCTGATTTCTCATGTTGACACTCATCATACTGCATTAACATATGCTGCCGTTTCTTTCCTACACTCATTGAAACCATTGTCGTGTTACACTCTCCTACAGTAGGTGTGATTTCTGTGGAAGAGCTTGCACATTCATTTCAAGGGTTAATGGATAAAACAGTCAAATGCAGATCTTTGTTTGCCGTTGTCCCATTAGTCTCTAATATTCTGCTTTCGCTTAACTCAAAGCAAATTTGGACTAAAGTTTCTCCACATTTAATTTTTCTCCTGTAACAGCCTTTACTCTTATTGTTAGTGTTTTAGTCATTCATACCTTGCTTGTCATTTTTACTATTTTTAAGTGTTACTATTTATTAACTTCTCTTGCTTTTTATGTCTTTGTAAAGTACTTGGAACTTGTTTTTTAAAAGTGCTATATAAATAAAGTGTTTACTACTATTATTGTGCCTTGTGAAGCACAGATTAGCGCTCTCACTCTACACAGTTCTACTCTGCTGTTCTCTTCCCGTATGTTTCATATTTCTCTCTGCCCTCAGTGCTTTTTTTCCTGTCTCAACATTGCCTCCAGTTGCTCCTCCAGACAGACTCCCCTCATGCTGTCTGCTCTGCCCTCCAATTAGCCCCAGCCAAACCAGGCCAGCCCGGTTCAAAGACCCAGGGGCAGCTGGAGGAGGAGGAGAGGCCTGGCTGGCTCTCCATACAGTGACTGACAGCATGTCACCATGAACATAGGATGAAACACGAGGGAGCGTGTGTTACATGGAGCGAGACAGAGGGAAAGGAGAAACGGAGCTGCACAAAAGTAAAGAGAGATGACACAGTAAGCGGTGCATTCAACCAGACTTCACTACGTTTTTATGCATTTTTCATGCTGAGGGGACAACCGGCATGTGTCATATGCATGCAGAGAAGTAGGATAGCGAGAAATCAAAGGAAAATGGGTTGATGATCTCTCTGTGTGAATGTTTATCGAACATAAATTACATAACTGCATACATAAATAGTCTATGTGCAGATGCAGGGACGTACAAACTGGCATGTGAGCTGTGTCATACGCATGATCGAGCATACATGCACACTTTCATGTGTACACATGTATCTTTGCACATGCACATATGGACAATAAATAAGCATGCATGCACAGATGTCCACTTAAATGCCTGCGTGCATGTACAATCTTTCCTTTTTAATGTGGTCGTGTTTATATGAATTGAGAAGGATACCCTCGAAGTGCAGAGAACAGCACAGATAGCTCTCCCTTCCTTCCTTCTTTTATACACAGTAATGCATCAGAAACCAGCTCTGAGTTGATGAGAGTCAAAGTGCAGCCTTCTTTTTCTGAGGAGGACATGTTAAATGAGGTAACAACGAGATTGCCCAGAGGGGAAACAGCGTAGCTGCCTGACTCTGCCATTATCGGAAATGGCTGCCGATGCCATGAGCGTGTCCTGCTCCGCTGAGCGCCGTTCATCTATCTGAAACCACAGAAGCAACTTAAAAGCAAATTGCTGACGCGCAAATTACATTAGAGCCTCGATAAATACAAAGTGCTGTTTAAAGCGCTTCAGACGAAAAGACAATCGAAAAGCTATCTCCGATGATAGAGGCCTGTAGAGAGCTACCAGGGAAGTTCTGTCATCGTTTTCCTGCCCGTCATTCTTGGACTGTGGTCGCATGGCAGAGGCGTCCAAAGGGCTTCTGGCGCTGTGTCTGCATAAATGGTTACAGGCCCTAACTTAAACCTGGCGTTACTGTGTGAAATGAAAAAGGGAAAATAAGCAAAAGGAAAATAATAGAGAACAATTTTAGAGTTTTTAAGATTTCTTCCAGCACTTTTTCCCCCCAATAATCCGGCTAAAATCAACAGGAGGACAACAAAGCTTGTCCAGCACAAATTAAAGTGTTTATTTAAGGTTCAAACTCATTTTGGGGTGCATAGAAAATGTGATTGCAAGCATGTGCTGTATGTTGCCTATTCTAAGTCTCATATAACATATGCACCCATACAACACATACATACAAATTGAGTCTTTTAACATACATTCATCTCTATGCCAGCAGGTCACACCAGTAGCTCCAAGAGACGCCTCCTTTGTTCTGCTACCTACTGTACAACTCTCTGGTTGGCTGTAAGGAAGACACCACTTCCTGACAGATGTCTGCATCTGTGTTTTCATGTATTCATGAACAAGTTTCAGTCAAGTGTGCATGTCTGGGATGTTTATGTGTGTGTGTATAGTAACACTTTGAATATATATAGCCTGCTACAACGTTTTAGTGTCCATTATACTGTGTCCTTCCCTTAACACTGTTATTGTTTTATTGGTTTATTCGTGTTTGGCTGTTTATAACAAAGTCATTTTCGATAAATTTTGAGGTAAATATTGGGGTAATTTGGCAGTAATTCCAAAGAAATTTCAAATAGGTTACTTGCTAATTATCACCTAATTACCATGAAATTTGCGAACCTGTAAAATGAAGTGTCACCGGCTGTTTTTATCTTTTTGAGTATTTATTTTATCTTTGTAAGGTGTCCTTGGGTGTCATGAAAGGCGCCACCAAATAAAATGTATTATTATTATTATTATTATTATTATTAACGTTATAGCGTATTGGAGCTGAGAGCGGGAAGCAACACAGATTGACAATGAAAGAGAGAGAGAGGTGAGCGGTCTGCACGTTGTTGAACATGGCTGAACTGAGCAGCTGTAAGTTGTGACACAAACCCATTCAGGGCATCCACACAAGTGGAGTCATGCAAGTGTTAGCATGCCTACTGCCTACTTGAGTCCACTACACGCTCTGCTTTACATGAACAGGGAGGATACACACACACATTCTCTGAAGCTGCAGCTGTGGCGACGTGAGCAGATGATGAGGGGGTCTGTCAAACAGCGGGACACACAGACACACATGTCATCCCCCACTCATAGAGAGAGCGTTTAAAGTGGACAACTGTTGAGTTGCCGGTGCACACAAATGTGAAGCCGTCATGGAGATATGCGCTCAGATGGTTAGTGAGTGAGTGTTTACAGTTGGTGCGCTTTTATCTGCATGTGTGTACAATACAATACTCCTTTCAAGACTCCTCTTATCAACTATAATTATAACTATAATAGTGTGTATTGAGCCTTGCTGTGTGCCCTCCATGACCCTCAGTGCACATAAGGACAGACCAATCATCGCTGTTACATCGAACAAATTACAGTCGACTCGGAGGGAAAAAAGGAGCCTAATCACTGACAAAGCAGCAGGAGAAATGTGGTTTGTGTCATCTTTGCAGCGGTAAAGTGCGCCGACACAAACGCCACGTTAAGTGAAGCAATCAGCCGCCACCTTGGTGTTTAAAAAAAAAAAGGCTTGTGCTCTGCCAAGACGCTGTAGGGACACTTTGGAAGTTTATTCCTGCAGAACCTTTCTTCGATTCATTCACTCGGACAAATCTTGTGCCAAATTACAGCATCGTTACTGTTACAATCTCTCGCAACCTCGGTCTGTTTGCATCATTTACACCAAGGACAATCTTTTTCTGACCACGGCCATGTCAGGCTCCAGCAGGAGTGGATCTGTGAACCATTTGGTGTCCCATCTCTCTGTTTAACAACACGTTCCAAATGAATAATGGAGGCACTGAATCAATAATGAAATCCAGATCTCTGATGCGGCCCCCTTTTACAAATTAAATTCAGCGGAAAAACACTCAGGCGTAATGATTCACTAGATTGAGTCATGTTGGCACCAAGGTTATCATAGTTTGGAATTTTTTGTTTAGTTTTAGTTAGTTTTCAGAGTGTTTTTGAAAGTTTAAGTTTAGTTTCAGTTTACCAGGAAGGTTTAGTTTTAGTTTTTATATATTTAGTTTTAGTTTAGGTATAAAGTTTAGGTATAATGTCTCAGAAGTATGTAGCTATATACATACAAAATACATGGTTAGAGAACTGTGTAGGAATGGCCATAATGTTCATGTTTAATCTTCGCGCTAATTTAGTGGGGCATTTGCTGCACAGGACCATCTCCTGGAAGGTCAAGTCCGTTCAAGTTCTGTGGTTCAATGTCACGAGAGTTGACGGATATTCATGTTGTCTCCTTTTTTCGGTAGTGAAAAATTAATTTATGTTAATTTTTATTTTATATCATTTTATCATTTTTTTAATCAGATAATATCTTATCAGTTTAGTTATTATTTAGTTTCAGTTTATTTTTCACTGCTTATTTTCATTTTAGTCTCAGTTTTACTTTACTATAATAACCCAACCCAACTTGGCAGATTGAGGAAAGTTGGAAAGTTTAGTGGTAAATACATTAATTAGTAAGCCATTAATCAACATACTCTAGTAAAATATTAGCAAATTGTATACAGTATATGTCTAATATTGCCTCAACCACTACAATTTCTCCTAATCAAGATAAGAAGGCACACTCTGCATCCTGATAATCGTTTCCCCGTCTCTCTACCTCTCTCAACTATGAGAACTGTAGAGTCTAATTTCGTTGTGAAATTGGACTCTTCGAGTGATATTCAGTGTCTGTGAGGAGAGAATGAGTTCCACATGTGGTCAGTAAAGACAGAGCTGATAAAGAAAAGCTGGAGAAGGATGTGGTTAAAGAGCTGTGGACAGACAACGGGGTCAGGGGAGATTCCCAGAAGGCCTGACTGGTCTCTGCAGCTGTGGGAGAAATTGGTGGAATGAGCTCTTAGTCACAAGGCTCTTTAATATGTGATCTTACCAGTGGCCTGTGGGGGGTATGAAGTATATGCAGCAGTGCACCCTGGAGTCTGGGATCCTCTTCTTCCTGTTGATGTGGATCTCCTCCTGCAGGTAGGCTTCATACTGGTCGTTGATGAACTTCATGATGGGCTGCCAGCTGACAGGAAACAGGAAGGAGAAGCTAACTTTGTATCAGATCACAGTCAAAACCTCTGTACAGTTATTCAAGTATAAGGGATAATGTACAGCGAGCGGCTCATTATTGCAAATTAACCCCTACAGGGTGAGCAGCAGGACTTGAATCACCCTGAAGGGGTTCATTTAGCAATAACGACCCGCTCGCTGTACATTATCCTGCATTATTACACAGCTACTCACTAAGGAAATAAATAATTTGACAAAAAATATTGATTTAAAATGATTTTATTGATTTGAAGGTTATTTTATTGCTTCTGCTTAAAAAATAGTCTGTAACTCATAGCAGCCAGTCTGCTATAAAAAAAATAACAGAACGTAGAGCGCCGTAACTGAGCAATCAGAATCGAGTATTCAACAAAGCCGTGTAATAAGCTACGACAGTAACTGAAGAATTATAGTGATGAACAATGTGGATTCATGCAGAGTCATGTTCTGCAAGACAAGCATTTTATATTGCTTTTATATTATATCAATATTCGGTAACACTTAATTTTACAGGTCCGCAAATTTCATGGTAATTAGGTGATAATTAGCAAGTAATCTATTTGAAATTTCTTTGGAATTACTACCAAATTATCCCAATATTTACCTCAAAATGTATTGATAATTACTTTATTATAAACATTATCTAATATTTATATTCCACTATTTCCCAATAGCTGGTAATTTATTTAATACATTTCCAGGAAAAGAATACAAAGTTAATTGATATGCTTTATTTCCATGTCTGCTGGTAAATAGATAATAATTAGCAACTTACTTGTAATTTCTTAAAAAACTCCATGAATCATTACATTAGCTACCAGGTTACATTTGTGTCGACAATAAGTCACAACGGTGAGATTTGTGCCTGATCAGAAGTGTCTTCTACTAGTTTTGGTTTTCCACCTCCGATGAAGAGCAGCGCACAGCTGCTTCTTAAGCCTGAGGGCCCTATTTTAACCATTATATGCTATTTTAGCATATAATTATTAAATAATGTTTAAAATAAAGTACCTTAACATGAAATTTGCAGACCTGTAAAATGAATTGTTACCATATATTCTATATAAAATAATAAAATTGTCATGTTATTTAGATAAAACACTGAACTTTGGCTTTGATAACCATTCAGAATGATCCATACATATGCAATCATGGAAATGACTTTAGTAACAGGTAAAGTAACCTCAGCTCACCAGTTTTCGTTGTTGATCTGATCCCCGAAGCCCGGAGTGTCAATTACTGTCAGCTTCATTCTCACTCCTTTCTCCTCAATATCTACACAAAGAAAGGATATTTAATTTGTATTTCTTTTGGACACAGAAAGCAACACATAATATAGTATGACAGAGCAGCAGAAAACACAACTTAATAATAATAATACTATCAATATTTCAGCTGTAGGATACTAAACATGAACACTGGCCGACCGTGACTGATGGACTTGATCTCGATGGTCTTGGGGATCCTCTCCTCCGGGTGCGGCTGCACTGACTTGCGGCTCACCTTGGATTTGAACAGGGTGTTCATCAGGGTGGACTTCCCCAGGCCGCTTTGCCCTGATCAGGAAAACACACACACACATGTACCAGTTAGAGAAACTGGGAACACATTCAGTTGTGGTTTTAACCCCAGACAATAGTCTCATTCAACTCTAACACAAGAGTTTCTTTTTAGGCTTTTTCCTCACAAAACCAGTGAGACTGAATATGCACATGACATCATCGCTAACGTATGGATTGTAATGTGAGTGTGTGTGTGTGCATGTGCGTCCAGAGACCATGAGCATAGCAGGACAGCTGCAGGGTCAGACAGGCCAGCTGTGGAGGCCAAGAGGACAGATGTATTGTATAGACCACACACGGACACAAAAATGTCTACTATCGTGAGCAAATATTCAAAAGCCATGTTTAACTTTCACTACATTCAGACAAGTAAGACGAGTCTACAGGGTGAAAACTTGACTTTACAGTGTGACTTTATACATTCATGACATTTCTTGTTTGTTTAATCCTTGGAAACACATATATTGTGCTTCCTACATCAGGGCTCAACAATAAGGATCGCCCGCTTGTCCGGGGAAAGTAAAATGCTACATTGGGCTACTAAATCTAGCAACTCACTTGCCCGATCAGGCATGGGGATAAAAAAATAATCAAACACATTGTTTTTTCTAAGTAGTAGCTAAGGAGTGAGCCATCTCGCTCCAAGTTACACATGAGCAGTGAGAAAATGGTGTCGGGTAAAGACAAAGTTTATGAGCTGAAGCGCAAGCGAGCATTTCAATTATTCTGTAAACAGGAGTTTAGGTGGGTGGTGTTGGAGGATGTGGGCGAAACTTCAAATTAATTTACTTAAACCTGCAGTAGGCAGAATATTTTTGGCATCATTGGGTACAAATTCCATAATAACCTTTCAGCATATTGTAATTCACGTGTTCTGAGAGAAAACTAGACTTCTGCAGCTCCTCACGGCTCTGTTTTCAGGCTTTAAAAAAATCTAGCTCGTGACGGGAGACTTTGGCCAATCACAGGTCATTTCAGAGAGAGAGCGTTCCTATTGGCTGTGCAACGGCCGATGGGCGGTGCTTGGTATTTCCTCAACTGATCTCAACATGGATGCCGGGTCACAAACTTTCTCATTTTACAGCTAAACAGTACACTACAAGATGTTTCTGAAAACATTTGAGGCGAGAAATAGGCATTACAGTAACAGAATATTGATTCATATTTGATCAGCGCTGCCTAGTTTGACCGTAATCGGAGTTCGCGAGTGATTGACAGCTGCTCAGAGATGGCAGGCTCCAGCTCGGCTCTGATTGGTTGTTTTCCTCCAGACTGTGAAATCTTGCAGATACCATCAGGAGCACCAGAGGACACCGGAGGACAAAGAGGCACATGATTTTTTTTTTCAGATTACCTGTCTCATGCACTACTGTCAGGCTATAGTGACCGTTTTACAAAAATAACTTTTTTTTAATCATATTTGCTCCGTTTCTACCCACTGCAGCTTTAAATGAAGATTAAACAGGAAAATTAACTTTGGTCTTTCTTGTCATTTAACCACTAATAAATAAAACAATTTGTAAAGGGGCAAGTACAAATTTACTTTGGGCAAGTAGATTTCTGACCCACTTGCTGGGCAAGAAAACATAAACGTTGAACCCTGTTCTTGTTCCAAACAATTACTGTAGATGCAGTGGACAAACAATTAATATATTTGTAATAAAAGTCTGTAATTGATTTTAGTGTTTGTTTTGAAATATTAAGAAACTTTCAAAAATGTAATTCTTTGTGACTGAATAATTCTTGCATAAAAGGGATATACACGCATATGTATGCACACACATACACACACCAACTCTCGGGCCTGTTTCATTTCCCTCCACATTTCTCTGTCGCCCTCCGCTCACAGCTCCTGTGGGCATCCAGCGTGGCGTGTGGAGCGTTGCCAAGCTGCCAGGCCCTCTGTGACACCTAGGGCGCCCTTTTCCACCACCACCTCTCTCCGTCTCTTAGTCTTTGTTACACACATGCTCTTTCACACACACTCTACACTCAGTTGCTCATATTCACACACACTCACACATCTTCTCATTTTCTCTCACACACACACACTGAGACACCCTAACTGCCCTCTCTGCGTGGTGGAAATCAAAAGGTCAGCTGGCTGAGGGCAGGGATTAGGCAAATGCATCTCATAGAGGAGACCATAGTGGACACGTCCGAGACTACAGCTGCTCTGACCTTTCACGTCGTCACTCGACACCAACTTTATTAGAATCACATAGGATGCTCTAGTTTTTATACTTTCATCCAGTTATCCTGACATTCTTCATTCTTTCATTTACATAAGCAACTAGGAATCTAACAAAGTTCAGGCAAAGAAAGCTCAACAAACCTACAGCGAAACATAGGTATCTGACTCATACTTGCCAACCCTCCCAATTTTCCCAGGAGACTCCCTTTTTTCATTCCCCTCTCCCGGTTTCCTCCCGGGGTCACAATTCTCCCGTATTTCTCCCGATTTATGGCAAATTTTCACACTTTTTTTTCCTTTTCGTTAAGTTAGCCTGTTTCTGGAACTGAGCAGTGTGTATAATCCCTACTGTTTCCACCCGGACGACAATAGAGCTACACCAACTGTCGTTTCCCGACTGAAGAGAGCAGTCTATACTCGCGACACAGTGCAGTTTGGGCTCATGTTTAAGCTGCGCGGTCCACAGCGTGTAGCGCCCAAAGTTGAGCTTTGCCCGACGCAGCGAAAAGCCGTAGTGGTGCGGCGCAAGCCGTTGGAAATAACGTGGTGCAGAGCGCATTGGGGTGCCGTTGTCGCGTTGTGTCTGAAAGGACCTTCAGTGAGTGAGAGAAGGAAATGGAGAGAACTAAGAGAAAGAAATACTCAAGCAGGAGCAAAAATAAATAAAAACGGATGAATATTAGTTTATGCCAGAGATTCACACGGCAAGTTCACACCAGAGGGGCGAATTATTCTGTTTTCTTTCCTGGGAGTTAAAGGTAAAATCAAACGCTTAATATAAAAATGCTGTTGCAGTGTACTTATTATTTTGTTATTTTCTCTCTTTTAAAGTCACCAGAATGCAGGAAACAAAGTCTCTGAAACTAAAATGTTCAAACTCAAAGACGCCCCACTTTGGTTTTGAAATGCTCCCTTTTTTTAAGGTCTTGAGGTTGGCAAGTATGATCTGACTGCTTACTTCAATCTCATGCAACCCTGCGTCTGAGGAGTAGCAAAAGGAAGTCAAACCAGGTGCAAAAGGCAGGTCAACGCTGGCCTTACAGAGAGAAATAGGACTCCAGTGAGGTGTTGGGCAATTATCTGCCGACGCATTACCCAAAAGAACTTGACACTATATCAAAGCTCCCTCTGGCAAATAAAAATCACTTTGCACAGGTTTAAACTCATCATTGTTCTTTTCTATTGTAAACGTTTACTGTATTCTACTCCGGTGTGCACAGAGTATCATTTCACAACACGTCTCACGACACAAGTTTCATTTATCCCCGAGGTGACGGAGCACTACAAGTGGATACATGTTGGCGTTGCGTAGAAATGTGCAGTTAGATAGTGTGTGCATCAGTTAGATAGACAGAACATTCACTCCACTTTCTCACTCCACTTTCACTTCATTCCCCAACGTCTATAAATCAATATGCCTCTTTTGATAAACAGTATCAGTCCTCCTTGGAGTTGTGCTGACATGCCATCTATCTAGCTTTGTGCATATAACACTTCCCTGCAGGGCCTGAAATCAGACTGACTGCTTTCTATGCCAACATGATCCAAACACAAACACCAAGGCTTAAAAATCCAATCAGGTTGTAGCTGAGGCTATTCAACGTATTCTTGTTGAGTAATCTGTATCTCAGTGTGTGATAAATTAAACACATTTTGACATTCCTTTCTCTGAAGACAACACGTGCATATGTTCTTGCCTGCATGCATGTACACAGGTGCATTCAAGGATAATTATGTGTGCACAGGTTCGAGATGCGGTGGGATCTACAGTAACTGGCGGCGCGGCGCTGCTCTCCGAGGAAGTGTGAGCAGAGTAATCGCCATCATTGTGCCACTTTCTCAGCCCGACAGCCTCCTTTTGTCCTCTCAAGTGTGTTTGTTTGTTGACACACAAAGAAAAGAGCTGGTTCAGGAAGGCACCATGACTCTTAACTAAACAACCGAAGTAGAACCACATACATGCATCAAAAGACAGCTGAGGAGAAGCTTCATGATGAAAAGAAAAAACAATAGAAAGGTATTTTCTATGTCAGAGAATCTGCAAACTAAGCAGGCTGCGTATGACAACCTGCTTTCTGTGCTTTGTTCTGCATTTTGTGTCTCTGCGGCCTAAATCGAAAACGTTATGAATGGTTACCTTCTGATCTTTTCTGCTGAATTCAGTACTGAGTCAATAACTGCATTTGGAAGCAATTACAGCCTCAAGTCTTCTCGGGATACATCTGTGTCAGTTTAGACTTTAAATCTAACATGAAGACATAATCAACGTCAAGGTCGGGCTGGATGGGAACAGTTAAGCTAATCTTTACATCATACCGCACATTTTCAGTTGTATTCATACAGTGTGGTGGCGTCCAACCGTTTCTCACAAAAAAATATATTTTTATAGGCAATTATTTAGCATTAGCAGCACACGTTTTCAGCCTTTAACAGTTTCATTCTCCCCCGCAATACCTACTCATGGCAACGAAAGCATAATTAAGTGAAGGTATATTGCAAATTAGATGCATACGAACGTAATTTTTGGGAGGCAAGGTCAGGGTTAACAACAAAACACTACAAGGGCAAGAAAAGTCAAGGGGACTGAACTCTTCCTGAAGGGCCTCGACACTGTGATGAGAGCAAGAACATGCAGCAAAGATCCTGCCCATGTAGCTGTTGTTCTGGTTGTGTTTGGTGTTATTTCTGCATGGACTCAAGTTGCAGGTGAACTGTGAAACGTTTGGACTGTTTTTGTTAAAAGTTGAATTAAATGTGTGAATGTCAGACTCACCCACAACCATGATGTTGAGCTCGAAGCCCTGCTTCATGGCCTTCCTCCTCATCTGCTCCAGGATGGCGTCGATGCCCACATAGCTGAAGTCGCTGCTGTGGCTCTTATCCCCTTTACCCTGGGGGTTTGGGTGGTGGGGCTTGGCGGACTCCGACATGTTGCTGTGGCTCAGACTGACCTCTGACCCTGAGGGAAAGAGACGGAAATAAAAAGAGATGTTAGACTTATATGGTATCTACGATATACAAGCATAAAGCGTGATTTGTAAGCAGTGAAGTGTACAAATGTTGTCATAAAAAGTGACTTAAAAAAGCAACTGCAAGACTCAGTACACATAAAATCATATTAACTGCAGAGAAGATCAAGTTCAGTGTGAAGATACTGATCTGAGCAGCTCATTTCCTGTGTGAAACCGGATACACCAGACTTTAAATTCACATTTATGAGCACCCGCCTTTGTACAAGACAACACTGAAAGGTGATAATCTGTCATTTACACCAACTGCCAAAAACCCAACTAATGCAAGCAGGGAGACACATGTGCACACATGTGCAGATGTAACATAAAATAACAAGACAAACTTTCCCATAACTCTTCAATAAAGAATTATTGTTTCCCCAGTGCATCTTACTCAAGTGCATACTGTACACTAAGCTGTAAAACTTATCAGTAAATCACATGGGAACAGGCACACATCTGCTCCCTAATGTTGCATGTCGATTACCTCGTGCTACTAGCACAGCCCACAAGACAAATTCGGACTTTTCAGAAACCTTTCAGTAACCAAAGTGAAACCGAACATCTGTAAATTAGTTCATAATCCTAAAAGAATTAGGGAGACAAAATGAACAGACCTCGTCGGGAGAAAGCGCTGCCAACTACAAATCACGGCTTACCTCACTTTAAGGAGGATCGATTGTTGTGTAGAAGACGAAGGCTGCGTGCCAACAGCTCGGCTCTGCCAAATGTGCTAGTGTGCGCTTGCAGCAGCAGAGACTCTTCATGTAGGAGGAGACAACATTTCCTGTGCTGTGCTGTGTGACAGAAACTTGTGGTATTGTCTGTGTGAGGTTTGCAGTCACAGACACTACAAACCACAGACGCATATACCTGAAGCTGAGTGGAGACAGCCGTCCTGACTACATGCAGGTACGGCACACTGTAGCTGTCTGATTTGGGTTGATTATGATTTCTCATATGGCACCAGCATCTGTAAGAACAGAGAAGCCTTTGTGCTTTTGCTTCGTCTGTCTGACATTATAAACACAGCGACAGCCATGCCTGTACCATCTTTTTGCAACATCATAATGATAAGAATATAAATGCAGCACAAATAACAGTGGAAAATTTTGTGATGTGCTCAGAGTTTTGCCTTCCTGGGATGAGACGGAAAGTGTGAGCTGGAGGAGACGGTGGGAGGTTGTGAGCGTTCACTGCAACTATGAATTACAGACTTTCCAAAAGAAAAAATAAAGTCCTCCTTTGGCTCTCTGTGGCTTTGTCCTGGGAAAGGTGTTGCTAATAACCACTATGTGCAGCCCACAGTGGGTGCTTTTAATTTAAGGGTACAACTGGGACCACCTGTCTCACAGGAAACAGAAACACACATTTACACACTGAGGGAGACACTGAGAAACGTTGATGGTACATCTTAAAAGATTCAGTTAAACCAACTCTTAATTAAACAACGCGTGTGTACGCTAGGATCATAGCCTTTTCTGCTTCACACATCACACGTTTTTGCACAATCTCACCCTCTTACACACTTGCACACCTTACAGTAAAAATCCAAAGTCATGGGAGTATTGATGAGTCAGCTCTGAACTCAACACCCTTTTCTTCTCCTCCAAGCTACAATTTTGGAACATAAGGACGGTACCACACCTTAAACAGTCTCTAAAGCAGGCCTATTAAATTGGCGGCCCATGGGCCGAATGCGGCCCTATAACAAACTCAATTCGGCCCTTTGATTATTTATAAATATGAAAAAGAGTATTAAACCCTCTGACCCGACATTACTGTCTTTAAGAGACTGGGCTCAGTCTTAAAGCTAGAGTGAAGATACTGGTATCATATGAAACTAGAAAATGTAAAACGGAATCCAGTGGTAGCCTACCGACCATCGTGAGGGAGGCTAAATAACTAATAAATAAATAAAGCTCCAAACTTTGGCAAGGGAAAACTGGCATGGTGATATTAAAAGGGGTCTCTGACCTCTGACCTCCAGATATGTGAATGGAAATTGGTTTTATGGGTACCCACAAGTCTCCCCTTTACAGACATGCCCACTTTATGATAATCACATGCAGTTTTTTGCATGCAGAATAAATATATTTTTTCAAATCTGGCCCTTCTAAAAAAAAAGTAATTGAATTGGCCTGCTCTATAGTTTCCGTCAGTCTTTCCAACTTTCCATTGTCAGACAGTCTACTGGTTAAAGCTGCAGTGGATAGAAATGGAGCAAATATGATTAAAAAAAGTTATTTTATAAAACTGTCACTATTATATATATCCTGACCGTAGTGCATGAGACAGGTAATCTGAAAAAAAAATCATGTTCCTCTGTGTCCTCCAGTGCTCCTAATGGCATCTGCAAGATTTCACAGACCGGAGGTAAACAACCAATCAGAGCTGAGCTGGAGCCTGCGGTCTCTGAGCAGCTGTCAATCACTCACATACTCTGATCAAACGGTCAAACTAGGCAGCGCTGTTCAAATATGAATCAATATTATGTTACTGTAATGCCTATTTCTACCTCAAATGTTTTCAGAAACATCTTGTAGTGTACTGTTTAGCTGTAAAATGAGAAAGTTTGTGACCCGGCTGCCATGTTGAGATCAGTTGAGGAAATACCAAGCACCGCCCACCAGCCGGAGCACAGCCAATAGGAACGCTCTCTCTGAAATGACCTGTGATTGGCCAAAGTCTCCCATTACGGGCTAGATTTCTAAAAGCCTGAAAACAGAGCCATGAGGAGGAGCAGAAGTCTAGTTTTCTCTCAGAACACTTGAATTACAACATGCTGAGAGGTTATTATGGATTTTTTGCCCAATGATGCCAAAAACATTCTGCCTACTGCAGGTTTAACTGATGAACTGTGCTGTGATACCACATGTGGCATGAACTCAACAAATCAATCGCTAAAATCTTGGGGGAATAAGAAAAATCCATCCCCCCTGTGTCCATCGTCAGTCAGTAAATGATCAAGATTTAGTTTTTGCACAATAACTTCCACAACCAAGGAAGCAATTTCCCTTTATGATAGGACATTCATTTTATCAGTAAAAAAAAAAGAAGAAAATCCTGACATTCAGGAGTACATGCTGTAACGTGAACCTCCCGTTAATACCTCATCACGGTGGACTAAAGCTGATTTAGTGCTGCGTCGCTGTCCTCAAGAAACCCGACACAGAAATGCAGCGTCTTGGAAAGTGATCCTGAGGTATTTGGATCGATTTATCTTTAGCCTGCGAGATGTTTGCAAATGTTTGCATAGAATCATTTGGCTAACCCTGCACTGAACTCCATCTACCGATTGCATCAGTAGCCTCTTGAATGGCAGAATGCAGATTAGCTCTAATGACATACTCCAGGTCTGCAGCCAAACTGCCTCCTGGGCACCGTGACAATGCCAGCCCCGGGGCCATCTGCTGGCTCAATGGCTGCTCTCTAAGAATAGACAAACAGTCAAACTGTAACAGAGGCAAAAACACAGGCGTAGTAACAAGAACACATGCAACGGAAAAAGGAAGAACAAAACGGCGGTGCCAGGAGAGACAAAAAAGTTACCCAGCCTGCTTAAATATTCACTTTTCTTTCCGGTAGAGCACTTTCATTTTCATCAACACTACGTCCTAATGATTTCCTCCTCAGGGCCGTGGATGAGCTGGCCATTAGCAATAGTCTTTCACTGCAGCTTTACATCATTATTTATGCGCCTCAGAGTGACATTTTACATCCACGACAAAGTGTTTCTTCATGAGTCACATCTGCATTTGAGCGTTATGATGTTCCACAAGAGAAAGCGTTGATCACCTTTGCCACGGCGAGCTACATTTCTGGATGAGTAACCTCATTACAGACGTACAGTATGACTCAGATCAGTGGCCTCGACCGTTGAATCTTAAATCAAACGAGACGGACCCAAAGGGCGCATCAAAATAGAACGACGTATCAGACGCGTGAGACTTCACAGGAGTAAACTTCCTTCGAAGAGCGGCGTTTTATTTAATTTAACTTCTTTTAGAATTGATTTTAAGGTTCTTTTACTCACTTACAAAGCAAT
Source organism: Sebastolobus alascanus (assembly GCA_916701645.2). Classification (NCBI taxonomy): domain Eukaryota; kingdom Metazoa; phylum Chordata; class Actinopteri; order Perciformes; family Sebastidae; genus Sebastolobus; species Sebastolobus alascanus. The sequence goes on from CAKAOJ020000241.1 coordinate 193,512, forward strand.
TAATGATGTAGCACCTTCTTACATCTCAGACTTTTTAACTACTTATCAACCAACAGGAGCCTTTAGGTCCTCTGGTGCTAGCTACTATGCTCCTAGACTCAGGAACAAATAAAGTTATTATTGTAGCGTCGTCTGATCAAAAAAAATCGACACTTTGTATGTCCACAAGAAGAAGCAAGCTTGACAAACACATCTCCAAGGTGAGTTTTAACTGTTTACTGAAGTAGAAAACAGTAAAAACACATATTTAACTAGGTCAAAAAAATATTGCGCTCCGTAGACATCTTTCTGACAAACTGACTCATAAAAATGCGAATCTGACGTCATTTATTTATCTACAGGGGCGCTACATATATAAATTATAACAAAACATATGCAGTTCCTAAATGAGAAAAAATAACATTTTACATTCTTCAAAGTATATTCTTATATTCTTTATATTCTTTTATTACACGGCTGTGTTGAATACTCGATTCTGATTGGTCAATCAATGCTTCTTAAGATATGGCTCTTACAATTATTATTATATTATTATTATTATTTAACTGAGGCCAAGAAAGCCACAGTGAGTCGGTGGTGTGCACAGTTCACTCAAATGAAACAGGTGCATCAATGACCCCAAACTGCTCAATGAGAAAACACATAAAAACTTTGGCCTCATATGACCTGCTGCTCTAATCTCCCTTCATCAACACACAGCCTCCAAATGAAAACAACTTTATTAAACTGCAGACAGATGTTATGTGAAGATTGCTTCCAATAAATACACTACTGTAGGCAGAGGAATTTATATACTTTTTTTGCCTTGTGACAAGCAAAAACGGTATTTTAGGATTAGCTGATTTTTAGAGCTTTGTTTAATGAATGGAGATGAGTTCAGGCGTTTTTCTTTGCATGAATGGATAGATCCCATCAAAGAGACGACTCCACTCCTTCATCTTCAGATGAGAGCACTTATGGTGGAATGAGGGCTGTTTCAAGTTCTATCATTGCCATTTATATATGTATCCTTACATTTCTGAAGATGACACTGTGCTTTTCATTCATGGCTTTCAGTGTATTAATACTATCTGAAAGACAGGAGCATCGGTGTTGTCTTATTGGTGCTTGTATTTCCCTCATATAGACACTATGAAAAATGAGTTTCTGTCGTGTGTCTCATCTGCGTTAAGGTAGATTTTTGGTTTCCTGTTTGTCACTGAGGGCTTCACAGCAGACGAAACCACAGCTTTTACATCCGCATTAGTCTGACTCACAGGATGTACACTGTGAGTATTAGCCTGCCATTGTACGCCTATTTCATACGGATTCTCCTCACCTTTAGCTATCTGTGTGTTTTAAAAGGGCACCGTCCTGGGTTTAGCGGCCCCCCAAGACGATTGTGATTGGTTTAAAGAAATACAAACATCCCAGAGAGTTTTTTTTCCCCTTCATATAGACTATTTATTTATTGAATTACCAGAAAACATGCAATATTGTGATATATCGTTATCATGATATGAAATGACCTATATCGTGATAAGAGATTTTGGCCTTATCCACGAGCCCTAGTGGACATTTACCAGGTAGGGAGGATAGAATGAAAAATACTACCAAGCTGCATTATGGAAATTTTAGGATCCAGTATTTTTGGTTCATGACTGGGTACTAAAAGTCGGGATATCTCGGCCTCTGCTGCTTCAACTTTGACAATTCTTTAAATCTGTCTCCCGTTGTAATTCCCCCAACTTTATGGAAGTGCAATATGAAATCACAGGAGTGCTCCTTTACTGAACTATTGCTCTTTTATTTAGTTTCCCAGGGACTATTTTTCACCCTTATACCTTATAATGCACACAACCAGTGCATAGTCAGCCACAATGAAACAAAGTTCACTCCCATGTGCCAGCTATAGATAACACAAGAATATAGTCGTATTGTCGAGGTCTCATTTCCCTGCAACTGTATCCTGCATGACAGCAGCAGGATTTTCCAAACAATTCATAGTAGAGGTAGAGCAAAACATCAGCATGAGTATAGCATGCACATTAATACTGTAGGCAAAACTTGTGAAATGAACTGTTCTTCTGAATACAGAACTGAAAACTAATAAAAACTATAAGGACCAGTTCCGTATGTAGAGAGTCAGTCATCAACCACACTCATTTCAACAGTTTGGCTCAACTGTACTCATTACATGTTGTTTTGCATGCTATGAATCAGTTTACTGATTTCCTTTTTTGTCCTTCACCCCGTTTTAATATTGTCAGAACAATAACACACTAAAACCTACTTTCTCTTATAATTCGAAGCAGGGCTGACAAGTGGTGAAGTGGTGCTTGTGGATCGAAGGAAACTGAATTTCTTTGGTTTTTAAGAGGCCTCTCAAGAAGACAATGAAGGCTTTGTTTCTGGCATTGGCACATCCACTCAGTGAATTTTAAATGTAGAGTTGGATGTGATGCGCCTGATGGGATTTTAATGAAAGGCTGGAGAGGGGAGTGTTGAGTTATGTGTGAGTCCAGAGTGGGAAGGGGATTCTCTGTTACAGCAAAATAGAAAAGTAGTATCTGATCGAAGGGGAACACTTTCTGTTGGTTTTCCAGGAGGGTTACATTACAGGTCAGTGTAAGGAAGTGGGTTCGATGATTCAGGATGATGGTCATTGATATCCGCAGCTAAATATTTACATGTCACATACCTCTTGAAATATTAACATGATGTATTACTTCTCTGTGAAGGCTGAGGCCGGACAAGAATGCTGCCCGAGAGCAGTTTTGTGTTTTCTGGTCTCCACTGAGCTAAGCTGCTTTCAGGGTTAACAAAAGTAAATTATGCTGCATCGGGCTGTAATGTTTTCCACTGAGTCTATTGGAGCACTCACTCACTTCAAGACTGTACAGTTTATCACTTTTGTCCTGTATAAAATAACGTAATGTTGACAACTAAGAGATTTATTGTCACAGGATTTGTGCGGTCTCAGAAGCTTATCCACACACTATTATTTTACCGCACTATGCCATCCGATTCGACTGTTATCAGGCAATTAAATGTGCATTATTGGACGCTATAAGCATCATAGATGTGGGTCAGTAGGGGCTTACTACATTGTAAATGTGACAGCAAAACTTAAAAGCAACACATTCTAATGTAAAACTGAATGAAACAGAACGTTTTGGACACAAACAAAACAGCTTTTTTAGGTTTAGGCAACAAAAGCAGTTAGTTTTAGTTAGTTAGTTTAGAGAAAAACATAGTGTTTTGGCTAAAAAAAACAAACTATGTTTCAAAAGTGAAAGTGAAACTTAACGCTTGTGAACACACAGACAACAACACGAGCCAGTCGTCCTCCTGTCATAATTACTACGGTAGCTGGAGGTCGCTCTCATGTTCTTTTATACCTTCTTTCTGTGATCTACCATGTGATTAGATGACAAAACCTACTAGTGGGTGTAGTAGGCCCCTATTGACCCACATCTATGGGGCTTACAGCGACTGACAAATCAGTAATCAAATCCAATGATTCAGTCTTTCAAATTTAATTTGATTTTTGAGGAAATCTACTAAACTTCACATTATGTCCAAGTTTATATTTCACTTCACACTAAAATTGTCTCGTACAAGTGCATTTTTCCAGCGATGCTTGCAGAACAACGTACCTGGTTTACTTCCCCTCCCTGCCTTCAGTCTGTCTAAGCATATGTTCAAAAGCTGTCCAGTCACCCCTGAGGGGGTTGTGCTTCGGGAAAAGAAGGTATCATGTCTGTTCTTCTACTCACACACCGTTACCGACAGCTCTTAAACACTGTCTGCTATTTGAAAGCTCTTATTTTTCTATAAAACATGGCTCTCATGAGGTGAGTCTCTGCCCTGGTGCAGTTGCATATTTCCCTTTCCTGTGTGTCTATGCAAGCATGTTTTTCTCTCTCTCTTCTCTCTCTCTTTTTTAAACCGGAGATGACATTTCCACAGGCCCTTTGGTGGCTCCCTCTAAAGAGGAAGAGATCGTTAAGTTTTATGCCTGCTGAAGTCTGCGTGAGATGGACAGAGGGTCCAGAAAGAAGAAGACTTACGCACAAGAGTTGACTGACAGACATAAGTGCGTCACAGGAATACAGGATTAACATATGCACAATTTAATATCATCTAAAAATTTTGTGGAGTAGTTTTATGGGTACGATCGGGTAAAGAATTAGCTTTTCAAGCCAGAGTCTTAAATGAGTAATACAGCGTCTCATCTTGGGAAACAAGCACTATAAAAACATCACTACCATTTCCAACTCTACTTTAATTGCTTATTTTCATGATAATGAGTAATGACACTAACACATGGAATTTACCCCCAACTGTGACAATAAGACACACAATCTGTTATGCAGAGCGTATAGATGGCTTAAAGTCACAGTGCATCACTAGCTGTACTCTGCAGAGACAAAGGTTCAGATAAGTACATGTTTCACAGAAAGAGCTTGATTCAAAAAGATAACATCAGCCATAAAAATAGACTCATGATCTTCCAAAAATGATAGCTGGGTGGAGAATAAAATCCTCCAAGTAATGTCAGTCTCTTTTTTTTCCTTAAAGGCTTGTAGACTGAATTTGCAAAAAAAAAAGCTCTAATGCTGCAGCTGAACTTAAACTACACTTGGGGATGCGCTTGATAAAACAATGTAAAAGCTTCACAGACAACAAAGAAATGACGAACAAGGTGGCAGCCTCCGGGGTCTGAGAAGTGAAGCCAATGGGGAAGTGCCTTAAACTTGCATTCTTTCTAATAGCCAGCAGGGGGCGACTCCTCTGGTTGCAAAAAGAAGTCTGATTGTATAGAAGATTTACTGCGCTACCTTAAATGTCCTTTTCCCTTTCCAAGAAGTGTTAATATTATTTTGTCTACACCCTATAAAAGGTCTGATATTGGGCCAACCACAATACCGAAGTGAGTTTCAAAAACAAGTCTCTCTTAAATCTCTATGAAAGGATTTGCCAGTCTTTGCCTGGTGTATTGACTTCAATGTCAAGCGTATGCATGTTTTTAAAAGGAGCAGAGGCCACTAGCTTAATGCTACACTGTTTGAGGGAGATAACACGGTGTGTTTACAGTAGGTAGTGACAGAGTGAGGTCGACTGAAGGGAGCTGGATAGAGGATATAGGTTCAGTTCTCACTGGGCTGTCATGTACATCCAAGAGGAAATCCCTCCCACTCCATCCCCCAATCCGTACTTTGAAACCAAAGGAACGCGGCGGTTAAAAAACCCCGACGTGTTTCTCAATAAATAACAACTCCCCGCCGATGAGGTTCGGTGAAGTCGATGACGGCTACGGCCGACACAAACAGACGTCGGCACTTCAGAAAAGGGTCTGAAGAATGCTACTGGCCCACATCATCTGTCAGCCTCGTCACTGGTGCCGGCCCACTGAGAATGCGACCCCTGGCCTGACGCGGAGCAAAGCAGATGGTGTTGAAATACAGCTCTCCACACGGAAACTTCTGGTAGTGTAGATAATGACCTGTCCCAAAACGCCTCAAAAAAGATTTAAAGAGTGAGAAGAGATGAAGAGAAAGAGCTGTAGAGGGAGGATCACTGAGGTAAAGGGCATGACCGGGGAGAGATGAGATGTGAGATAAATTCTACGAAAACAGCGACAGGATCGATAGCTGTAAGCAGAGACTGAGAGAACGAGAAAGCAAAGCCCGACGCAGCAGGGCGGTCATTGTAGTGCCGAGTACAGCTGTAAGAGCCTGCTGTTCTACTGCTGCTCTGCAGCTCTCAGTACTGTTGGCTAACTGACCACAGGCGTAACTCAAAGCCCAAACATTTCTGAGAAACATGGAGGGGGAACTAGGAGGGTCCAGCCGCAGACCCATCCACAGCTGCAGTAGGGGAACTGGTAGAGGGTAAAGGACAAACCAACGGTGTAGTAAATCACACAACCACCAAGTATGAAGCGGGAAAGGGGCCGGCTGGGTTGAATATTTCAACGGTGGATGCTGCGTTGCGCTTAATGAGAAGAAATGAGAAGCATCGCGCTGTTCAGAGCCATATTGGAAGTTTTTCTCTATGACGCACCATTAAGTTGTCCATAAAATGCACCGCTAATTAGCTCTCTTTATTAGTTCACCATTTGCTTTTACTTTACAACCAAATGTTCGAATCCAACTGTGAAGAGAAACAGAGAATGACTGGATGAAACTGTTGTATCAAGAGTGTGCTGCATGTGGTCTAAGATGCCTGAACTTCTTTTGTATTGACCAAAGGATTATTTGTACAATTAAATCTGTGGTGAAAATTAAGAACGTTCATTCTATAAAATGACAAGTTTTGGAAATTGATTCTAATTAGGGCTGCACAATTAATCAAAATCACAATATGGCATATACTGCAATTTTCAAATCGCAGGAGGCACAATATTTGTTAAAGGTGAAATGTGTGTCAAAATACCATTTACAATTAAATATTGTGGTGCTGCAGAGATGTCCCCGCAAAAATTACACCATAATCTAGGGCTTCATCATTTTAATTGCCGATTAATCTGTTGATTATGGTCTCGATTAATCGATCAGTTGTTTGGTGAAAAATGTCGATCAGTGTCTCCCAAAGCCCAAGATGACGTCCTCAAATTTCTTGTTTTGTCCACAACTCAAAGATATTCAGTTTACTGTCACAGAGGAGTAAAGAAACCAGAAAATATTCACATTTAAGAAGCTGGAATCAGAGAATCTTTACTTGTTTTTCTTAAGGAATTACTCAAACCGATTAATCGATTATCAAAATAGTTGCTGATTAATTTAATAATTGACAACTAATCGATTAATCGTTGCAGCTCTCCCATAATACTTTTCATATGTTATTCACTGAAAATGAGTCAAAATAATTGCAATCAGATATTTCTTCAAAATCTCTCAGCCCTAATTCTAATGTAAATAACCATGTTTGTGCAAGCCAGAGACAAATCTGTAAATTCCCCTTATCATCACAGAATCAAAAACACGGTGACGGATGACCCATAATGCTTTGCTTGAGCCATAATACTGCCCCAGACTGGCTTATACCACCCTCTCCCCTCCACCTCTCCACAACCCGTCACCTCTAACAGGACATGACACGTCTGACTTCCTCCCCTCTGCGACATACATGTAGAAGAGAAAACATCCTCCCACCGTGGGCAGCTAGAGTGATACACACTGCCAGACGAGTGTTTCCTAAACTATTGTATTTCACAAAAAGGCCATCATTATCTACTTCCATGTGCTGAAACCAAAAAGAGTAACGTTACATGAGGACTACATCCTTCACTCACTGATGGAACAGGAAAAGAAGACAAGACCACATGAGATTATACACATGTGGATACAATTAGCCTGAGGACTATGAAGACATACTGTAATGTGGGAACGGATATTTTCAGACAAACAGTCTGGTTGTTTACAGTTAAACATGTTCATGCCTCTCCTCCTCGCAACGCTGCTGCCTTCAGGGCAAATTCTTTGGTGAAAAACACAGGACAAAAGTGTACAAAACTGTCCAATGTGATGGGAACAACATGTTAGTTCTATACAGGGGTGGATTTCCTTTTTGAAGAATCAGCACCTGCAGCACAAAATCTCTTTTTTTTCTCATTTAAGTTTTCTCTGCCAGGACTGGACTGGTATGATATCAAGTATTAGATAACAGCAAGAAAAAACTTCTGTGTGAATTTATTTCACGCCGCTGGTGCCAAACAATCCTAATGAAGTGTTTATCTGTGGTATTGAATTACTTATAATCATCAAGCTAATCTGATTAGCAACAATGACTGAGTGGCCTAAACTGGCGCCTATTGTGAAGCATATTGTAATAATGCTTTATGTAAATCAGATATTGAGGCAGCATTAGCAGTTTGCTGGTATCAAATGCATTGTGTGCTATAAGCTCCAGCTCACTGACACTGCAGGCTCATTATACTGTGGGAAAATAAATTAATTTCTTAATTCAATAAGGCTGGGCGCAGTTACAGGGCCTTGAGGGAGTGTTTTTTATTCATGCAGTAGTCTCAATGTGCAAGGTCAAATCATTTTTCATGAGATACAACGTGGCTGGTAGGTGCAAAGCAAGGACATCTACAACATCTCACTTCACTGGTGCAGCATCCAACAAAGCAACTATTCAGCCACCGTACTGCATGCTGGGTAAAAGTAGCCCATGTGAAGCACTGAAAACATGGAAGATAAAAGCTAAGTGACCACTTCATTTTCTTCCCAGCAGAAGTAGAGTTGGAGAGGAAGAGAGGAGGTCTTACTATTCCCTGTGGAAGAGCAAAACTGAAAATATGACCTGTTCGACTCCTCAACTCTCCTTGAACTTGGCAACAAACTCTCCGGAGAAAGCAGGCGCAAGGGATAGTCAAAAAACTAAATCACGGCGAAACAGCTTGGCTCCATCAGTGCCTGGCTAATCCACTGCACTGGATCAAAGTCAGGCTGGAAACTCTGTCTGACGTGACGCTGGAGGAGAAAACATGACTGACTAGAGAGAGAGAGAGAGAGAGAGAGAGAGAGAGAGAGAGAGAGAGAGAGCCCCGGAGACCTTAAAGAGTAATGGTGGTCTATCCTGATTGGTCAACACGCTGTCCCCCATTATGGCAGATTGATTACCCATGCATGCTCCAGAGCTGAAGACACAATGGGAGGGAAAGGGAGAAAGAAAAGGAGAGGAGGGGAGGAGGGAAAGAGTGGTAGTGCTGACCCCCCAAACTCTCCCTGAACAATGGGAAAGGATAGAGAAAAAATAAAAGAAATGAGAAAGTACAAGGCCTGCACGCTAAATTAGGGGTTTTCTACAGATCTCCTGCCAAAAACACACTCCACCTCTCCGCCTCAAAACTCCACACAGCACACACCAGACACCTGGCTAACTAACTCTGACACCAACAGCCTCAGAGCACCAATCACCTCTCCCTCCTTGTTTCTCTCCCCTTCCCCCCCCCTTTATCTACTCTCGGCCAAGATCATTCACAGCTCTCCTCGTAAGACAGAAAAGCACGCCGCAAACATGAAAATCCACAACTCACCCAACCCTTTCCTCTCCTTCTCTTTTCTCTCTCTTCCTCTTCTGCACTCTCTTCCACTCTCAATCACAGCTCCAGCTGGTGAGGCTGGATAGCTGCTGCTGCTGCTGCTGCTGCTGCTCCCCCCCCCCTCTGGCCACACCCACAGCTCGGTCACATGACCGCCATCCCAAGTGGCCGGGGAGTCACACCCCTCATTCAGAGACAGTGAATGGAGAACATTGTGGATACAGCAGGCTATCTCCGACCACGTGCGATTAAGTAAACCCACGAGAGATACAAGCTGTGTGTGTGTGTGTGCAGTTTAATCAAAATGAAAGACAGTGGGAGAGTGTGTTTATGTCAAAATACAGGAACATTTATTTTCATTATTTTTTCAGTGTGTGTGTGTGTGTGTGTGTGTGTGTGTGTGTGTGTTGTGTGTTTGCACAAGGCAAGAGGCAATATCCTTCTTACTTCCCTGTCCTTGTGTGTGTCCATCTGCTCTCTCTCCCTCCCACTGCTTTGTTTCACAGAGGAGAGTATTGGATTATATATATATGTGTGTGTGTGTGTGTGTGTGTGTATGTGTTCATCTCCCTCCTTCAATCCTCCGGGCTCTCTTTCTCTCACTCCCTCTCTCTCTCTCTCTCTCTTTCTTTCTCTCACAAAAGTCTCCATCCCTCAAAAATGTGGTTGACTCATGACTAAAACCATGAGTAACACAGAACATCTCTAAGTTTAGAAAAGAAAAAAAAAAAAAAATTTTTTTAAAGGCATAGCTTGACATTTTTGGAAATACACTTATTTGTTTTCTTGTCAAGATTTAGTTCAGAAGATTGATATCACCCTCATATCTTTGCATTAGATATGAAGCTAGAGCCATCAGGTGAATAGCTTAGCTTAGCTTATCATAAAGACTGGAAGCAGAAAGGGTTCACCCCCCTTGGAGAGGAGATGTCACATGTCATCATCGTATCATATTATTGGGGTACAACACATGCACAGTCTGCACTCGCTGAAATTCAGCCAATAGCAATGCACAACCCCAGCTCCAGTTACACTGTGCATGTGTCAAACCCCATAGCTCAAGACCCGTGTCCCAGCCTCTTTCAATGAGCCTTGGGAAGCAGGAGGAAATACCTAGTCTCCCAAGTTTAAAACGCTCTCCTACCAGCACCTCTAAAGCTCACTACATAATGTCAATTTGTGGTTTTATGGGTTGTGTGCTGGTCTATTTCTTGGCCGGGTGTAGTGACTAGTAACCAGTATCTGCTGATTGCCTGGCAACCTTACGTTGACAAAAAGACTCCAGGGATTTTACGTTTGGAGAGACCCAGGCTAGCTGTTGCCTCCTGTTTCCAGTATTTATGCAAGGCTAAGCTAACTTTCTCCGGGCTTTAGCCTCATATTTAAAGGAACAGTGTGTAACATTGAGCATTGGGATCTATTAGCAGAAATGGAATATAATATTCATAACTATGTTTTCATTAGCGTATAATCACCTGAAACTAAGAATCGTTGTGTTTTCGTTAGAATGAACCCTTTATATCTACATAGGGAGCGGGTCCCTTCATGGAGTCCGCCATGTTGCTCCGCCATGTTTCTACAGTAGCCCAGAACGGACAAACCAAACACTGGCTCTAGAGAGAGCCTTTTATGTTACCTGAAGGCCACCATAGTTCTCCGACACGCTTGTGAAACTGTGGTAACGTGAGCCGCAGAGTGCAAAACCGCAGTACTGCCAGCCGCTGTCTGACTTCCGTTGCTCTTTAAGTAGTGTTATTATGTTAAGGATGGCCTCTGAGTGAGGCGAACGACGTTACCAAGGTTTTGCACTCACTGACTCGCCTTGCCGCAGTCTTAGAAAGGGAGGAGTGAGCGGAGGGGTACTCAGTTGGTTGCAATCTGCAACCACACCATTAGATGTCTCCAAATCCTACACACTGTACCTTTAAGGGACAAACACGAGACTGGTATCTATCTTGTCATCTAACTCTCACCAAATAATATAAGCATATTTACCAAGATGCCAAACTATTCCTTTTAGAGAGAAGAGTATCAAACTGCAAGCCAAAGCTGATTGTTATCGATGGTTTCACTGTGCTGCTGTTGTGCTCTCCCTATCTGTATTTTGTTGGTGAGCTGCCACCACTCAGCTTACAGGAATATCAAATACTCACAACAACTTGAGCGAATCAAGCTGCACTGAAGTCAATGTTGGCTGCTAAACAGATGAAAGCGGTTCCAAAACCCAAATGTTCTCTGGAAATATGTGCTGCCTCCTGTGTCCCAGTTCAGCCACAACAGAGAGATGTGCATTTATTATCACCGATAAGCCAACCCGCCGACTGCAAAATGTAGTCGACATGTTGTCTAGGAATAGTTTTATGATTAAAGAAAGATTCTGGTTATAAAATGTATTTGATCCTGACTGACTGGAAAGAGAGAGTGATTCATTTGTTCCTTTGTTGATATGGCTCAACTTTTTTTCCATCAGCATACAGACCGAAGGCCTGAGAGAGATTTTCATAACATTCAGCAGAAAATGTTTCCTTCCTGTCAAAGCTGGAGCTGAATGTCACACTAGGCTGTGGGGTTTGTTGTGAATGTAAATGTACGGAAGCATGAATGCATCCGTTTATTTGTTTATTTGTCAGGTAATCTGTTGGAACATTGTTATAAGTTTCCATTTACAGGTCTTATAGGTCTCATGTGCTATTGAACACTGAATAATCATTTTACACAACTGACTCTTGGAGAATAACTCCCAGATTGACAAACTGATCCCATATCAGTAACATAACCTGGTCTACGAGGCGATAATTTCTCTTGAGGACTGTGTATGAACAGTAATCCACAACCTCTTGGCTTCATAACAAACATTTTGATGTGCCTTCATCAGTTTCTATCACCGCTCCAGCTCGTCCATATTTTATCAGGTTATCGTCGATAGACACATGGCAGAAATACAATTCAGTCAATGGTCTTTCTCTCAGCAAATTCTTTTTTCTTGAGATCCTAAATCTATCATCTCCAGTGTGGAAACAGGACAAAAAGTAAATGTTTTTACTGTCCTGCAAGCCTGAAGAACAGCCTTTTTGGGATTCTTGGTAAAATTCGGACACATTCCCGATGTACAGTATATCTCTTTTCAGCAAAGCAAACATTTTCCATATAGCTCTCACTAAACAATAAACAATGTTGTCAGTGAAACTCATGACCCACCAGTGACTGAAGTTACCATTTCCTCTTGTGGGAACCAAAGATTAAAGGAGAGGTCTGCTGCGTGTTAGGAGGGTTATTTTATTACAGTAGCCTTCCCGAGAGCCTAAAAAGCAGCTTTGAGCAAAAGATTTATGGCAAATAAATTCAATTAGAATCCAAGCTTGATTAACTGTGTAAGGCAGGGGACACGCAATACTGTATGCACACATATGTGTGTGCATGCAAGCAATTTTCATGTGTACCATACAAGCTCACTGTTTACATTATACACAGTGGGCTGCCTCCGGGGTCTGAAAAGTGAAGCCAATGCTGAAGTGCCTTAAACTTGCATTCTTTCTAATAGCCAGCAGGGGGCGACTCCTCTGGTTGCAAAAAGAAGTCCAATTGTATAGAAGTCTGAGAAAATGATTTATTACCTCAGTAAACATTGTTTTCGCCTTACAACTTAAACCCTTTCACAGCTTGTTTTCAGTTCATCAAAGTTAATTATAACCTCTTTGGTCGCCTGAAAATATTTCATCATTTTTTCTTTTGAAACACAGTGGCCCTTTCAGCTCAAAACAGCATCAAATCATGTGGGTAACTGAAGTCTAATATGCGGTGATGACTGGCATGCCGGGAGCACCGTTGGGGGGGGGGAGCTCTGTGATTGGCCCGGAGGTCAGGGCTGATTGCTGAAGGCCACCAAATCAGGGCAGCGCACATATGAAGCTGATTAAAAGAGTCACCTCCATGACTCAGCTGACCGAGTGACTCGGTGACACATCCTCCCCGAGAGAGAGAGAGGGAGGGAGCTGGAGGAAGGGCAGAAAGGAAGGGAGTAAGGGAAAGAGGAGGCAAAGAAAAATAGAGATGAAGGAGGAGAAAGAGGAGGAGGAGGAGGAGGAGGAGGGGGTGGGGGTGGATGGAAGAGTCAGGAGCAAGAGGGACAAGGGAAAGAGGAAGAACATCTGGCTTCGCCTGGATGTCTATAGGGAAGATAGCTGGGTCTGTTGGAGACTTCCTGTTGTGTGTTTTTTTGTCTTTGCTGTGGTTGCTCTGCTCCCCTGTGGTGCAAATGGAGACAGCATGTGTGTGTGATGAGTGAGGACGATTCATCTCAACACCCTAAAGTGGCCTCCAAGACTCAACCTCCCCCTCTCTGACTGAAATCACTGCACATACATTAACAGTAATGTATTAATCCGTGTATATATCTTGAGCTTCTTCACGTGTTGACAGTAAAATGCTTCACTCCTCCAGGTTTATTCCCCCTCAGACCCCAGCTTTAGCATTTTACCTCAAGGTTACAATAACTCAGCTTTTTCATCAGCTTTTTTACCAGAGTAGAAACTATGTACTGTTTGCATAATGATGACCACAAAGAGGATAAACTGAACAGATTTTGTGGTCTGAGCGTTTGTTTATGGGGAAGTGTTTGCCTACGGCGTCTTTTCTTTTGTCTCTTTTAAGCCACCAAAGCTTTCCCAGCTGGACTGCTTAATACTGAAAGCTAGCAGCAATGATGAAAATGAGTACTGCTTTCAACTACCATAAAAGCATTGTTTCCTTAACATTAAACCACAGCGACACTCAGGCGACAACTTGTTTCCTTAAGAGAATTAAACGAGGGTGTGAAACAGCATTCAGCAAGCAGATTTGTTTCAACTAAACAATGAGGTTTGCCATAAAATAAATAAAAAAGAAAGAAAGGGGGGATGTTTCTGTGCATCCATTTTCATCATCCCCATCTGAGGAGGATACATCATGCCTCGACTTGATTGGCCTTAATGGAAACCATTTGTCCCTCTTGCCTCCGCAGAGTGATGGTCTACAACAGTCGAATTCCCCCATAGACACAAAAGACAACCAAACAGATACTCACACTGGGTTTCCATCTCGTGGTTGTTGTATATCTCACTGCAAGTAGAACTCATCTCCATTTTCTGTCTCTTCTCTCTCTTGTTTCCAGTATTTAATAAGAAAAAAGCCTCTGAATATTTCCCAGCCTGTGGCAGCTGCTGTTAAGTCTTTGCTACAGAGCTAATCTCACAAACTTCCCGATGCACACACACATGTACTCTCTATTTCCGTTGATGTTCTGGAGTCAAAGCCTTCCCCGATGAACAATAAACACAGCGGCTCCCAGGGAACGGCCTTCTGGGGAATCCCTGGCCCCTTGCTGCATCTGCGGGGGTGAGGGACGGGGATGACTCAACGCCAAAAACCAAGAGAAGACGAGAAAGGAGCTCTGTGATTACACTCGTTGTGCGGCCGCTGTATGTCTTCCAGAAACATCTAGCCCAGTTATGATGCTAATTATCTATAATGGAAACCTTCCATGTGCAGAGAAAGGGAAGCAGACTTCAACAGATCATGAACCATCGTCTTTTTGAACTGCTGTTACATTCGAAATGTGTTTGTTTGAAGTACTTCCAGCTAATACTGAATTTTAGTTTAACACAGAGTAACTCATCCGAGGCAACTTGCCCTTTCCCCCAAATCTTCAGTTGCAAGTACTGTATGCCTCCTCCATCTGCCTCCTCTTCTGCTGACTGATGGTGACGTTTGCAGTCGGCTGCGTAGCATCACAAAGCACTTCACGCCATCAAGGCTGGAGGTGAAAGTTCACCAAAAGCTCCTCCAGGCTCCACTGCCAAGGCTTTTCAACAACAGATGATGGTGTTCCTTGAAGAAGCTAATTGCCCGTAAACCAGAGCAGCTGCAGGAATACTCTCTTAATCCCTAAATTATCACAGCAAACCTCAGTTAGGACACAAGATCCAGTCTCTGTTTTTGAACGCTTTTAAAGTCTGTGCCAGTTATTGAAAAGTTAAGACGTGAGTGAGTATCCTTAATGATTCAATAACAGCTGCCAGTACTGTACATCCCCAACTGAGGGACCAATCAGTCAGCTAAAGAGCACGTCTGCACGTCTGCACGCGGCTTACTCGGCTAATCTAAAACATTAATCTGTGGGGTGAGAAAGGTTAAGCGCCAAAGAGGCAATGAGGATTATTACCAGAAAAGGTATTACTTCCCTTCTGCCTGCATCGAACCAATGTTAAACAGTAGATGCCAGGGTTTTTTATCCTTTACACTGTGCTGCCTACGTATGATCTGAGAGCTTCCCAGCTGAAATAGAGATGAGAGCTTGCACATTTGAACATCTACCGAGCTGACAGCCTGGAAACAGGGTAAATGCCACTGGAACTGCACTTCAGCATCACTTCATCACAGCACAGTGGACCATGATGTTTGTACACTAACTGTCCTGCCGGAGTGAAATTGTATTTTTAAGAGTCATGCATTTGTAGTGTCAGGATTGATTTTTTATTCATGGAAAAAAAAACTCTATAACAGTACATTTTTATATACTTCTAAAAATCACAAAATCTAAGTTAGAAGGATAATGTTTGCTTTGAGTGGTTTCGTAGTGCCAACTACCCAGAGCTTTGTATTTCAGCTTTGCAAGATCAAATCTAAGTATCTGTTGTCAAGACAACCCTCACTATTGGGAGCATGGAGTAACAGCCCTGTAACACATTTCTGATCTGTTGCACTGATCTATATGACCAAACTAATAAGGAAAAAACACTGGTAATGATCAAAACAAGGACATAATTGAGACTATATCATGGCGAGTCAACAAACCAGCTTCAATATGATGTTAACGGCCAAAAGCTGCTATATCATCGCAGAGTAGGACACACACTCAACAGCGGAATCAGTTGTATTTGGTGTAACATAAGGAACAAGACTGCACCATCTTATTTTTCATTTATCACACATGCTCACTTCAGACAGACTCACACCCTCGCACAAGAATCCCTCTGCCCCCCCATCTACTTCTCATCTACTCATTTCAGCAGATGGCAGGACTGCGGCACAAAATGGCCATCTGTCTGTCCACACACACACACAAAAAATTACAATTATTGTTTTTCCAGTAAGTCCTCTATCAGCCAACAAGTGGGCCAAACATCATTAGCAGAGAATGTGGAGAAAATCTCACCTCACATGAACCTCTTCTTCTTCATTAAAACACGTCTGGGTGTGAATATAAACAGTTTGCAGAAAGACAGACCAACCAGATTCACATTGTGTTTTTTCTTGCGTAAGAAGTTTGCTTTAAAGGTCTGTTGAATTAAGTAACCAATAAAGTATTTAATCCTTCATTTTCCCAGATCAGCTATGTCTGATTGATGACACTGAGAAAATGGCTCATGCTGGCACGGTGGGGTTTTTTCCTACATTACTCTGGCTCCATTTCTTTATATCCACTGCCAAGATAAGGGGATATGATTTTCCCATCAGTTTCTTGGACAAAGGAACCACAGCGGAGTCTCATATCTGGATAAACAAGAGGGAGGATTCACCCGGAGAACGAAGATAATGTCAACTGAGACTAAACGTTATCTCAGTTTGCTTCATCAAGCTCTGATGGCCCGTATCCATTGGTCTTTTATCTTACGGCGAGTGAAAAGGTCGACAAAGGTGGTTGGTGTGACTGTATCCAAAGTTAGGCTCCATGTGGAAGACAAAGTGTGATCTTTCTGCCAAAAGTTCAAAGTGCGATGAGAGGAAGTGTGTGTGTGTTTGAACATGTATGTGCTTTTAAATGTGTCTATTTGTCGGCTTCGCAGCATGCAGGAGAAAGTGAATGAAGAGGGGGGCGTTCACTGCAGTTGTGGGATTTGGCGAAATGACTGAGGAGGACAAAGGTCTTTCAGCAGTGGTGGGAAACTTCTTTAACCCTTGACTTCCCCCAGATGCTCAATGTAAACTTCAACTTCCGAAAGCCTTATCTGGGGGAGAGGGCTACTCTGTGTGAGTGTGTGTCTATTTATCTGGAGCTGAAGGGCTGATCCTTTCGCATTTCTCTCAGCTCCACCCTCCACCCTCCTCCTCCTCCTCCTCCTCCTCCTTCTCCTCCAACGCAAAAAAAAGAGGAAAACCTTTTCATGTTTTTAGTGTCCACACTTCAAAGAGCAGCAAGACAATGTTTTGAATGAGTGTCTATCCGAGTGATGTATCGGAGTGTTAAAAACATGAACGGAAAAAGGCTGATATCTGCGTGTTGGGTGCGTTTCTGCAACATGACACCAGTGTGGTCCGGGCTTCTGACCCTGAAGTCGTTTGAGGAAACTTGAGGAAAAACTTTGAGGAAACAAACTCAAGTACAAAAGTAGTAAACTCATTAAATGAAACTGGCTTTAAAAAAAAAAAAAAGAGGAAATGCAGCTTTATTTCACCTGCAAGCCAGCTATCAGTGTCTGAACAGATTTCACCTGTCACACACTGCCTCCTGGTGGCGTGTTCAGGAAGCACACCAACAGTGAAAGTCACATTCGAGATAATGAGAATTGACACTCGTCACTGTTGTCACCGTGGGACATTTTTTAACTGAAAAGACAGACGTTAACAGTCTGGAGGCTCACAGACTTCAAGTGAGCGAGGCTGAACTCTGTTTGGCAGCTGAGTCAAAGACACAGTCAGGGACAATCTGTGCCGCAGTGAAAGAATGTCATAATGTGAACATCTGAAGGCAGAGATAAAGAGGAAAGGTCCCAGAATCTATCTAGCTACACATGTGGTTGTGAATGAACTAATATTACAAGGGTATCGATATGACCTCATCTGCTGTGATTGTTTTCATCATCTTTTCATTTTCAGAATTAATGTCACCTTTTCCACCTATCCAGTCCACTGATTTTGCTACTTGTACAATGTACAAATGTGTAAAGAGCTGCTGACTCTGCAGTAGCACTTGCGGTTTTAGCATTTAAGAGGGATGACAAGGGGGGTCTAGTGGTTTGCAGACCTTTCCATAGCCGAAATGTCACAAGCTCAGTTACTGTAGCATGTATCAAATAGTCATTGAGCAAAGGGAAGTTCTATACTGTACATGATCACAAGACTGAGCAATATTGTGGAAATCAGCAACCCGTGGCATGCCACTGTGCGAAGACTGCTTTTGTGACTATTTTAATGTCCTAGTGTGTTAAACACGTTTCTCTATATCTATAAAAAAATTGTTAAATATAATATATAAAAATGCTATAAAGTATCTCAATATGTAAAGACAGCCACTTTTTGAAGCAAGCCTTCTACCTCAGCACACAGCATTATATATCTATTTATTTAACCTTGATTCAGTCCTCACCATCGAGTACCTGGTGCTCCTTTTAATGTAGCTTCTATTCGTGTATTGTGGTTTTATGTAAATGTGTTTTAATGTATTTTAATGTGTTTTAATTTGTCCCGTCTGGATGTGATATGTTGTGTTTTAATGTACCCTTTTTAATGGCAGACAAATGTCTGCCTTTTGTATGCAAAAAGTAGACAATAACGTATTTTCTATTCTACTCTAAATCATTATCATAATATTAATGAGGATCCAAAGCAATGAATTGTTTCACTGAACGTTGATAAAAGATGAATTATTTTCCAATAGAGAGCGCTCAAAAGTTTGTGACTGATTATACCTGATTGAATTGTTTTCTATTAGGGAGACAGACTTTGTATTTTTGAACTTTTTTTTATTTTTAACGTCCTGAGACCACATCTTAACAGGTATGACCCAGAGGTGGGACCAGGTCTTTATTTTGCCAGTCACAAGTACAGTAAGTCTCAAGTCTTTGCACTCAAGTCCCAAGTAGGGCTGCAAAATTAATCAAATTTTATCAAAATTGCAATATGGCCTACTGCAATTTTCAAATTGCAGGAGGTGCAATATTTGTTAAAGGCAAATATGTGTCAAAATACCATTTTAAATTAAATATTGCGGTGCTGCAGAGATGTCCTGGTCTACACATCATATTCATATTCATCATATTTTCAATGAAAATTAGAATAATGATGTCAAAATTAGCATCCAATCTAATAAAGCAAATCATATCGCAATCGTAAGATCAGTTAAAATAATCATAATTCAATTTTTTTTTCAAAATCTTGCAGCCCTAGTCCCTCGTCAAGTCCCAAGCCAAATCCCAAGTCCTAAACTTTGAGTTTTGAGTCTTAAACAAGTCATAATGCTCTAGTCACCAAATGTTATGCCATTTGCGTCTCCGTCTGTAATTTTCAACCCGCACGTTTTGCATAATGCAATTCCTTTTTTGTTGACCACAGCATAGTTTTTGTACGCAAATAAAATTATCTTTCATACCATTTTTTATTTATTCATTCATTTATGTATTATGCCGCCAAATCCTACACAATGCACCGTTAGTCTCTACTTGTTGGGAATGAATAGCGTTAACGTTAGTTGATTCAGGAAATTAAGGGAAATGAACTGATTCATGGCACACTTTTTAAATAGCATTCTTTTTAATCTTTGGGCATGGGGGGAAGGTATTAAGTATTTTCCAGTCAAAAGGCTCAAGTCCAAGTGAAGTCACGAGTCATTGATGTTAAGAGTCCAAGTTGAGTTGCAAGACTTTAAAGTCGAGTCTAAAGTCATTAAGTCATGTGGCTGGAGTCCACAGCTCTGGTACGACCACTGCAGAGCCTCAGAGTTTTGCAGCCACATATGCAACTTAGCAACGATGTTATTCTCAGTCAGTAACAGTTTCCTATCACAAGAAAATCTCTCTCTCTCCCTTTCTTTGCCTTTTTTTCTGGGTAATTAGCCGACAGGTCACACTGAGTAATGGTCTGGGATCAGTCCAGAGTAATTACACTGGGAGAGGATTGACCTCGGATATGCCTTCGCCTGAGGGTGCCTGTGTGTGTGTGTGTGTGTGTGTGTGTATGTGTGTGTGTGCGTGCTTGTGTAGGTGTGTCGATGACGGACAACAAAAGTAAGACAAAAATGTGAGATGTGTGTGTGCCCTTTCTTGACCTATGGACAGGCAGAGACTAATGGCCCTCCGCCGTCCCCTCCTCCCCACTTTCAGAAGGTCAGTCCAAATAAAAGACAAATGGCTTCACTTGCTCTTTCTTCCATAATGTCTACACCTCAATTAGGAAACAAATGTACTACAAGGTAATCTGTTTATTTAGGCAATATGAGGACACATTCCAGTTCAGCATACATAATCTGGGATAATCGGGATATCTCGTTCTTTACCACCACAACAGGAAGACAGGACACAATGTCACTACATAAAGTGACTCCTCAGTAACACCCTTTAAATACACATTTCTTCCCTATGGCAGAAAGTAGAACTACATATCACTGTAGCCTCGATTTCCTTTCCACTTTCTTTAGTGCCAACAGCAATCCAGTTGAGATGGACATCTTTTTCCTCCAAATAAAAGACTAAAGGAGATGTTAAAAGAGGTTACTGGATGTGACCCCGATGATAACCTACCAGTCCCATCATCATCCCAGTGATAGCTCAACTATTTATGGTCAGCCTCTCTATCTAATGATCTCGCCAGAGTCAGTAAAAGAGAAGAAGTCCATCTTTGGTGTTAAAATGAAAACAAGTATTTGTCTTTCTGATGTCATTAAGAACAAGTGGACAATTATTTTGTTAATTATTTATATCAATCTAGAGCTAGTTAGTCAATTAGTTGATCGAATAACCAACTATTCTGAGAATAGATTTATCATTTTAATGCCAAATATTCACTCTGTTCCAACTTTTCAAATGTTAGCATTTGATGCTTCTCTTGTCATATATGATAGTAAACTGAAAGTCTTTGGACTGTTGGTTGGCTGAATGAAACAGGAAATTTGAATTCATTACTTTGAGCTGTTTGAAATGATAACAGGCAACATTTTTCGCTGTTTACTGACGAGACTGTTTATAGACAAAAGAATTAATCAAGAGAATAGAGTGCTCCAGGGATGACGTATTTGTGTAGGCCAACCAGGAAGTTAGCATCGCCCTGGTTCCTTCCATTGGGTTTTGGATTATTGCAGAAAATAAGTTCTATGGCAAAAACAAACTTTCATGATACTTACATGTTTTCTTCAGCAAAATAACCTTGCCAGAAGTAAAAAGCCAACGTTAAGCTATAGACGAACTACACCATGGTTGCATGAGCACGATTATGAACAACGAGGCTGTAAAGGCGGACTAGTCGGCGTGATGACGTTTTATAGTCTCATTTAGCCACTTGTTAGCAACCGCCTTTTTTAAAAACATATAAAAGCTTCAAATTTTACAAGTCAGTTATTTATGATGTATTTTATGTCTTAGAACAAAACGTTAAAATCTTTAAGCTTGTGTTAACCACAGACCTTATTTCAGGCATCTAAATAAAAACTCCAAAAACCCATTTACTTCCAGACGAGGGAACCAGAAGTGCTAAAATGCTAACTCATTTTCAGGTTTTAGGACTCATTCCTGCAGCACTCTAACAGCAGATTAATCAATAGTGAAAATAATTGTGAGGTGCAGCCTTATATTAATCTCTGTCCTACAGCGACTACATTTAAAGGACAAAACAAAGTCTTCGGGTTAAACAAAGATCCTCAAATGTGAAAGCTGGTCTGAAAAGTGATAAGAAATGTGCTTCTTCTGACCTACGCTCAGATGTTAGATATGGAGTTCCTTCTGTGGTGTTTGATGGATTGATGAACAGCAGGCCTGCCCGTCAAGATAAGGTTCCCCCGTCTGGCTGAATCAGAATCAGCTTTAATGGCCAAGTAAGTGTGAACACATACAAGGAGTTTGACTCCATTGTGATGCTCTCAACGTACATACGCAGAAATAGAAAATACGGCTAAAAACATGGACAACACAGCTGCTGAACACAGCGGACCAGATAACAATCAGAATGAGTCTGACGTCTTTAGCCTGAAGTCAACCTGATGGCCACGTTTTTCTTTGTCATTTTCCTTCTTACCATCTATCATCACTTATCACATGATCACTTTGAAGTCATAACATATAGATTCTGTATCTGCTTCTTCCAGCACTTAAAGCTATTTCTCACAGTTCAACTAAATAAAATATTAAAGTTTATGGCACATTTCTCTGCAATTCAATTGAGTCGACAATTTAATATATAGGAAGCCTTGGCACCTTGACTAAAATTCAAATGCTTTGGGTAATACTTGTCTATATAACATATGTTTACAATGATGGATCCACCAAACCATCCGTTAGACTAAAGGAGTTAATATACTGTCGGACTGCGACAAACGATTAATCTGCCAATTACTTTCATTCATCTTTTGGTTTATGAAATGTTACAAAATAGCAAAAAATGCCCATCACAGTTTCCTAGAGTTCAAAGTGACGTCTTCAAATGACTTGCTTCATCGAACCAACAGTCTAAAATCCAAAGACATTTAGTTTAAACAAAAGAAAACCAGCAAATCATCCCACGAGAGGAGCATGAATAAGCACATTTTTGGCATGTTTGCTTGAGAAATGACTCTTTGCAATTAATCGATTATGTCAATCGATTAATCGACTAATAGCTTCAGCTCTTGTTAGGTGGTTAGTCTGTGTGTCGCTGGCTGTGCGTGACCTCCGCTGACTGAGGGCGTCAAGCTACAAAACATGACGTATTTGCTCTCCAGTCAGGGATCTTTCCAACAATTGCAGTTCACTCTTTCACTCACCCTCTTTATGCTGACCTTTTGCATAAACAGCCCAGTGTATCTCACTCTCTGCGATGCTTTGATCAACGTACAGAGTGCTAGGAAGCTGACTGACTTAAATCACATGACCCCTGAGAGAGGAAGCGCACTGCAGTGAGGTCACGCAGCGGGGGAAACAATCACGCTGACCGAACACGGAAGGAAGCACAGGATACTGTGTGTGCTTATGTGAGTGATGTCATTTCCTCCTGGAAAAACTGAATGGGCAGGAAAGCAGCTTATCTAATAGACTCCCAAAGACACAGTTGACAGCCATATGGAAAAAATAATAAACCAATGCTCAATAATCTTTGCTTGTAGCGTAGCCAAAAGCTCTTCTATGTGTACAATTTTTAAATTTCTTGTCACTGAAGAAAATCAATTGAAAGCACTTACAACTGGAGCAAATAATCATTTAGCAAACCATCTTTTCCCTCCATACCAAGAGAACAATGTGTATTCATGCCTTGGATATAACTTGGACCGAATTTTTTTATTTTTATTACATATTTAAAGGTGCAGTATGTAGGAGTTGGCGGTATCTAGCGGTGAGGTTGCAGACTGCAACCAACTGAAACTTCTCCCGTGTGCCAAGCTTGTAGGAGAACTACGGTGGCTGATGCAAAAACGTGAATGTCCCTCTCTAGAGCCGGCGTTTGGTTTGTCCGTTCTGGGCTACTGTAGAAACATGGCAGCTGGCTCCATGAAGAGGACCCGCTCCCTATGTAGATATAAACGGCTCATTCTAAGTAACGAAAATATAATGATTCTTATTTTCAGGTGATTAAACACTAAAGAAAACATACTACTTAATATTATATTACAATTTCTGCCAATAGATAAATGCTACACACTGTTCCTTTAACATTTGAAATTACAGTCATTTGACTGTAGTGCTATTCTAAGTGTTGTTGTGGTGTTTTTTTGTTCGGTTCAGCTCTCTTGATAATGTGTTAGAGCAGAGCAGGGTGGGCCCTGTCAGAGCCCCTGGGCCCTCCAGGCAGGTCACCCTTCATTTAGACCCCTATTAGGGCCTCTCTCTGTGGACAAATAAGTGGCGACCACCCCCGTAATTTAGAAGACTGTTAACCTTCAGCACAGAGACAGACTAGAAATGTATAGTCATTTGAAGTAGAAACATTACGGGTACAACATGAAACACTGAAGCACAGACACTGTGGGAAATCTGACAACAAAACATCTGCCAAATGACAAAGTATTTCATTTTACAGCCAGTTTAAAGAACAAACAAGGAATATGTGACATGAAATGGCCTAAATCAACAGCTCCCTTCGGCTTTACGGAGCTTCATGGTGAATTTCAGCTCATTGTTTAGCTTTCCGGTCTGAAAATGTAGTGTCTTGGTTCACTCTCATTGCTCTCACAGCATCATTTTTGGTCACAGCAGACACTGTACACAACCTGCTCAGCCCCACACAGCAGACAGACACAGTTAGAGACTAGCTGGTGAACATAGTGGCGCATTTAGCAGCTAAAGAGACAGATATTTCCATCAGGAGTTGGTGGAGACCAAAAACAGAGCTAAAATCTGTCCTTCTCTGTTGCATTTAGTTTTACTGCAACTGCAGCACAACTTACCATCTAACTACCATACTACTGTTCTGGTGCTGTCAGTGCCAAGGTTACGCTTTCATCACATCACAAAAACCACGTCGGCTCCAACACGGTATTAAGAACAGACGTGGATTACCACAAATACAGACACACAGTCTGCTGTTCCTACTGACAGACAGACCTCCAAGGACAAGGCTACTTATATTACCGACAGACATCAGACTAATCAAAAAGCCGCTCCTGTTACTGAGTTTTTTCACAGTGAGAGATCTAATACTGGGGTTAGGCTGTAAACTCAGTGTGAGTGGAGAAGGAGCAGGACGATATTAAGTCAGATGAAAAAAAAAAAAAAATGAATCAGAGTCCAAATGAAATGTAATCTGGAAAATGTGACATTTCTTTACCCAGTGGGGTTTGAATATAAAATAACTTACAGGGAAGAGTGAAAAGTTTCCCTTTCCTTAACACATAATTAAACGTAATTTGGTTTTATTTGAGTTTAAGATAGCCTATTACACTCACTTTAATCTCTTTTCCACTGATGGCAGTGTGTCACTGTGCTAAAGCAATCACACAGGCTGGTGAGCTAAATCACAGCACCAAAGCACTGCTATAATAGTAAGTCTCTGATTCAGCTTTTACACAATAAGACTACAACCTCATGAGATCCACAGGAAATGATGAAGAATCAAAGCATTTTAACAAACGTGAGCAGTCTGCCAGGAAGCTAATCCTTTATCATCAACAACCAATATCCCAGAAAGTATGCCACTAAATAACAACTAAGCAGTATATAAATACATGGTACAATCATGAGATAGCTTCAGTGTACCCAAGTACAGTAAGTAACTATTTCTTGTTTATTGTATATTGAAGCTGTTCGCTGCTGTTTGACTGTCTACACCAAATTATCCACTTACAAAAAAAGAGCTAAACTGCCTCAGTGACTGCAGTACATTGCCTCTGTGTCCTCTGGTGCTCCTAACGGCATCTGCAAGATTTCACAGACCGGAGGAAAACAACCAATCAGAGCTGATCTGGAGCCTGCCGTCTATGAGAGCCACGAGTCAATCACTCACGAACTCCGATGAAACGGTCAAACTAGGCGGCGCTGATCAAATATGAATCAATATTCTGTTACTGTAATGCCTATTTCTCTCCTCAAATGTTTTCAGAAGCATCTTGTAGTGTACTGTTTAGCTGTAAAATAAGAAAGACGAGGCGATACACGTTCCTGCCGGTTGTTTCACGTTATTCCAGTGATCAATAGGTGGCGTTGATGCGTCAAGATACACATCATTGCTAGTTAGTAAACAAGGATATAAACAATACTGGATTCAAAATACTTTTAAAAATCTGCTTTTAAAATATTTTATGAGGAAGGAAATGCATTCAATGCTTTTGTTAGAGCTCAAGGATACACAGAATGTGTTTTGTTTGTTTACAATAAAACTCCACAGGGCACCTTTAAGTTTCTCAATAAAAGCCAGCAGTTCAGTGTGAAGATATGAGTGGAAGGAGTATGGGTCGGTATATTATGATTAAACAGACTTACTGTCAGGGTTTGGAGATTTTCGTCCATGACTTGGCGAGGAGCAGCGGAAGGTGGTGACGATGGTGTTGTGGTGAGGATTAGGGTGGTGTGGGTGGTGCACTGCTGGGTGGTGGCCGTTGTTTTCTGGGGGAGCTCTGGTGATGCTGATGTCAGGTTTACGGACATCTCCGGGACTAGGAGGCTCAAACTTGCGAGCGTGATTCTGCTCGGGGGTCCGGCTGGTGCCGTTGTTGTTATTGTTGCCCTCGTTGCGGCGTATCACTGGGGAATCAGCGGGCGTCTTGGCGAAGGTGACCTCTCTCTTGTGGCTCATCTCGGGGGTCCTGGAGTGGCCCAGGACTTCAGGTCGCTTCAGGGCGCTGCTGGCCGCAAAGCGTGCGGAAGCAGGGCTGGTGACGTTATCCACCTGCTTGCTGGAGGAAGAGGAGATGTCGATGGAGAGTTCGGAGCGGCGCGACACAGGCTCGGGGGTCTTGGAGCCTCCTCCGCCCATGATGGAGCGGGGTTGGGTGTAGTTGAGGTTGTTGTTGTTGGTGGTGGCCGGGGCGGCGGTGCCCAGGTCACGGTAGTAGATGCTGGTGGGAGACATGGCGTTACGGTGAGGGGAGCTGGTTGTCCGACGGGAGCCGGGGGACAAGTGAGATGAGGTGTCGACATCCTCCACCTCAAAGGACCTCTTCAGAGCTGCATGTGAGAGACAAACAACACATCAGTCATGCTGTAGGGTCATTTGACTACTGAAACTATAAGTGGATTCACTGATTAGATGATCGATGAAACTATTTTGATAATCTATTTATCATGTGACTCATTTTTAAAACAGACGTCCCAAACATTCTCTGGTTCCAGTGTCAGAATTTTCTGCTTTTTCAGTTTTATATCATTGTGAATTGAATATCTGGGTTTTTGGATCATGGCCTGATTAATTGAAAAAATAATGGCCAATGAAAATAACTCTTAATTGTTGCTGTGACTAAACACAGCTGTGACTTAATAAAGTAGTGCTCTATAACTAGGTAAAAACTGTGGTGGAAGAAATATTAAGATACTTTACTTACGTAGAAGTAGCAACGCAACAACGTTAAAGTACTCAATTACAAGTAAATGTCCTTAATGCAAAATCCTACATAAGTTAGAGTACAGATGTATCATCGGCAAAATGTAGTTAATGTATTAAAAGTGAAAGCACTGGTTATGCAGAAAAATACCCCTGCGACTGACATGTTATTATGAATTATATTATGCTGTTAAGAGGATCTTAGTTGGAACTACTAACAGTTGAAATTGTGAAAAATGAAAAGTTCCCCCCAAGTACACACAAGCTGTGTCTGAAATCTCTCACTGCTAACTATATAGTGGACTATATAGTGAGTTCGCCATTTTGTAGTGCTGTCAAAATGTTTAGTGAGAATTATTATACCCTACATAGTGGACTCAAAGTAACAATGGCATAATGCATCGTGAGAAATAGTGGACAACGATGTTCACTAAACAGGCACTACGTACAATCATGCATTGCACTGAAGGAAAAATGGCAGACAGATGAGAGGAGAGAGAGCAGCGCGATTGAGACAAATCCATGAGTTGCGGTTAAAAAAATAATCTATTTAATGTGAGCAGCGCATCACAACACTAACGGCCACAAAGTACTTTGTATTATTAATTTGGGAAAATACGCTTATTGCCACCGTGGTAGTTACTCCGTCCGTTCTTACCTTTCAAAATAAAAGCCCTAGACATATAGGCTGCATCACTGCTAACCAGAGGGAAGTTAAATTCACTCAGAGCATTTCACTAAGAGGCAACTCAACAAAATAGCTTACAATATGTATTCATCACAAAAATACATGTCAGTATTTATTATGGATCCACCAGCTGACGTTGACGGCATGTTTTAATTGTGTGAGAGCAATAACGTAATTAGCGGCGCAGAAAAATGACCCGAGTAGTGTCCGAAAGTGTTTTTTCATTTTTCCAATGAGCTCACTTTATAGTCCTCTATATAGAACTCCCTGGATAGTGAGGAGGGAGTAATGAATGAGTGAATGTTTTCGGACACAGCCACATTTTTTTTGGTAAGGGATCACAAGCCAAACTTCATAAACTTTTGAAAATGTTATTACCTCCGCCAAGGCCGAAGGCCTACGAAGGAGGTTATGTTTTCACCGGCGCTGGTTTGTTGGTTTGTTGGTTTGTTGGTTTGTTTGTTTGTCCGTTAGCAGGATTACTCCAAAAGTCCGCGATGGATTTGAATGAAATTTTTTGGAGGGGTGGAGTGTAGCACAATGAACAATCCATTAGATTTTGGTGGCGATCCAGATTCAGGAATATTTTTAAGGATTCCAATCAGCCTGAGCATTAAAACCACAGGGTATAACACATGCGCAGTGTAACTGATGACACGTTGATCAAGCGTAACCCCGCCTCCTTCTGAGAGCAGAGAGATACGTGTGTGGATATGTGTATGCGGAAGCTGCTGGCCGTCCGCGGTGAGAAAGAAAAAAGCTGTAGCTGACGGGATGACAGACAACGTAGTGTAACGTTATACAGACATAACAAGGCTGCTGAATGAGAGAGGCATCCGCCGATACGTTACACGGAAACACACCGTGTTAGTAACAAGCCGACCACCTCACAGTAGCGCGAGCTGTGAGCTGTGATCTGTTTTTAAAGTCACGCACTTTGGCGGAGGTCTGCGCCCTCCGAGTGCAATTCTAGTTCTTAATGGAAATCTTAATCTGAAAAGTAATTAGTAACTACAGCTGCCAAATAAATGTAGTGGAGCACATATTAAAATATTTCCGTCTTAAATGAACAAATGGTTAAAACAGAACACAATAGATTGAAAGCACATTGACTCTGTAAACCACACTGAGGTCATCTTTCCCTTATAAACCATTTATGGGTCAAAATTGCTGTTTATAGGAAGCGGGAACAATATCATAAAATATTCATCAAAAAGGTCATACCAATTAACTGAGCAGTAAACAAAGCGAATTGTTTTTTTCTAAAACGCATTATGAACAGTATGCAAGTAGTAAAGAGCCTGCGGTTTGAGGCCGGGGTGAAGAGGCAATTTTGGTGGCAACACAAAGGAAACAGCACGAACTAGTAGCCATTAAGCTCTACTTATCTAATTTCATAACATCCCCCATCACCAGCGGCAGGTTTTTTTGTTGTTTTGTCATGACTTGGAGGCTACGTGTGTGGTGCACTACAAACTGAAATTCTAGGGTTTTACACAGAGCCATTTGAATCGCTTCACGACATGTTATAATGCACGCAATCAGCCAAGCATTGTTCCCTGCCAAGCGTTTAGGCAAAAAACTCCCAAGTCTCCCTGTTTATAAGCAACACGAGCAGAGCAGAGATAGAGGCACATCCTTCCCCTCGGTTAGCTGTGACGTGAGAAAATAGCTGCACCGTCCAAGACGAAGATACTGCGGGATGGGATCACCCCCTGGGAGGAGAGCACTGGCTCAAAGTCAACTTGAATTTGACTCCCATCGTGGAGTTGCTGTGCCAAGCCAATGGCCAGGAGCTGGTATCATAATGACACACTAGTTAGACCAGTCCCGTCACGCACACCCTTAAGAACATCTCCTGTTTCCTGCAATCCTAAAACGCAACGCTGATTATTTGATCTGCTTGTGGCTTGCGGTGCGTCTGCGTGTGCACGTGTCTTTATGTAACTATATGTAGTTTTGTTCAAAGTGCTTGTAAAAAGTGTGTGTGTTACGGGAATGTATACGTGTTTATTTTTAAGCGACTACACCCACAGGGAGGGGACCGTGCCCCAGTCCCACTGCACTCTGTGTAAAAGTTGAAAACTCTGTCAGGGGATGCGGAGCTCAACACAATCACATCAAAGCCGTCACCCCCCCCCCCCCCCCCCCCACACACACACACACACACACACACACACACCAGCCAACACAGCTAATCTAATTTACTGCTATAAGCTGCTTCACTCCAACATGGTGGACATTTGATACAATTTACCCCCTAACAAAAATTCAGGCCTGAGCCAAAGTATTATTCTGTATTCAGGGTTAGTCGGACACACCAAGGACGCTCTGGTTCACCACGGGAATAAATGGATCTACACTCACGTCTTGGAGTTTATGGTGATTTGTGGTACAAATCTCTCTCTACCCCCCTACTACTCCCTTTATGTAGACCTTAAAGCACGATTACCTTTCATCTTTGGCATTCTTGCACTGTAAAAGACTGTTGCTGAGGCTGTAAGGCTATAGCTTTACATGTACTGTACGGCACATTATGTGTGGAAAGCATGACATGTCCCTCAATAAGCACAGAAAAGGTCGTGGTGTTAGACACATACCCAGTTTAACATCATTTTCTCACACTCCCCATCCCTTATTTTCTGTGCTAAGCTCTGAGTTCATTATCCAGTAAGGCACCATAAAACAGCTTTAAAATCCACCCTTTGATAGATATACATATAAAAGAATTACACACAATAAACTTGCAATTTGTAAGTTGGTTTCCAAACCCATATTGCCACTGGACTGTGTCCTTCTTACCGCTGCGTCTTGTGTTTTTATGATTGCTGAGAGGGAGTCCAAGGCTGTGGCTCCTTTCAACTCTGGCCAGAGAACAGGTTGCTCTGCCAAAATGCAGATGCAGATTTCATAAGGAGCTGCAAGGTTGTGATGCACCCTTTAAAGGGGAAATATCATGCTCATTTTCAGGTTCACACTTGTATTTTGGGTTTCTACTAGAACATGTTTACATGCTTAAATGTTAAAAAACTAGGGCTGTCAATCGATTAAAATAGTTAATCGTGATTAATCACAAATTAATGGTTGGTACCAATGGATTCCTTAGATTTTCTAGGTTCATATGATGCCGGTATCTTCACTCTGGCTTAAAACTTTAAAAATGTACAACCTAAAAATCACAAGTTGCGTCAATGCGATAAAGAAATTAGTGGGGTTAAAGCAAATTTGCACTAATGCATTATTATCGCGTTAACTTTGACAGCTGTACTTAAAAGTACCGACTTCGGTAACCAACCCTCTCAGATGGGTGGCAGTATATTCTAATGAGCCTGCATGTGACATAGGAAGAGGAGACAAATCTGAATGGTTTGTTGAATCACATGTTTTCTTATCTCGGCAGTCCACAAAAAACTGACTGGGTTGTCTTATTTCACATATAGTGGGTTGGTAGACACTCCAGATACCAGAATATATGTGCACAAGCACTGAAAAAGTACATTTTTCATGATACGTTCCCTTTAAGACTGTATTGTGTAACGAGCGAGGCTCATTCTAACATCCTCTGAGAGCCGAAACACTTCAGGAAACCGTGCACAGTAATATCTCTTGACATTCGCTGTTGAGTAATGTTACATTGTGGAAGAGCTGTGAGCACTTAACGGCAGTGATATCAGGATCCATATTCACAAGTTTTGCCCAAATAAGATCCGCTGAACCAAGACGTTGTTTTGCCAGTGACCTGTTAAGTGATCTTGGATTAGTATTTCTGTTCTTGGCTGCTTTGTGATTATACGGCCACAGGCACGGGACCACAGAGGAGGACTTGAGTGCTTTCCTCTCGAGCCGTTTGTTTGTATTTAGAGGCCGTGCAGTCAAGTGTGTATGATTTAAGAGCAGAGATGAATTTGACTCTTTCTGTGCTTTAATGTTGTCTGGGAGAATGGAAAAAGGCATTCAGGGCATCTCTCACTTAGATGATCACTCAACTCCTCTGTTTTTAAGGACCACGCTTCTTCCCACAGACTCCTCTTGTTCAGCTGAAGCAAAAAGGAGAAATACGTCTTTTGCTTCCATCCAGGATATTCTTTGCATGAATATCATACGTGTAGGATCACGGAGCATTAGGAAGAAGAAGTGTGGGACTGACAGATGGATGAAGGAGTATGGTTCCCAGTGAAACAGCATTCCCAGACTATGAGCTGGAAACGAGAGGTCGAGTCCACCTCAGAGGAACCTCATTAACAGCAGCCAGGAGTCTCGTCTCCCCACGTCCCACCACTACCTATCACCGCCCGGTGTCCGGTATCTCACGGCGTCTCGTGTGGGAAGATAATGCAGCACAGACAATATCGTAAAAGACTATTGGCGCAACAAAAACAAAGATGGAGGCAGCTGTATCCCCACTTTGGTTCATGGTCATTTTTCCTAATACGGCCCAGGTGTTAGGCTAGGCTGCCTCTTTATCATCAGTGTCATCACTTTGCTCTCAAGGACATCCCGACCAGTGAACACAAACATTCAGTATCATCTCAGCCCAGATGCACTAGTAGGAGATAGTCGAGAGTTAGAGGGAGGAAAACAAACAGAGAGACAGGAGGGAGAGGAGGGAGAATAAACTGGAGATAGAGAGGCAAAGAGGTTGCACGGTGAGAAATGGGTTCCCACACATTGTCTTCTCTATCACTGATATTAGTTGGGACCATAGACTGTATATAAGAAGTGGACGTAGTCACCGTGACGTCACCCATTGGTTTGTGGACTGTCATTTTGAAGCCTTGAATTCTGCATTTTAGCCGTCGCCATCTTAGTTTTTTTGCAACCAGAAGTGACACAAGAGGGTGGAGCTAAGTACAACCGAACGCTGAATAAGATATTTTTTGGCGATCAAAAAGGTTATAACTAACTTTCATGAACTGGAAACACACTGTGAAAGGGTTAAAGTTCTAAGACAAAAACACGGACAACACCCAGACCGGACAACGCCGTGGTAGCGACCTGTCTATCACACAGTAGCCATACCCTAAAGCATACCCTGCTTTATGGTGTATTTGACTCTAAATGGGACCATCATTTACTAAATGAACATCATGCTGTATTGAAGAAGACTTGAAACTAGCGATTGAGACCATAAACTCATGTTTACAATGTTTACTGAGGTAATAAATCAAGTGAGAAGTAGGATCATTTTCTCATAGACGTCTATACAATCAGACTTCTTTTTGCAACCAGAGGAGTCGCCCCCTGCTGGCTGTTAGAAAGAATGCAAGTTTATGGCACTTCCGTA
The DNA here is from genome assembly GCA_916701645.2 of Sebastolobus alascanus. Classification (NCBI taxonomy): domain Eukaryota; kingdom Metazoa; phylum Chordata; class Actinopteri; order Perciformes; family Sebastidae; genus Sebastolobus; species Sebastolobus alascanus. The sequence continues at coordinate 226,425 of CAKAOJ020000241.1, forward strand.
TTAGCTTCACTTTTCAGATCTGGAGGTTACCCACTGGCTGGGACTGACAGCAGTCAACAAATATTAACTGATGCTAACGTCCCACTCAAGCCCCCAGGAAGACCGCCGGGCTGTGAAGCGAATTTTCTTAGTGGCCAAACGGCAGTACTACAACTTCTGTGTCTGTCACGTGATGCTGTTTGGGCCCAAAAAGACCCATAGACTTACATTGGGAAAGAGACGTCCGTAAATCGGCGAATCCATTTTTTTTAAGGTAAATGAACTTCCCAGTACGAACACTCTAATAGTCCTTATTTAAATCATTAGATCCTAAAAGCTGTAAAATGCACTAATAGCGGAGGCGGAGTTAAAGGAACCTCTACTGTGCCTGCTCTATGGGCCCAATTGATGCGGAAGATCGCCGGATGATCCGGGTACCCTATCACAAGTCATTTTGGCGTCATGCGCCACTGAGTAACGCTCATAGGAATGAACGGGAGCCCGCCTCCAACGCTGTGTCCAGTTCTCTTAACTTAACTATCACTACACATCTCTGTAGTATGAAAATATCTTAGGAATGACTCTTCTTTCAGAATATATAAAGTTTTTGAGAGGGAAAAGCATCAGTAGTGTGGACTTGACCAGACAGACTGATGCACTGATATTTCATTCAAACATCTGGGACAGTCTGATAAGCTCAGAAAAATGAAGACCAGGACAGGTCAAAGTTATACTAAATCATGATATTACGATATTGAAAATACCAAATTATTTCCAGAATGATATCAATGTTATATTGCATTTGTAAAAACTAAAATAAAAGCCAGGAAACTATTGAAACTCAACATAATCTACATTTCCAGATGTATTCAATCACTAACAGCATAGTCACGTACTGTTTATTGATTAATTAATTGTGATGACTGATGTGAAGCTGCTGATAATGACACTTCCTAAAAGCCTTCCAAGTGAAGATGTGAAACAGATGTACAAAGTGTGGACTTTGCATTAACGGCAGCAGGTCAGAAAACATGATGGTTCATCACTAGAACATCATAAAACAAGTTAAAAATAAAGGCCTTTCTCAAATAAAAGCCTGTTGATGTAAATAAAGATTCAGACCATTATTTGTGAATTTGCCTGGCTCTACTTTGCATCTGTAAATAATTTAATTGACAACCTCTCACATGTGTAACTGTTTGAAGCACATAAAAATACAGTTATGAAGCACAGTAACAACAAGGAACCCACTGCACCAGTATTTTAATTAATAAAATATGTACTGTACTGTGTACACAGCCTTGAACTCCTAATCGGAGCCGTTATTCTAACCTCAGGCAATAAGTCAAGTGATCAAACACTGGTTACATAAAACCAGTTTATGCACAGTGGAGTTTATCTGATGTCAGTCGCCGCAGAATACAAGTCGATGTGGTCGAACCAGGAAAAACATCCTATTTGACAAGACAAGGCCAAACAACGAACGATACAATTTCACGCTATGGTATTTCTGCTTGGTCAGACGAAACGTTAATTCTACACTGTCAAACAAGCACTTCCTTTCACTGCCCACTGATGGTGTTGGGTTTACTAATGCTGACCCGCAGCAGTACAGCTCGCTGTGTCAGATTTACTGCGTGGTTCCCTACAGGTCTTGGCCGACACCCCGCGTCTAGCACAGAGGAATCCTGGGAGCGATAGAGGTGTTTGGTAAAGTGGGGAGACGTGTGGTAGAAGAGGTGAGTTGGCGCAGGTCTCGGGTCAAAATCTTCCATTTTCTTCAGTAATGTTAAAGGGCCAGGAGGATCTGGATCATAATCAGAACCAAGAGGAGATTTCACCCCTGACTGAGGACACACACACCCCCCCCCCCCCCACACACACACACACACACACACACACACACACACACACACAAAGAGTCATTCAGGCAGCTGTTGACTAGCTGCCCTGGTGCTTAGCTTCAGGCTCTTTAGGCCTCAACCTTTGACAGGTAAAGCCTTGTTCTGTTCCTTTGATCAAGCTCTGGTTAACTATCCACTTCATGAGCAGATTGATTTACATCAGTGACTAGTGAAGGTATAAAGACAGTGGCTGCATTCCACTTAAACAACGGGTCGGTAATGCTGAGAAACTAACAAGAGTACACTAGATTTAAAAAAATGATCCAACAGAAAAACTCAGCCCAGTGTAACCAACTCTTTTCCAATGAAAGTAGCAGCACTAGCTCCAAAAGTCGCTAAATCTAGAGAAAAAGTCGCCAAATCTGCAACACTGATAGTCCGTCCATTCAGGTCTCTCCCTCAAAAGCCAATCCCCCAAAATTATCATTATGAACATAAACATATCATAATAAACGTAAACAACGAACATGGATACTGTTAGTACTCACAGCTCACAGACTCACAGCTCACAGACTCACAGACTCACAGACTCACAGACTCACAGACTCACAGACTCACAGACTAACAGACTCTGGTGATGCTCAATGAGTGCACGGGCAGAGTGCCTACAGGCAGGTAGCACGTCTTATTACATTCGGGCCGAATGAAATGATTAGACGGGCTTATTACAGTCCTGCGACAGCCACAGATACCAGATTTTTTTCTTTTTTTTGGTCAGAGCATTTGATTTTAGTGATTGCTGTTGGAAAGTAATAAGAATTTCAACAAATATAACTGTATAAATATATTTGAACAGGACTACCAATCCTACCTTTAACACCTGTTAACACATTGCCTCGCACTATCTCCACAGTGCTGTGTCAGCGAGAGAGAAAGGTCTGTCTCCACACATTATCATTCTGGTATAGGGGGAAAAATTCTCTGGCTTGTTTGTATTTCTTTAAACCAATCACAATCGTCTTGGGCGTTGCTAAGCACAGGATGCAGTGAAGTTCAATAAATAAATAGATAGCGCAGATAGCAGAAGCGGAGGAGAATGCCGGCTGAAATAGGCAACCAATGGCAGGCTTACATCCACAGTCTACATCCGGTGAGTCAGACTAGTTTCAATAAAGTTCCGATATGTGTGGGGGAGAGAAAGTTGTCAACATGGACCGATGCAGAAATGATTTAAGGTAATTAATTGGAGCTCAGTGACCTCACAGCAGAAATTGAAATATTCAGACCGAGCACTTTTTTCTGCATGAATCACACGTCCCGACACAAAAAACACGCTTCAGCAAAAACAGTATTTTTCAAGAAGGCACGACACCGAATCTGACAGTAAATTACTGGGTAGAGAACATGATGGTGCAGAGCTGTCAGCTCTATCAGCAGTGTGTCTGTGTGTGTGTCAGAGACAGACTGACTAATAAAAGATTCAGATAAACGGTCTGTAGAAGTCCAACTTTTACACAACTGGCCTGACACAGTCATACTTTTTGTGCCACCCCTGGTTTAATATACTTCTTAGAACGAACAGCACCATTGAGACCTGTTAACAAAGTGTTGTATTTACGCACGTAATCCCCACAAACCAACTTAATAACACACCGGCCTTTCTGCCAGGTTTACACATTGTACCACACACATGCACTCTCTCCATTTCAATGTTCATTTCCTCTACGTGTCCACGTGCCACACTGGAGCAACATCATGGCACCTTTAAGCAGATAATCAGTAAAAAATAACTTGGATTGGACTCAAAGCTCAGTTTAGGTTGGCAACCATAGCAGGAGCCCGTGTACGACTCTACAAAGTCTCTCTGAATCTACAAATATGGGGCTATTCTGGGCTTATCCTCTGCTGGTGACTCATAGACTTTTTCTACCTTTTAGAAAATCATAACATTGTTTCAGTGTGCAGTTGTTATGGTGGTTTCTATCATCCATTTTCCATAATAGTCCAACACACGAGTCCATCCAAGAGGCATTATTTCATCTTTAGTGTGCTCACCAATTACATTACCTATTTCCTCCTCAGTGTGAGATACAGCGCAGTGCAATGTACTGGAAAACATAATGATCTGGGATCAAATGGGGATTTACTCAGTCAAGTGTTTGCCATGCACGTCTCTCTATGGCTGTTCCTGCCCTGGATGGAAACACCAGAATGGTTCATAATGACCAGTATAATCCACTGGTGGGGTGGATTATGGTGGTCACTATTAAAGGGCAGGTCTATCTGTGTTCTTTTATTTTTTTTTCAAACAGAAACGCCCACTCAGCCGTTAACAAAAAGCAGTTCTCAAAGTAAGCTAATCAAGGTTATGAATAATGTGAATGCTAGCACAAGCTGAATCAAAGTTAGCTGTGTTAAATTTGGAAATAACTGATTTTGAAGTGGGGTTGTATGTATACTCGTGTTCTGCGAGGTAAAGTGACTGTTTTTGTGAATGTAGTCTGGTGGTTTTGAAGAGAGCGATATACAGTAATGGCTTTAGTTCCCCGTCGGAAAGGGCTCTCTGACGGCGAGGTAAAGCAGCTGTGGACGGGATCAGCAGAAAAACGTATTTTAGCCACCTAAAAAAGATCAATATCAGTTTAAGTGTACGCTATATTTAGAATATTTTCACAGCTTTACCTCGCCATCAGACAGCCCTTTCCGAACGGGAGCTAAAGCCGTTATTTCGCTGTCTTCAAAGCCACCAGACCATACTCCATTCATAAAAACAGTAATTTTACCTCGAGGAATTCAGGAGTTGCTGGTCTACCGCTGCATCGATCGGTTAGCTTGTTCTTGTTATTGTGTGACTTTCGGATCTGAACTAACGTGGCGTCCACACAGCAGTACATTGCTTGGCTACCTGCCAGTAGTCCTCTCTGCTTCTCCAAACTGGGAGCATGCCGATCATCATCTAAGTTCCTGTATGTAATACACTGACTATACTGTACATGTAGCAGCATCATCATGCAGAAACCTTCATCAGGTCACGTGGGAAAAAGGTTGTAGAAGGGCTTGAAGGGAAAATAGCATTTTGATGCTAAAACGTATACACCTTGACCAAAATTTGAATACATAAGGAACACCACTGGGAAGCTACAGAATGATATAAGAACCTCATAAATAATAAATAAATAATAATAATAATGGACCCGCCCTTTAAGTACAGGATAAAGCAGGTGCTTTCTGTGTGTAGATAGTAGGTACATACTGAACGCTATTTTTGATAATTAGCCTACAAGAGTACATACAGGGAGGAACCTGGCATTGACCTAACAAACATTTGGCTTTACTGCCTTTCTATGCCACTCTGAATAAAGTTAACATGAACTGTAATACCCCATGTAATGTAATGTATGTAATATCCCCTTTGCACAAAAATGGTCTGCCAGCATATGAAACTGCCTGGCCACCACTGACTGAGCTCCAGGTTATTTTTACTCTTTATGATCTAATAACATAATGTTCTATAAAAAATGAAAGCCATGTTTTATGTTGACACAATATACCAGTAAATGCCGGGGTAATGTTTGACATTCACTAGTTCATATGGCGTGTTGTGCGACCATGACTGAAGGCAAAAAGCTGTTCCAGACTGCGACACTCGAAGGCAGAGCTGAACCATCACAGAGAGAGGCAAGGAGGGACAACCGTTCAAATGAGGATAACTAAGACGTTTCCACAGACATATCCACAGTACTGTAATAGTAAAAATGAATATAGAAATGGTCAGGGAAGTTTACCAGTTCACATAACTGAAGAACAGATGAGGTTTTTCTAATGATGTAAACAAGGTAAAACCAGATTATCTCAGACTTCTCTGTTCTGTGTAGCCACTTTGAATTTGCTCTTAACCTGATTACGGCAACACTTCACTGTCACATAAGAACTTCAATCTACTTTATCTGATTATCACCATCACATGATACTGTACAGTCACAAACAAAACAAGCATACGCAAGCTGACACACCTCAATTTCTCAATTTTTATGTTTTTTCAATTCAGTTTTATAGCATTAAACCAGCCAGATTTATTTCAGCTTTTCAAAACTTTGCACGTCTGTCGATATGGCCAAAATCTTGCATCCCGGTATAGGTCATTTCATATCTCGATAACGATATATATATCACGATATAGCATGTTTCTGGTAATTCAATAAATACATAGGCTATATGAAATAACCACATGGTAAATCCTATTTTTGTATACTCGTGTGAATAAAATACGTGACAAATGAAAAGTAGTGAGTATTTTCTCATTTTAAGGACTTGAGTGCAAAATGAACAAAAGAGTTTTAAGTGAAATTATAGAGAAAAAATAAATAAATATAGGCCTACTGTAGCCTATATCGCGGTAGAAACCATGTCGAAAAATATGTAGGATAGACATTTTTATATTGTTTTGATGATATATATCATCATATTACTGCCCTACAGTCAGACATGAGACAGAGATGACAACAGTAACGCAGATTAATTCACAAGCAAGCAGTCAACTGGTTATTAAATGAATCCATGTAAAACGGGTTATTAGACAGAAGCTGTGCTGCCTGAACTGATCAAACACTGCTAGAAATATGACTTAAAAAGCTTAGAGTACTTCCTGTGATGAGGATTTATACTTTTTCTGACATCTCACAGTGAGCATCAGACCAAAGAGCAGCTGGAGGGACGCAGTCTGACCGGAGGAGGAACAGGAAAGAAGTGGGGAAGGAAAGGACAGGAGGAAGAGGAGGACAAAGGGAACTAATGTCAGCTCAACACACCGGCTTAGAAAACAAAGGAGAGACACAGTTGTGAATGTTGTATCAGGAGGTTAGACAGATGTTAGCTCTTAGAGCTGAGGTTTCCACACTGTCTCCATCGCAGTGCTTTCAGCTGAAGGCTTTCCGGTGCTGGAATTGTGTGGTGTCAGCGCTGTGTTTGTTTCTATTATTGACGTAACTTGGGGTATAATCAATAACAGACTATAGGCTGCAGGGACTTGGCTAGCATGTGCTCACCACCCTGTTTTTAACAATAACACACACACATGCGCACTACTACACAGGCACACACACACACACAAAGATAATTGTTCAATACTAATACTACTTATAAACAGCTGACAGATGGTAGAAGTTAGAAGTGAAATAAATAACAAACCTTCAAAATCTGAAATAATTCCCTCCAAGTGTGGATTGACTCCAGAATCAGACATTTTTCAGGCATGAAATTTCACCAAAAAAACGTATTTTTCTTTCAACTTTCAAGTGAATTCTGAACAAAATCCAAAATAGAGTCAATGAGAAAACAAGTCCAAGTCGACAACTCTCTTAAAAGAGCAACTTATTTTCTCTGACTTGCCACTAACTTCTCTATATCGCTGTATTCAGACTTCAGAGAGTGCGAAAAGGCAAAGCCTCCTCCCATCTCCACCCCTCCCTGCAGCTAGAAACACACTCCCCCTTCTCCCTCATGTCCTGTGTATGTGTGTGTTAGTGTGTGTGTGTGTGTTTCCCCTGCCCCCCACACACACACACTCGTACATGCACGCGCAAGCATTCACGCAGACAACAGACCCCCGTCATTCCCCGAGACCCTTCTCCAGCAAAGTGGCTCTCAGGTCTGATTTCCTCATTCAGCCTCTGAGCCGCTCTGACAGTGAAAGTGGACGACATGTCACGCCGCCACTTTATAACCCAATTAACCTGCAATCAGACGAGATCCTCCGTTACAACTGCGGCTCTTGAAATGGCCAGTTCCACTCTGTCACAGCTACAGAGGGACGGCAGTTTAAAGTGAGAGTTTGAGGCTTCAGTTTTGAGTAAACAACCTCCACAAACTGGCTGACACGTTAATTAAAGTGCAGCCACTTCTGTAGGAGCTGCTTTCCTGTGACAGAAAAAATCTGAGGCTTCCTGGAGAAAGTTGACATTAGGGATATACGACGGCGCCTCTGGGCAATCAGAGGGGGATTCGTGCACCAACGCGCCCTCTGTGACACCGAAGAACATGGGAATTTGAGCCTGGTGGACACAGCTGACCAGGTAATCCGGCACTTCTTTTGGGAGGGACACCGACGACAAGCCCGCTTTTGATGTGGCGGCTATGGTTACACTTCATGTCCTTGAAGCTGCTGCGGCCAATTTAGAGACGACAGAGACACTGCTGTTGAAAAGATGTTGAGAAAAGTGATGAAATATCAAAGTTGGCCTTGCGTTTGCTTAACCGCATCCACTGTCTCCCCGTGGGACGAGCCGCACTATTTCTTATCCATGAAATAGTGATGCTATCGCTGTAATTACTCATTGGTCATGAGTGAGCGGCTTTCCACAGCTTCCTGTTTGGAGCCAGACGTGACTGCAGATGAGTGATGAATTGTCCCTGATTCTGGGTCAGTTTTACCATTACCACACTAATGCTTAAGGTCATAACAGTGAATGTAGAAGCTGGCGCGCAATCAGCGCTCAGAGGAAACCGAAAACTAAAGCTAAGGGCCGCAGGAAGCTGGCATTTCCACTTCTTCCAGATAGCCAAGAGATACTGTCACACATCAGATATCACAAGTGTTTCACACTTAGTGAACGCAAAAGGGTACAGCACCGGTGCCTGGCACTTTTATAGCCTATGAGTATTCAGGAAAATCCCATTTGAATGAAAAGCTCCATTCAAAGGGGCACCAATAGGATGCCAAGCCCACCCAGTGGCCCCTAACCCTAACACCTGAGAGGTCGATGCTAACACAGAATAACACTGTGTGTGTGTGTTTATGGTGCAGTCTGGTTATTTCTTACAACTGCAACAAGCAAAGGTGTCTTCGGATAAAGACCAGAGTATGGCACACACAGTATTTGCATTTACTCTATCTGAACTTTACTGGGTAGACCATCTGTCCCCCGAGACGTTTGTTGTCCTACGTTGTGCAATCAAGCTTTGAGACACATAACATGCATCATACACCCTGACAGCTGTGTGTGGGCATTTATGGTAAACTAGTGCAGTGCCCGTTGAAAACATGACTGTTCAGAACAGGCCGAATGCTCGGCCTGTGGTGTTGCTGCTTGCAGCTTTCTCGAGAACCGCTCATCCAAACAACTTCACACTGCGCTTCCTTGGGTCCTCAGCAATACACCTGCCATGACATAGTTGCGTCACACAACCAAGTCGTGGCTACTCACGGTCAGAAACACCGGTGAAATACACTCTGGTTCACGGGAAAAACACCCAGGTCGGTTACTCGCGGTCAGAAACATCGGTGAAATACACTTAGTGGAGGTCATTTCCAAAAAGGCATATTAGTTGCTTGCTTTGACATGACCAGTGTAGTTATAAAGTAGAGCATGGATGTAATTAGCGGAGGTATTTGCTGGCGGTAACGTTATTCGTGTTATAAGTTAGAACCAAGTCTTACACCGGGTAAACACAGTGTTACTCACGGGGGGAAAAACACACACATGCCTCCTCATTGTCGCGCCAGTGAAATACACTCTGGTTCGATTCTGCTTCCAGTTCGCTGTCTGTTCGTGTTGATTCCAGTGAAGAAGAGTTTGGTTGTAAAGTGAACGGCAGCCAATGAGCCGCAACCGTTCGGAGCGTGTGCCAGTTCGGAACAGGCCGATTGCTTGGCTCCCGGTATTGCTGCTTGCAGCGTTGTCGGAGGCTCTTGCCCGTTCGGAGCACGGAGCTGCGGTCTGCCCGCTGTGGATGACGTCTCAGTCTGCAGAGCCCTGAAGCCTTACTCCTGCTGCTGCACAGAGCGCTGTGTGCGTCTTTATGCAAGGTTTATCAATATTGAATGTGTTGCGTGTCCAAATTGCACCAAATTCGACACTGCATGTCTTGCTTTATAGTTAGATGTGTTTGTGCATGCAGTGCATGCATGTTTATAGATATAGTGCACCTCAACAAGCATGTGAAAATGCATCTGTATGCGCATGTGAATTAGTGTACTTTCACATACTGTATACATGTAGACCTATATATACAGTATATATGCGTACACTATACGTAACAAAGTGTGTGGCCTCTCTGCGCCCAAGCAGGCCCGAGTGGGCTGCACTGTAAACCATATGCCACAAGCCTCTGTAGTATTCAATTAAAGCAAAACACACGGTGTGTGAAACACACACCTCCCCCAGCCAGTGTGTATTTATCTAAACATGGATACACACTCTGGGCCGGCTGCTGCGAGGTAAAGCTGAGCGACAGAATGAGGGAACGCTCCAAAACAACATCTGGAGATGTTGTGTGTGTGCTTTTTTTTTGCACCGTGAGTAACATTATGTGAATATGTGCCTATGCAAGCATGTGCACATGTGGTTACTTGACTGTGAGTGTGGATGCGGGTGTGTTTGTGCGTCTCGGTGCCCATGAAATAGCGCCGTAAACACAGAGGCCTGTGCACATACTGTAGGGGGAGAAATCTGCTTAACCAAAACCATTCAGCCTCATATCTGTATCTCTGTGATCGCTGAGGGAGTCGTGTTTGTTTCTTACCTTGTTAATAGCAACAATTATGTGTGTGAAAGTGTGTAATCTACTTACGAATACACGTCAGATTTCATGCTGAATTCATCTTTGTGGGGTTTGTTATTCACTTTGTAGCTTGTTAAATTCACTTTTCTTTACAAACTCATTGTATGATTGATGCCTAAATAGCTCCAACTTTGTTGCAATTTTCACTGCAATTGCTATTTCATTATTAGTTATACATATCCCTAACATGCTGAAATTATTTGTGGCCTTGGAACAAAGCAAACATGTATACACCAGTAAGTACATCCCTTTGTTTCTGTACATTGATATATATTTTATACAGGAGTCATTAATATGAACCTCAGATTCTAGGCTTTGTTGCTTGGTCAGTTTAAGACAAACAGGAATCCGGCACAACCACAAACATTTATTGGCAGGAAGTTGCACAAAACCAACCTCTCTATTTGAGTCTTACTTGTTTGCACAAATGAGCTCATGTGTGTGGTTTCAGCGTTTATCTAAATGACACCTCTTATAGATGATCAGTTTGACCCACATGTCCAGGAAGGAGGCAAAATTACGCTTCTTAATGTTAGTGGAATAAACTCACTTATTGTAGCAGAGCCTAAATAACACGCTGTCACTGCAGGAACATTGTGCAATTAAAGAGGGTAGTGAAACCGCTGCACAAATCCAAAGAACGAATAAAGGGAAAGGAGAAGCAATAGATAGTTTCAAGACAGAGCAGTGAGACTGAGGGAGGTAGTTCATTGAGAGTAGCACATACGGCCTCGCTTTAACTCAATTCGATCCATGCCACCACTCACATACACGTTTTTATTAATATGACAGTTCTTTGGAAAAACTATTATCCTCGACTCTTTCATAGTAAGCTGTTTTAAATTGGCCTAATAGCTGTGTGGACAGTTTATGCTGGCAGCAACATCGCTGCAGCGGTTTTAAGACTTGGATGTTATGTGCTGTGCAGGGAATTGTCATACTGAGACCAAATGTCATTTATTTCAGTTATCTGTGGAGTCTGCAAGCAAACACGCAAGTATCACATGAAAGTCCATCTGTGGACAAAGTGCACACCTACAGAGGTGATGCCGCTGCGAAGATTAGAGCGTGCACATTTGGTCTCCTGTCTGTCTGAATGTGAGAGGTGACAATAGATGAAGCTCTTCATACATCTCTCCGTTTGTCTATAAAATAGTTTAATATGCATCTAATTGCTGTATTCTTAGAGTCATGTGCTGCAATTTGCAGGCAAAACTTATTCGTTCCATGAATTAATTATATGAAATGTTTATAGTATCTATCTAAAAAACTTAATATTAAGAATTTCTAAATACAATATTACTATTATTAATATATTTTATTTATGGCTGTCAATCGATTAAAATATTTAATTGTGATTAACCGCATGATAGTCCATAGTTAATCATGTTAAATCGCAAATTAAAGGTTCAAAATGTACCTTAGGGAGATTTATGAAGATTTAATACTCTAATCAACATGAGAGTGGGCAAATATGCTACTTGATGCAAATGTATGTATATATTTGTTATTGGAAATCAATTAACAACACAAAACAATGACAGATATTGTCCAGAAACCCTCACAGGTACTGCATTTAGCATAAAAGAATATGCGCAAATCATAACATGGCAAACTGAAGCCCAACAGACAACAACAGCTGTCAGTGTGTCAGTGTGCTGACTTGACTATGACTTGCCCCAAACTGCATGTGATTATCATAAAGTGGGCATGTCTGTAAAGGGGAGACTCGTGGGTACCCATAGAACCCATTTTCATTCACATATCTTGAGGTCAGAGGTCAAGGGACCCCTTTGAAAATGGCCATGACAGTTTTTCCTCACCAACATTTTGCGTAAATTAACTTAGCGACAAGCTAGTATGACATGATTGGTACCAATGGAATCCTTAGGTTTTCTAGTTTCATATGATACCAGTATCTTCACTCTAGCTTTAAAACTGAATCTGCTAAAACCTAAAAATCTCAAGTTGCGTTAATGCTTTAAAGAAATTAGTGGTGTTAAAAAAAAGAATTTGTGTTAACGTGTTATTATTGCCCTAATTGTATTGTGATGCTTAAAAAATGCATGTCTGTTAAATATGGTGAGTTAAATTCTGCCCAGTTATCTTTATTACTATGTCGAGAAAGTCCATCTTTTGCATGAAATTCTGTCAATGTGTTCCAAAGGAATTAATTCATCAAAAGTTTATAAGGTATAAGACTATAATTATGGACAGAAATGTATCTTGTGGCATGACAAGTAACACTTATTGTTGTTGTTGTGCACATGTAATGTTCCCACACTTAGCTGGCCTTTGTATAAACATTTTGACACAAGCTGATTTCCTCTTGGCACCTTGCTGACCACAAACACTGCAGCTGCTTGTAAACAACCACTTAAATGAGCTTTCACTGAGGATCTATTTCTGTTATATCACCCCCTGGCTTGACCTGTGCTTCCATCATGTTGAATAATTTCACCTGTCAGAGATCCTCCCTTGGGCGGACTGAAGGTGGGGCTTCCCACTCCGTTTCCTGAACTCCCCGTGCTGGCTGTTTTCACGGTCTCCCTCACTTATCATTACGAAATAATAATCTGAGGAACAATATGAGGTGAGATACTGGGAGGGCAGTGGGAGGAGGACGGCGGGGCGTTCACTCATAGAGGATATCCTGTACACTTATTTTATGGAACATGGTGAGCTCTGTGATTTCCTTGAGTTCCTTTAACTCCGGGTTTATGTGTGTTTGTGGAAGAGTGGGTGGGGATCTGTGCACGTGTGTTTTAGGGTGACGGGTATACAGGGCTCCGGGTGGATACATCAGCACTTCTAAAACTGTAGATTCACATGTGAAAAAGAGGGAAAGACTCAAAGAGAGCGAGAGCTCACATACCATTAAAGTACAGTTAAATTAAAGGCCGATTTAAAAGTAACATTGAACATCATGCGCTGCTCTTTATGAGACCAAAAGGAACCAAAATAAGTCAAATGTTGGCCTTTAACAGAAAGAGTGATACTAGGGGTGGGAATCACCAGAGGACCCACGATACGATATTATCACGATACTTAAGTCACAATACGATCTTATTGCGATTTGAAACGTTTTGTGATATGTTGAGTATTGTGATAAGGTATATTGTGATATATTGCGATTTATTATGCAGTTTGTCAACATCTGTTTTATCTAAAGCTGGGCCTACACTGTACGATTTTTGGCCGTTTCTGGCCCGAATTTTGAGCCGCACGACTCATTTTAGAATCGGACCGAATTTCAGCTTTGTCGGGCGTCGTTTGCCGTGCAGTGTACGGGGGGGGGGGGCCGAGGACAGATTAACTCCTCCAGACCGGCCGTCGGACAGTCAGATGGATTTCTGACATGTCAGAAATTTTGGTTGTCTGTCCACAGGCTCTCGCACAGTTGAAGCAGAGCCACGAGCCGATTCCCCAACGTCAGTCAATCAGAGCGTAGCTATCAAGATACCAACGTACAATAGACATAGTAAAACGTAGCTAACTTACCTCCAATTGTCTCTCCAAAATGGAAAAGCCATACTGTTCACTTCTTCCTCGCCACAGCGAGTCTACGTATATACACCACTGCCTTGTTTTATTATACGTTTCAGCAGACAAGATGGCACAGATGATCAAGGCAGCACGTTTCTGCCTTGTTAGCATTGTGACCCGTACAGACCTCAGCTAGCAAACAAACTTTACCTGCCTCGGAGCTTTCAAACGAACGGGCCGTGTTTTTTTTTTCTATTTTAAACGTACAGTGTGAGCACTCAGGTCGTGGCTGATGATCGGACCGTACAGTGTGAGCACATAAATCGCGAGCTTTGGCTTTACATCACAAACGGTCTACTCGTACAGTAGGAGTAGGAGTTACACAACAACATGTCTAAAATCGTACAGTGTATGCCGAGCTTCATAAGATACAGTTTTCACTCTGTTAATCTCAGAGTTTTCATTCACATATCTTGAGGTCAGAGGTCAAGGGACCTCTTTGAAAATGGCCATGCCAGTTTTTCCTCGCCAAAATTTAGCATAACTTTGGAGCATTATTTAGCGTTCTTCTGGACAAGCTAACATGACATGGTTGGTACCAATGGATTCCTTCACTCAGCTGGCCGTCGGATTGTTCAGAAGTTAATAGTTTATATAATAAAAGATTGATATTTGACGTCCGTGTATTGATAAAATATTGCCACGCAAAATATTGCTGTACTATGCTGTATCAATTTCATCCCCCACCCCTAAGTGCTACATCATGAATCACTATATTATGTATGTTAGAATATAGGGGAAAAAAAGTATGAGTATGTATGGGTCCTGGCCTTCATGTTAACAAATGCAAACAGATTTTAATCGACTTATTTCCCTACGGGAGTGTACAGTATAAATATGTCAAAAACTATCAAAGAAGGTTGTCCCACTTGTAATCCTCAACTCAAACTACTGAATCTCTGCTTTTATTCTTGTCAGTTTGATGCTAAACAGGCCCCACAAATACTGCAATTAGTGTCATCCCAACAGACAAGACAGCAATTTTCTTCCTGTTTAATTGGCAGAGCATAAAGCAACATGACACAACGGTTTCTCTCATTTCCAGACTGAATCCTTTGTTTTCTTTTCCCTTTGTTCTGTATTTTCACGGCAGTGCGTCACCAATTAGCGACTGTCAATGTGGTGACCATACGTACCGGACAGTCATGGCAGATGACACGTACTGTGAACGTATTATTTTAATCCTGAGCAGGCTCGGGAGAAAGCAAAGTAGGAGGCACAAAAGGGTCAAGATGGAGGTGTTGCAGGTGACAATCAAGAGGTTGCCACATATATGCACCTACAACCTGAGCTCCTATCAAAACAAAGTCTGAAGGGATCGGGGGGGGGGGGGTCGGGCGATGGCTGCTGTCAAGGCAACAGGTCCAAACACAGCACAGGTTGAAAACCAGGAAGTAGCTCAGCCCATGCAGGACTTCCTTAACTGAGAGGAGTGAGGAGGGGGGGGGAAGTGATGCCTGACATAATGCTGCACCACCTCACCTCTCTACCACACACCCCCTTTCTGGAGCTACTAAATTCCTCCATTTCTCCCATAAAAAAATCCCTCTGTCTGCACAATATGAATCATCCACATGGAACATTTCAACAGGGAAATGGTGGCTGCACTGAAGAGGACAAAATGACACTGCAACACTGCCACCAAGTGGTGATAAGAATGTAAAAAATGGGTGCGCGGTGTGTCTGTATGCATCACACGGCTCGCCGAACCCAGCCACTTTATTAACCGTCGAATTAAAGGCTAATTTGCACCGTGTCGCCCAGCTTGATGTCCAGCCTTAATCACTGTAAGATGCCAGATTAGTCTTATCCTCTCAGCGCAGACTGAACACATATGGGCCCGAGCACTGAATCCCCATTGGCACTAAACAATTAAATTCAATAAAGAGTGACTGGTTAAAGGAAACAAGAAGGATCTCTGTTGAGGAATAGTCATTGCCAGAAGCTACTGAGAGTTATAACGCCACACGCAGGACAGTAAACAGACTCTGATGCACGTAAACATTCCTGAAAAGAGTCTGCTGCCTGTCAAAAACAAAAGCCGACATATGAGCTCTGGTTTCCACTCCCCGTAACTTAAAATAAACCATCTGTGTCAGTGAGAATTAATCCGACAACTGGACTCCTCTGCTTAAAACCCAATCATGTGGTGATTTAACTCCGTCCGTCTATATAGTCGGATCATAGTCGCGCGTACTGTACAGTGTGTGGGTCAGCTGTTAAGTCAGTATCCGAACCCGAGGCTGCAAATTACAGCGCAGCAGCCACTTTGCACAGTGAAGATTACGTTTCCTGGTTCTGGGAAGTCGTCTTTGACAGCCCATCACATGAGCTTTACTCACTGTTGCTCTGCTTATGGTGGTAGCTACTCAGAAATAGTGCGTGCACTTCACAGAGAGCTTAGCTGTGGTGGTTCATTCAATGAGAATGAAATGTCTGAAAGGGTCAGACAACACATGAGAAATAAATGAGAGGGGTAAAGTTAACATGTGGACACACAGACAGACACAGAAGAGGTCTCTAAACCAGCCTAACTGGTGAAATAAAGCCAACACAACCAGGGTGGCTTCTAACTGATTGCTGCCACTGCTAAGAAGCAACAAAGAAAAGAGTAAAACAAAGTCCCTCCCAAACAAAGCCTTCTCAGCGTTAAAGTATCAAATAAGTTGGAAAAAGCAACAACTTACCGGCTATTCTGTCTCGCTCCATAACTCAACAGCTACCTCAAATAGCCACATGTAACCTCTCCTTTTTCTCTCCTTGCCTTCCCCTTTTTTTTTTTCTTCATGAAGACTTCCCCTTTCTCCTAACTTAGTCACCCTGTCCCCCTCTCTCAACCCTCCCTCTCTCCTCCCTCCTTTTCCTCCCTCCTCGCTCTTACTTCCTCCCAAGTTTTAATGTCTTCAGTCTGTCAGGATAACAAGTGAACGGAGCAGACGTCCGCAGCCATGTGCGAGTCATATGGAGTCGCTTTCTTTTGCTTTCTCTCTCTCGTAGCTCATCGTTCTCTCCGACACACACCAACATGATGCAGGCTTTTATCCCAGATACACACAAGCTGACGCTTTGTACCTCTGTTCTCCCTTCGCTTTCTCCAATGTTTTCTATTATTCCCTTGATACTGAATCTAGTCTCCCTCACACACATACACAAAGACGCTCGCCCCACACTGAAGCTCTATTGTATCTTTGAAATAGATCCTTAGCCCTTTGACCAAAGGTCCTAATCTGAAAATAAACTCAGTCCACTTATTAAAGAGGAAAGCTCCGGCAGTCCACCAAGACACCCTGCACTATACCAACAACTCACACTCCTTCCATGTCATCATCACCTCTAATCAGGATGTAGAAACTAGTGGGGTACCACCGGGTCTGAAAAGTGAAGCCAATGCAGCAGTGCCATAAACTTGCATTCTTTCTAACAGCCAGCAGGGGGCGACTCCTCTGGTTGCAAAAAGAAGTCAGATTGTATAGAAGTCTATGAGGAAATGAGCCTACTTCTCACTTGATTTATTACCTCAGTAAACATTGTAAACATGAGTTTATGGTCTCAATCGCTAGTTTCAAGTCTTCTTCAATACAGCATGATGTTCATTTACTAAATTATGGTCCCATTTAGAGTCAAATAGACCATAAAGGAGGGTATGCATTAAGGCGTGGCTACCTTGTGATTGACAGGTCGCTACCACGGCGTTGTCTGGTCTGGGAGTTTTCGTGTTTTCGTCTTAGAACTTTAACCCTTTCACAGTGTGTTTTCAGTTCATGAAAGTTAATTATAACCTTTTTGGTTGCCTGAAAATGTCTTATTCAGCGTTCAGTTGTACTTAGCTCCACCCTCTCATGTCACTTCTGGTTGCAAAAAAACAAGATGGCAACGGCCAAAAACCAAAATGCCGACTGCCAAAATGCCTCAAAGCGGCTTCAATACGGTAGTCCACAAACCAATGGGTGACGTCACGGTGACTACGTCCACTTCTTATATACAGTCTGTGTAACAAAGCCACATAAAGTCATCATCCAAACAACTGATGACTAGTTCTGAGTGGACTGAGGGTCCTTGTGTATGAAATGCTTCTTAATACGGTTTGTTTATAATAATAATCAGTGTTACAAGATGTCAGCCTACAAGCTTGTTGACCTCCCGCCCGTCAGCTGATTGTCTCTCAGCCTCAGCTCTGTAGGAAATGACTGGACATCATGATGTTCATCGCGTTGCTCACAGTCTGAACGTATCATCATTCGAGAGAATTTACGTCTGCGGCAAAAATCACCGGTGTTTCCAGAGCAGCCCACACGTCATGCTTAGACTCTGATCCTCAACTTGTACTTTGACAAGGTCAAGGGCCGCTCAGGGAGCCGTTGTCTTGCTGAGAAACTCCCAAGAAAATACAATACACACACACCCATCTTTGTTTTTGTGTCAGGGAGAGAAGGCACAGCTCACTTCCTCTTCCTCTTTCTTACAAGGAACATTCCTCCTCAACCGACGTCGTCCAGATTTACACAAAGCAACACTAGCAGCAATCATACATGCAAACACAGACGGACGACAGAAACACAAACAGGCAGTGTTGGACCCAATAGGAACATCTTTCCTGGGTGAGGCCGGTGCTTGGATGAAACACTGATATGACCTGGTGTTTCTCCAGGCATGCAGCGATGACAAACGCCTCTCTCTATCTGACCTGCCCTGATACGGAGAGTATTTAGTTCTGATACGGCCAAATGTTTCAGACATTTCAGAGCTTGTAGGACTAAGAATCATCACATTATTTTACATTTTACAATATACATTAATAATATGAACACAAATGTTAGATGTGTGGAGCATCCTGAGTGATACAGACACCAGACACACACAAACACACACAGAGCTCCCACTCCCCTGCAGTCCTGGGGCCGTTTCTGACATCCGTAATAGAGAAGTGAGGAGAAGCAGAGCAGAGGAGGCAGATTAGGGATATTCAAGTGTATCTGCACTGAGAGTAGATTTAGCCTCAGTAAGGCCCTCTGACTAATTCTAAAGATCAGAGTAAAAACACGATTTATATAAGCCGATGAAGTGTGATTTACCTCTTTACATTATTATTTAGTTGGAATGTAGAAGTTTTGGTCTGAATGTCTATTTTAGTGTGCAAGTTGAGATGTAATTGTATTGATATTATGCCATATAAAACATGTAATAGTGCTAAATTAACGTCTTAAAACCCACTTGCCCAACGGCATTTAGGATTAGGGGTTAGGGTTAAATGATGATCAACAATGTTTGGTATGATGGTAAGATGTTTCATAGTCATCAACATGCTTCAGTATGTTTTCCAGTGTCACAGAAGTGAGTAAAAGCAATTGGCACATACTGAATTTTTCAAAACATTGTGGATCATCATTTAACCCTAACCCTAAAGACTAAGCCCTAATCCGCTGGTGGGCAGGCAGGCTTTAAGAGATTAAATTAATTGCCACTATGATGCCTATTTATGTTTGTATGTATTCATGCATGAAATCTAACGTCTGAGTTGGGGCAGTCAACGTCAGATTGTTTTATTTTGAAGGGCTACTCTATTCAACTTGTCTGGTCAGTGGTCTCTGTGCATGTGATGGCGTGTTGTCTAAATACTGTGTTTTTGATAAATAAAGTCAGATGCCTCCTTTTTATATTCATGTTGGAAGAATGCAGCTGAAGTACAACCACGTGCACACAGCGAGCAAAACTTAAATTCTGAACAAGTTGATAAAAAGAAATTCTAAATGAGCCTTTTGATGCAGAATCCATATGGAAATCTGGATGCTGGTGCTGTGACAAAAGTGTGGTTTTAAAAATAGAGACGTGTCTCTTTTGGCTGCTGGCTTTCTCTTTATGTCTCGTGATCATTTTCCAGACTTAAAACACTGCAGTTAATCACAGGGTCAGGGTCAAAATAGCAGACAACATGTGCTTATGCATTTGTTGACTCTCATATGCATTGCACACACAACACACATGTTCCCGACATACACGTACACAGTACACATGTGTGCCATGTGTTTGTGCGCACATGAAGCACTGCTACTGTTGCAGTTTATTCAAAGTTGTTAGCGAAAAGGATAGACAGGAAGGCAATCCAGGCACTCCAAAATATTAAAACAAGTGGCAACGAGGAAGGAAATGTATTAAAAAGCCTTTACTGTAGTGGCTAAATCATTTAAAAAGCCAACATGTTTCGACTACTGTAGGTCTTCGTCAGGGCTTAAAAAGACCTACAGTCTATAGTCTAATACAGCAAATTGTATTAAAAGTTCCTAAAAGTAACAAGAAAACTCATCTGATGCAATATTCACAGGAAATAATCTGCTCAAAATTCATCCAAATCACTCGTTTTACACAAACTTGATGCAGTTATTGCGTTCACTATTTGTGTTAATTGTACAGTTTATCAGTTGTTATTTACTGTTATTGTTATGCATTGAATATAATATGAAATATCCATAAAATATGTCACTTAGTCAGGGCTCGTCAGTTTACTCAATGATAGAAAAGAGGTCCCCTAAAGAAAAAGGTTTGGAACCGCTGCTCTAATTTCTCAAGATTACCAACCCTACCTTTAAACAACATAAGTACAAATTAAATCTTTTGAAACTATTTTGGTTTTGCAACCACATATCAATCCAATGAGTAATCCTGACTTCGTTGTGTTTCCTGGTGCCAGAGGAAGCTGCTCACTGCTGTTTTACAGTAAATTAAGTTGTTTGAGCTCGTAAAGGACATAATTCAGACAAACTGATGCAAGAGAGGACGGACTGAGAGGGCCTCCCTCACTCATACCTTTCACCACCTGCCCTCTCCATCATCTCGACCTGCTGGCGAGATACAGCCAGACCCTCCCACCACACACACACACACACACACACACAACATCTACACACTCAAACTGAAAACAAATAGTTTAGTAATACAATTTAAGTGGATGTTCGAGCATATGAACACTCGAACATCCACTTAAAACCAGGGTTATCTGAGCAGATTCCTCTCGCATGACAGTACACCCTGTAAACACACACACACGCACGCACGCACCCACACACGCACGCACGCACGCACACACACACACTTTTTTTTTTCTTTTTCTTTGACTTACATATACCAAACGTGTAGCCTATATTTGCAACCGACGACGCAGATGGTCATGAGGCACAGACGGACACGTGTGCGTGTACACTCATGCGAGACAAACTCAAGCAAACACACACACACACACACACATACACACACACACACACACACACACACACACACACAACCCTCCCAAAAAAAAACTGTGTATCACACATTGACTACGGGTGGATGGTGAGCCTCGGGGTGCACATTAATGTAAGCCGTCACTTCAGAGCACGACCTATGGCCAAACGCGTGACTCAAACATGCTAAATTTAGTTATATAACAGTCGAGCAAAGAAAGAAAAAAAACTCACCAGCATGCCAGCCAACACTAAAGGGATGCCTGCAGGGCGGCGATGCACAATGGAGAAAGAACAGTGGGATGACGATAAAAGATGAAAGGAGGAGAGGAGGAGCGAGTAGTGAAAGAGGTAAATGGAGGGGAAGAAGAAAGGAGATAAGGTGAGGAAGAGGAGCTGATGCTGCTTGTGTCCTCAGGGGTGAAAAATTCATGTGAGATCTACACAAACTAAACTGTAAAGGGCGCCGTGGCGTGCAGCCAATGCCTCTGGTGTATTGATCTGTAGTTCAGTGTCAAATTAAATCTATCACGCCAACAATAGATCGATGTGTCGGCACACTATCAAGTGCTTTAATAGGCCTACCAGGCATGCTTTACTACACACACACACACACACACACACACACACACATACACACACACACACACACACACACACACACTCTTTATTCCCCCAAGTCCCCAAACAACCTCCTTTGTCCCAACATAACAGCAGAGGTTCAAGGAGACGGCGGAGAATGAAAAAAAAGAGAGCGGCGGTGGTGCTGCTAGCCACAGTCTGATGACCTCACCAGAGCGCTACGCGGCACTCATCTTCCCCATGCGATGCCTCGTCTCCGTCATGCCCACACACATGCACAGAGAGAGAGAGAGAGAAAGAGGCGCTGTCCTCTTCATTTGTGTCCCCTGCTGCTGCTGCTGCTGCTCCAGCCTACACATCCAACCTGGGGCATGTACAGGGACGACACAACTCTTCACATCACTCATCTACACGAGCCAAATTTAAAAGCGGACCCCGTGCTCTCATGCAAACTGTGAGGAAAATGCATTTTTGCAAACACAAAGAGCTCCCGTCGCTCGCTCCAGAAAGATTTTCATTTTGTATGAGTTATTCTACCAAATTGGGGAAATAACAAATAATGGGCAACCCATCTTCTAAACAACACAGAGAGACATCATCTGAGTGATGTGTAGTAGCCACTGTGATGATGATGGTGGTTCTCAGGGTTTTTGTACAATAACAGCTGAGAGGTTTTGAATCTGGAATTCATTTTTGACGAGCAGTCCTCTTACACACGATGCACCATCCAGAATAAGCCCAGGAGTTATTCAGACACTGTAAGTACACATCATTACAGCAATCTGGGGATAACAAGATCTGATTGTATCTCTATTTTCCAATCAGACTTCCCAGCCTGGCTTGATGGCAGCCACATGGCCCCACACACACACACGATCCCCACGGAATCTGACCGAGTGTACGCAGGACGGGAGAGCTGGTCTGCTGTCGTTCTTTAATATAAACTCAGTGACTTGATGTGTTTTTCTTTTTCACATTGCATCAAATATATTCAAATAATGCATCTCACGTAAAAATGAAAGCCGTATCCCTCAGTCTGCTTCCCATTCACTAGTGTTGTATTTCCAGAACTGCTGATCCTGCTGGGTTAAGTGAACACAGTGAGCCTGGATTCAATAAAAAGGTATGAGTGATTGTCTGAGAATTGTAAACATATCATTTATATGCAATTTGCAAATCTTTGTCAGGAAACCCTGACAGAGAGTTCCCATGGACTCATTTGACATTTATGGTGCCTCATAACTACTGGAAAATTTAACAAGTTGTTCATAAATGGCCCCTTTCCCACTTTCTACCCCCCCCCCCCCCCCTTCCAGCGCCCTTGCTCGGACCACACCCATCTTCGAACTCGGCCTTCGTTTTGATTCAACTACACACCTGTAAAGTTTCGTGACTGCATCTTGAATGGTTGTGGCGCTATCACGTTGACAGGCATATAAGCCACACGCTCTCGCGGCTGGTTAAAACCATAGTCTGTATATAAAGATGGACGACGTGACAGCTCCCCAAAAGTGAAGCCAAAACATCTCAATCGCCCCCTGGTGGCCGGCTGCAGTATAGGTCATAAATCCCACCCCCTTCATGTTAGCGGCTGGGACGTGGGCCAAACTAAAAACTCAAAGTACACGTCAAATACATTTTTCCCAAAGATGGTTTCTGTCATTTTAGGTAGTTCTTTTCACGCTGATTTATGTTAAAGTGTTCAAGTTTGGTTTTAATTAGTTATTTGACGCTATTAAAAGGAGGTGAGACGTCATGATTTTCAGCTGTGAGTCTCTCTCGCTGACAAGCTGCGGCCGTGCTCGTCTCGCGATTGGTTCGGGCAGGTGACCTTGCTCCAGTTAATGTTAGCATGGCGACATGCTCACAATGACAATGCTAACATGCTGATGTTTAGCAGGTATGATGTCTACCATTTTCACCATCTTAGTTAAGCATGTTAGCATGCTAAGATTTGCTAATTAGCACTAAACATAAATCAGCTGAAGTTGATCTGGGTGTCATTAGTTTGGTCATAAACCAACATATTAGACCTGCTGGTGGTGTTAGGTGAAAAGTCAGGGGACCGTGCCACTAGCATGGCTAAAAATACAACAAAACCTAAAATGAGGCAGACCTAATTGTCCTCCAGCGGTATGAATAATCCACACAGAAACTCTGACCTCCATAATTAAACAGACTATCACAAATTCTCAACCAGTGAAGATGTTTCACAGCTCATAAAATCTGTAGTCAAAACAAAGTGCAAAACTCAGGGCCGAAGTCTGATGTTGAGTCAGCAACTGGCACGACTTCCAGTCAACGCTGAGATGCACTCAACCAATCCTCTGCGAGAACCAGAAAAAAATCATGATGATAACCAATACATGACCCTGTTACTCATGACACACACACACATACGTGGAGAAACACACTCGCACAGTCCGCACAGTCGAATCCAGTTCACAGTAAAACCCCATTTCTTTAACCTATAAGTCATGAAGGCTCCTCTCTTCCAGTTCTCTGACAATTTAAATCCCATTCTCAGGTCATTTGGACTGTCAGGGGCTGTAAAAGTGCTAGTAGTGCAGTCTGTCTGTCCCAGCATGGCTGTGGTAACACTGCTGGCCATTTCCTCCTCGCCATAAGGTAATCATTAGATGTGAGAGGGAGCTGGATGTAAAAATGGGATATCCTCCCTTGCAAGAAAGAAGGAGTCTGTTGTAGCAATTGATGAGTATGTATGTGGACATTGCAGATAGACTAGAAGCCACGGTGTCTTTTATCTATTCTGCCGGAAGAACTCCTTTTGTGGCTTTGAGTGGCACTGGAGCAAGCATAAAAACTGCCTGAAATATTGGCTACACAAATCCATATGAAATGAGTTAAGCTGGAACAATAACAGCCTGTCAGCAGTGCTTAGTGCTTGCTACAATGTGTAATATACCTCATTGTACTTTGTGCTGTTACAATCCACACTGCTTAACTGTGCATTAGGTAATTGAGTGAAGGTAAGCTTAGACGCAGCATGGATGAGAGGAGCAAAGCTATGTGATTTGGCTGATTATCATAAAGGCACAGAAAGCATCCACATTAGCCCGCGGCCCGAGGCCCGCTGCTTCAACCTCCAGCTCTGCAAATTAGCCTGAACTGATGGAGGGGATGGTGCTGGAGAGAGAAAGAGAGTTCCTGTGGTTCCTTGTGGCTTTGGACCTCTGTAATCAGCATGCCAAGCTCCTGATGTCTAAATCCACAACTCGGACCCAGACGGTCTACACATACTCTACACACACACACACACACACACACACACACACAAGACACACATGCATGCGAACACACAGCAAGCTCCTGACACATGAGCTCTGCGGTGATCTCTGTTCATGTGGAGTTTGGCGGCGGAGCGCGTCCCGAATAAATGCAAGACGACCGAGTGTGAAAAACATACTGTGTCTATGTGCAGTGTTATTACGCTGAGCCATTACGTAATGTCCTGTAGAATTCATTAGCAACTGAGTTTTCTGATTTGCTCATTAAAGGGGCTCAATGTAAGAATCAGAAATTGCTTGTTAACAGTGACACCTGTGGCCGTTGAGTCAACGACAGTTAGCGTCTTGTTGCTCGCACTACATGGATGCAAGCGAGCATCG
This sequence comes from Sebastolobus alascanus, assembly GCA_916701645.2. Classification (NCBI taxonomy): domain Eukaryota; kingdom Metazoa; phylum Chordata; class Actinopteri; order Perciformes; family Sebastidae; genus Sebastolobus; species Sebastolobus alascanus. The sequence continues at coordinate 251,778 of CAKAOJ020000241.1, forward strand.
GTTGCATCCAGTGAGGTGACACACATGAGACTGAACGTGATTGACAGGTAAAACCACAATATCACTATTTATTACACGGCTGTGTTGAATACTCGATTCTGATTGGTCAATCACGGCGTTCTGCGGTTTGTTATTTCTTTATAGCAGACCGTTGCTATGTATAGCAGACTGTTGCTATGGGCGCAGTTCTGATGTCGGACTCTGGCGGACCGTTTTTGTGTCAAAATATTGATTTCTTAAGTAAGTAGCCGTGTAATAAGCGGGATAACGTACAGCTAGCGGGTCATTGTGGTGAAAGAAATCCCTTCAGGGCGATGACAGCGACATCGCCCTGTTGGGGTTTCTTTCACCACAATGACTGTCTCGCTGTACATTATCCCTTACATGTTTCACATACTTGGCAGTAATGGTAGCTTACCTGTCCGATAGGAATTTTGCCAGCTCGGGGTCCGTTTTGATTCCCAAAACCAAACGAAGGTCCCTCCCTGAATCGAAGGCCCGGCCGATGTTGATCCTAGTTTTCCTCCGACCTCGGTCACACTCCTGTTTTGCAAGACGGGCTTCACCATAAATATATCTTTGTTTTTTTTGTGCTTCCGTGGAGTTTGTGTTGGAGTCTGAGTTGTGGTGGGGGCTGGTCGTTTGTTGGAATAAGCGGACGCCATTTCTAACCAAACGTTAGCTATCGATGCACACTGTTAGCCCTGTAAGCGGAGCTGAAAATAAAGGCACTAGTGAGTGTCCCGCATTCTTCATATTAAAGCAGTCTACTGACTGATAGAGGAAACCCAGAAAGTTGCGGAAGGTCTCATTTTTTAGGTTAGGTTACAACCTGTTCACACATTGGCAATAAAAAGCGATTGAAACACGTTTATATGTGTATAAACTTACATACAGTCCCTTTAAATGACGAGATGATGTCTTGGTAGGGCCGACTGACAATGGATTTTTTTCGGTCAATACCGCTTTTTCAGAATTGAAAAATCCGATAAGGATGCGTCTGCCAATTTACAGTTTTTTGGCATAAATACATAACATAAACACTTCTGATAAGGCTCCCATACATGCTGAGGTCGATATATCTGTGATGAGCTAATGTCAGCCAATAATATCGGCCACACTGATTTATTAATTAATCATTTCATTAATCTTTTAAACAAAAATGCCCAAAAAATGCTTCAAGCTTCTCAAACGTGAGGATTTGTTGCTTTTAAAATTACAGTAAATTGCATATGTTTGGACTGTTGGTCAGACAAAACAAGACATTTGATGACATCACATTTTTTACTTTACTTATGTTTAACTGACCAAACGATTAATATATAAAATAGGCGGCAGATTTATTCTGCTTTCTCTCTTCTCTGTCTATCAAGAGCTTAATGTGAAAAAGGTGTCATTGACATTTAGGCCAAAATGGGTAGCAGGGTATGCTTTAGGGAGTGGCTACCTTGTGATTGGTCGCTACCACAGCGTTGTCCGGTCTGGGTGTTGTCCGTGTTTTCGTCTTACAACTTTAACCCTTTCACAGTGTGTTTTCAGTTCATGAAAGTTAATTATAATATTTTTGGTCAACTGAAAAAGTTTTATTCAGCGTTCGGTTGTACTTAGCTCCAACCTCTCGAGTCACTTCTGGTTGCAAAAAGATGGCGACGGCCAAAATGTCGAACTCGAGGCTTCAAAATGGCAGTCCACAAACCAATGGGTGATGTCACGTTGACTACATCCACTTCTTATAAAGTCTATGGTTTTACAGTAATAAAATATGGATAAGGCCATCTGTTTCTTTTACTCTAAACCATTTTAATTTTTATGCATGCATACACAACCTCTCTCACATAAGACAGAAACATATAAATGTTAATGTTATTCCTTGTACTACATCAAAGGATCACAGAAACACAAATGCAAAGGAACAGTGATGCTCTCATTATGATCGGCCCTGCTTTACTAATGGCATCTGCTTGTAACATCAGGTGTTTCTTTAATGAACGCACGGCGAAATCATTCACGCCTGGCTGGCTGCTCATCATGATAAGCAGCAGTGACATGGCCCGTTTTCATCCTTATGTTATTCACAGGGGGGGGGGGGCTTTGTTAAGCTGAAACGTCACCATCATCCATCTCTATTTATAGCCAAACTCTGACACAGTGGCAGATGATGTCATACGTGCATTAGTGTGTGCACATGCACTGCGAGAGTCTATGGGACTATTCATCAGCGGGAGAGGTCTCCTTCATGGTACGCATGCATCGATGATGCATGGGTCAGCGTTTCAGAGCCCAGAGCTGAGTTTAATCAGATAGGAATTACAGCTGTGAGGAGAGATAAACTGAGAGATGAGACCATGAGAGACGGAGCAAAAACCATGTGTCACTTCCTGTAGTGGGACTGAAAGGATTAGGCTAATAGCTGATGGAAAGTTTATCTGAGGGGAAAAAGTTCAGTCCTTTCAATGACAGAAACTTTTGTTGAGTAACGGGTATCTAAGGCAGCCCTCGGGGGCTAAGACGGTGAGCTTTTGTACTTGGCACTCACGAAAGGAGACTGATAAAAGGTAGACTAATACTCATGAAGGCTTTCAAGCAGGGGTTTTAATGTGATAAGGATTATATGAACCGGAGAGGCTTGGCAGCTTGACTCTGAGGTAGTGAATTAAATAGACTCTCATCGATGAATAGCAATGTAATAAAGAAAGCTTTATTATCACAGGGGGGGGTAGTAGTGAATGTGGTGGCAGTCCAGGCCAATGTATGACTCAGACTGAAGGGAATCTGGCTCAGCTGTCACTGAAGAGCCATTGTTGAGGTGAAATAAAGAGCTGTATTGACTCCCCTCATCTGCTCGTTCTCTGTGGGACCTACTGGTGTGGTTCAGTGGGAGGATAGATGACATGATGGATGCTGCAGTTTAAAGTGTCATTGCAGTTTTGAGAAACCAGTTAGACCCAATTGTACTGTAGCTAGTCCCCCCCAAAATCATCTGGGCTTTATTTACATCAGCGGCCTGACTGCGCTGATCTGTGACCAGTTAGACCTCAGTCTCGTGTTGTAACTTTTATAGTAATGGGCAGTGAGCAGTGGCCGTAGAATAGTATTTCTACTCTTTTGACCTGCATGAGTCCACCTTTATCGAAGCCAATCTGCTCCTAAATGTAATGGGTTCTTCCTTGGCCCATGCTACACCCTTCCACCGAGTTTCATGAAAATCAGGTCAGTAGTTTTCCCGTCATCCTCCTGACAAACGGACAAACAATCCAACAAACCAAACCATATCATAACCTCCTTGGTGGAGGTAATGAAGTCATTTATCAAGCAGAAATGCCAAACATTTGCGTCACGTCACCATGGGCTCTGGTAACTTGTGGTGGACATTTTTCACTATTTTCTGTAGATTATACTATTAAACAAATACATATAATATAATATAATATAATCAATCAACCAAGTTGCACTAAATGGCGTATGAATGATATGGTAATCGCAAGTAATTTTGCGTGTAATAAGAACGCCGTTCTTGCTTTTGGCATGTCATTTGTACGCCATGTAGTCTGTACTGACTGCAATGTAAACACATTGTTAACGATGCCATGATATGATCATATCCTCATGATACAATTCCACTGAAATTCAATAAATGCTAATGATCATTTGTGTTTGGGTGCAGATAGGACCTGTGCTATGAAAGTGGCCTATTCTCATTAGAAGTACATCCCCAGTCCAACGTGTCCAAACAAAATTAAGCTAAAATATTGTAGTGTGTGTGGGCCAAAGTCTGCACATGTCACCCACAACACATCTAATCCAGCAGGCTAAATCCTTTATCATCCCCTCCGGTGTGCTGCACAGCGTTGAGATGTTGAGTCACTGTAATAATTAGCCATTTCCTTGTAAAATTGGCACAGATGAGAATGTTTCCCCAAGACATCCAGCATTGTGGTCGTCAGAGTATGTCCTATATGAAGTCTATGGTTCTAACATGACGACCTAAAAATACATCATCTGTCAGTTTCATCCACAAGTCAACATCATGAACGCTTCCCTGAGTTTTTATCACATCTTCTATCAAAGATGAAAAGTCCAACAAAAACACTTAACCGGCCTCCAGCAAATGTTCACCACAAAGGAGTCTATTGAAGCTGAGGACGAGCCTGTTTTAAAAAATGACCCAACCATGAGAATATATAGCACAGCTGACTGGGATCTCTCATGCGTAGGAAGATAGAAAGAGAGAAAAAAGGAGGGGGAGGAACAGTGCATTTACTCCACTGGGTCTCCCTGTTCATTCAGGGTCACATTACTTGAAACTACAGAACAACGTGGGTACATCCAGTTCATTGAGCCCAACAAGCTCCGGGTCTCACCGGACCTTTCCTAAATGGGGGACAACATATTTTTTGTTGGTGATCTGATGGACGACACAATGCTCCCACTCGGGAGAATAAAATTAAGCACGAGTGACTGGAGAAAACATGGCTCTAATGCACTCCTCCCAAAAAGCATGCGGGGTATTTCTAAAAACAGAGCTTTGAAGTTGTATTTGTATGTAGTTTTTGGACATTGTTACTGAGGTATTGTACTGCTTTTATGGTATATCCTTTACCCATTTGTAGAGGCGGGGGGAAAAATCGATACAGAATAGTATCGTGGTATTTTGCGTGGTAATATTGTGTCGATACACGGACGTCAAGTATCGATCTTTTAATATATAAACTATTAACCTCTTAACAATCCAACGGCCACTATTCTTTCAGAGGTTGTAGAAGGCTCAGTCTTAAAGCTAGAGTGAAGATCATACTGTATGAAACTAGAAAAGACCTAAGGAATCGATTGGCACCATTTAAACCATGTTGTTAGCTTGTCGGGAAGAACGCTAAATAACGCTCCAAAGTTTTGCTAAATTTTGGTGAGGAAAAAGGGGTCCCTTGACCTCTGACCTCGAGATATGTGAATGAAAACTCAGAAGATGAACAGAGCAAAACCTGTATCTTATTAGATAAAACAGATGTTGCCAAACTGCATAATTTTCAGTAAATAAATAAAAATATAAATCGCAATATATCACAATATATCTCATCGCAATACTCAGCATATCGCAAAATGTTTAAAATCGCAATAAGATTGTATTGTGACTTCGTGGTAATATCGTATCATGATTTATGGAAGTATTCTCTGGGCTTGCCTAAGCAGAAATGAAAAGTGAGTTTTTCTCATCATATGATAGCTAGAATTTGGCCACATGGGCAATAGACTAAAAACAGTAGTCCCATGTACCCAAACACTAGATATACTGTAGTATGATAAGAAAATGGCTGTATCTCAGAAACTACAAGGAGCACAATCAATTATTTGGAATTTATGATCTCATAACAAGATGAATATCAGAGATATGCACACATATGCAGTGTAATTTTCCTAATTTTTCAGAAATCCTGATTTTTACTATCAATAAAAGTGTTATTTTTAATGTTCAAAGTTGTCCTGTTAGATAGTTAGATACAAAGTATGTTTGTACCAAATTTCAAAACTTTTGATAGTAGTACATAGTACATGAAACATGTTTACAACATAAACTGACAGGGATTTGATATGAAAGGGTTTTTTTCACAGAAAGGTTCTTGGTCTGTACTACTGACCATTTTAGCAGATGATAGCTGCTCTCAATTGCAAATTTCCCCACTGTGGGACTAATAAAGGAATATCTTATCTTATCTTATCTTAATTACACATCTGCACAACTTCAAACATCTGCTTTCTCCAGCATTATCACACTCTGAGACGGCCCTCTCGAACTACAACTTTTGCTTGACAGATAAGGCTTAAAAGGCTCTCTATTTAAAGTATCTTCATTAGGAGAAAAAAAACATTTTGGCACCGCTAATTGGGTTCTCTTTCAGTTCAGCCATGAAATGCTGCAGCACGACGGATAATTTGACACCTTAAGGTCAAGATGGCGCGTGGAGAAACTCCTGGAGCTACTATAACCTTTGGGCTGAGTGTGGCTGCCCAGTCTTATGGTTTGTCTTTGCCTGGAGAGAGATCAGACTACCAGTCAACCTAATGATCAAAGTACATAAAGACCTCTGGGTTAAAACATTCTGCCTCAGCCAGTCAACAGTGGCAGACAATTTGCTCTTCCAAGCCTCCTGGACGGATTATTACATCTGGACTTTCTTTGTTTTCTAGGAAAAGTGTAATAAAGCAACGACACAACACATGAAAACTGTTCACGCACCTAACGAGTGACGGTTGTTGCCCACTGCCAGCCTCCCCAGCAGTCTGACCACCTACTAAGCCACCAATCCACCACTGGATAAAGACAACACCAAATAGTTAGAGGGTGTTTGTATAGCAGCGCTGTGTCAGTGCAGGTGCAGCGTTGAGGATCTCCAGAGATACAAACTGACAGTTAGTGATAAGACTCCTTAAACAGGCCAGTCCCTCACCTCTGAGTATGACCTTTCCCATATTTCTATTCCCTGAAAGGTCAAGTACTGATTCCTTACTGGCTCCAGACTGCCGCTGTGTTTGAGATAGTTGTGTTGCTTTACTTTGATAAGCTGTTTTTTTTTGTTTTTGTGTAGAATATCAAATATGGACCATGTATAATATACTGTAGTAGCATAGACAGAAACTTGAGATTTGGGCTCAAGGACTTGGCAGTAAAACTTCATTTAAATCTCAAGTTTTGACCGAAAAGACATTAACATGTAGGCCTTGCATACAAAAAACACTATTAACACAACTTTGAAAAGAAAATGTTCAAATGCCATGCCATTATATTTGTCATTATTCAAAGACCCACCAAAAACTTGCAAATAACTTCCAATTTGCTTATCAAGATTTGACTTGGACATTAGCTTTTTTAATGGTCTTATTCAAGTCTTTTATGGCATGAATAAACATGTTCTTCAAACTCAGCGTTAAATGTGAGTCCTGTGTTCAACACAAGCCTCCGCAGCATCAGCTTCTGCCACATTTGTGTGTCTGTTTAATCGCGAGCACTTTATTTTTCTCCCCAGAGCCCATCCTGTGTTGTTCCTAAATGTTGAGAGAGGGGGGGATGCACAGATGGGGCCTGAGCAAAGCCAGTGTTGTGTTGTATAACAAACGCACACACACACTATATATATATTGTGTGCCATGCATGTACAATACAGATGCAAACATGAGCAGGCAAAGCAGGCAAAAGCATGTACGCACTGACGTCACGAGCAAGCAAACGTCCAAAATGTTTTTTCAAGCCAAACACACGCACGCACGCGCGGCACTATGAGTCCATGTAGAGAGCGCAGCCTGAAGGGGCCAGTGCATCCATACAGAAGGTCAGGCTGAGAAGGACAGATGAGGATGCACATCAGACTTTAATGGCCAGGGGACCCCGAGGTGCTCCCCTGGGTGCTGCACACTCAGCCGAAAAACAAACTGGCCCAAAACAACAGAGGGAACGAGGACTAATAAGTGACAGAGTTCGGCAAGTTGGAAAAGACAAGATAAATAGAAATAAAGTTTAAAGAGAACATTCAGCAGTTTCCAAAGAAAGTCTTCCAATGTAATGTAATGAAAAGTGTGCAGTATTACTTTGACATGCAAAAACATCATAAGTATTTTATAAATCATACTTAAGCCTGGACCGAAAGTAGGTCACATTTTTATGCATAATTAAAGCTGGGGTCTGCGATCTTGGAAAACTAGCATAATTTGAAAGTCGCATCGCCTCAGGAGCTCCGTCTAAGCCCCCCCCTCCCCTCGAAACTCCTTATAAGGCAACGCCCCCCACACACATGCACGAGCACCGCCGCATCGTAACTACTTCACATTTTTCGTAGCTATTTCATCACTAAATTCACTTCTGAAAAATGTTGAGGCGAGAAATCAACGGTGTAGATTTAGAATATTGACAGTTTTACGATGTTAGATGGCGAATCAAACATTTTCTCAACTGTTGTCGGAGTTTAGAAGCTCCACAAACTGCCGGCACAGCTAGCTAGCTCCTGCCGGGATCGCCACCTCTCCACCCGGACATTCACTCACACAGACCCCGCTATGAGCTGGAGCTCTCTCAAGAGACCGGTCTCGTAGACGAGGGGCTTTTATTTCCTTGTTGACGGAGGGAGGGGGGGGGGCAGCAGCTCGCTGGAGAGCCGGCCACAGAGCAGCAGAGAGGGGAGGGAAAGAGAGAGAGATACCTGCTGAGACAACACGACCCTTTTTAACATTACTCTAATATCTGGAGGGAGATCAGTCCACTCGTTTGTTTCTGTAACTGAAAAAGCAGTTTGAGTAATGTAAATTTTGTTCGGCAATGTTTTCTATCCGCCGTCTCCCCTCGTTGATAATCCTGTTTGTCTGACTTCACTTTGAGCTGTTAGAATAAATAGTTTAAATCTGCAGTATCTTATAAAGTAAACTAACAGAACATAAACAACTAAATCAAAGTTGTATTTTTCGATAATATGGTAATAGTGGTACGAGTTCGTTCTCGTTGTCCGGTGTTTTAAGAGCTGAGTTTTCTCTTCCACTCTCCAGTGAACGTGCGGCGGAGACGCGCTTTGAGTTCACGCTGGTGCACGCTGAGGCTAGAGTACGAGCAGGGAGGCAGGGAGGCATCTGATTGGTTCCTTACAACCGGGACCATTTTTACTGACTGGTAGACGTTTTTACAGGATTACAGCAGCTACAGATGACTGATCTTTTCCGGTCATTTTTCAGTGCTCATAAGAAACGGATTGCTGTCGGGGTGTAAAGACCATTTCAACCAATATAACAAAAAGTGTATACTGGATAAATCGCAGACCCCATCTTTAATGTTTAATTCATACTTCATCTGTCCAATTACCTTAAAGTTAAAAAGATGCATCATATCACCATATTAAACGTATTTTAGTATACTTTTTCTTAAACATCTGTACCTGAATTTGGAGTCTTCTTCATGCTCTGGGTTTGCTGCTGTTCCACGTCTCTCAGTCGTCAGTCAAATCAGCGCTCCGGTCCTCAGAGGAAACCTCAGACTGTCCGTCTCGTCTCGTCTCGTCGTCCAAAAAAGCTGGAGTGGACTCTGTTGTGTCAGTCTCCCTGCACTTGTTCTTGTGCGGCTCGCTCCCACTGCGTGATGACACTGTGTGACTGCAGGCAGAGCAGATGCAGAAATGCCGTGTGATCCGCTGAGCTCGACGATGTGCACTTTAGTTGAGAGTCTCGAGACCGCACGACCATGGTAAAATAACTGTGAGCGCATGGGGGTGGTGGGAGGGAGGGAGGGGGTTCCACTGACGCGCTTTTACGCACGGATCCCAATTGGAGACGGCACGGTATCTATCCAGTGTATGGCTCCTCACTGAAAGAAAAATATGAAGTGCTATTAAAAATAATTATTTAGTCACAGCCTTGAAATAAAATATATGTGATGGACTCATCAGAGGAACAAAACAGCCTTGACGTCAAACCGTCATCCTTTCTCTCAGAAGCTCAATTCTTCTAATATGTTAATTTTATTATTACATAGCCTATATCCTGCGTTTATTATGGATAATAACTTCTGGATAACAAATGATCATTCAACTTGTGTCTTAATATGAGCTTGTGAAAAAATTGAGCTAGTGCCTGTTTGATTGATTGATGTGGGGGTGGACTTAAGCAACGAATAATGATGAAAACAGCCCCAAATCCCTGACACAGCTATAAGACAGTAGGCTATATATTACAAGCCCATACTCTTATCGGGTAACTTGGGTATTTTTCAACCTGGACTCTATTTTCCCATGTTTTTGGTGTCAAAGTGACCAAAGGTGACAACATCTTTTTTTAAATGGGTCCAGTATTGAGGGATAACGCCGCGAATTGAGCTGCAAGGCGTTAAGTGAGCAACATTATGTCCACTTAAAGTGTTTGTTTTTGTCACTGACCGGTTCAGATTGTTGTTATAAGTGTCTGACAACATTATGGAAAGAACCCTACAGAGATATAACACGCTTTTCTTACCTTTCGCTTGATCCGGTTTGTTTGTTATTGTGTCCAAGTCTCGTTGTGAAATCTGAATATCTGTATACTGGCTCAAATAAATACAGGCGGCCATTGAATTCAAAGACCTCATCCACCAAATCATCTCGACATTCAGCCATGACACTGAAAACAAGCTAGTTCTCTGTACTCCAACACAACAAACTCTGCCTGTTGGCACCATGGATGTATACAGGCTGGCACCCACCTGGCACCATGGATGTATTGCGCACACGTGTCATCGTCTTCCGGCAACACGTTACCTCGCGAGATTTCATGACGTATTTTTGTAGGCCAACCAAGGCTTATTGAAAGAGGCTGGGACACGTGGTGCCTTCAGATGAAACTGGTGAGCTCGTGTTTACAACATGGGAGGCGGTGTACACAACATGCTTGGCGTTCAAGTGGTTTAGTCGTGAGAACACTGCTGCTAAGCAACGGCTAGACTACAATTTAGTAAGCTAGCAAGTGGGAAACATAATGCAGTAAATGCAAAGACATAATGACAGGAAAAAGATGAGGCCGTTGGGAATATGAACATTTTCCTCAGACATATAAAATAATGAAGAAAAACAATACACGACTAAAAATTAATATATAATAACTTATTATGCACAGAAACAATTCATGGCCTCCGCAATTTCTGACAACGTCAACAAACACGTCACAAGTTGTGAACTCGGAGCTTTCAGAAACTTTCTATTGTAAGTCGTGAAAACCACAAGTGCTTTTTTGACAGAGCCGCTAGATGGCGCTGGGCGCTGCCGCCATTTTGGACTGAAAACGCCAATGAGTCCATTGCCATGAATGTATAAAGTGACGTCTGTAAATCAGAGGATAATTTTTTTTTTCGAGGTAAATCAACTTCCCAGTACAAACACTTAAATAGCCCTCATTTAAGTCATTAATTATGTCCTGAAAGTTGTAAAATTCACTAATAGCTGAATCCAGTTATTTTCCTCAATATAATGAACGTGCATCAGACCCACGGGACTGCACTGTCCTGCACGATCATATGACATGTCCGATTCTCCCAGCTTCCTGCTAGCTGTATGCGGCTGTAATAATGGATATATTGTCTGTAATTCATCACTTTTATTATCTTATAATACACCCATGGGCTGTATGCTGTAAGCCTGTACCGTGGTGGATGTATTAACGTCTCTGTTCAAACAACCGGCTATCGGCCAGTAGCTAGTAGTGCTAGTAGCATGATATAAACAGAATTTAATGTAGTTGTAGACTATTTACTAACATGCTGGGCAAAAGCACAGGACACAACCTCTTATACATCCATGGTCTGTGGTCTATTGTACATCCATTTTGGAGGTCCTTTACCTTCTAACTACCATTTATGTCCATCGCTCACTTTATGCTCCCATGGGAAGCGGCCGGGCAAAAAAGTTTAATAAATAAATAAGAAAGTAAGTACATACTTATAATAGTATGCATATTCAACACAGGACATTTTGGTAGAGACATTAAAATTATGACAAAAGAATAGAAATAATATTGTTTTACTTTTGTACAGCACTTTTTAGGAGGACGTTTTACTGGCATCCGGTGGTCGCTTTCAATCCAAAATGTCGGAAGCGTAGCTCTACTGCTGGGCGCCAACGTTACAATGGACTGACAATTGACTTTCACTTCTTAGCAATATATGTTCTTTGCTTGAGATATGGGGTAGGCCTATACATGCGTAGTGTAACTGGAGCTACGGTCGTGCGTTGCTATTGGCTCAATTTTGATGAGTGCAGACCAGATTTTACTGCACGTGTTGCACAAACGTTGGTGATACAAGTTTTGTTCCATAAAATAATCTCCACAAATTATGATTTTTGAAGTGTGAATGCAATCGCCGAAAGGAATCAAACAAAAAACCCATTGACTTTGAGACAAGGGAACCGGAAGTGCTGAAATGCTAACTCATTTCCGGGTTTTGGGAGTCATTCCTGCAGCACTCTATGCCAGACACTTATAATAACAATCAGAGCCTGTCATTGCAAAAACAAGCATTTTTAGTGGATGTAAATGACGATGCCAGCTTGCCCCAATAGCACCATATTGCAGCCAGTAAGCAGCTGCCGTCTGCAGCATTATCCATCAATACTGGTCAGTTTCAAAAATTGTCATCCTTATTAATCAATAAGACACAAAAACACGGGGCAATATAGGTTGGAAAATACCGAAGTTAGCGTTTAATGCTGTGGAAACTTTATCATCACCTTTCATATCAATTTGGTGTAAGCAGACTCCTATTCTGCTCAGATACAAACATACTTAAGAGATAAAGACATGATGATGCTCTATGGTTGACAGATGCACTCCCTGACCAAGCAGTGCTGTTCAACAACAAAGTTAACCTTTACTTTAAATGTGCACACCTGTGATGGACTGCAATGACTATCAGATAATCAGTGGCACGTTTATGTGTGTTGCAGTAAAACGACTGCCCAATGCTGCCCTCTTCTGGTGAAAAGTGAGACTGGCAATACTTCAGTGACTTTCACTCAGAAGCAAGAAAGGAAAAAACATGGCTGTTGTACTAGAGCAATATTAGGCTATAACATCAAGACCATCTTACTTGTTATAGCATATAAAGTTATTTGAAAAAAAAAAAAAAATAGTGCCAGTATTTAGGTACTTTTGACTAATTAAAGACACACAGAGCAATGCCACAAAAGGTCATTTAAGGTCGTATTTAAGAGTTTGACGGGTAAAATCTAATTTCCTCATTCAGTAGAATGGTGTACTCTATAAGTGCGTAACATACTGTAGACCACATCAGAAAGCAACCTCAACGTGTCCTTAAAAGGATGGTTTCTCAGTATAGCCGGTTTATTGTTATTATGAAGAAAGCTTGGAAAATGTCAGCCTTAGTGTTTATGAGTGTTTGTCTGAGGTTATTGTGGTTTGTGTGGACGTGGTGGCCACATCAGCTGCTGTCCACCAGTGTTAGTATTTCTTTATATCTGGTCACATTTTAACACCCAGAAATGTTCCAAAGAAATGACAATACACTTTATGGCTTTTGTGTTCTCATATTACACACTTCAGGGCAATTTGTTTTCCAATTTGGGTGCACACAAGTCGGTTAACATACTGTCACACATGGTTCTTTAATTTGCAAGTAACACTTACGTTTGTGTTTTGCCGAGCTCCTCTGGCAAAAGGCCTGCAGCCTGGGAGAGATGGCCTTTTGAGGACAGCCCACAGGAAGTGGAAGGAGCCAACAGGGAGACGGAGGAAGGGGGGACTTGACTTCTCAAATAAAATCTCTTTTTGTTTGGATGATTTGTTATCATTAGCTGGAAGCTTATTCCATTGGATATCTTTAAGTGTGTTAGATGTTTAATGTTGTTTTTGGTCAAGTTTCCCCCTTGTGTCTGTTTAGGGCTCCATGTGTGTGAATATTTTAATAACAATATTAACTGGTATATAACCCCCTTGTGTGTCATTTGGATGTTCGGTCAATTTGGTTATGTTATATTAGGTTAAATCATTAGTTTGAAACTTTATTTATTAAAGCCATGCTTCTTTTTGTACACCTTTCTCCTTTTGCCTTTTCTGCTTGGTCCCTGACATAGACTGTATATAAGGAGTGGACGTAGTCACCGTGACGTCAACCATTGGTTTGTGGGCTGCCGTTTTGAAGCCTCGAATTTGCCATTTTGGCCGTCGCCATCTTGGTATTTGTAAGTGTAAGAGAGGATGGAGCTAAGTACAACTGAACGCTGAATAAAACATTTTCAGGCGACCAAAAAGGTTATAATTAACTTTCATGAACTGAAAACACACTGTGAAAGGGTTAAAGTTGTAAGATGAAAACACAAACAACTCCCAGATTGGACAACACCGTGGTAGAGACCTGTCAATCACAAGGTAGCCCCGCCCTAAAGCATCCCCTGCTTTATTGGCTATTTGACTCTAAATTGGACCATAATTTACTAAATGAACATCATGCTGTATTGAATCAAGTGAGAAGTAGGCTGATTTTCTCATAGACTTCTATACAATCAGACTTCTTTTTGCAACCAGAGGAGTCGCCCCCTGCTGGCTGTTAGAAAGAATGCACGTTTAAGGCACTTCTGCATTGGCTTCACTTTTCAGACTCGGAGGTTGCCACCTGGTACCTGCCAGCTGACCTCAATGGAAACATATCATAAGGTTTTTGTGTGTTTTATCCTTGGTGATTAACTACTACAGTGCAATCAGAGTGTATTTTTATCATCATATAATCAATGAATCAAGACAAAGGCAGGCTTGCAGTGGTTAAAAAAACAAACAAAATAACAAGCAGATAAGGTCAAATTAAGCACAAGGCTGAAAAGAAAACTGAACTGGGGTAAACATAGTGGTCAAGAAGTAAGCTCTGATGAATTAGGTGTCAGTCAGCTGTGACCAGACCCACACTCACAGTCACACCAAACATCACCATGTTATTTTATTCTATTAAATGAATCAAGGGTAAACATGTTGCAACTCAACTTTAAACTACCAAACTGTATTATTATTCTTCTTGCAGTGTCTGTCAGACCTTGTTTCTGTAACACCTGTGGTTCAGTTTGACTCACACTTCCTGCCCTCTACTGACAAACACCAGCAGTAATGTTTGACAGGAACACAAGTCTGGGGTTGAAGTGAAAAATGTTTGCATAAAAAAAAATCAAAAGTCAGTTAATCTGTGTTGCTTTTATTGAATATTCTACATTTGTTCGCAAATCCATACGCACACTTTGTTGTCAAAGAAAAACATCTGATATAGTTTAAAAATCACTTTACAAAAATCAGCAGGACGTTTGATTCTAATGTTGCATAATATACAGTACGTGTATACATATCATATACACAAGAAAAGAATAAAAGCAAAAAAACAACAGAACTAGAAACAAAAGTGAGCACTATATATGAAAATATATTATTCATTACCTTAATAGTGATACACAATTACAATTATTAACATTAAAATAGATTTACAATAACTATATTAACTATAATAACTATACTATATTTTGTTTTTATATTTCATATTTGTGCCAAGTTAACTCCATTATGCCTATATGGATTATATTTGTATTCATATATCGTGTGAAAAGTCTACACTAACTGTAGACATGCAAACCACCCACCCACCCACCCACACACACACACATACCACCACCACCTTTCTTAAGGCTGTGGTTTGTGACCACATATACATGTACTTTTTCACAGCTTTCTCATGCAACCTTCAAAAATATCTGCCCTAAACTTTTTATTTTTTCAAAAGCTATATTTGCTAGGTGGCCACAGAAGCAACAAAAAAACTCAAATAAATCAATAATCTGACCATTCAGACCCCCCAGTGTCTTATTAATCATATTTCCTTTACAGTAGCATCTCTTACCTCTCCATCATATAGTTAAAACACTCGCTCAGTTGTTTGTTTTCTATTTGTAATTATTATAGACTCTATAATAAGTGGGGGCAAATACAGTTACAATACAGTCCAAGTAATTTTTGGATTAATTATTTAAATTAATAAACCATTTTTCATAAGGTATGAGACCATGCAAAATATTTGTAAAGCATTTACTCTATTATTTGTGCAAAAAAAAGCACCAAACACACAAATAGGCCTATTAAAGTTCAAATATTGCTAATCAATACTAATAGTAGTAAAAATGATTTGAATGTGGTGATGCTTTCACAGCAATTAAACACTTTTAGGTGATTTAATAACCCAGGGTTTAGCTGTTAAACAGATATTTTACATTTTGTCTCATGTGTGTTAATTGAAAAAAGTAAACCAACCCTCAAGAAGAAGAAGATGGCCACCAAGCCAATAATATTTGATGCTAAGCACAGTCATTCGGGCTGGGCGACGGCTGCTCTCGAGCAGGGCGGAGGCAGTTCTTGTTCATATCTTCATACACATTATCATTAGAGACCTGCGGGCGACTTGTTGTTCTTCTGCTGCTGCTCATCCATCGTTTCACCTGTTGGTGGTAAAAATATCACTGTTTGTCTGATAGTATGAAGGTGTGTACGGGTATCAGAAAATTACTGTCGTTATGTTTTAAGATCAAATTTAGAGAAATTGAAAACTGAAATTTTGGGCAAATGTTAACAAGACATTTTTTAATCAAATCACAGACTATAATCAGTTAAAAGGAACCAACTCAAGGGCTGTGGCTCTATAACTATGTTTCACTGGTCACACTAGTTTTCCTTTACAAGAAAGCAAAAATGTAACGTTAATGTATACAAGACTTCTTCACAGGTGCAGTATGATGTGTTAAGTGCAAGGATTGGCGTTCTTTCTGCAGGTAAGTAAAGCAGGTAAGTTAAGAGGAGTTGTGAGTCGGTATAAAGGTGAGTATATTAGGGGCAACAGAGGGAAGAGCAATATGTTGGATTTGTCTGAGGAAAAAAAACATTCTGAAAAAAATAATAAAAGCAAATAGAACCAGATAAACGTTTCATGTTGGCTGCACCGATTCGACTGTTATCAGCTCATTAAATGTGCGTTCCCTATAATCGGTATAATCATCATTATAAGCACCATAGATATGGGTCAGTAGGGGCCTGCTGCACCTATTACATTGTAAAAGTGAAAGCGAAACTTAAAAGCAACACCTTCTAACACGTTGTAAAACTGACTGAAACACTACGTTTTGAACACAAACAAAAAGGCTTCTTTAGGTTAAGGCAACACAGCTACTTAATGATAATGACTGAATAATATCTGCACACACAAGAGGAAACCACAGCTGAAGCATGCAGAGCTGCTTGGATATTTTAGTTTATAACGGTGTGTAGAGAGAGTATCTGAACTCACCCCGGGGACGATCAGCAGGATGAAGATCATGGTGACCAGCGTGCTGATGGTGCAGGCGACGATGAGGATTAACACCGGAGGTGGACTTTTCTCGTTGGCAAGGGCACAAGCCACTTCTGCTGATCTGGAACATGGTGCCACTCCTGTGTGAAGTGATGACAAAGGAAAACATGGGTTACACCAAATAAAATTTCTTCATGCAGACGGTCCTTTAGTAGGCGTATTCCATATAGCGATAGCATTTCTAGCACAACTTTAACTATATTTTTTTTTACTTCTAAATGACAGAGACCTGAGGGAAAGGTCCTCTAAAACTAAAAGAAGGTAGAAAATCACACAGACACATACTGCAGGGCCGTCTCTAGCCCTTTTGGTGCCCTAGGCGAAATTCAGATTATTCGGATTAAACCCCCCAGAACCCTGACCCTAGACCCGTAAACCGCAACACACATCAAACATCACAATGGTTTTAAGACAAATATTAAGATTTTTATTTTCATAAAGAACTGTATTTATTATAATATAAATAAAGTGCTGAAAAAAAATTAAGTGCTGAAATCTACACTTTTATTAACAAATAAGTGCAGCCAGGCAGATGACAAAGTGTGAGAAAGAGAGTTATGGGGTGAAAAGTGTATTTATTTATTTATTTATTTATTTTTTCATTTCTTACCTCAATGTAGAAAATGAGGAAGGGCGCCCACTGGCATTTTTTTTCATTATTATTATTATTATTATTATTATAATTAATACCTTAAGCCGGCCCTGACATACTGTAGAAATGGCTCAGAATAAGTAACAGATACGGTCCACCAATGGTTGCATATTCAGATCATTTACTTAATTAAAGTAGTAAAAACACAACGTAAAAATATTACTCTTAAACTCCTGCATTTGAATATTTTACCGAGGTAAAAGTACACTATCAGTAAAATATAGGTACATGAATAATTTAATGGATTTTCATATGCTATCTATTTGGATCTAGTCTGTAAGTATATTTATTTTACTGGAGTTTAAAATAATTAATTTAATAAAACAATAAGAGGTGTAATAAAGTGTTACACTTCTCTGGAGTCTAACTGACCCCAAACAGTAATGTCACTATGTACAATACACATACAGCAGTGGGGTCACAAATGTTATACCCCTTTTATATACTGTTGAGGATTTTTATAAATGCATCATATTTTATAAACACATCATATGTTCTGTATGTAAAATCTTAGTCATAAGTAACTGGTAACTATAGCCTTCAATTTTGTAGTGGAGTAAAAAGTAAATTTCCCTATGAAATGTAGTAGAAGTATAAAGTACAATTAAATAGGTAACTGAAAAAGGTACATACTGTATTTATACACTGTATAGTACTTGGGTTATACCCTTGAGAAGTCGTTTTTAAAAAGAAAAAAACGCACCTCTTATAAAAAGTGTGTAGACGCTGCACTCGACTTCTCGATCTGGAAACTTGATGAAGACACAGCTGTAGAAACCAGAGTCATCCACGGTCAGGTTGCTGATGGTGATGGTGTGGTTCTTCAGAGATCCGTTGGTCTGAATCCGGTCTGTGTATCTACTTCCCTGGGGTGATTTTGTCAGTTGATTCTGGATTGGGGTGATAGTAAAACACATCTGTCCTCTCCTCAGCATCTTGATACAGATACATCCCATCATACCCTTCAGTGATGCTGGAACATCCTGCGGAGGAACACTTCAAGGTGACGTTCTCGCCGGACTCTCGCCACACTGCGTTGAACTCTGTCATAAAAAGAGACAAACTGTCTGATTAGAGGGTTTAAAAACATGAAACCATCTACACAGTATTTCTGAAAGTAGCAACTGCACAGTTTAGAAATATTCCTCTCAGCTGGTCTAGTGAACATTGTTGCGGGCAGACTTCAATTACCAGCACAATGTTCTTAAAATGTTTTAGGTAAAGTAAATAGTCGTATACCTGCGTTTGCAGAAAGACAGAGCAACAGTGTGAACAAACAGAGGTGCATCATCTTGCAGCACGGACTGCATATTGTCTCTCACACACAGACAGCACGGCAAACAATGCTTCCTTTACTGTTTGATGTGGGGGTGATGATGTGAAACCATTCATTTCCTTATGATCCTGAGACAGAGATGAGACCTCTAGCTTGGCTACAATGCTGTGATGTTGAAGAGTAGACGATGAAAATGTGCAGATGGAAGAAAAGATAAAGACTAAACAACCTTTAAAGCTGCATTGGGTATAAATGGAGCAAATATGATTAAAAAAGGTTATTTTTATAAAACGGTCACTATATCCTGACAGTATAGAACATGAGACAGGTAATCTGAAAAAGTCATGTGCCTCTGTGTCCTCTGGTGCTCCTAATGGCATCTGCAAGATTTCACAGACCGGAGGAAAACAGCCAATCAGAGCCGAGCTGGAGCCTGCCGTCTCTGAGCAGCTGTCAATCACTCGCAAACTCGTCGGTCAAACTAGGCAGCACTGATCAAATATGAATCAATATTCTGTTACTGTAATGCCTATTTCTCACCTCAAATGTTTTCAGAAACATCTTGTAGTGTACTGTTTAGCTGTAAAATTAGAAAGTTTGTGACCTGGCACCCATGTTGAGATCCGTTGAGGAAATACCAAGCACCGTCCACAAAATTTGTTTCACTTGTGACAAGTCAAGATGTCTGCTGTGAACAAGGTCTATTGCCTCATTAACCCCACAGTATATCTACCTGTCCAATAACTCCAGTATTTGACAGAGTGTATATTGTGCCTCCTGGGCAGAGCTTGTTTACGAGACTGAGGTGAGATCACCCCCTGGTGGAGGGTTTGGGGGCTAGCAGACATGTGCTTGTGGACACAGTGGGAGCATTTTTATGAGAGTATTTACATTATCCCAGTCCACAAAACAAAAACAACTAGAAAAGCAATAGCTTTCAACATACAGGTGGTGGACAAAATAACAGCAACACCTCACAGTATACTACAATACATTACAATAATCATGCAATAAAAAATAAATTTAAAACATCTCTTCTAAGTTTTGACCCTGTTGCTGCTGAATGACTCCATTTTCATTAAAAAATAGTCCTAAAAACACTGATCCCACAGTTTCTGTTCTGAACTCCCACAAATTGCCAAACATCTTTTCAAGAGCACATTTGAAAGTCTATGGTCATACCTCCATGGACTTGATTTTTTTTATACATGAACATTGTCACATTTTTGTCAACAAATCAAATAACTCCTATATGCGAAATAATATTAATAAAAAATAAAAATACAAATAAAAATAAAAATTCAAATACAAATACAAATACAAATAAAATAAAAATAAATATAAAAATAAAAATTAATTAATTAAAAAAAAACAAAAAACACCATGGACTTTCGAGTGTGGCCTTGAAAAGATATCAAACTTTTGACCCTGTTCTGAGCCTCCTGAGGTGGTCAGAAGTGGTCTGGCTGGATGTACAGATATTGAACCTGCCATGATCTTACATGTGATGTCCAAAATTGAACCAGGATGTACTGATGTTCTGCCTAGCCCACTGCAAACATTAGATTCATAAGGAATTCATTAGGAACTCTTACTGTGTGCACCCCTGTGTCAGAAAGTGCATTTCTCTCAATGTACAAGAGAGCTTATCTGGCTTTTGTATATATATAAAAGCAGCTTAAACCGACTTCCTTTTCATCTAACTGCACAGATCAGCTTGTTCTGCAGTCTGCCCCAACTATAAAAGCTAAACTTTGTCTTTCAGAAACATTGTTCCCGCCTCCAGGAATAATTAACAGATTCTGAAACTTGATACTCTGTTGATTCTGGGTATTTTCAGGGAACTCCTCACTGTAAATATTTTATTGGTGACACTTGACACAATTCTTATATTGCTGGTGTTGTTTAAAATGGTTAACCGTGTCTACTTGAACTCCTATTCAATCACTCTGAGTGTAAACAAGGATTGAATTAAGCTAAATATCAATTCTTTGTTATTTAGCCTACCCTGGGGTGGACAAAATAATAGAAACACCTGTCAGTATAACGCAATACAATTCAACCGTAATTGCAGCCTCCAAAATGACCATGAAACAACAAGAACTAAACATTATAACCTTAATTAAGGTAGGATTTATTGCAGCACTGTTGTATTAGACTGCATTAGTTTCCGGTGTGTTCCTAATAGGTCAACTGAGCGTATATACATATATATATACATATATATATATATATATATATATATATATATATACATATATACACACATATATATATATATATATATAGATATATATATATATATACACATATATATATATATAGAGAGAGACTCTCAGAGGTGTTTATTATTAGCTCTATGTTCAGTTTTGAGGCCAAAGGTCATACTGTTGTAAAGCAAATATTCTGTAAACTTTTGTGAATTTTATCTCATTTGTAAAACGGCCTTGTGACCAGAGAAACCTTTTAAAGCAAACAAAGTTTATGTTAGATACCTTTTGCGTCGTCTCAGTTTATGTACGTGCACATTCGTGACCTGAAAGGAATAAATATTACTATTTTGATTACTTCTAAAGATGCAATTATTCATTTTAAACAATCTCAACTTAAGGTCCTCTTACTTGCTACTTTTGGAGCTTTCAACCACAACGCAAGGTCTTGATCAACAGGTGGGGTTGGTCCATTTCAAAATAAGAACAACCCTACTACAAATCAGTTGTCATGCAATTCACCTGTGCTGGTATGACCTAACAACATGTTGTAGTGCTATGTGTCCAATAGGTGGCAGGATTGAGATTAAATTAAGGTTTGAAGGATCCAAATTTGGCAATATTCATCTCAATCTGGATTAAAACAATCTGATAACATAATATGTGATTTATTGATATAAAAAACAAACAAGATCAGCCTGATACTGAAGCAGAAATAATGATAAGACACTTGATTTGAGGCCCTAAAAAAAAGTGCAGGTTTGGCTTGAAAGTATCACAGTAAACCATTGCTCACCATTAATCAGTGACACAATCAAATCTTGATAACGCAGCACAACTTTCATTAGCAGAGAGAACAAAAAGGTAAAATAAATTAAATGTGTGCAAGATTTTGATCATTTGTTTCATGGTTTTATGCACAGATGAGACCATTATCAAGAAAGTGAAGCAAAAGAGGAACAAGGATGAAGAACACTAACAGATCCTGTGTGGTGTCGACACACTGCTGTTATCAAATGAGCTCATCAAGAGGAAGAACAAATGCAGACGTTAATGTGTTGCAGACACAGCAAACACAACCCAATTTTTCCTTGGAAATTGGGAGTGACCAGAAAAGTGACGTTGGTTTTCATCATGTCCAGACATATGCGCTACAAATAGAACCGCAATTTCTGAAATATAATCTACAAAATCATTCACACGGTTCTCTTTTTCATTTCACAACGTGTTTTATTACATGGAAAAATCGCAGATCAGTTCATACAGTGTTTAATAAACAGTGTATGTTAATCATAAAAACACAAAAGTGAGTATTAAAAATTAAAAATATCTGGACTGGCTATAGTCCAGAGACAGGTTTCATTTGGACCTGATGAACTGGGTCAACAACATAAATTCACAGAGACACACAGAATTACAATTTTCACAGATTTATAAAAACAGTATATATACAAAAAACAAACAAAACAAACAGTTCTCACAAGCTCCTATGTTCATTTTCTGTAAGGACATTTGTGTTATTTTCAATTTCCAGAATAAACTTTCAAATTAAAAGCCTTTAAAGTTCAATAATGTTGTTTCTCTGTATCCAAAAAGTCAATGATTAACGCTGATAACTCTGTGTCAGAGAACCAAGATTAATCAGACACTTTGCAAATGTTGATAAGGTGCCTAAGCTATTAACTTTGTTTTGGTGGTGTCAGGACAAAGCTATTGAGTACAGCTACATGTATGTGACCGGCTCCATTATCAGAAATCACGTCTCCTATTTCTATGAGAGCTGGACTGAAACCAAAAGCCTGCCTGAGATGGTGAACCAAGTGTTGGTTTGGCAATGAAGTTGCATACTGCTGCCAAAAGTTAAATAATCATAGTTTCATTGAAGACAATTAGAGGAACACAAACGCATTTTTTTCCAGCACAAACTATTTTCCAATAGCAAGTATGTGACGAGTGAAGATCATGTGAGGCGCGGAAGTGAGACCAGCGTCTATCTAGTGAAAATTTCTCAGTGGTTAGAAAAAGGATATGAAATTTGCTGGTGTTGAACGTTCTCATGCAGTGAGAGGTATCACTGGACTTAGTTAGTTAGACCAGTTGATTTTATTATTTGTCTTTAAGCAGGAAATAACCAAAGTGTTCTCAAACCAGGAGAAACTTCGGAATATAAGCTGGCTATATTCTATATTTTTTTTATTTTCTACAAATCGCATGAAAAGAAAAAAAAAAAATCAAAAAACAAAACTGATCTATATTACATAAGGCCTGATATAGCTCTGTGCCACAGAGCTCCATTGTAGTCTACCCCATGAAACTGGCACTGCCACTTCCTTTTTTCCACACGTTGCAACATGTTGCTCTAATTTCTTTACCGCAAAACAAACAACACAATGCATAATATAAATCAATCATTCAGTGTTACCTGCTGAGCTGAGTCATCTTGTTATCAATCTCGTGTCTAGGAGATGGTCTGAACTGTCACTGCTCACTCCTTAAATTTCTACATTTTGAGTCCATCCCACCTGGTGCCATAAATACTTACTAGCGCAACAAATGCCTAATAATCTGGGTCTGAAAATAGCTCGAAACAAATACACTATTTACTCAGAGAAACGCTTGCTCAAAGCTAGCGCCCAGCTGTTTTAGGGAACGACTGAAGCTTCAGTAAGAACCAGAGAGGGGAGGAAAGTCAAAAAGCACTGAGGTGGACCAGCACTTTGCTACTTTTGGTCTTTTCATGGGATTTGTTGACAGTAACAAAAATAGTAAAACTATAGTCTTTTCTTTTAACACCTTCACAAAACTACTTCAACTACTACGATCAAGTCGTGGAATGTGGAAAAAATGCAAAAAATAAATATAGCGGCAAGCGGCAATTCTGGGGTTCAAGCCAACACAGACCGAGTCTCGAAGTTTATTGGTCAATATCTTCAAAATGCAATGAGATATCAACAAACTTTAGATAACTTTTGACAAGCTTAGACCAATAATTATCCACAGAAAATTTGGTTCGAATCAGAGGTTTTTTTGTAGAGTGAATGGAGGTGGATGTCTGTAGCAGGTTTAGTGGAAATCGGACTTACGGCGTAAGTTATAACTTTTTGAATTTCAAAATTTTGACATGTATATATAGTCATATTTGTTGAGCATCAACAAGTTGCACATAACTTCCAATCATTGGTGAAAATGTTTATATGTCTATGATGTACTATCTCGCAGAAATTTGCAACATTTCTTAAGAAAAATAATAATAATAATAATAATTAGGGCTGTCAATCGATAGCAATAGTTAATTGCAATTAATTGCAAAATAATTGCACATTTTTCATCTGTTCAAAATGTACCTTAAAGGGAGATTTGTCAAGTATTTAATACTCTTATCAACATGGGAGTGAGAAAATATGCTTGCTTTATGCAAATGTATGTATATATTCACTACTGGAAATCAATTAACAACACAAAACAATGACAAATATTGTCCAGAAACCCTCACAGGTACTGCATATAGCAGTATAAAAAAATATGCTCAAATCATAATATGGCAAACTCAATCGCACAGGCAACAACAGCTGTCAGTGTGTCAGTGTACTGACTTGATTATGACTTCAAAACTGCATGTGATTATCATAAAGTGGGCATGTCTGTAAAGGGGAGACTCGTGGGTACCCATAGAACCCATTTTCATTCACATATCTTGAGGTCAGAGGTCAAGGGAACCCTTTTGAAAATGGCCATGACAAAATTTAGCGCAAGTTTGGAGCGTTATTTAGCCTCCTTCACGACAAGCTAGTATAACATGGTTGGTACCAATGGATTCCTTAGGTTTTCTAGTTTCATATGATACCAGTATCTTCACTCTAGCTAGGCTGAGCCCACAACCTAAAAATCACAATTTGCGTTAATATTGAATCAGCACAAAAACAATATTCTGTAAAATCACACATGCACACACAAACATACAGATACATACATAACTTCCTATCCTATTAACATGATTCAACGTGATGTTGATTTAATATGACAAGAGGAAGTGAGAAGCCAAGCTGCCAAAGGCTACAGTTACTGCGTGGGAAAAATTAAACAAAATTGTTCCTCCAACCACCAAAACATATCAGAGATTCACTGCCCTCCTAAATTCCCTATCAAGTTGGTTCTCGGCGATGTCACACATTGCTCCCGATGTGGTTGTCAGAGTTTAAAGGTCATGGGGCCTGAACACGACCCCCCGGCCTTCTAGTTATCCATTACTGATTCATAAATCAGTCGAGATCTTTCTTTAGATTTTGACTTGATTTAAGAGTGTTTAGTTAGTAAGCTATGGTGAACGAAGCACTTACAGTTCCTCTGAAAAATCACAGTAATACAAGTTATCCCTGGTTATAGACAATTGTTTGCAATGGGGAAAGTACAATGATAGAGTGCAACAAGGAAGTGTTGATTTCAGAGGCTGCCAGTAAGTCAGCATGTGACCTGCAGTGTCTCCTGCAGAGGGGAGAGAGTTTTTAGATATCTGATCCTGTCTCGTAGCCAAAATCACACATAAAGAATTGGAGGTGAAACTAATCTTCCCAATTGTTTGCTTGGAGCATTATAATTACCTCAGGCATGGCTGTCTTTGCACGTTTTATCCATCTCCTGATGATCACCTGCAAAAAGATTTAATATAAAAGCCTGAATTAAATCATAAAGGATGCATTTGAAAACTGTAATAAAACAAAGCTTTATTAGTTAGACACAGTGGGTAAAAGTATTGTAATTTAGACATACCTTCCTCAACATCTGGATCATATGTACCGACCCCGTAATGGTTTCCTGGAACAAATTAACAGATTTTACTGTGGGTTACAATGGGTGGGTGTCAAACCATCACCATATTAAGCTTAAGTTTGTGACATGCAAGCATGAGCAGAGTCAGGTTACATTCAAAAACTGATTAGTAACCAAGCCCAGTTTCACACAAGCCATGGGAAAACACTAAATCTATATCCAGCGTAGTTAATAATATCGCTGTCCCAGTGAGCAGTTTAGATATGTTGATAGTGCAGAGACAGTTAACATGTGCTCCAACTGAGTTAAGGAACAAGGTTCAAAACACAGCGGGAGTACATGCCTTAACAGGCTTTGGTATGAGATCAGAAACCTGTTTGTGGTGAGTGAGTTTGGTTTCATGTTGAGTCAAAATATGCAGTCCAGGAGGCCAGTCAATTATTAGCAAAAGTCTTTAAAAAAGATGTGTCTTTTAGATTCATTTTAGCCGACTAAACCACTCATTACTACAGAAGGTCTGTAGCAAATATTTAGTGTTTCAGGCAGCTAAAACTGGCTGATAGCAGTGCTTGAAGTGGGCCGGTACTGACCGGTACACGGTACCGGCACTTTGGCGTACCATGACTTTTTCTTGCGCACCGGCACTTCTCACTCACTCTATTCTTTCTGTCCTTTCCATATCAGGTTCTCTGAGGGGAGTTTATAATGATGAATCATAATAGCGCAGAGCCAGCAATCTTGCATAAGCCGTATGTTGAGAGCATCTGGACGAGCCGAAGCACGGCACGGGGGATGAGAACGAGGGTGCTGTAATTTATCGATTCAATGTTCACGCCCTTTTTGTAAAATAATTAGTGTTACTGTTCATCATAACTTTTTTTTTAAATTTGTGAACAAATATAAGTGATGTAACATTATTGTATATTGGTAGAAATTCAATTTTTTTATTCTTATTTTATTCTAACATTTTAATTATTCTATTGTTATTTTTACTGCTTATTTGCACCAACGAACCAAAGAAAAATTCCTAGTGTATACCTGATACACCTGGCAATAAACAAGATTCTGATTCTGATTTAAAAGTTTTCTGAATCTGCTCATTTGATTTACAGAATATGATTTTACAGGGGAAACATTTCCAGAAGAATGACATGTTCAGACGAAGGCTGTGATATGTGTAAATAATAAATTAATAATCATTTAACTATAGCAAGTTTTATCTTTAAGCTTTCTGGGTGTTTGGCCTGTCTGGCTGGCTGCTGTTGATTCCAGGCAATGGGCATCCTATAATATATTATAGAGCAATACTATAGGCTACAAATAACACATGAAAGCACTTCAAGTATTAACACTATGAGTAAATATACAAACACACCACATTAACCCTATAATATTTTAGTTAGAATATTACTGGAGTATTATAGGCCAACTATGGGAGATGCATAGCCCAAGTATAATAATACAGCAATTAAAATCACAGCTGATTATGACTGACACAGTTTAACACGCTTACAGAAGTAATAAATAAATAAATAAATATGAGCAAGAGTTTGCTGATACCGGCCGATACACACGCTAACATGTGAATAAGGGGAGTACCGGCACTTATTTTATTTCCACTTCAAGCACTGCTGAGAGATAGAAAAATCAATAGATAGAACCCTTTATTTGAACCTCTAAAGAGAGTCGAAGTTAGAACAAAAACAGCAGCAATGACATGTCCAAAGACGGACGTACCCATAAGCGGTGTAGTAGAGTGCCTCCGGGCCTCTGTCAAGAAAATGACGAATGAACGGAAATCAGATATCTACTTGTGCTTAGGTAAACAATCTGTGTGAGACATTTTGTAGAATGCTGTCTAACGACGGAAAGTATTTTTGCTCAACTGTTTTAGACTGACGAGAGGTTTTCAGTAGCTACACCTTGATTCAACATAGCAATAAAAAAGTGTGTACTTTCCCATCATGAATATATGGCTACTTGCCAGGTGCTTTACAGGTTTTTCCAACTCCACCTATCGTGGTGTAAATTTTCATCTATTGTATGGTTATTTCCTGTTAGCTCTTCATTGTCTACAGAAAGCCACGGATAAAATCTCACGAAACATTTGAGAATGTTAGTATTCAAATGAAATGTAGCTATAGTATTTCTGTAACTGTATATCAGTAATACTGCAAGTCACTACTCACGACTGTTTATCACAGTTTAAAGGGAGTATGAGGAGGAAGAATGATTACAGCAAGCAAAACCTCTCTCAGTGCACCTGCCTTGTATTTTAAGACAGACTTGAAAAATTGTGAACCGTCCCTCCTGGAATATTTCAGTGATTTTTTTTCTTAAAATGAGGGAAATTGCAGCTCAACAATTTGTGCGTTAAAGCAGCAGTGGGTAGAAATGGAGCAAATATGATTAAAAAAAGTTATTTTTATAAAACGGTCACTATATCCTGACAGTAGTGACAGGTAATCGGAAAAAAAAAATCATGTGCCTCTTTGTCCTCCGGTGCTCCTAATGGCATCTGCAAGATTTCACAGACCGGAGGTAAACAACCAATCAGAGCTGAGCTGGAGCCTGCCGTCTCTGAGCAGCTGTCAATCACTCGCAAACTCAAACGGTCAAACTAGGCAGCGCTGATCAAATATGATTCAATATTCTGTTACTGTAATGCCAATTTCTCGCCACAAATGTTTTCAGAAACATCTAGTTGTGTACTGTTTAGCTGTAAAATGAGAGGGTTTGCTCCGGCTGGTGGGTGGTGCTTGGTATTTCCTCATTTTACAGCTAAACAGTACACTACAAGATGTTTCTGAAACATTTGAGGCGAGAAATAGGCATTACAGCGCTGCCTAGTTTGACCGTTTGATCGGAGTTTGCGAGTGATTGACAGCTGTGATGCCCTGTGACTGGCCAAAGTCTTTCATCACTGACTAGATTTTTTAAAGCCTGAAAACAGAGCCATGAGGAGGGGCAGAAGTCTAGTTTTCTCTCAGAGCATTTGAATTATAATGCTGAAAGGTTATTATGGAATTTTTGCCCAAAGATGCCAAAAACATTCTGCCTACTGCAGGTTTAATGAGAGGTCTTCCATAACGTTGCACTACGTTACATACGTTTGGCAGAAGCTTTTGTTCAAAGCGACTTCCAATAAGTTCATTCAAGTCCACAAGATGTCAATAAAAACTGTGAATGCATTTGTTTTTTGCTGACTGTGTAGTCTGAAACGGTGAATGTGAGGAAATCTTGTGTCTTAGAGGAAGAAGGAAATACTACATTAAACTAGCAACGTTTGTTAATCTTCCAGGAAGGGCCTGTGTAGGTACTCACCTTGAGATCGCCTTCTATAAATCAGCAGCGCCAACAGCAACCCTGCAATCAGCGACCCGATGACCACCACAGGAGCGACTATTCTGGTGGCTGAATCCGACTCTTTCATTTGGCCCTGTCCTGAATAATCAAATTGAATAACAAAGATTTAATACTCTCAAGTCATGACCAAAAAGAGTAAAGATGCAGGTTGTTAAAATGAGGCATGCATGCACTGGTGGGAAGTCCCCCCTGAAATACTTTAGCAACCTACATTCACTTTCACTTTTACTCCCAGAGGGGTCGGCAAAAGTTGGACAACAAAAATGACCTTTTGCTGTAGTGGTAGCAGTGAGAGCTTAAGATAACAGCTCAGCTACGGTGGCTGTGAAGTTGCCAAGTGAACCTGAGTGTTGCCATCAATGAGAATGAATAGAACTGAAGAAAAACTGTAGTTCCACGACACATGAAGCATGACCCACTCTTATCAGGCCTGCATGCATAGTTTTCTTCCTTTATGAGGAGCATTGTTTTGAAGTTTTGAGAAAGATTTCAGGTCTGATTTAAGCCAAGTTCATGCTAGAAGACTTTCAAAGTCGTCAGATCACAGTACTGTTCACACTGCACAATTTGCTGTCTTATAATCGTGAGTCTTTAAGTCGTCGTGGTTTTCACGCTACATGACTGACCAGCGACAGGGGGTCTCACACTACAAGATCTTTCACGAGGAGGAATCACAGATGAGTATGTCTGCTCTCCAAACTGCGTTGTGTCAGGAAAACACACGTGAGAAGTGACATGAGAAATAACGTGATACCAGGCGCAAGACGGGATTTTTTGTTCAAGCAATCGGCAGAACTTTCCTTGTAGTCATGCTTGTTGATGTTGTCACTGGCACGTGTTCACAAAATAGCCTGTTTCCACACTTCTTTACTATTTATAGCCTGTTTCCTCTAGGTGCAACAACAATCATGGTCCGTGCTGCAAATGCAACACATACAGTAAAGTTCCTATTGTTACCGGCGACCCCTACCCCAGGTTTACCCTCAACCCTCTCGTGCTCTCATTGGCTGTAGCTCCCAAAAAGGTCCAGATATTTAGCATGCTAGAATACTGGAATGTGTCGACGATGCATCGGGTCGCATCTTTGAACAGTTCACACATATCGCTCGAGCGCCAATTTGCGAGCGCCTTAAAGGTACAGTGTGTAGGATTTGGGGGCATCTAGTGGTGTGGTTGCAGATTGCAACCAACTGAGTACCCCTCTGCTCACTCCTCCCTTTCCAAGACTGCGGTAACGTGAGGCGCCGACTGCAAAACCGTCGTAACGGCGTTCACCTCGCTCAGAGGCCATCCTTACTATAATAACTCTAGCAACGGAAGTCAGACGGCGGCTGGCGGTACCACGGTTTTACACTCTGCGGCTCATGTGTAAAAGAACTACGGTGGCTTTCAGGTAACGTAAAAATGCTAAGGCTCTCTCTAGAGTCAGTGTTTGGTTTGTCCGTTCTGGGCTACTGTAGAAACATGGCGGAGCAAGATGGCGGACTCCGTGAAGAGGACCCGCTCCCTATGTAGATATGAAGGGTTAATTCTAAGCTAACGGAAACACAACAATTCTTAGTTTCAGGTGATTATACACTTATGAAAACATAGTTATGAATATTTTTCTGCTAATTTGATGATCCCCCGAAATGTTACACACTGTTCCTTTAAGACTACAGCTTTCACTCTTTGGTTTCTGTCGAAAAAATGCAGCCCTCTACAACCTCCCACGCCAACACAAAACATGCACTACAGTAGGCTCAAATTCCTCTGAGTTGCACAATCCTAAACGAGGGTCTGTTTATGTAACTGTAGTGACAAGCGTTGCTTCAGATTTCAGGTAAAGCATGACCTCACATGTAACAGTGGCTGAAATTACTGTATGACATTTCACTGTGAGAAGCAAATACCTCGGGTTTCTGGTGAGTCCAGTACTCCAATCTGGGCTTCATCCTCTTTGCCTCCACTGGCATTGAAAACTCTGCAGGTGTATGTGGAGGCAATGGATCCTTGCAGCAAAGTCAGCTTGCTAGTGAGGTGAAACAGACCACTTTCTGTCGGCTTCGCCTTCGTTTGAGAGCTTTTTGTTTTGTTTTGCTCATCAAACCAGCGAAGTTCGCCTTTTGGGTAGCCACCTTCGGAGACGCACGTCAGGGTACCGTCTGTATTTGGAGTTATCTTCTCAGGGCTGGAGCGTATAGTTGGTTTGTTGTATTTGGCTGAAAAGAGTTAACGGAAAACAAACATGATCATTAAGCTGAACATTGCTCCATGACGTCAATCAAATGACACCATAAAAGTTTATGACAAAGTATCATAACATTATACTTGAAATGTAAAATATGTGGAAAGCAAGACAAACAATGAAGAAACTTGATCCTACCACAGGCATATCTTGATGTGATTATTTGTAACAATGATACTGAAAGTAAGTAAAGACCGAAAGGGAAATACCAATCTGAGAGGCCAGGAAAGTCCCCCGGACTTCATTAAGGCAACAATTAAATCTTTCAAGACCATTGTCTGTTTGTAACTAGAACACAATAATGTTTACAGAAACAACTTTACTCATGGAAAATTAGTTGGTAGGGATTAGTTTTAAATTCTAGACTCAAAATGGCCATCTCTCTGTGCCAAATAGTTGCCAAAATGTTTCAGTGGTCAACCACGGCTCACCTGTGACTTTAAGGCTGGTGCTGCTCGAGTCATCACCAGTGTCTGCCATCACCATGCATGTATAATCTCCCTGGTGCTCGACTGCAGTGTTGGTGATGAGCAGCGAGACGTTCATGTTTCTAAAATTCCAGGACGGCTCAGCAAACGTATAGCCTGGCTGCAGGTCAGTTTTTCCTCTGTTAAAAACCAGTAAGGGAGCTCCGTCTTTCTTCCAAGTGACCACCCGGATTTCTGCGTCGTTTTGTTGGGTTTTGACGACACACTCCAGCAGTGACTGCTGGCCGTACTGACCCACCTTTTCATCCTTGCATTCTACATTTATAAAAGCTGTAGAAGAAAATGTTTTTAAAAAGAGATGAGAAGTTACATCAGCAGCAAGCAGCATTTCATAAAATCTCTCAGATTATAGGAGAATTTACCTGCTTCTGCATTTCCTGTGCCGACATAGATGACAGTGAAAATAAGGAGGATACCCATTGAGGCCATGTTCATTTACCTGAAATGACAAAACAAACAATTCTTAATGTGGGGATCAGATAAAATGTAACACATGTTTTAACTCGCAGAGGATCCATTACTGAGAATTAAAATGCAGGGTGCAAAGGGTAGTCAAGTTCACCGTGTACACTAGCGCTGCACGATTTAGAACAAATATATAATTGCGATTATTTTGACAGATATTGCAATTGCAATATGTTATTACAAGGAATGATCATTTTTACATATTTTTTTCTCATTTTCATTGAAAAACATTTTAAAATGATTATGGTGTGATTTTTGCAGGGATCTGTACTAAACAAAGAAGTCTTCTATAAGTTTGTAGAATATGATGTGTAGGCCAGGATATCTCTGCAGCACCACAACATTTAATTTAAAATGCTATTGTGATACACATTTCACACCTTTAACAAATATTGCGCCTCCTAAAATTTTGATTAATTGTGCAGCCTTAGTGTACACCAAGGGCATTTCTGGTATTCTTGTGGCCAGAGGAGTACAGCAACACCTGGATATGTGGTGGGATTATTAGGACCTATCTATTATTATGCATTAGAGGTCAGCGTGTTAGAGGCTGGTGAAAGGCAGCACTCACCATCACGCTTCGACAGTTTGTTAATTGAGAGCTTTGCAACATCATAAATCTGAACACTGAAAAGACTAACATTAATCCACACATTAACCATTGTTGTGTAATTACATCTTTGGTGCTATCAACAAAAAATAAAAGTTTGATAATATATAGGGCTGCAACTACAGATTATTTTCATTATCGATTAATCTGTTGATTATTTTCTCGATTAATCGATTAGTTGTTTGGTCTAGAAAATGCCAGAAAATGATGAAAAATGTCAATCAGTGTTTCCCAAAGCCCAAGATGACGTCCTCAAATGTCTTGTCCACAACTTCAAGATATTCAGTTTACTGTCATAGAGGAGTAAATAAACCAGAAAATATTCTCTTTTTTTTTTTGTTAAAAAATTACTCAAACCGATTAATCGATTATCAAAATTGTTGCCGATAACTTTACTAGTTGACAACTAATCAATAAATCGTTGCAGCTCAAATGAAATATGCAATCTGGTGTTTTGCGAGCTGTATATTTTGTACATTTTCTTTTTTCTTTATCTTTCTGTATTTATTAAAAATGATTATCTCTGGCCACATCACTATAAAATGTAACCATCAACCATGGTGCTCCAGGTGGTACTGCAAATTTTACTGCAAAAACTAAGGTGTGTCGTGCAAACTTGTTCTACAACAGTCTTGTGCTGGTTGCACAAGATTAATGGTGGTACAATGCATGTCCCTCTGCAGATGGAACCCATAACCAAACTGCCGCCCTCATATATGACTGTGTGTAGCCTTGCAATTACAAATGTCTTCTTGTCAAAGAAAGTATGATACAAGTAAAACAAAGAAGCTAAATATGGACAATCTGTGACTTGTTTCCTTCAGCATTGAAAGTGGTGAAAACAGGATACGGGTGTCTGCAAGTTGTCTGTTCTCCCGTGGTTTGTGATGATGCATTTTGGATTGTTCTCTGTGTGAAAATAAACCGAACCAAGAAGAAAGCGCTCCAAATTTACAAACTCATCAACTGACTCGGACCAAAGCAAACAATCTATGGGTGTGAAAATGCCCTAAAACATTAACCTTCAGAGGGAAAGAGTAGATGAGCTATTTCACACAGCATTATTATTATTATCATCATTAACTAAACTAGTCATAAGCCAACTGAGTTTCACACCACCTTGGCTAAACAATTTCCTGGGGGAAAACCCAGCGACTGTATGCCCGGACAAAAATAGACTGTAACTTTTTCACGTCATTAGTTTCCCGCCCCTTTGACGTTATTAACTCATATTTATTATTTTAAACTGTCAAGATTCATTCAGGTTATTTACAGAATGATGACTAAAAATAAAAATAAATGGGCTACCAAGTTAACAATAGTCTTATGGATGGATGTTTGTTTGTCTGAAAGCACTTATTTCCATTGGACCACGATCCATCTTAGTGAACGCACAAAGAACAATTTGCAGCTCATCATCCATCAAAATGACTTGTTCTTCACTAAGCCAAGTGGGAAACACAAAAAGCTTTTACACACTAGATCTTGCATGGAGGAGAACCCGATACTCAAACTGATACTGAAAGTGTCAATAGACAACTTCTTTGCTTTAACTTAAGTAAATATTGATTGCACAATGTAATTTCTATACAACAATGACGCCATTGGCGATTAGACTAGTTCCCTATAAGCCTGGCTTTCAATTCTACAGTTCTACAATTTCATTTAGCGCTTTTGTCCAAAGCGACGTACATGAGAATTCGTGCAGCAGGGCGCTTGCAGCAGCCCACTGCTCCTAAAAATACTTAGGATGGGTTAAATGCAGAGGTCAAATTTCATGTATGTGCCTGTATGTACTATGACAAATAAAGGTTTCTTCTTTATTCTACGGAAGGAAGCCAGGACCAGCCAGACACAAACATCTACGTTTATTTCTGGAACAAAGGAAACAAACTTCAATGATTCATTGTCCGTTTGATAATCTAAACAAAGAACATGTTTTCTTGCGTTGGCCTTTCAAAAATGAGCAGTTGTGAAACTTAACTATATTCTGTTACATTCGATGCGGTTGTCTTTGCGACAGGGTCGTGTCTAGAAGGTAACCCATAATTTGGGAAACTATCGTGAGATGGTTATGGTTAGGCATTGACCTCTAATAGTCAAGGTTAGGCACTGACCTCGAATAGTTAAGGTTAGGATAGGCTGTCGGGCAGCGAGTTTCGCGAGAGTTTTTGCAACAAAAATTGTGCAAAGCTGACTTATGTTTTAGTTGCGCTGACTGTCGAACCCTTGTTGTTCTCTTGTCTGGTTTCCTTATACCCTCCAGCCAATTGGAAAGATTCTCATCATTTGATCTCTATCTCTAAGTCTCTGTTTTCATTTTTGTTCTTTTTTGTAACTTGACATTACCATGCCTACCAGGTGAAAACATTAGATAGGCTAGATACCTTGCATGCATGTGTCCTTTTGTTCGAGAGCAGGTGAGTTACCCTCACCTGGCAGACACAAAGCACAGGAAAAGAAAAAGTAAACTGGGGCTGTGAAGCTGCATGAAATGTGAGTGGATGAAGTGAAAGGAGTGAGAATGATGTCCATAACTTTATCTGTTGCTGAGTTGTGTACTAATTCAGTTTTGTTTGAGTTTGAAGGCCTGTGTCTTGCCTCAGTGTTTACATCAGCATAAACTAATTTCTTTGGGGTTTTTGTTTATGACCACACAGTTCCATGGATGTCTAAACAGGGCTGGATACAGCGTTGGATGCGGGCTCCCGTTCATGCCTATGAGAGTTGCTCAGTGGCGCATGAAGCCAAAATGGCCCGACTGCAGAGTATTAAATTACCCTGAAAAGAATTAAATTTTTTCCATTTTATTTTTGTATTAAATGACGTAAAGAGTATGCTCTGTGGAATCAGCAGGCACAGTAAGAATCAGTAAGACACTTAGATAAAAACAAGCACTGTAGTATGTGCACAGCATACTATTAGATTAAAAACAATTCACCTTTGAACAACCTTTGTATTCTGCTGCATTATGAAAGGGTGAATCAAAGGTCTCATGTTATTTCATGAAATACAACCAATAATCTATAACATGCGTTTCCCTGAACAGACCAAACGTAGACAGGTTTGTCATGTCAGTTTATGAGCTGCAAAATACAGTTTTTGCCAAACGGGGCTGCAGTTGAGCAGCAAGAGGAAGCAAGGTCTCCAGAGAATATATTGTTCTCTGTGTGTGTATTTATTTATGTTTATCTTTATGAAACAGATTTACATGCATTAAATAGTCTCTGAGAAGAATTTCCCCTTTTTTTGCAAGGCTTGTACCTTGAGTGGGTTTAAAAAAGAAAGAAAAAGAACGGTGTACAAACAGAAAATAGAAAGTAAAACGTAGACGCGATCCTAAGTTAAGACATTTGATCACCCATTACTACTTGCATGACCACTTTTGCAAGTCAGTTTCAATGTGGAACCTTTAAATGATTCCGGCTCGGCAGCTATAATCCATTTTGACTTCGGCAACAATGAGATCATATCAGCGCCATCTTGTCTAAAATGTTTGTTCACTGGCTATATATTATCTCAAGGAGGTTGGTGATTACAGATGCTGATCAGACCACGGCAGTAAACAGGCCCTTATTCGTCACAGAAACATGTATCTAAATGTAGGCAAGTTTGCCTCTGTTGTTTCTAGAAGTTGCTCATATTGTAACTGGCGGTCTAACATGAGGCTTGGACTACTTCAGGAACCTGTTTGATCAGTTTCCTACTAACTTTCAAAGTGTTTGTGTTGACTTGCACTTGAAATGTCACTTTACCCCACACACCAAGATAGATAAGAAGTCATACTGAAAGAGAAAGTCCACTCAAGAAATGTTTGCAATTGTTTGAGAGTTGCCAAATGTTAGGCAATATCCTCTTCACTTGAAAGACTAAGGAAACAAATATCTGTGATGACCCCTATGCTCTTTTTTTGTTCCCTTTCAGAAAGTAAAGTGTTGGACTCTTGGTTTGTTGCTCACTCAGTCTCTATAATCCTGCAATGAAATCTTGGTTTGGTTGTGTGTTTTTTTTTTATTTCTGTCTGCATGCATTCCTGTCTACGCCATTTTATCCAGGCAGCCTCCGTACTACAGATGGTACTTGTTGCCACACTCCACTGCCTTTTTGTAACTATTTTGCTTACTTTCCTTCAGTTTATTTTGATCACATGTGTGATCTCCCACCTTTTGCCTTGAACCTTGATTCAGTTCATGACACAGTTATCATTTAGAGTAGTGGTTCCCAACCTGGGGTCCGGGGGCGCCAAAGGTCACAGGGGGTGCGCCAGGATTTGTCTGAGTTTGTCAAAAATAGATTTGCTCATGTATAACTAGAATCCTGATAACACACTTACTGGATAATTTATACAAAAGTCTGCATATAAAACTATTTAAAAACATATTTTTTGCTACGTAGTAGCACAATCTAACCAAATATTCTGCTTCAAACCATATTTGTTGGCGTTAAGCCTTTCAAAAACAACATTTTCACTGCAAAAAAACCTCCAGCTTGCTGCACACAAAGGGAGACCCTCACCTGTATAATGCGGCAGCCTAGCAGTAATCTAACAACACCATAAATTACATTTATTAAACCACAATAAGCACTATTATAGTGAATTAATCAAGCCATTATTATGTATCTGCTTTCACTTGGCAAATCTGTCAAGACATAATAACTTTATTTATGTTGACGAAACTGACGAGTTCTACTCATTAAAGAAAGTTTATTTAATAACTCATTTAATACACTGAATCACTGTATTTAAACCCAGGTTTTTTGTTTGAGGATTTGTAAATTTTTTATGGTGATGACGGCGGCGGGGCACAACTTTTCTTAGATACAAATAGGGGGGCTTCAAGGAAAATAGGTTTGGGAACCACTTATTTAGGGCACAGCTTGATTGGCCACATGATTGAAAACAGAAAACAAGCTTTGATTTTCCATTTGAAATGATCACTATTACGCCAACACAAAAGGGCAGGGACAGTCCCGCTTCCCTAAGCAGCTTGTGTTTGTGGGCGCGATTGGGAATTCACACAAACAAATATAAAGTTCACACACATTCACACAGGCCACAAGCTACAGTCTGCATAATCAGTCACAAGGCGAGGCAAAATACAAGAACACTTCTTAATACATAAGTTATTTCCCAGTAGGATAATCGAGTCACAGCAGCTGTGTGGTGGCGGATGCCTGTCTGAATCACTTGGACACAATTGAGAAACATCTGCACTCCCCCCACACACAACCACGCCAGGATTTAATCCACGTTTCTCCGCTGACTGCAACACACTGAACATATAAAGCACATCCTGCTAAACGCCAACTGAGACTAGAGGTCAATCCAACCCTGGAGTTATACACACCATCATGTGAGACAGGTCACAACACATAATGGTTGTGATTTTAACAACAGTGATATTCAGTGGTCCCCCGTTGTTTTCTCCATTTAACCCTCTGGGGTCTGAGCCATTTTTCCCTATTACTGGGGCCTTGACTCAATAATATATAAACGTGTATAAATTCAGTACTGTTCAGTACTGTACAGCACAAGCAAGTAATTGATATAATTTTTTTCAGCACAACATGGGCTATTTGAATATGTACGTATGTAAATATTGTGTCTTTATGTCGCTCAATACACTTCAGATAACTAGCTTGATTCATCTATTTTACTCTCTGTTGGTTGCTTCCTTGTTGCAGCAGATTTCTAAATGCTCAGCATTGTAAATTGGCGATGCACCATTTTATAACCGTCATTGGTGCAGTGCTTTGCGCACGATTCACCACCTAATACAGTATATCACAGCTTGTGATTGGAGAGGAGAGAGTCAACATGCCAACGGTAATGTTAAAGAGTTGTTTGTTTAGTCGGCATTAGATAAGTAAATACATAAAACATCGGATTATCGCTTTTATTATTTTCCGAAAATAACAGTGTTTCCTTGACTGATTACCAAGCCTCTGGATGGATTATAAGAACAAGTGACGGTTCGTTGTAACGGCGGAACGATGCGCTGCTGGACAGTAAGTAAGTCATTACATGCATCCGTCACAGAGATATTATTAAAAGTATGAAGGGAGTGCTTTTGCAATCACGTGCGACTGTCGTGACCCCAGAGGGTTAAGAACACAGATAATATGGCTTGATTGGCTTGGCCTATCTGTTAAAACTTCCTGTGTGGATACTAACAGTGTGTGAACGTTCTGACGGCTTCTTCCTCAAGAGCTCTTGAAGCTTAACATCTGCGAGGTCAATGAGCTGTGCTGTAGGGGAAGGCTGACAGCTAATACTGTGGCCCGATTCATACTGATATTTGACAGCTTAAAAATCCACTAACTACATATTGGCTGGTGTTGTGTTTTTTTTTGACATGTCAAATAGACTTTATAAGACTATTAAGAGTATGACAAGCCGGTTATATGATACAGTACATGTCTTATCCACCTGAACTAATGAAATTCCCTTCAAGCTGCAGTTGGTAACTTTGAGGAATGTTTTGAAGTCAGCAAAGATTAAACAGCTATCTACATGTCAGTCATTGAGTAGGGCCTCACTTTCATTATGATGTCAATGTGAAACTTTCACTCTGTCTACAACCACTCAGTCAAATGAAAACCCATAATGATCATCACTCGGGAGCCTTCACACTAGAGGTCGACCGATATGTTTTTTTTATGGCCGATGCCGATGTCGATTTTTTACAGAATTAGGACAGCCGATGGCCGATATATAATGCCGATTTTTTTTTGCCGATATGTTTGGCTGGTTTTCTTTTTTTCCTCCATCTGATAAAATATAACAGCTTAATAATAACAAATAATACACAAAATGTCTTAACTTAAGTAAACATTTATTGAACAACACTTATGGTCTGTCTCTCCAGTTTGCACTTTGTGTCTGCACTGCAGTGCATATTTTATTTTGTGCATGATGGTTAATAGTAGTAATAGTACAGGGCTCAAAACCTTTTAAGCACCTTTCCAAAACTGTCCTAAAGCATGTTTTTTATTTATGTTTGTTGACAGACACCGTTACAAGCTATATGGCCATAATCTAAGTGATCAAAACACAATAATAACTTTGTTCACTCGTATTACACAGCCTGCTGCTCATATCTACAATGCTGCGGACTACAAACAGGCCAGTGACGTCATAGAGGCTGTGAAGGACCCATAGACACGTTTAATGAGGAAGTGAACTTTTTGCTAAATGTTTCGACAAATTGCTTGTGTTTCCGCCCTCACACGCAAACTTGCACTTATGACAAGCATTGTCAGCATCAACTCTAGTAAAGTGTAATCACGCTTTTTAAGTTTAGGTTCTCCGCCATAGTTACTAAGAGCAGAAGCTCTGTGTGGGTCTGCGCTGCTGCAGCAGTGTTATATGAGAGCTGCTCCGCACCCTTACATCACTCATCACAACTCCTCCGGTGAGGTTGCCAATT
Source organism: Sebastolobus alascanus (assembly GCA_916701645.2). Taxonomy (NCBI): domain Eukaryota; kingdom Metazoa; phylum Chordata; class Actinopteri; order Perciformes; family Sebastidae; genus Sebastolobus; species Sebastolobus alascanus. The sequence continues at coordinate 292,148 of CAKAOJ020000241.1, forward strand.
AAGGCTCACTAGCTCGTTACATCGCCTTCACAACTTCCTTCTTTCTAACTGACACTACACACACGTAAACAGTGGAGGACAGAAAGTACGTTAGCATAAACACATACCGAGTTTGCTCTTTGCAAGTGCTCTTTCATTATGCTGCCTTCCATGTCAGAAATATTGCAATTAAGAGGTAAACCCAGATTAACCACCTTTTTATTCTGTGTTTAGGCCCTCATAATTAACATGCTTGGAATATACTCTGTCTAACTGTAGAAGAAACCAACATATTTTCTCTGAACAGTTGGGCTGACTATCCCATGAATCAGGGGCTGAAAATATGCTCTATTTATGGTGCGATTCATTCCCCTGTCTAAAATGTATTAACAGCAATCTGATGAAGTTTTGTTCGGAGCTGCAACAATTAATCGATTAGTAGTTAATCTATTAAAGCAGCAGTGGGTAGAAATGGAGCAAATATGATTAAAAAAGTTATTTTTATTAAACGGTCACTATATCTTGACAGTAGTGCATGAGACAGGTCATCTGAAAAAAATCATGTGCCTCTGTGTCCTCCGGTGCTCCTAATGGCATCTGCAGGATTTCACAAACCGGAGGAAAACAACCAATCAGAGCTGACCAAACTAGGCAGCGCTGATCAAATATGAATCAATATTCTGTTACTGTAATGCCTATTTCTCCCCTAAAATGTTTTCAGACACATCTTGTAGTGTACTGTTTAGCTGTAAAATGAGAAAGTTTGTGATCTGTTGAGGATATACCAAGCACCACCCACCAGTCGGGAGCACAGCCAATAGGAACGCTCAATAGGAACGCTCTCTCTCTGAAATGGCCTGTGATTGGCCAAAGTCTCTAGATTTTCTAAAGCCTGAAAACAGACCCATGAGGAGGTGCAGAAGTTTAGTTTTCTCTCAGAACACTTGAATTACAACATGCTGAAAGGTTGTTATGGAATTTTTGCCCAACGATGCCAAAAATATTCTGCCTACTGCAGGTTTAATTCTGAAAAAATAAAGTCATTTTTTAAAGAAAAAAAAAGTCAAAATTCTCAGATTCCAGCTTCTTAAATGTGATTATTTTCTGGTTTCTTTACTCCTCTATGACAGTAAACTGAATATCTTTGAGTTGTGGACAAAACAAGACATTTCAGGACGTCACCTTGGGCTTTGGGAAACACTGATCAACATTTTTCACCATTTTCTGACATTTATACACCAAACAACTAATCGATTAATCGAGAAAATAATCGACAGATTAATTGACAATGAAAATAATCTGTAGTTGCAGCCCTAGTTTTATTGCATCGTGGTGCAAGCTGCCACACTAACATTTACTTTTACTGTATTGTTATGGCAAAACAATGGTTTATGATTTACAAGAAGTCCATGAAAGAAACAACAGCACATGAGCACTACCACTCTCTGTGGTTCAGGACTACTTTCTGCAGCCTAAACAACTGACTCAGGGATTTCTTGTCACTTCTTCATACTTTGTGGAAATGATAACACAATAAGCAACTGGATGATTGCTCATTGGTTGCACATTTTTCAACACTTAGTGTTTGCAAAGCATGTGATCAGTTAAAACCAGTCATGCTCGGTGCTTTAGCTGTGGATCCCAATAACGTTTCTGTTCCGTTTTTATATTCTTTAAAGAGGAAGCACTGACAAAACTTCACAGCGCCGCCACTTGTTCAGATTGTAGGTGTAAAAACAACCTTGTACGTGAGCCAGAGGCCACGTTAAGTATACAAGACGTGGAGCTGTATTTGGAGCGAGGTTGAGCGCATTTGAATAGAAAGAGTCGAGACATTTCCCCGTAGAGTGACTAAACAATTCTCCAATTACAGAAACATACTTCTACTGTCGCTTCAGTAACCTAAAAAATACAGTATTTACTGGATAATCCGCCATTCATTAAACTGTGAAATGTAGGTTAATTTAGCTCCTGTGTGTCTGCTACACGTCAGCTTACTGAATGTACACACACACACACACACCGTATGGTAGTCTTCCTATAGGACACACCACGCTGCCAAAGTCATGTGAAACTCACCGTACACGCTCCTCTTCAAGGCGACGTCTCTCGTTAGAGGTAGAGGAACAATAGTTGAACTGCCGACTGGGCATCGAGTCTCGTTGCCTCGGTTCCTTCTTACTTTCACTTTCAGAATGAGTAACCTGTGATTGGCTGTTCAAATACATGCCAGGCCACAATAGAACGGTAGGTTGGACCGGGTGGGAGGTCCGTGCTCTGTCTGCGCATACGTGGCACTGACCCAAGCCAAGCAATGCGGATACATCACTTACTGTAATTGGCTAATTGATCAGGAAATGAATGAGAAAATGTTTTTTGAAAAACACGTTTGCCCACTTTAGGGTACTCCTGCTATCTGCGTGGCATTAAATACTGTAATTACAACATTTGCACCAATCATACATTTTAACATGGGAGTGCTTTAGGTATGAGCAGGGGCGGACTCAGGCTGTCTGAGGGGGAAAGGGACGAAACATTTTTACGAGGGCACCAGCTGCACGCAGTGGGGCACCAGCGCACAGAAAGTTTTATAGCATGTAGGGAAGCCTACATGGCACTGCATTATGCTTTCTCAGTTGTAAGGCCACCACAGAGGACACTTCATTACCTTTTCTCTACCGGAAGGACACCCTAGAGGGCACTTTATTGTGTTTTCTCCACTGGAAGAGCACACTAGAGGGCACTTTATCATGTTTTCTCCGCTGGAAGGGCAACCTAGGGGTCAACGCATCATATTGTCTTCACTGGAAGAGCACCCTAAAGGGCACTTTTATCATGTTTTATCTACCATAGGGGCATCCAAGAGGGCACTTTTGCTGCGGTTTATTTGAACCATGGGGCACCAAGTTCCCCCCTTGAGTACCTTATATGAACATTTAAACCATTCCTTCGGTTACTGGCCACTTAAAGATACCTTCCAAATGCACTTTAAATGTAAATGATGGGAGACAAAATCAAGATTTGTGCAAATGTGAATTCAAACGTTTATCTGAGACTAATACGAGGCTTCAGCAGTCTAAGTCAGTCAAATCAAGTGGATATCTTCAGAAGTTACATCTTTTTAGTATAAAATCTCCTCTTGGTGTTTGGCCCAACAGTGTTTCCCCCTTGACCTGCAGTGGAATAATTATAACTCCTACAGTATAATCATTTAAAGTCAGATAATACACACAGCAAATACAACCCATGGTCAAAATTGATTTTTAATGTTCATTTCCACTTGTGCCATTTCTTGATTTCAAATTTCTGCAGTGACTTACGGTACATCCAGCAACAGGAATTGGTATAGGATGCAAACAGACATATTTTGCATCATAACAGACGTTAAAAATAAGACACCACAGGAATATTACATTTCATGTACCTGAAATGTTAGTATTCTTGCATGACGGCTGGCTGACACAGCAGACACACACGCGACTCAACAAGACAGAAGCAGGAGGGTTTGAATTTTGGTTTAACTAATGTGACAAAGAGATGTACAAAAAGACTCTTGTATATTTCCAGTGAGCAGGATGATAAACACATGTATGAGGGGGGTAAAACATAGAAAAAGGCTGAGCTGTCATAAGGTCACTTGTCAAATCTAGGATGGGTTTGTCCGGAAACACTCAGGAACAACATTCCATTGATTCACAATGGAGAAACTAGGTCTCGTTGATACTGGTAGGATGCAATAGGGGAAACCCAACCTTATTTGATGCTGTAGCCTAACACACAAACAGGCACACTTTATTTCAGAGTAAACTTTACCTATAAAAACATGGGGCACTCAAAACCGGCACTGGGGTTACAATAATCTAGTGACTACAATATAAAAAAGGCTTATTCCAATTCTGACATGGGACCTACAGTTCTCATCTGAAGACAAATGTTTGCATCCTTCAGATCACAATGACAGTAATTTATGTGGCTCCTATTTGGCTCCTAAGTGGTTAATAATATAATCAGTAGAAAGTTTCCAACTTCATGCAACAATAATACAACAATTATTCCACAAAAAAAAACAAAAAAACAGGTTAAATAAATAAAAAATCTTCACAGTTACGTTTCTTCTCACATTCATACGTCACAGACCAGACGTGCATGCAAGATGGATCAAAACTGAACACAGTGCAAAAGTGACAGCTTTTTTATTTGCTTGTGTTCTGGAAACTGCTTCACATACAGCTTATGCTGTCGCAATAAATTTAGGGGAGATTAATTTAATCACTATTTGATATGAGAAATGTGATCCTCGTACCCTGTTAGGCACGTCCAATGCAATACAGGGGGCAAAGGCAGACTTTTAACCGTCTACATAGAAATACATAAAGTGCTTCTGTCAAAACAAACAAACAATAAAAACAGTACAAAACGGTTTTCAAAAAAGAGGTATCAAAACAATGCACTTGGGGATGTGGAGGAAAACTGGTGTCTGTTGGACATCAGATAGGATTCCTGCGGTACAGACAAATGGGCCGGGGTTCCTTGTTTAAAAAAATAAATAAAAGTAAGACGAGTTCAGAGATGAGTGGATGTAGGGAGGGGTAGCTGAATGGGATTCAACCCAGGATGAGGCTGGACTTTCCCCCAGGGGGATTCCTGCGACCGGACGGTACACCTGCAGCGGGATCGTCAGCTGGAGGGGCCTCTTCCTTCTGCTCTGGAACTGGTTCAGGCTCAGGAGCACTGTTTTCTAAACAGGCAGGGAGGCACAGGACTATAAGTTATATTTAGAAACAGTGACAAAGGAACAGTCACTATAATTTGTCATGAGAACACATCACACCCATCGGAAGCTTGCCAGGTTCGACTTAATTGCAGACATTGCCCTGAAGGTACTCTAAGCACATGCTGTGTATCCACATGATGCCAGATCATCATCTTAAGTGGTAAATAATATTACAGTACTTTCTTAGACGTGTTGTGAAGTGTCAGTATTTGATGGTATATTTTTTAAAACACATTTAGATTGCCAACAAGCACTTTAATCTTGATTTTGCAATATTTTTTCGCGAATATTTATTCCCTAAAAAACAATGAATAGATTGATACAAAAATAATCCCTCTGAATCATCACTTATGACCCACTAGAAGTGTGTGGCGGTGTCTGTTTCTGCAGAGACCCTGCAGCTCTCTGCCTGTATTTTGTCTTTTCTTCTTATTTTGATTTACTGGGGACGCTGCTGGCCATCTGAAAACAGCCTTTCGGCCCCACGTGGGGGTGTAACCCCCAGCCAATAACAGCGCGCAGGGTGTGCAGCCCATTCAGGTGGTCAAATACCACCGCTTTATCACGCCTCTCGGCTCCTGACCAAGAACAGGTTTGTTACATCACTGTGAGTTCCCCTGTTCCTCTGTCTCTCCTCTGCTGTGTGCAGTGGCTGCTGTGTGCTGCTATCGGTGTCAGTTTGATGGAGGCACACACACTAGGCAGAGAGGACAGCCTGCCTTTCGGCTGCATTCATTCAAAATCCAGCAATTCGGCACCTTCCTGCAGGGTTGTGCGGAGTTAGTTGTGTGTTTATTTGTGTTTTAGAACGTAACCGACGTTAAACAATAAAAAAAAAAAAAAAACATTTTATTTCTCTGACTCGCTGCTTTGTTACCACTAACGCCGCTCTCTCTCCGTTCACTCTATAGCTCGCTCGACCACCGCTGCTGCTGTCTCTCTCTCTCTCTCTCTCAGCTCGTTGAGCTGTGGAGGACGGGCCAAATTTGAATGAGGTGTGTTTACAAACACCAACCGACAACTGTTGCATATTATACCTTTAATTTTATCAAAATAACCTAGATCTTCAATATTGGGTGGGCATTATATAAGGTATTGTAACAAGAATTTAGAAGAATATTTTCGTTTAAGTGAAGAAAATGTGGATGCACCTATATGCATTTAGGTAGGTCTAGGCATGTATGCGTATGTATACAGGTACACATAATATATGTGCATATGTATATTTGTATATGTGTGATGTTATATTTGTGGTATTTATGATGACATATCACAAATCTGTTCTTTGTAATACTGGATCACTGGTTTAGGGTCTACTAAGTGGGTGATGTGACCAGAAAAAACAAGTTCTTACCGTAATCGCGTACAGAATTTTCTCCTTCCTACAAAAACAAAGCAGAAAAGAAGTGGTAAGTATTTCATCAGGCTTCACAGACCAAAAACGGAAATGTACTGCGTCATCAGTTGTGATGGAAAGACGCACATGTACTGAATGATAAAATGCAAGTAAGAACTACTGAAATGTTATTTTGGTAATGTTCCTATGTAATTGATACACAAGCTACCTTTGAGACATTAAAGTGGCAGTAGGCAGTATATTTCTGGCATCATTGGGCAAAAATTCCATAATAATCTTTGAGCATATTGTAATTCAAATGTTCTGAGAGATAATTAGACTTCTGCTCCTCATCATGGCTCTGTTTTCAGGCTTTAGAAAATCTAGCCCGTGCCGGCAGACTTTGACCAATCACAGGTCATTTCAGAGAGAGAGAGAGCGTTCCTATTGGCTGTGCTCCGGCCATGTGAGCGGAACTTGGCGTTCCTTTACCAGATTTTACAATGGCGGCCGCGTCACAAACTTTCTCATTTTACAGCTAAACCGTGCACTACAAGATGATTCTGGAAACATTTGAGGAGAGAAATAGGCATTACAGTAACAGAATATTGATTCATATTTGATCAGCGCTGCCTAGTTTGACCGTTTGGTTGGAGTTCGCGAGTGATTGACAGCCGGCTCTCATAGACGGCAGCTGGACAGCGGACCTCAGTTCAGATCCGACTGGTTGTTTTCCTCCGTTAAGTGAAATCTTTCTGATGCCGTTAGGAGCACCGGAGGACACAGTAGGACACAGAGGAACATAATTTTATTTCAGGTTACCGGTTTCATGTACTATTGTCACGATATAGCGACCGTTTTATAGAAATAACTTTTTTTAATCATATTTGCTCCAATCTCGCCTACTTCAGCTTTAAGGGAAGATGTAGAGAAAGTAAACCGATACTTCAAATCATTTGGACTTCAGTTGCTTCCCTATATATTTGTCTGCCCTCAGGTTTCACTTCATTTTTTCCCACCACAACTCATGATCAGATGCATGATCTTACTGTGGCGGGGGCGTCTGCAGAGTGGTTGGTGGTCTGGTTCCCTCCTCTCCTCAGGGGGGCTGACGGCTCACCACAAAGCACACCTGTGGGCTTCCCACCTGGAGGAACAAGGAGACATAATGGCTCAGAGAGGAGACCGGGGCTGCAAAGACAAAATCCAATAAATGCATTTTCTTTTAATAGAGACAAATTTCATGGTGACATACAGTATATTAGATGAGTAAAATATTGCACCTCCTCTTCCAAATAAGTTTGGCTAACCTGACTGAATTACCTTTGGCGAGCTCAATACTATTATTAATGACAGGGATTATAGCTATCAAAAACTATGGGTTTCAATAAACCGGAGTACTTTAGTTCTTAATTTTAAGATTTAAAGGACGGTGCATAATCTGAAATGTGATGGCGAAGAACGCTGTTCAAATGAAGGATTGATGTTACAGAAAAATGCTAGAAAAGGTAGTCCACAGGGGACAATAACAAGGACAACTTGGTCTGATCTCCCTCTCCTGATAAACCTCTGTAAATCGAGTACCTGGATCATAATTTACTGAATATGATCTAGTCATAAAATAATTAACTGATCGTAAAACGAATAAACTGGATCATAAAGAAGTTTAAGACGTAAAGAAGAAAGTTGGAGACACCAACTCAGTCAGGACGGGCAGGAGGTGAGGTGAAATATTACTGTAGTTGTTGAAATAAAGCTTCCAGCGAGCTGGTTAGGTTCACAGATTAGGTTGCCATAGAGACTGACGTAGAGTCAGGGGTCATCAGAGAGGGCCCATGCCCTCTGTCACAAAGGAGGACACTATCAAACTCATCATTTAAGTAGATAGATTCATTTTTTTTTTGTTTAAAACAAGACTAAATGTGCTTTTAGACAGCAAGCAGTTACTGCTGTGTTATCTGCCGGCCTCAATGCTAACATCTGCAGCAGAAGTGTTAAGAACATGCTGATGATAAGCAGTGTAATATTTACCATGCTAACCATCTTAGTTTAGCATGTTAGGATGCTAACATTTTGCCATCCCTTGGCTAGCTAGAAATTGTTTGAAGGCCCAATCAGTGGCAGACGAAACAGCATCTAAAATATACATCACTGAAACTGTGCCATTGGAGAAATATGACTTTTCTTCTTACTTTTTCTATGTATTTTTCTATATAGTAGGTTGTATGACAATTTTGATGAATATGTTATATTTACTATATGCTTGTTTAATATTTATTTTTAATAAATAAATAAATAAATAAATATTGAAGTGTGCATATTAGCTATACATATGCATATATTTTAAATATAACTAGGCTAAATGTTGTTTCTAGAGCAGCAACAGTAATGTTAACAACAGCAATGTCCGTAGCCTGTATATTAACGGGTTTCGGTAACCATCCCTAAATATAATGATTTTTCGTATTCATCGTGTTTCAGATAGCCTTTTGCGATGTGCTTATCGCGCATGTTCATATCGCGATGACGATGAAAATTAGATTTATCGATCAGCCCTAGATCACAATCACCTGAGTGATGAATGTGTCTATATTTTGCTTGTTCTGCTTTGTGATGATTTGATAATCCCTGATGAAGATCTGTTAGATCGAAACGTTGCACAATTAAAATTGCTGGGAGCTTTTAATACGGTGTGCAGATCTTTTGTTTGATATTTTTGATCAAGCACCTGTTAAAGGTTTTTTGGATGTGCATACCCTACACCATGTTTACCACTGGAGACAAAATCCCACTGTCAAACAGGCTGCAAATAATGTCTAAACCATCCTGCCACATGGAATCCTCTTAACAGATACAACACTGTGGAACAATATAAATTAGGACTTCATTAAAAGTAGTCTAAATATAACACACAATTTACAGCAAATAGAAAATGTACAACATTTACATGTAAGCTTTATCTCCATCAACATTTTGGTCATCATATGATCACAGGACATACAGTTGTTATAATTGTATACAGTCTTTATACTCCTGAATAGCACTCTGTGTGGAATTTCCCAGAGAAGAAATGGGGATCTTGTGTCTCTGTCATAACGTAGGAATTGGAAGGCAACAAGGCGAAGTGAAAGTCTCGCCAGCAGAACAAGCCTGACAATTACAGTCCACTGACAAAATGGCTTGACCTAATGACCCACATTATGCTGGACTTTTGTCAGCAAGTTACTCTGACATTTACTCCTACATTTCCTATTAGCTTCCGATTGTGCTTTGGGGAATTTTCGGATTTTGGAGGTTTCATTTTCACACTAAATGTCATTCTGACAAGAACTCTGTTCACTTGTGGGGAAAAAACGGGGCGTTTTATGGAATTTGATATAGTTTGGATTTTCTGTTCACGTCCAAAAGTTTCAACACACAGCAAATATCTGCATATTGATAGATAGATGAGTGTGTCTGGGGCAGTTCACACCACCAACATTTTTTAAGAGTTTCTGTTATTCATCATTTGGCAGCCTCTAATCAACAAATATATTTCTATTGTGCCTATCCACACAAATTTAATATGGCAAATGTATGATACATGCAAGGGATAATGCCCGACGAGGTGTCCATTATCAGGAATTAATGCGCGGAGGACGGTTGCCTCCTGGTTGTGGACACCTCGGACAATTCCTGGTTGTGGACACCTCAAAGGGAATTATCCCGCTTAGACCATGGTCACTTGCAACCAAAATCTAAAGTTTTTCACAATCCATTAACTCCGTTTCCCTGGTAACCCTGAGTTTGCTAATACCTGGAAAAATCACAACCATCCCATAAGATTCCGATGCAATGGAAACGTTGTTCACTGCTCCAGTAAATAGGATGGACCTTAGCTATGACTTGGAAACTGGGGATATTTCTAGTCTATTTCTAGCAAGATTCAACATCAATAACATTGCGTACGGTTGAAAAAACTATATATATATACAGTATAAACTGCATATAGTATAATAGTAATTCGACAGTATGTTTAACGACAACATTAACTAGCTATCCAAGCATGTCATTGTCCCAAAATCAATATCAGAAGTTTCACGAACAAATGAGAGGCTATGTGTACTGTCAGCCGCAGCTTGAAGTAGCAAGTTGAATAGCGAATTGAATGCAAGGTGATGGCTTATGTGATAGTATAAGTTCAGTGGGGCAGTGTTAACTTACTTCTTGCAGCTTGTGTGTTACAGTCGCCACCCTGTGGTGTTAAGAGGATGAGGCACTGAAGGACTAACATTACACTCACTGTTGTAAATAAGATATTCAGATTTTTTTTGTAGCCAGTGCATTCATTTAGAGCGATGAATAGACAGTTTCACTGGAACTAATTAGTTAGTAAAATGTGTTTTGAACATAGTGAGCATACGACGCAGATTATGCTGCAGGAGTAATTTGACAAGTTTCTTTGGATGTTGGCACTGTAAAAAAAAGGTTTGCTGTCAACAGACCTCACGATGCTCTTATTTCAGATAGTCTGGGCATGATTGACGTCTGATATCATGTACAGAAGGTTCCCCAAGCGTTGCCAACGGAATGGAAGGCCGGCTACTTTTATATGCTGCTGCGATATACACACATTTTGGCAGAAAAATGAAGTCTAACAAGGTTGTTAGTTTAAGATTCTGCCTATGAAATATAAAATATCTAGATAAATGCTAATTATGCTGTCGTTTTAAAGTTGGACCAAGCCTCTCCAGGACTGCCATGCCAGTCCAATTGTCTGTGTATATGCATGATTGAATTTCCCTCGGGATCAATAGAGTTACTATCTTATCTATCTATCTATCTATCTATCTATCTATCTATCTATCTATCTATCTATCTATCTATGACGGAGCACAATACAGCCAATCACTGTGCCTCTCTGAGACAGCTGAGCTGCGGCAGTTGCAGTGAAGTCAAAACCGTGAGAAAAGCACTCAGTGACTACGAGGACACGGCTTGCTGAACTTTTTTTTTTAAAGTACATCCCGTTCAAAGAAGACAGCCATTCTGACTTCATTATATCAAGGCTCAAAAAAACTGTTAGGACTAAAGGCTAATCTATATTACCGCATGTGAGAAGTAAAAGGAGAAAGAAGAAAATGTCAGAGGGAGAATGTGTGAAAGCTTCAATAAGCATTCAGCCTGTGACCACATAGAATCTCTTTAAATATCCTCTGTAGGTGTTTGTGACTGAGAAGACCAACAGAAGATATTTTTAGAAAGACAAACTTCTTTGCTTTTTGTTTTAGCCAAGTCATTTAGGCTGTTACTGCACCATCTCAAACATTCCAAATAACATATTTTGGTGACACTTCATTTTACAGGCCCAAAAATGTCATGGTAAATAAGTAATGGGTGAAATGCAAAGGGAAAATCGTGCAGAAATTGATAAATGCATAAATAAATACATGTATTTAAAAATAAATATAAAAATGCAAAAATTAAAAAATAAATGCAAAAAAATAAATTAATTTAAAAATTAAAAATACATAAATAAAAGGGAAAATTAAACAGAAGAGTAAATAAATAAGGGAATTAATACAAATATAAATAATAGAGAATCAAATCAAAACAGAAACATCAATTTATGTTTTATTTATATACATTTATTCATTATTATCATACATTTAATTAATTAATTAATAAATTAATGGCTACATTTATTTTTAATATTATCTTTACTAGTCATTTATTTATTCATTCATTTATTTTTTATTTTGACAGGTTCCGTCCTCCATACTCTCCAGCATGTCACTGAGAGATATTACTGAATGTATTTATGTATTACAAGATAATGCTCACTGTAATAAAGCAAAATTCGTTCAGGAGTGGTTCAAGAATCATTCTTGAAATTAGTTGATGACAATCATCATCAAATCTCCTGACATCGGTCCCGCTGAGTGGATTTACTCACACATACGGGACTTTTCCTACACAGAAGTGCTTTGGTCCTTCGCCAGCAGCCTAAATGTTGAAAGAGCGCTACCAGCCCATTGACACTGTGATGTGGCTGAAAATGGTACTGCAGCTCATTTCCCTCTGGCTCCTGGCGCAGTGTTGATGAGGGTTCTATTCCACCCGCACATTAAAAAACAACAAAACGAGAAAACAATGTGATGGCTCGTGTTTCCAGCAGAGAAAACAATTAAACAGTACTACAGTGTTATCTGTGGCCAGAATAAATGTGATTTAAGCTTGCAGCCCACTTCACCAATCAGCTTACAACTTATAAAAGCTCCTATTTTATGGATATGCCTCAAGAATTCTTAATACATCCATTTTACACAGCGGTAACAGGAGTTACCCATAATTCCAAGGGGCAGCCTCAGCCATATTAAAAGCCAATAATTTGAAAATTAAAGCAATTTAAAATCTGAAAACTGTATCTGGCTAGTGACTAAGAGAGGGAAAGTGTGTCAGACATGGTAATGGCCAGAGAAGACAAGTGGCCACCCTCAGTGAAGACGAGGTCCAGCTGGAGCCCTTTAAATACAGCTGGACTTTCATATGTTATTGAGTTGAAAGCTTTTGAGCTGGGTAGCACCTCATATGACTGCCATGGTGCAGTCAACATCCGCGTATAAGCAGCGTATAAGCAGCGTATATACAGCGTATATACAGCTACTACTGTTAAAGCCTGTGTAGTGTAGTTTGTGATGATTCGGCTGAGAGGTAGCCGAGGAACAACCACTACAAAGCCTCGTACCAGTACTGGTGCGATGCAAGGCCATACGAAATGTAGCTAGACCAGTGCAGAGTTGTGAGCAAAGCAGGATACTTGTTTTGTTTGGGTGTGTGTGTGTGTGTGTGTGTGTGTGTGTGTGTGTGTGTGTGTGTGTGTGTGTGTGTGTGTGTTTATTTTCATATATAGAGAGGCAAATATTGTACTTTTTACTCCATTATCTGACAGCTTTAGTTACTTTTCAGATTACAATGAAGTAACATTGATCTGCACACCTGTACCGATACGAGAAAGTAGCGGGGGGAGCAGCAGACTGGAGTGCAGCTAGCTGGCAAGCATATAGTCAATCTATGCACTCTGACCCCATGACACATGCTGAGTGACAGCTCCCTTATTTACATAATGAGGCAGGAATGCAGAAAGAAATGTATAAAGAAAAGAATACAGAAATAACTAGGTGATAATTAGCAAGTAGCCTATATGAAATTTCTTTGGAATTACTGCCAAATTAACCCAATATTTACCTCAAAATATATCGAAAATTACTTTATTATAAACATTATTTAATAATTATATACTAAAATAGCATATAATGGTGGGCAAGAATGACCTGTTTCTCAGCCTTTTATCATTCCTCTTAGAAATATAACGTTTTTGCTTGAGGCAGCTCAATTCTACATGAATATTTCAGATCTCTGCAGGCTTGAGAAGCTCCTCATTAATAGAGAAACACCAGTGATTGAATATCTAATGACAGCCTGAAAGAGAAATCAATTCATCATTTGGGCACCTAAACCTATTATGTCAAGTAGCACCACTAGAGACAGCAAATGTTATTCTTATGTATTCAGCTGTCTGAGGATTTGAGTAGCCTGAGGAGGCAGACGATCAGTTTGGTCCAGCAGCAAAGGAAAAACCTGCAGTGAAAACCTTGTACCTCCAAAACACAAGAAACAATATTCTCAAACTTGTTCCTCATCGTCCCTGGTTTTGTTTTTAAGTGACACCATCCATAAATGTTGTGGTAAGCTGCCAAAATAAGATGGCTGTGAGAAATTGAGTTATAAGCTTTCACACTAAAGCAACAACTGTTTGGAGAAGAGATTGTACCTGGTGGATTGTTCCTTCGATTAGCGTAGGGGTCCTCTGGCTCAGCGAAAACACTGGAGGCCATCTTGTCTTTCCGGACGGGAGCCTTCTCCTCATCTGCACCGAGTGTCATGTTGGAACCGCCGCCAGGAGGGCGCAAAACCCTGGAAAGAGAGAGATGGTCAACACTGTTACTGAAAGCTGGATCATGCTGGCTGATTTTTCTGGAATAACCTACCTAAATGCTGTGGTTCGGACTAGGGATGGGCAGTGAGAAATTATTGTTCATTCAGCAAATAAAGGACAAAAATAAATGTTATTTTGCGTCATTTAACAATGTGCTACCCTTTGGATAAAATGTAATGACCTAAACTATCTATCCGATGTTTCAACTCATCAGAGTGGTTGTAGAGCATCTCTGCTGGGCAGCCAGATTCAAGTGGCGAGGAAAGACCACTGGTCTCAGGTCCCCGCTGAGATAAAAAGGTCACATCAGACATGTCATTAACGTTTACACTGAACTTTAAATTAATTAAAGGAATACAAAAGCATTCCTTATAATGTGTCTATGTGGACTTTATGTATGTAGACTAAATATTAAGAACACCTCCCAGTATAATGCAATACAGTTCAACAGCATCACAAACAGCCTAAAAAATTACCTTTATGGGTATGGATGCACCGATACCGGATCTGATATTTTATATCTATGTATTTATTTGTTCCATTTTGTTTTACAAAGGTAATAAGAAAGCGATGTTTAAGTCAAGCCTAATGTTGCTTCACACATAAAAGAATGATCCCAGTCACTTCCACACAATGAGGCATGCAGCTTATTAATTAAACACTGGTATCGGATCAGTTCTCGGTATCGACCGATACCCAAAGCCCAGGTATTTCTATCGGTATCGGGACTGAAAAAGTCAGATCGGTGCATCCCTATTTATGAGGATTTATTGCAGGGCTGTTGTGTTAGACTGCACTATTCTTAACAAAATGTGCCTATTAAACTAGCAACTACATAGTGTATATCCTTATTGTACTGTTCGCACAGTTATATATCAATATTGATTATGTAATTTTCTCTCAAATTGAAAGGTAACACTTTTATGGTGTTTTAACACAGTGGTAAATACATTGGTCTATTGTATTTTTGTATTTTACATTACTCACATTGTTACTATGATGGGATTTACCACAATAACCACATGACCATACAGTATATATATAACCATATACATAACCACATATGCATCATTGCAGTTTTTATATGACTAGAATATCAGCAGGGTATGTATCTATTTCACTGCATCTCTATGGTGAAAAATAGACATGTGTCTGTGGTTCTGGTCAGCAGGTGTAGCCAGCTGTAACATGGCCCTCGCCACTGTGAGACCATAATGCAGGGCAGACTACATGTCTTATTGTACTTCATCGATAACTGATCTGAAATCCACGGGGGCCCCACCCAACTGGACTGACAGATCTGACAAATCTTTAATTTTTTAAGACAATAAACACGAAAAGGAATTGAGGAAAACACATATGTAAAAGGCCTCCTACAGTTAACACTAATGTTAGGTGTTGAGTCGCCCAGTCTGTATATGCTAGCTGAAGGAGCCTCTCTACAAAAGGGGAGGCACATGTGTGCTATCTTGCTAGCTAACGTTAGAAAAGGGACTGGTCCATCCCAGCAGACACAACGGGAAGGTGTGGTACCGAGCTTCCTCACAGCATCGTCGCCCCATGCTCAGCTTCAAGCATTTCGAAGCGGTTAAGTCATAATTACGGGCAGGGGTCAGGGCAAAAACATGTCTTAGATTTTGGGTTAACGTCAGAGGATGCTGGACTTGTTGGCATCATGGTGGCTAACAGTTAACGGTTAACGGGATACGGAAAACGGTCTGAACGACGCATTTTTTTTTACCTGGAACTGCTTTTAGAGCCGGGCTCCATCCCTTGATATGTCGTGGTCGTCGTCATTTTTTTGCCACAAGAAGTCGTAAAATATGTATAAATTTAACCGGGAATTACACTTTCATTAGCAGCACTTCACCGCCTCATCATTGTCTATCCTAGCCGGTGGTTCCCAATAATCAACCTGCCTCCAGTCTGAGTGGACAAGTGTCAAAGTGACCACACGGAGGTGTCTCACTTCCGGTAACATTTTTCAAAATAAAATATGCTAGCCTGTGAAATAAAACGTTTCGACGATTTTAACCATTATATCAAAGTTAAAATCAAATTATATTTAAAATATTTATTTTAGGAGTGCGTGATTTGCAGTTAATAAGTATTTCTTTATGATCCCTGTAGTGTACTTCAACAAAAAGTGACACATCTGTATTGTATTTTGAAGGCAAACCCGCTGTATTTCCGGTTCTTCTCTGCTTATTTCTGGCTGGTTCTCCTTAGAAACCTCCATAGCACATCCATGGGTTGGTTTGACTTGACAGAAGAGCGGGTGCGACAGAAACCTTTGTGGAGAGGGCGTTTCTATCAGCCTACGTACCGCCCACATGAGAACAGCTACTTCTATGATTGGATCCTGGCATATTAATCAGAACTGTGATTGGATAAATTAATTACATTTACTAAATTTGATGCTGATCCCTAGAAGTGCACCACAAATATCGTCCAGAAACCCTCACAGGTACTGCATTTAGCATAGAAAATCTGCTCAAATCATTACATGGCAATGTCATTTCATTGTGTATTAAAACAGCTACTCTCTATTTTAATCTTATTCCAAAATGCATGATAGGGAACTGATAATACTTGAAAAAGTGAAGCACATTGAGGGCAAATTCAATTAGTGCTTACTGGTACCTATTAGAGGGACGGACTGCAGTTTAACAGAGATCCTACAGGAGCCATTTTCATCTTTAGTAAGGACAGATGGAGACAATTTCATTATGCTTTTAGAAAACCAATGCACAGTCTAAACCTGCCATTTGAGACCAAACAGCATCTGCATCCAATAAAGAAAACTTATTCCAAATACTAGATGTAAAATCAAAAGATAACTGGCAAACTGCAACCTTATAAAAGAATATAATTTTCCAAAACTCTTTAATAAAGGTCATTGTCACTTTTTTTTAGACTTGAAGCATGTCTTGTATATAGACTTAATGTTAACAGTTGCAGTCTGGAGACAGCTTTATGAGAGGTTAATGCAACAGTGCATGAAACCTCCAAACATGATGGTGGACATATTCAGATGTTATGTTTATCCTCTGGATGGAGACTTGCACTCAATTTACCACACACTGATTAATGTTGACTACCATGGTTCACCCTCTTTTCTGCAGGCAAGCCTTCCTGTCTGACTCAAAGTTGTGAGCAAGGACAGTGATACTGAACAGGCACTGAAGCTGTGACAGGCCTGTTTGTAGTCCAAGGAAGAACAGGAAGTGTCGACTTGCAGGGCTACTTATTAGAATAAAAGGAAAAAAATGATTTTAGTGAAGATATTTGAATAAATACATTAGAAATGAAAACCATCTTAGATTGACCCTGAAAAGGACCTTTTTCAATTGTTTTATACATCGCTGGTTAAGCGGTTTAGTGTTTTAATTAGCATTTTACATGCTAGTTCTGATGATGGTTACTTGTTCAGATTATTAAAGTTTCCATAAAATAAACAGGGACATTTGTTTAAAAAAAGACTCAATTTATTCCAATAATACATTTTCATAACAACAGATGTGAACTTAAAATGCAGGCTTACTTGACAATAACAGAATTCCATCTGAATCAAAAACTCAATGACATAAGTATAAAAAAAAAAGGACCAAGGAGTTTTTTCTAAAACTTCCAGAACAAAGAAAAAGAAAAAAATAATCGTGACAAGCTTTTAATTTCTTCAGCACATTAGACTCACTGCAGCTTACAAGTTGTCTACACTGTGCAGTTCAAACATGTTAATATACGAATGACAGTGTGATTAAATCTATCTACATCAACTGTGCCGCGGCCTTTGAGCATTTTTGTAAAAGAATTCAACTGGATGGTATCAACACTGGTCATGAGCATTTGAAGACTGGGCAGAACAAAGATGTTCAGGGATGAAAAGGGGAGGTAGGGATGTCCATAGGAAACAGTCTTTAAAGAGAAGAGCCTCCGGTTTGCTGTTGGAACACGTCAATCGTATCTTCATCCTCCATTTCTAGCTGTAAGAAAAAAGTTCAAATGTTAGTTGATGTGATGTGAAAGTAGTGATAGCTCTTTACTGTGAAGCTACTTAGGAAGTTATGACAATGACACTGAGGTCAGCTAATGCATCCAAAACCTGTCAACAGTAAGATAATTTGAAACATGGGCAGGGGCAAAATTTATTTTATTACATCTCTTACAAAGTACAAAAAGAGTAGGTCAGATAAAGGAGGCTGGCTAAATATTAAAGACGTGATGTAAACACAAATAGGGAGGAAAAGGTACAAAAGCTTAGTATAGTTTCACCTAACTGGAGACTTCCAACATGAAAGTAAACAAGACCTTGTCCTTTATGTACCTTTTCTATAGCCATAAAGAGGCAGCACATCTGCAGCATGGACTCTGATCTGTGCACAGCTACTCAGTGCTGTTTGTAAAGTCTGTGCTTAAGCTGTATAAAAAAACAGCACTGTAACACATTACATAATGGACAAAGCTTATGTGAGAGCGTGTCCATCCTCATGACAGTCTCAGGTATAAAGTTCAAGAGAAGCTTCACAACAGGTGTTCAGTCTGGACTGTTTACAACGGAGCAACTCTTTGTATTTCTACAACTGTTTCACTACTAATGAGACTATTGGCACAGATTTTAAATTTAAGTCTGATAAATTAAACATAAATTCAGTATTCGATCATATATCAAACCTGTAAACAAACTTTCCCACTGCAATGCATGAATAAAATTTTTTTAAATGTATTTTGCAATTAAAAATAACATAATTTGAGTTTCAGAAGAACTTGTGACCTTAAACTTTTGTAAATCCTGTTGTTGCACCACACGCTTTCTTGAAATTCTTAAAGAAATAGCCCATAACACAAAAACTAAAAAGTGTGAAATAAAAGCCATGCAATGTCCAAGGTAGCAATAGAGTGAGGTTAGTAGGCTGAACAAGAGGGTGAAGCCTTACCTGCGAGGGTGTGTCTGTTTCATTGATGGGCTGACCATCAAATCGAAATCGTATTTGCCTCATTGACAGCCCCTATGTGGACAGAGAGAAATGATGTGTTTAAAATAATGAAAAATCAACAGTATGGGGCACCCTCCTGACCTAGGCGTGAAGTTGCTGAACAACGACTGCAAAAAAACAAAACATTCACGCTGTGCAGCTATCACATCTAATGCCTAATTCACACTACAAGACTTTCAAAGTCGTCAGATCGCTGTACTGTAATCAGGGGTCTTGAAGTCGTTATGGTTTTCACACTACATGACTGACGAGCGACAGGGGGTCACATACTACAAGATCTTTCACCGAGAGGAATCCCAGATGAGGTCTCCAAACTATGTTTTGTCACGAAAACACACATGAGAAATACACAGTAAATGACGAGATACCATGCAATGTTGTCGTTGGCACGTGTTCACAAAATAGCCTGTTTCCACACGTCTTTTCTTACTATTTATTCCTCTAGGTGCAACAATAACTTTGCTCCGTGTTGCAAATGCAACACAGAGTAAGTTCCTATTATTACAGGTGACCCCTCCTCCCCCAGGTTTCCCCTCAACCCGTGTCTCACGCTCTCATTGGCTGTAGCTCATGGCCGGAGTCCCCGACAGGTCCAGATATTTAGCATGCTGGATATCTGGAATGTGTCTGTGAGGCATCTGCGAGCCTCTTGGGTTGCGTCTTTGAGCAGTTCACAGGTGACGCTCGAGCGCCGATGTGCGAGTGGCGAGCCAACGCCTTATTGCCTATGATCTAGGGCTTTTGTCTGTCATCTCCAAAAACTGTCGGGCAGCGGAAAATCAGGGCTTAAGTCGTGTAGTGTGAACTAGCTATTAGGGGATGTTAGAGAGCCCCATTTTCATTCTTGAAACCATGTGAGAAATAGTGAAAAATTAGCAAGCTTGGCAAGATTTTGCTTTGCTTAACCAGTGCAATGCAAATAATAACAGAATTGGCAACATTTTGTTGTCACTGTAATCCCTGACATTAATAGAAATGTGTGTCACAGTAAACTGATATCAGAATTTCAAGGTCAGTATAGATATGGTCTATTGAATAAATGCAATGAGTAATACATAAACAATTATGATCTATTCCTCAGAACACCCAGGATCCCTCAGCGGAGTCCCTGGTCTGCAGTTGGAGAACCACCATTCAGGCTACCAGCAATGCAATGAACTTAAAGATGACTGCTTTTGAGGAGTCGTAGTAATTGTGTAGCAGTCTCACCTGCCGTTCACAATAAGCTTTCATCAGTTTGCTGAGAGGAGTGTGCCTTTTGATCTTGAACTGCACCACTGAGCCATCCTGCCCTGCCACCTTCAGGTTGATGTGCTCATTGTTCTCCGTCTTCACTCCCTCCTAAAAGAGAGACAAACAAGTTTGCAGAAAGTTGAGTTGATTGCAAAAAAATGATGTAAGGAAATACAAGTAGGTTAGTAAAAATGTGGCCTCCAGCATGTGTGATGAATTTGCCCCCCCCTCAACCACAAAACCCCTTCCGCCCGGGTCAGACACAATGTAAGGTTGAAGTACAGTATGTACCTCAATGACTTATGACAAAAGTATAAATAAACTATTCACATCACGTGTGTGAACTACGTTTTTAACACCGTTACGTGTGTCTGGCATCTGCACCTGGTGAGCACAGATGTGAGGACTCAGTGGTTACTGAGCAACATCACAACTTCAACGTTAGCATTTAGCATTTAGCATCAAGCAGGTCAATCGACAATGGCCTACGATTTATAACAATGCTCAGCGGCCCTAAGTCAGAATAGGAATTACAACTTGCACGCATCAACAATCCCTCTTATCCTGAGAGACACTTCTGCGTGTGCTGGCGATAAGCGTGATTATTTCATTTGAGATCCGTTAACAGCTAACGGTATGCGCTCAAACAATTAGCGTTAATTTGGGCCCGGTGCTCTCTAAACGTTACTCACTTTTCCTTCGGTTCTTAGTAACGTTACCTCGACATACGATAGCTGTATCACTACATATTCCATTCATTAAGCTCATAATGACACTAGCAAGTTAAAAGGTGTTGATTAAGTGTATTTACAATGACCCGAAATTATTATTTCTTTCATACCGCCCGGGTCTCAGGCGCATTAGCCACGTTAGCTTATTATGCTAACTTCGCCCGCTTGCTAGCTGGCGAGCTAACGCGGTAGCTCTCTCTCTCTATTAGCCTTCTTTGTCATTTTGCGACTGTTAACGAATTGGCCTCACGGGCGGCTTTTTGCAGTGTCATTTGTACAACTATCTCACACGGATTTGGTACACATTATTAATAAAAAAAAACGTTCAAAATCCGCTGCTCACCTTGGGTTTTTCGTCTGCCATGGCTGCTGCTGGGTCTGTGTCTGTGTCTGCGCCTGTTCTGCTGCGGCTGCGCTGTCTGGCCGCGCCACTTTGAGTGGGCTGCAGCAAAGAGCGCTCACCTCTTCTGTGCTGTGGTGCACACAGCTGCGCCACATCAACTCAGAACTCTTTGAAATGCACCAAATATTTAATTCCACTGCATTTCAAGTGGAGTATTTCAATGTTATACTACTTTATACTTATACTCCACTACACATGTGATGGCTACAGCTACTGGTGACTTTGCAGTTTCAGATTTTACACACAGAACCTATGATGAGCTTATTACCCACCAACAGCAATACAGTAGTTCAAATTAGCCCCAACTTGACCACTAATATGCTGCTTACACGTTAATGCATCAGCAATAACAAACTTTTTTTGCATATTTAAAATCTTGAATGAACGATTGACTTTTCATTAGTTGTGTTTATTATGGCAAATCCCATAGTAGCGCTACAGTAACAATGTGAGTAATTTAAAATACAAAAATACACTAGACCAAAGCATTTACCACAGTGTAAAAACACTATATAGTGTTACCTTTAAATTTGACAGAAAATGACATCATCAATATTGATATATAACAGTGTACCCAGTACAATAAGTATCCCAAAGGATATATACTATATAGTTGCTAGTTTAATAGGCACATTTTGTTAAGAATAGTGCAGTCTAACACAACAGTCCTGCAATAAATCCTATCATAATCAGGGATGGACCGATCAGACTTTTTCAGTCCGATATCTGGGCTTTGGGTATCGGCCGATACGGAGTACCGATCCGATACCAGTGTATAATTAATAAGCTGTATGCACGCATGAATACACCAGCAACTCTAAAAAAAAAAAATGTAAAAAACTACAGGAATTACAATTTAATGTAAACCTTTTTAATGCAGCAACAAATTGAGCAAAACTTAAACAGGAATTAAAATTTGAGTCCATTATGTATATAGTATATAATAACAGAACTGAATCGGCCACATTGTCACCGATACCCGATCCAGCTATTTGAGATAGTATCAGCCCAATATCGGTGCATCCCTATATATAATACAAAATAAGGACAGGGATCATTCTGCTGCATGAGTACTTTTACTTTTGATACCTTGTTACCCTGTTAAATGCAGGACCTTTACTTGTAATAGCACATTTGAATGCTGTACTATTGCTACTAATTGATTATAATGAAATGAAATTACACCTCGACAATGTTGTGGTTAATATGCTGCATTGATATTCGTCCTCAGGCACTGAAAAATGAGGCAAAAATATGT
The DNA here is from genome assembly GCA_916701645.2 of Sebastolobus alascanus. Lineage (NCBI taxonomy): Eukaryota > Metazoa > Chordata > Actinopteri > Perciformes > Sebastidae > Sebastolobus > Sebastolobus alascanus. Next base: position 314,837 of record CAKAOJ020000241.1, read on the forward strand.
GATTATTGTAATACAAATAAATCCATCTCATTCTTTATTTTTTTCCATGCACAGAAATAGCTTTTCAAAAAATATGCAATGACAAGTTCATTTAACAATCTAAGACAAATAAATAGTTTTATAAGAAATATGTAGAGAATCTCCTATGTAGCACTAATAGCCCCAGAAAGACAAAAATAAAGAAGTCACAGTTTTTGATTAACACATTGTAAGCTTAATGCTTTGAATTAACCATCAAGGTTTTACTATTGATATACACTATATTCTCCAGGCTTACTCAAAGAAATATTTTCTTAGTTTGACATAGGAATCTCCCACACAAGCTAATAATTTACAGCTGACCCAGGGCAAATAACCTACCCAGCTTGGTTTCCACAACATGGTCTAACAGCAGGAGCAAGGGCAAGGCTATGCACGGCATTTAATTACAATCAAACAATGTTCCTTTCTGTCTACAGGGATTAATTGTCAACTGGTCAGCACTTCTTAAAGCACATCCACTTAATGTATACAATTGATCCTTGCCCTTTATAGCTCATGTTGCACCTACAAAAAGAGGCTAATGCCTCTGGCACAAGGCTGCTGTTTTATCTTGAAGGAATTACATTTTTATATTAAAATGCTAGCCAGAGTGCACATCCTTGACATGTAACGACGAGTGTAATTCATCAGAATCCACTCCGTTGCTACATAATATAGCATAATATAAATTGTCTGTCTGAATATTTGGTAACATTAAAGACAGACCACTACTGATTTGTGCCCATCTTACTGCAATACTGAAAGTGTCCATCATAAGAAGAGTATGCAGAAGGAATACAGCTGTCGATTGCAATATCATACAGCACATTAACAGATCTGACACCTCCCTCCCTCCCTCCCTCCCAAAACAAAAAAATAAATAACACATTCATGTCAATAAATACTGAAAGACTAAAAAGCATAACAAGAGTCTGATCTGTGAGTTTGTATACATCTCAAAAGAGAAGTAAAAGTATTCAGCAGTTACTGTGAGGCGTTTTGAAAAAAGTCAACTGAGAGTAACTAATTCTTAATGGTCACAATCTGCGAGTGCATTTTATTTAGCAACAGAGGGGCTCTTGTCTGCTCCAGTCCGATGTCTTCAGCATAAAACGTCGTTATCATACATAGTGAGCATCAAATCATGTGAAATGCAGGTTGTGGTCACATGTTCATATGACCCCTGCTTCACAATCTCCTTTAACGTGTGTTTTTGTTCACTGTCAGTAAATAGGAACATTAAAAATGAGAGCAAAAGGGTATAATAATAATAATAATAATAATGATAGTAAAAACCTGATAATAACTTAGCAATATTTAACATTACCACTAATGTTCCCACATAACCATCATCCACTTCACACCACTTGTTACTGCACCACACTGACTACCTGCACTGTAGTAAAGTTTAAGCTGGATGTATGCTACAGTACTTTGGCTACTTCAGTGGGGCCATCTCAAGCAGAAAAAAATCCTTCAAGGTCCATTAGAATTTATATTATATTCTTCCAATTTTCCCTAAAAGTCTTCCAATAATGCCCTTTCTCTTGACCTCTGAGCTGCACTGACAAATTAAATTGTCTTGTAATGTCGGTAGGCCGGGCTATAGAGCCCCCCATCTGTCAGTAGGCGGAAACTCATTCACCTCCCCCACTTCTGAGTGTGGCTGCTCTCCCAGCGTGAACGTCAGTTTGTATCTCATCCGAACCTTTTCCTGCAAAACACACACACACATACACACGCACACACTCAGCTTGGCGGCTTTCATTATCTTGCTGGAACACACAACTAATGTAATGCATTGTCAATGTCAGTGATCATTATGTCCTCAAAGCATACTGGTTGGCATGTAAGACTGGAAGAAGGGGTATTACTGTGCTGTACTGACTTCAAACATAGATAAAAACACTTGCTGAAGTAAGAAAGTGTTCTGATAATTAATACATTATTTATAAAGGTACAATGTGTAGGATTTGGCGACATCTAGTGGTGTGGTTGCAGGTTGAAACCAACTGAGTACCCCTCCGCTCACTCCTCCCTTTCCGAGACTGTGGTAACGAGAGCCGTCGAGCGCAAAACCGTGGTAACGCCGTTCACCTCGCTCAGAGGCCATCCATACCATAATAACACTACTTTAGGAGCAATAGAAGTCAGACGGCGGCTGGCGGTACCACGGTTTTGCGCTCATCGGCTCACGTTACCAGTTTCACAAGCGTGTCGGAGAACTACGGTGGCCTTCAGGTAACGTAAAAACGTGAATCTCTCTCTCTCTCTCTGAGAGAGAGAGAGAGAGAGAGAGAGAGAGAGAGAGAGAGAGAGAGAGAGAGAGAGAGAGAGAGAGAGAGAGAGAGAGAGAGAGACCTGCTCTCTATGTAGCTATGAAGGGCTCATTCTAAGCTAACAAACACGATTCTTAGTTTCAGGTGATTATACACTAATGAAAACATAGTTATGAATATTATATTCCCTTTCTGCTAATAGATCCCCCAAAATGCTACCCACTGTTCCTTTAATGCATTACAAATGTATGCACACCAAAACAGCCCCGGGCTGAGCTTTACCTTGAGAGGATTGGAGAGCAGCACGACCTGAGTGATGGCAGCGGGGGGAAGGATTGGATTAAAAGGAGCCAGCTCTATCCCCGAGGGTGCCTGCAGTTTCACTTTCATTGTCTGATGAATTGGCAGAACAGACATCCATGTTCATTAAACAGAAGCGGCAGCCCACTTAAAATTTTATTTTAAGTCAAATGTTTGATCTAATGAGTCGAACGTCTGCCAAAGAGAGTGCTTTTACATATAAATGAATGCTGTAGCTTCCTATGCAGTAACGGTGATATCAGAGAGGCACAGCAGGTTTTACCTTGGGCACAGCAGCCTGCAGAGCAATGTTCCTGACAGGCAGCGGGGCTGTGTTAAGCATGGACGCCACCATCACCAGTACATCAGGTCTGCCCGCCGGACAGTCAGTGGCAAAATGCAGCAGAACACGGACCCCGTTTTTGTCATACGCCGTCACAGGACTCGCTTTACCTGAAATACAGCGCACAAAGGGGAAAGCAAAATGTGATTATTACAGAGATTGTAACAACATGTCTAGAGTCATTACAAATACACCATCTCTTATTGCTCCCAATGTACTTTGTACTGAAGGCATATTTTGATGCATGTCCTTCCTGTTGCACATGCTCTGATAAATACTTTCATACCACAATGAAACTTTTCCAGTTTTATCAAGTTTGCCACTGCCACCACTGAGTGGCAGTAATGTCTAACGTTGAGTTTTTCCACCAATCATTCTCAAATAAGGAGGAAGGTGTTATTTTTTGACTAAAAAACAGTTTATTAAAATGACCTGTACTGTAGAGACATGAACTCTCACCTCTATCTTATTTTAATCTCTTCAGTGATTATTCTCTCTACAGGTTATTCTATCAAGGCTGGAAGATCAGGCAAAATTTTGCTTTTAGACTTGTTGAAATGGTAGAATTGCGCTGAACTACTGGGAAGTCCACCTGTTATAAACACTATGTAATCTCTGCAAGAAAATATAACCTACTATATTAGATTCTTGGCAAAGGAGATTAAATGTCCTCTACAGTATGTCCTCAGTGCCGCCTTGAAACACAGACCCCGTCTTACTTTGTGGATGTGATTTTCTTGCAGTGTCATCACCATTTTCTATACAACCAATGTGTTTGCCTTATTTGTTTACTAGAGCACAAAGATCTTCACAGATCTAGCCTCTTAATACTGCTTTCAAAGTGCACCAGATTGATGCATTTAAATGTACAACGGACCACCCAAGGGTCCGAGGTCCACCCACCACAGTCTCACAAAGTCCTGTGGGAAACACTACCTGCACAGATGGAGCTCTTGCAACCTCGTAAAAAAAAAACTTTGAAATTACATTTTCACTTAAGAGGCCAAACATAATGGACCATAATCAAACTGATGTTTATACATTAATTCATAGTTGAAGGCCTACAGGGGGTGGAGAAATGTAACTTCAACGTGATGTCCTTGCCCATCTCATATTTTTCTGTCAGCCCTCTCCTATATATAATTATGAAAAGCAAAAAAAAAGACACTCACAAAAACATACGGTCTATTTCATGGAACTCACTTGGTTTGATGGCATCCAAAGGGACAAAGACATTGGCCAGGGACACCTCTTGTCCCTTGCCTGGGCTGGCCTGGCTCAGAGGGAGGATGGGGGACAGAGAGCGTAACAGAGGGCTGTCGTCTGCCGGTCTCCTGGCAGGTGAGGGAGTGGAGCCTCCTGGCATCCCTCCAAGGAACAGTGAGGTGGATGTGGTGGAGGTCACACCGAGACTGGAAGACAGAGTAGCAGGAGCGGGCGGATCCTCACTCTTGACCAGAAAGCTGCCAAAGTCCATCCCACCAGGTGTGCTGTGTGGATAATTAAAGAGTCTTTGCGAAAGACATTGCAGGTTCCATCATGCTTAAACATATAATGAGAGACATAAACATTGATAACAACAAGATAACAGAAGCAAAGAATCTGCAGTCAGATTTGGTAATCATTAGTAGAAAGCAAAGGCACTTGGCCTTACAATAATGAAAAAATTAAATCTCAACCACCTGACATTTGAACAAGTGGCAGCTAGACGCCTAAAGGGATAGTTCGGGTGTTTTGAAGTGGGCTTGTATGAGGTAATTTTCCACAGTCAGTGTATTACCTACAGTAGATGACGGTTAGAGAATCAGACAGGAGTACTGGTACGGGAGAAAAGCAATGTACTACTGTGGAAGAGGGCAGCAGCAAAACGTATAAATAAATATATATATATATATATATATATATATATATATACTGTATATATATATATACTGTATATACAGTATACGTATATAAAATATCTGTTTAAGTGTACGCTATAATTAGAATATTTTCACCGCTTTACCTTGCCATCAGACAGCCCTTTGCGACGGGGAACTGAAGCCGTTGTCTCCATCTATGCTCTCTTCAAAGCCACCAGACTCCTTTGACAAAAACACTAATTTTACCTCGCAGAACACGGAGGTTGCTGGTCTACCGCTGCCTCGATCGGTTAGTTCGTTTGTGTTATCGTGTGACGTCGTGAATCCAAACTAGTCAAAGTCACACAATAACACAAACAAACAAACCGATCGAGGCAGCTATGGACCAGCAACTGCCATGTTCTGCGAGGTAAAATTACTGTTTTTGTCAAAGGAGTCAGAAAGGGCTGTCTGACGACGAGGTAAAACGTGGAAAATATTCTAAAATATGATGTACACTTAAACTGATATTGATTTTTTTGAGGTGGGCCTCTCTTCTAGGTGGCTAAAATATGTCTTGCTGCTGCCCCCATCCACAGCAGTGCATTGCTTTGCTCCCGTGCCTGCTAGCGCTACATGGATGCTGGATAACGTTACACCCAAACTTTTCTTCACTTCCCCGGAGTCATTGAGCATGAGCGGATAACGTTAGCCTACAGAAACAGCGCCACTTATATACTGCAATGCAAATTGTGTAAGTTTGCCATACTAACTTATAACGTTACCGCTTGCAAAATACCTCCCCTAATTACTTTATAACTGTGGTAGTCATGTCAAAGCAAGCGACTATGCCGATTTGGAAATTAAAACATCGACTAAGTGTAATTCCCAGATGTTTCATACTGCAAATAACCAGACTTCGGTGTGTTTTTTCCCGTGAACCAGACTGTATTTCACTGGTGTTTCTGTGTAGCTTGGGTGTGTGACGCAACTATGTCATGGCAGGTGTATTGCTCAGAACCAGAGGAAGCGCATTGAGTATACAGTTGTTTGTATGAGCGGTTCTCGAGAAAGCTCTGAGAGACGTTGCTTAGTTACATAACTCTTTAAGTGGCTGCAGAGTCATCCACGGATCACTTTTCTATCAAAGGCTAATGGAGTCTTCTGGATTACATTGCCATTTGGAAACTAGTGGTTCAGATGCACTTGACATTTCATGTGACAAAACAGAGTAAACACTGTTGAGCCTCTCAGTGGGCGGAAGTGCTTTTAAAGGGTAACATCGGTATTTTTTAAACCTTGACCCTATTTTCCCATGTTTTTGTGTCTAAGTGACTAATGGGGACAACAGTTTTTGAAACTGGTCCAGTATTGAGGGAGAGAGCTGTAACTTGCAGCCACGACACAAGCTGTGAGGGCAAGTGAGCAGCATCAATGTAAGTGCTTGTATTTGCCACTGACAGGCTCAGATTGTTATTATAAGTGTCTGACAACATTATGGAAAGGACCCTACAGAGAAATTAAACCTTTTTCTTACCGTTCGCTTGACCCGTTCTGTTCGTTATTGTGTCCGAGTCCCTCTCAAGGAGAAGTCTCGTTGTGAAATCTGAATATCCGTATACTCTGACTCAAATAAATACGGGCGGCCATCGAATTCAAAAACCTCATCCACATTGTTGAAATCATCTAAGTATTCAGCCATGACATTGAAAATCTTTTAGATAACACAAAGCTACGCTTTCTGTACTCCAACACAACAAACTCTGCCCGGCTGGCACTCGCGTTTCCGCCATGGATGTATTCCACTATTCCACTGTTGTCTTGACACAACAATCAGACCCTGTCATGGCAAAAACAAGCACTTTTAATGGACTTAAAAGCCTGTGAGTGGTTGTCCTGTACAGTGCTCTCCCTCAATACTGGACCAATTTCAGAAATTGTTGTCCCTATTAGTCAGTTAGACACAAATAAATGGGAAAATAGGGTTGGAAAATACTGAAGCTACCCTTTAAACTTGAGCATTTAGACACTCAATCAGGCCAATCAGTGCAATTTTAAAAAACACTTCATGGGCATGAATCATTTTTAAAAAATACGATCCAGCATCCAAGATATTATGTGTGACAGATAAACAGATTGGCGCTGATCCATATTCCCTCGCCAGTTTACCTCATGGCAAAAGTATTACTCACATTTTAGGACTGCCCAGATCCAGCAAGGCAAGGTCCTGCAGATTGTGACTGAGAGAAGTTGAAGTCGTGTGGGACGTTCCAGGTGAAGTGGAGACCTGTTGTGGAGTGACAGGGGCGGCTGAGGTAGCAGACGAGGCCATGCTGAATGAGTGAGGAAGAGCAGCTGGGGCCGTGGTGGTCAGTACTGAGCCGAGGGGCTGTGGGAATACGACTGATGTTGTTGAGACAGATACTGTAGAGACTGGAGGCGTGGAGAAGACGGGGCCGGGGAAGTTTAAAGCAGAGGCAGGTGTAGAAGACTTGGCTGGGCTAACTGGGGCTACTGTCACAGAAAGGGCGTCTGGAAAAAGTGACGATGTAGAGAATGCAGGAACCGAAGGTGAAGTGGTGTCAAAAAAATTAAAATCGTGTCTGGAATGCTGGAATACATGGAAAAAAAACAAAAAACACTGCTATAACCAATAAGATAATACTTAATGTTAGTAGTAATTACTGCAATGAATTTAAATACCTGTAAAGATGGCAAATGATTGCTCAGGTTTACATTTGTTGATTTACTTGGAACAGGAGCGGATGCGTTGAGGCCTGTAAATGAACACAAAACGTGTCACATGTGTACACAAGACACGCTCAAAAACAGTCCAACGTTGCCATTAAAGAAAAATCAACTACATTATATTGCATGTTACCTAAAGATAGTAGCTCTTCGTCCAGCAGAGAGAGTGCTGCAGAGGGTGCACTGGGGCTGGGGGACTGAGGCTTAGTTGCAGCAGACCCATACAGCAGGTCCGCAGGAAGAGACAGGGAAGATGTCGGGGGTTGCTGAGAGACGCTCTGGATGTCCAGACCCACCAGGTCAATCAGAATCTCCGACTGGTTTGTGCAACCTGTTTGTCATATGGAGAACTAGAATTACCGCCTCGTGGTTGTACGACTCCGCCAAACAGTCAAGTTGCAGTTTACATCCACGTTTGTCCAAAATGTCATCACTTCATCATTTTATCTTGTTAAGACATTTGTCTGAAATTGTCATAATTAGGATATAAATGATTGAGGTACGGCCAAAAACATGTTTTGTGAGGTCACAGTGACCTTTGACAACCAAAATCTAATCGGTTCATCCTTGAATCCAAGTGGACGTTTGTGCCAAATTGTCCCTCAAGGGCGTTCCTGAGACATCGCGCTCACAAGAATGGACAGGACGTACAGACTACCCGATAACATAATGCCTCCGGCCACAGCTGTCGCTGGCGCGGAGGCATAAAACACTGGCATTGGGAAAACAAAGATGTATTCATTTTCAAACAGGCAACACTGTCCGTGTCCATCTGGCAAGCAAAGTTTAAAGGGTCAGTTCACCCAAACACACAATAACTGCTCAACATAATCCCAGACCTAGCTGTGAATCGAGAACTATGGTGTTTTTGCACAATTTCTTAAAAGAAACTTCCCCGTCTCACTTAATCAGAAAAAGGTTACTGCAATTAGCGATTAATATTAAATATACCTTAGTTGATACAGAACAATTTACAAAATCTTAAAAAGAGTTGAAACCAAGCTGCTGATAATCACATATTGTGAGGGGGGGGGGGGGCGGGAAAAAGTTAGTTTTTAGTCGTTTTGCACTTTCACATATGTCACTTTTTTTGCGTGCAGTATCTCATAGCAGCAGCAATGGCTTGTTTTCACTTGTGATTTCTTATTGTGATTCTTGTGTATGAGATCCATAAATATTCCTGGATACATAACTATTATTTTATTACCATAGTTACTCACTTTATTACCTCGAGGTATGATAACAATCCGGACACATTTTGCACATGAACTGTACTGAGTTGACAAACCAGTATATTCATAGGACATGCTCTTTAACGGTGTTCTTGTTCAGATTATTGGATCTTTGTTTGTAACATGAGGCCGACGTGTCCTTTGCACATTGTTATATATTTTCAAACATGGTCTATGCCAGGTTTCTCTGACTATGAGCTCTTATTATGATTACATGGATGCTCATTGTGCATTAAAGAGTTGTGATACACACAAAATGGAAGCTTCTCTTAAAAGTATGTCAGAAACTGCATCGCCAAAGGGCCATTTTATAATGCTGTAAACATGCAATGAGGACATACAATTCTCTGCTCAAACCAGATAAACTTTACCTTGTCTGAGTGATAATTGTGTTTGTTGTGCTTCTTCAGTCTCACCATTGATAATCTGTCCTTCCACAATCTTCTTATAGGAATTAATGACATGGGAGAGGTCATCGCTGGCCTGCAGGATGTCTCCTGATAAGTGCATTTTAAAAAGGTTAGGCTGGGATGACGTTTATAACATTTTAACAACAACAACAACAACAAAAAAAACCATCATTTTTTTCCACAATGTAGGAACTGTGTGAGCAGAATGCTTTGTATGAGTCAAGTTGTTGTTCTAGTCTGATAGGATGTTGGTCTTACGTCAGTAAAAGGCCATGACTCAAACTTATATTAGGATAGCGAGAGCACGTCATCAGAGTCAATAGGACCAAATTACAGGATTTCTTACCCAAGCTGCCGTCATTATCCTCAGTCTCAGTAGCGAGCTGAAACACAGTTTGCCTGAGCTTGTCGCAATCACCATACAGATCCTGAAAAAAAATAGCCAAAAAATACATAATGAACACTGAATATTCACATCTTGAATCTCATTCAGAAACTGTGTATCATAGGATATGAACAGAAAAGTGTTTCTCACACATAATAAATGTCACTTAAGGCTATGATATTAAATATGTAATTATTATGCATGTTAATTTTTAATAAATTACTTTGAGCTGTTCACTATATATATTTCATTACTTGAGTTCCTCTGAAAGATACTTGATACTTAATGAAGGACTGGTTTATCTCAGAATGAGGCTGTTTTCATCGCCTCCTGCAAAGTTTAAAGGTACAGTGTGTACGATTTGGCGGCATCTAGTGGTGTGGTTGCAGATTGCAACCAACTGATTACCCCTCCGCTCACTCCTCCCTTTATAAGACTGTGGTAACGTCAGCCGCAGAGTGCAAAACCATGGTAACGCCATCCTTACCATTATAACGTTACTTTAGGAGCCAGAAGTCAGATGGCGGCTGGTGGTACCAAGGTTTTGCACACTGCAGCTCGTTACCGCAGTTTCACAAGCGTGTCAGAGAACTACGGTGGCCTTCAGGTAATGTAAAAACATGAAAGGCTCTCTATAGAGCCAGTGTTTGATTTGTCCGTTCTGGGCTACTGTAGAAACATGGCGGAGCAACATGGTGGACCCACTCCCTATGTAGATATGAAGGGCTCATTCTAAGCTAACGAACACACAACGATTCTTAGTTTCAGGTGAATATACACTAATGAAAACATAGTTATGAATATTATAATCCATTTCTGGTAAAAGATTCCCCAAAATGTTACACACTGTTCTTTTACATCTAACAGCAGTAAAGGACTTTGGACTGCTTTGGGGCTGTTTAGCCAAAGGTTGAACGATTAAGTAAGAGCATTTTCAAAAGGGTCAGTAGAAAATGCCAAATAAATACGTTTATTTGTTTCCAAAGATCATCTGAGCCCTATCTAACGGAGAACAAACCCTAATGAGCTCCTTGTCTCCGTCCGTGGAGTCTTCCGGGCTGAAGTGAGCGAGCATCTCGTTAAGGAGTTTGACGCTGTTGTTGACCGCCTCCAGTGTGCTTTTTTGCTTCTTTGCTTTCTGTGTTCTCACCTCGTCCTGGAGAGAAAAAAAACAAAACAAGTTGAGTTGCACTTGTTGATAGTACTCATTAAACTTGACTGTCAGTATAAACACAAGCTTTGAGATGAAATCAGAGAAAGGTGCGGAGTAATTAGCTTCTAACTTGTCTATCAGAAAGCCACCAAAACGGAATTAAAACACAACGATAACAATCAAAACATTTCATTTGATACACACCTCCTTGACCATGTTCTTGATGAGCCGATTGGCCTCTTGCAGATCTTCAGGCTTTTTGCTCTTCAGCAGCTCTGCTAATCTCTGCAGAGAGAATAAACACTCAAGCTCATTTCCCACAGATTTACTCAGACACAAGCAGCAAAGCCATTCAGCTCCCAGACCCTGAAAAAACAAAACTCATCCATAGATCAACTGCAGTCAACACAAAGTAAACATGCAGTCATGCCCTGCTTCGGTGTGTCGTAACCAGTGAGGTACTGGAGCGAAAAAATAAACAAGAGCAGTTTCGTAAATGCACATTAAATATGACCCATTTTTCTGTGGGATGCCACAGCCTTCAGTCAGTGATGAAACAGCGAGAGAGGGCAAGAAAGATCCTCTTTTGATCATTTAAAACCTCTCAATGGAGAGTATGTAGTGAGAAAATCAGGCAATAAAAATTGCCATCAAAGGTTAACTTTGGTATATTTCAACCTGGACCATATTTACCCATGTTTTCGTGTATGACTGACTAATAGGGACAGCAGTCATTTTTTTAATTGGTCAAGTATTGTGCGAGAACACTGCAGACAGCAGCCACTAAACGGGCTGCAACGTAATCGTTCAGGGAAATTCCTCACAGTCAATTTATGTCCACTAAAAGTGCTTGTGTTTGCCACTGACAGGCTCATATTGTTATTATGAATGTCTGACAACATTATGGAAAGAACCCTACAGAGAAAAAAAGCGTTTTTCTTATCTTTTGCTTGATCCGGTCTGTTTGTTATTGTGTGTCTCGCTCGGAGAAGTCACGTTCTGAAATCTGACATCGCATCCACATAGTCGAAATCGGCTAAATATTCAGCCCTGACATTGAAAATCTTTTAGATAACACTAAGCTACGCTTTCTGTAGTCCAACACAACAAACTCTGACAACATCGGCACTCCTCCTAAAAAAAAACGTTTTATTTCTCTGTAGGTTCCATACAGTAATGTTGTCAGACACTTATGACAATCTCAGCCTGTCAGTGATGAAAACAAGCACTTTTAGTGGACGAAATTGCTCAGAGCAATTACATGGCAGCCCATTTAGCGGCTGCTGTCTGTAGCGCTCTGCCTCAATGCTGAACCAATTTCAAAAATTGTTGTCCCCATTAGTCAGTTAGAACCAAAAACATGGGAAAATAGGGTCCAGGTTGAAAAGTTACCCTTTAAAGAATGACAAAAACATGAAAGTATGTTGCTATGAAAGACTGGTATTGCTCGTGAATTACGTGATTTCCTTTAAGGATTTCATTTCTCATAAAAATGGGCTGCATCCACACAGAAAAATAAAGGAACAGTGCAACATTTTGGGTAATAAGCTTATTTGCTTTCTTGCGGAGAGTCAGAAGGGAGGATTGATACCACTCCCATATCTGTCCATTAAATGTGAAGCTACAGCCAGGAGATTAGCTTAGTTTAGCATAAAGACTGGAAACAGAGGGCAACAGCTTAAGTTGGCTCTGTCCAAAAGTCCCAAAAATCCAACTTCCAGCTTCTCTAAAGCAAAAAAATTACCATGTTATATCTTGTTTGTTTAAAGCTGAAGTAGGCGAGATTGGAGCAAATATGATTAAAAAAAGTTATTTTTATAAAACGGTCGCTATATCCTAACGGCATCTGCAAGATTTCACAGACCGGAGGAAAACAAGCAGTCAGAGCTGATCTGAGGTCTGCTGTCCATCTGCTGTCTATGAGAGCCGGCTGTCATCACTCACGAACTCCGACCAAACGGTCAAACTAGGCAGCGCTGATCAAATATGAATCAATATTATGTTACGTTACAGAATCATCTTGTAGTGTACTGTTTAGCTGTAAAATGAGAAAGTTTGTGACGCAGGAGCCATTGTAAAATCTGTTAAAGGAACGCCAAGTTCCGGTCACATGACCGGAGCACAGCCAATAGGAACGCTCTCTCTCTCTGAAATGACCTGTGATTGGTCAAAGTCTCCAGTCACCGGCTAGATTTTTTAAAGCCTGAAAACAGAGACATGAGGAGGAGCAGAAGTCTAGTTTTCTCTCAGAACACTTATTACAATATGCTGAAAGGTTATTATGGAATTTTTGCCCAATGATGCCAAAAATATACTGCGTATTGCCACTTTAATCCATACAAAAACTGAAGTAAAAACGACAGACTGTGGTTTTAGAGGCGTTATGTGCTGGAATATTTCTTGCATGGGGTAGCGTCTTTCTAGGCTAGGCATGGCTAGGCTAGCCATCTCCTGCATGTAGCTTCATATGTAATGGACATATGTGTGGTATCGATGTTCTCATGTAACTCTCGGCAAGAAAGCGAAAAAGGCTATTTCCAAAAAAATGTCAAACTGTTCCTTTAATATTCATCAACAAGGTGCGTCTGAGTGTGGCCACTAAATATGCAGGCACTCTCATACTTCAACTACAGAGGTACCAAATGATCTACACTGTGCCAATAAAACAATTCATTGAAAATCTGAATCTGTAACATAGATAAAACAAGAGAAACAGAGAACAATGTGCAGTGAGTGAGCTGCAGTGTTCATATCCCAAAATAATTCTTCTTACCTTGCTCTTCTTCTCGTCATCAAACACAGGATTCGCGGGCCGCGGAGAAGGCGATGATAATAATGTAACATCAACACGGATATCTGGGTCAACTGAAACAATACCTAAAATAAAAATGGCAACAGACAGCTACTTTAATGCCAGTTTCGGGACAACAAAAAAAGAGTCATAAGCACAACAGTCATAACCGACTGCTCGGTGTATTATTTTTGGATGTCACTATTATGCAACCATATTGTTTTACTGTGTATCATAATCAACATATTTTGTGGATGGTGTCTCACCCTGTGACTTCAGCATCTCATACGCTTCAAAGATCTTTGCATCATCTGGTAGCGACACAGTCCAACTGTACAGCATCTCGATCACTTTGGTCTTCACTTTCTCTGACACGTTGTCTCCTAGATACTGTAAAATAATAGATGCACAGCTTAGAATGACACCAAACTTCAAGAAAACATATCCCCAATAGTGGAACATTTGGGTTACTTACTTTGGGTGAAACCACCTTAATTAATTCATTCAAAAACCTAAATTTCCCAACTTCAATGTGAAACCGTCGCCCGCAGTTCTTCATACAAGTCTCGAGAACCTACAAAAGGAAAGCAAGCTGAGATAAATATCTTCTTCCACTTTCTGTGGAAGGGTATCACAGTGAAGTGATTAATGTACCGACCGTTAATGCTTGTATCGCCTCCCATTCCTGAGGGGACTGGATCTTGTGAGCCAACAGTCTAACGGATATCTGTGGGCTGGAAAATGTGACAGAAAGAAACAATGCAAACTCAGTAACAAAAGCCATCTACAGCCTTTTATAATAAGATCCACGTGTTTTTCACAATGAGGACACAGATGACTAACATTAGATGGGCATGATTCAAGTTATGTGTGGTGGACCATGTGACCGTACCCTTCCAGTTCCTTATTGATTTGGTCACAGAATCCCATTATATACTCCCAGTCTTCCTGTCTGTTGGAAGGGTTGGTGGCTTTGTCTGGGGGGGAAAAAAGAGAAGGAGGTGATCTCTCATGTCCTCATAGCACATTTCAAATCATGCCAATAGACCCACCTATGGTAAACCTGGAAAGCTAATGAAGGCTGGAGCTGAAGTCAACCCCCCGAGCATCAGCAGCTTACTTTATCTCTTTAATAGCCTCCAGACACTTCACTGATCCAGTTTGTTGCTGCAAGACCTGTTTGAACTTGGATAAGTGAGCTCCTGGAGGTGTTTACACCGTCTTTAACACCAGGCAGCAAAATGCAAAATGCATAATGTGGGTCACCAACTGAATAATCACACAAGCATTTCCACATACCGACTATAAGTCCAGGCCACAAGTATAAACCAAACACCAGAGCTTATTTTGGCTAGCGACATCCATCAGTTGCTGTTTGCCAGCAGCTGTCTGCGTTAGCCACTTTCTGACAACACAGACGAATTAGCACGATACTTTCCAGTTCCTGCGATGTCATTTGAGTCAAACTATTGTTTCGGACACCCACGGTCATACAGCACATTGGTGCACACCTCTAATATGAATAAACGACGTGAAAATAGAGTTTAAGTATGTACTTACTAAGCAAGGACTCCAGCGATTCTCCATCGTCCGCCATATTTGCACTCTGAAGACAAACAACGCGTGACGCCTGCTGCGTTCACGGGCTGTCGGACAAATGGGCGTTGATAATTTCTAGTTCTTCTTTTTCTTCTTCTCTCAGTTTGAATGGCGTATTGCAAACGGCTTAAAGATGCATACCGCCATCTACTGTACATGAGTACCACTACTACTACTAGTAGTATCATTTCTCCCTATTTCTTATATCCTACCCACAACCCTGTGTTATTTAAAAAGGAAAAAAAGTACCATCCTGGCGACTCCTACTCCTTCTGTTCCCAGTATCCCAATCAGATCCCATTCCCATCCAGCCTCTCTGACTTTACAATGCAATCTTTGTCTTTCCAATATTCAAGATTCAAGATTCAAGATTCCTTTATTGTCACTACACAAAGTACAGCGAAATTTGAAGCAGTCCTGATGGTGCAATCACGCATAACATACAGTATAAAAGAAGTTTACCTAAATTACTATAAAATAAGTAAATATATATATATATATATATAAAAGAAAGTAAATATATATATATATATATCTAACTCGAAATGTTGGCCTATGATACAATATATACAATACGATACGGTCGAGGCAGTATACAGTACAATCAAGTCAGTGAGTTATTGCACAGTAATAATAGTACATATATTGCACATGAATCAGTAGTGCAGTAGATAATCACAAGAAATGATATATCTGAAAAAAAGAAGGTGCGGTAGGGTGTAAATGTAAATAAAGTGCGGTAGGATGTAAATGTAAATAAAGTGCGGTAGGATGTAAATGTAAATAAAGTGCGGTAGGATTTAAAAATGTAAGAGTCCTGATAAGTGTCTGACAGTGTTTTGATCCGGTCCTTTCTGTTCAGTTTTTGTGTGAGTGACTGGCAGTGTTCAGCTCACGTATGACGCTGGGGTAGAAGCTGTCCCTGAGTCTGTTAGTCCGTGATGTGATGGACCTGAACCGTCTGCCAGAGGGCAGTAGTTCGAACAGCTGATGTCCAGGGTGGGAAGGGTCCTTCAGGATGTTGGCTGCTCTGCTGAGGCAGCGGGTGGTGTAAAGTTCCTCTAGAGAGGGCAGTTGGCAGCCAATGATTTTTTGAGCGGAGTTGATGACCCTCTGAAGGGCTTTTTTGTGTGCTGCTGAGCTGCTGGGGTACCACGTGGAGATGCAGTACGTCAGCACACTCTGGATGGAGCAACAGTAGAAAGACACAAGCAGCTGCTCTTGCAGGTTGTTCTTCCTGAGGATCCTCAGAAAGTAGAGTCGCTGCTGTGCCTTTTTGACTGCCGCCGTGGTGTTTGTAGTCCAGGAGAGATCCTCAGCAATGTGTGTTCCCAGGAATTTGAAGGCAGGGACCCCCTCTACACAATCTCCGCTGATGTACAGTGCAGTGTGATCTGTGCTTTGTTTACGAAAGTCTATTATGATTTCTTTCGTTTTGGAAGCGTTCAGGGCCAGATTGTTTTCTGTGCACCACCCTGCCAGTTTTTGGACTTCATCCCTGTAGGCGGTCTCATCATCTCCTGAGATGAGTCCGACCACAGTTGTGTCATCCGCAAACTTGATGATGGTGTTGGTAGGGTGGGTGGGGGTGCAGTCGTGAGTGTGGAGGGCGTAGAGAAGGGGGCTCAACACGCAGCCTTGTGGGGCTCCAGTGCTGAGTGTGAGGGTGGAGGAGGTGTGGGGGCCTAATCTGACCGTCTGGGGGCGGTTAGTCAGGAAGTCCTTGATCCAGTGACAGATATGTTGGGGGAGTCCTAAGTCAGTCATCTTGGAGAACAGTCTGTCCGGGATGACTGTGTTGAATGCTGAGCTGTAGTCTATGAAGAGCATCCTCACGTAGCTGCCCTGCCGTTCGAGGTGGAGCAGTGCGGTGTGTAGGGCAGTAGTGATGGCGTCCTCAGTAGACCTATTTGATCTATAGGCGAATTGATGTGTGCGAAGGTGGCTGGGAGGCTGGCTTTGATGTGCTGCTGGACCAGCTTCTCGAGGCACTTCATGATGACTGGGGTTAGTGCGACTGGACGGTAGTCGTTGAGGCCGCTGACGACAGGTTTCTTTGGCAGTGGGATTATTGTTGTTGATTTCAGGCAGGATGGGATGATAGCTTTGGACAGGGAAAGGTTAAAGATCTTTGTGAAGACCCCTGAGAGCTGGTCTGCACATTCTCTCAGCACCCTTCCTGTTACTCCATCCGGGCCTGCAGCCTTCCTTGTGTTGACAGCCCTGAGCACACGCCTCACCTCATGCTCCTGTACCATGAGTGTGTGGCTGTTGGAGGCGGGTGTGGATGGTGTGACTGTCTCTGCAGACTCTGCTGCTCTCACCTCGAAGCGGGCAAAGAAGCAATTAAGTTCCTCTGCCAGTGAGGCATTTGCATCAGCGGTCTTGTGGTTGCTGGGTTTGTAATTGGTGAGGTGCTGGATACCCTGCCATATTCGCCGCGGGTCGTTATGGGTGAAGTGGTCCTCAATCTCCTTTTTGTAATTTTCTTTTGCACCTTTGATGGCTACCTCACCACCTCATACTTGGTGCAGTTCATTCAAATATGTTCAACATTTTCTTATTGATAACATCGATAACATTCAGCCACTAGATGCCGCATTCTCCCTCCCCTGTTAAATTGGATTTACTTCACAACAAGTCTTTGCCAGGCACTTACCATCAATCTCAGCCATTTATCAGTTTTTTCCACACTGAGGTTGCGTCCATACTAACATGCTATTTAGTATGCTAAAACAGTAGATATTTTAGTATGTCCGAAACCTTAGTATGAAATAGTACACAAATTGCATACTATTTGCATACTATAAATATTACAGTAATAATAATAATAATAATACATAAGTAACGCACTTTACATTTGAAACAAATCTCAAAATGCTCAGTATGCAACGCCGGACACTTAGCGGCATAAATATCCCACAATGCAATGCGGTAGTGACGACAACGTTAATAACAGACGTTGAGGGACAGCACTGTAACATCAATAATGCTTCAATTTAATTGAAAGTATAAGATTTCACTTTGCTAGGCGTAACGTATATTTTATATTTCCAAACCGTCGTGTTGGTCATGTGAGGTTGGCACGGGTTACCATGTTTACACGTCTCTCAGGAAGTGTCAACGTGAATTACTGCTCAGTGCGTCCGAGAAGATACATACTACTGTTTAATCACACAAAAGTAAATCGAATGATAGTACACATAATGAGTATGTAGTGCATAGTATGCGATTTAGGAAGAAACCTAACTGACGACCCAGAGATACCACGTGATAGCAACGTTGTTATACTATTGGCTCGCAAGCCTTGTTAGAAGTGAGAACCGAACATCAGATATCTTCCATTGAAATAAACAAAATATTAATTTTGGACCAGCCGTAATTTTTTAAATGATTAATTCACAGTCATACTACTTTTTCAGGAAAATATATATATATATATATATATATATATAAATATATATTAATATTCGTCTGTGTAAAAATGTTATCAATAAGACCTTTAACTCCACAGTTTCCACACATGTCACTGCTCCTTTTCCCCAGCACAAACATAGTGCCATTTAAACCTGCATGGTCCAATCTAAGTCTGCTGTGTCTGTGATGATTTCCTCCCTTCTGTTCCTTTCTTTATAGCACTTTTGCTATGACTGCCTTGTGTATTCTGTGATACCTCCTTCCGTCTCTGTCTTCTTTATACATTTTCTTCCAACTCTCCATTCCTATCTTCTTAATCACTGCTTTTCGAATCCCATTATCTCTGCCAAGTGGTATTGGCACAGTTATTTCATTTTGTAAGGCCCGTTTTGCAAGCCTGTGAGCAAACTCATTCCCTTTCAGTCCCTCGTGTGCTGCACCAACTCTGTGTAGTCTTAGCAAACACAATTCAAAGAGTAAATCCTCCCTCATAGAGTGATGTTTGTTGACTATATGCTTTTAATGACAGCTGTTGAGCAAGTAAAAGCTTTTCTTTCCTTAAGTCTAGCGGTGTCTCAGCTGCTTCAATTAGACCGGCATTAGTTGTCTTAATAGCCCCAATGAATAATTTTAATGCTCTATGCTGCAGAAGTTAGTTTGATGATCCATTGACATGCTTGTATGACTGGGTAAAGCCTGAATTTTTCTTCATTGACTATATGAACAATGTTTTTTATAATGATAATATTTCTATGTGATTGCTATGTTTTCATGTTTCTTTTTTCCCTTTAATTAACATGCATATTGGACATCCCTCTCTTCAGTTTACTGTAAACTTTCTGTTTTATTTGATTTCAAAATCTAAAGACCAAGATATTTTACTTTTGTGAGTGGATACAGAGAGTAAACAGACAGTGAATAAAACGTCAATATTGGACATTTACAAGGTGGCTAGCCCCTTACATGTTTGGTACACGTGCTGTCATTACACACACAGCTTTATGCATCTTTATTAGGTGGTAATCTAAAATGCATCTGGCTTTCACAGCCATCCTGTGATTATAAACTACATCCTGAAGAAACAATCATTTGAAGGAGGATACCAAAGTAAGAAAAAGGCCTCTCTGCTTCACCTGTGTCCCTATACTTTGTGATTGTCTCCTTGTATCGTACACTCTTCACTTGACATCATTTTTGTTTCTAGTTTCTATCAACAGTGTCTCAAATTAGTTAATAAATTCACCCTCCCTTTTACTCCTCTAGAGGTGATCATGAATGTTTTGTTTGTATATGCCAGAGCTTAATATCTGCCATCCTGTTTTGGGGATATTATGATCAATATAAGTAAAGCAAATTGTCTTAAAAAAAAAAAAGCCACATCATACTTTTATCAGATGGTTATTTTGTTTGTTTTGAGGTTGAACTTTGTGATCCCAGCTTCTAGAAATAAAATAGAGTAAAACAACTTTTTTTTGAGACACCCGCCAGTTACAAAGAATACCAATAAACAAGTCATGGACATCAACCATGCTGGTTCCCTGCTTTGTGTGGTGGCAAGTTTCTGTCTGGTCTCGCCTCTGGACTCTGCAGCCTTTCACCACAGAGGCAGCATCTGACCCCGGGAAGCTAAAGGCACCTGTGGCTCGTAACGACATTTTTCCTGACATCATGCCACTAAATCTCTTTTTCAGCAACAACTCATCCTCCCTCACATGGAGACCAGACTACCAAACTCCTCCACTAACACATCTCTCACCGCCACTGTCTGGGTTTGGTCTGCTCCCGCCTGAGATAGCAGGTGTGACTGTAAGAGCAACAGCAGGGATCTTGAACTCAAGTTGTCCTCAGCAACCGTGGTGGCTCCAGCTCAAATAAGACACAGATTACAAAGCTACAGCGTAACAGGTGGCCCCGCTCATGGGACAGATCAGGACAGGACAGCTCCATCAGCCTGTAGCTCACCTTGCGCGTGCTTCTGAGGAGTTGCATAATACTTCACCATCCCACCTCGCATTTCATGCACCCCACATGTCGGGGGAGCCGACATGTGGCCAAAGGTCGAGTCTGAGGCGGCCCACAGTCAATGCTGTGATGCTTCCCTTCCAGCTGTTGTTTCTACATCTGTCCAAAATCTATATCTCACAGCTCCTTTTGCTGTGTGGCCACGTGGTGGCGCTAACAGCTCAGAGAGGACTTACAGTTTGTAGATAATGTGTTGTCCCTTTCAGTGAGTGTCAGTGAAATAAAGCAGCATTTTGTGCATGTTTGTCACAGTTTTCCCCACTGGTCCTCAGCAGTCTTTATCTTTTGAATGTAGTGTTTGTGTGGTGAGGACTGACACGTTAATGGAGTTTATTCAGCTCTAACCAAGACAAACAAGAATAGAGATCAGGCTGACAAGTAGGTATTTTTCAAAAAAGCACAGAGGCTTTCTCACTGTCGTCTCAGCTCGGACTCAGCTGAATAAATGCGGATTCACGCTGTGCAAGCAACTGCTAGTACACTAATTCTATGTCTCAAGTGGACAGGCCCATTAAGTCTGCATTGGAAGCAACGTGATGACAAAACGTTTATCTGCCATAGTTAATTTAAATAGGATTTATAGTGTTTCCTTCCTCAGCACCTTCTTTTGTATGGGGAAATTGTTTTGTTTCTTTTGTTCTTCTCAGGGAATTCAGTTTCTAGCTGCACGTCAGAAGCCAGTCAATAAAGCTGTGGGAGGATCAATGCTCCCTACCAACATACAATATAAACCTTTAAAGAAATGAATTGTCTTTTATAGAGGTACATGTGGGTGGAAGAATGGTGCATTCATTTGACATCCTTGTCACAAAAACAAAGAACCTAATATTGCGTTTTGTGCAAATAAAGCACAACACCAAGGCTGTGACAAACACGTTTTATTGTTTTTACTTTTACACAAAACGTTTAGTAATAAAATTAAACATACCACCCATACACATCCATATCAGCTCTATAAATTCCATACAATATGTGACTGCATGGCGCCACCATGCCAATTACATCATTATAATGCACTGCTGTGAGATAAATTAAAGATATTTGCGCAGAAGACTAACTGGATATTAAACGAGTCTCAGCCATGTGTGTGAATTAATCACATTAGAAAATATTATTTCAGCTCATGATTTGCTTCTAATAATACTCAGAGATCGTCACCTCTGACTGATGCAAGACATTAGGGCCTTGAGTTTGAAATCATAGCTAATTGACTCAATGCTGAGGAGTTCAAATGTAGATATCACACAACTGTTGTCTCCTCATCATCAGTTTTTCTCTCCAGGTCCAACATGGTTTAATGAAACCACATCTCTGCATTCTGCAACAGCACCATTCTTTAACAATAAATGATTGAGAGGATGAAACATGACTTCCGTGATGAATTTTTTAGTGTTTTCATGCTGGATAAAAATGTGCATCGTAGTAAATATAAAGAACACACTCCACAATGCACACACACAGTAAAAAAATTAAAATTCATATGCACGTATTTGTCTAGTATTCCCGTGGAGCAACTCACTCTGCATTGCAGTTAATCATCATCTAGGCTCCACAAACTACATTAATTATTACGAGTAACTACACAAAATGCAATTAAAAAGTGTCACCTTCAGGGTAAAAAAAACCTTTCCATGGCAAGTTTCCAATTCATTAAATCCAGTCATTCAGAAACATGGGTTTTTCTAGGACAGTTGCTTACACTTTTGCTCTCATTTGCTGGTATGCATCCCTCAACCTCTGAATCAAAAACTCATTAACATGGGTGACTTAAGTTTAGCAGCAAACTCATTGGCACTCAGCAGAAATGCCTATCTGAACTGTACAATAAACAGCTGTTAAAGAAAGCAGAATCCATTATATCTGACAGCACCCACCCCCTGCATTCAGAATATAAGTTTTCACCTCAGACAGACTAACAGATAGAAATTCTCTTTCATGCCCTCTGACATTTCACTGCTCAACCCTGTAAGTAGCATCAGCACATCCCCAGCCATGCCTGTTCTTTTCACTTATATTCTCACTTTTCATTCTTCATGTGTTCACCGTTTTTTTTACTCCTTTATTTATGTGTTTTTAGTATGTGGTTATGTATTTTTTTTTAGCTCAAGTTTGGAGCGTTATTTAGCCTCCTTCCCGACAAGCTAGTATGACATGGTTGGTACCGATGGATTTCTGAGGTTTTCTAGTTTCTAGCTTTAAAACTGAGCCCGTTACAACCTAAAAATCACAAGTTTTGTTAATGCTTTAAAGAAATTAGTGGCGTTAAAACTAATTTGCTTTAACACGTTATTATCGCGTTAATTTTGACAGCCCTCAATTTTTATCTTAAATGTCTAGCCCACGGAGCTACCTCTGCAAAATGCAACCAGATGTAGAAGGACATCCTGGTATTT
Organism: Sebastolobus alascanus; assembly: GCA_916701645.2. Lineage (NCBI taxonomy): Eukaryota > Metazoa > Chordata > Actinopteri > Perciformes > Sebastidae > Sebastolobus > Sebastolobus alascanus. Next base: position 337,771 of record CAKAOJ020000241.1, read on the forward strand.
TTGGCATACTGCATTTGACATACTATGTATTGGGACATGAAAAATATTTTTCTGCCATACTAAATAGTATGGTAGTATGGGTATTGGAACACACAGTTAGAGCATTTGGTTGTACTTAGCTCCACCCTCTCGTGGCAAATCTGGTTGCAAAAGACCAAGATGGCGACAGCCAAAAACCAAGATGGCAATGGCCAAATTGGCGAACTAGAAGCTTCAAAACAGCAGTCCACATACCAATGGATGACGTCACGGTGACTACGTCCACTTCTTAAATACAGTCTATGGTCTATCCCTGTGTTGTTGTTATTGTTGTTGTTATTGCAACTGCGGCAAAACCAACTGCCCCTCGGGGACAAATAAAAGTCTTGTACTTGAATCTTTAACAAGTTTGTTCTTTGGAGCAACACTGAGACGTGAACAACAAGCAGGAGCAAATGCATCCAGTACGATTATCACATACACATATGAGCTGAATATCAAAGTTGTGCTCGTCAAATGACATTTGACATTTAATTAGTTTGAAAATATGAAAATCAAAACGTTAGCCTACAAAGTGTTTCCTGGTCAAAAAAATGAGCTGAACACAACCAGATGGATGCAAATATCAACATACAAAACAAAGGATAGGGACCCCATTATTAAAATTGACGCAGCACACCACACATTACATAAAAGTAATTAAAAAATGTATCATTAAACTTATCCAGCATAATGCGTTATGATCTTCTCAACTGGCATCTTGTCATTGATCTGTTTTTAGCAGACGTGTCCAGTGGCAGTTTTTTTTTCAAGGCGATAAAACACGAAATATTACAATAAATGATTGTTACCGGCACCACATTGAGTATGAATAATCCCCCAAAAACACCCTAACCTAACCCTCTTTACTTCATGTGAGATCTGTGCAGATTTGAGGAATAACAGCCCGCCTGCTCTGCTCATCTCTGGTGTAGCACGGCCGTGTCAATTCAAGACATGCTTCTTTTGCTTTTCATTTCATCAGGTACGGTTACTTTTCACAGTGTGTCACTGTGTCACATAATTGTAGGGGAAACTGCCGTACTCTCCGTTGCACGTTCCTTTCCACCAGTTGGCATCCGACTGATCCACGACCTGAATGATGTCTCCACACTTGAAGCTCAGCTCGCCGTTCTCCTTAGCCTCAAAGTCAAACAGCGCCCGCACACTCTATATAAGGAAAAAGATACAAGAGATACAACAGTTACAGTAGTTTGTTTTCTTTGTTTCTTTGATTTAGTAACTACTTAGTTGATTGTTAATCTGCAGTGATACAGATTTTCTTTTGAAAAACACAACTGAGTCATTTTTTAAATGTCACAAAATGCTTCTGTGGCACTGATTAATCTTTTTGGGTTAAAGTAATAAGCAGTTGCAATGTGGAATTACAGTGGGATTAAAATGTAATAAGTGAGTGATGGATGAATAATTCTCAAATCTCCTCTGGATATAGTCGGATCACTGTCATAATATATATTCCTCTTTCATCCCCCAGGACATTCACATATAATTATGACATGTATCATCTCTTTACAGTATAATGGATGTTATAAAGGAATCCCCAAAGGTCGAGACAGGTGGAAAAGATAAACATAAGTCGAAACAGCATCGCCTCCACAAGCTGACTTTTGATTAGGGAAGTCATTTTTCCCATTGGCGCAGCTGTAAACAAATGCACCATTCCAAGAGATAAAAATCTTTTGGTGCCCTGACCAAGTAAATACTCCCCATGAAACACACTGGATGACACCTGAGTAAACTCTGCCCCCTGATGAGAACCATCAAATACGTCTGAAAGCTCTGGTAAAAAAAAAGAAAAGCGCACATTGTGATAAGAGTTTTTTTTTTTTCATACTGCTATTAAGGTCAAAATGAACCATCAAGGTGAATGGTGATTACTAGTGATGGTGAGATGAAGCTTCATGAAGCATTGAAGCTTTCCAGCAAATTGGTTCGGAAAAGGGTTCATTACTCGAGGCTTCAGGTGCACACGCAACCACCTGGTGGCCAAAGAGTGTAAAACAGGCAGATATGATCTTAACCATGTGATCTGTATTTTGCGCCAGTAAAGGCTGTTGGAATGACTATAAACAATGAAAAAAAATCTATTACCATGTAATCCATTTATATCTATATAATATATAGTATATGTATATTTTCTAGGAAGTAAATAACATACATGTATAATAAACTGTAATTGTTTTGTGAGTAATGCATCTTATGTGTGCCAAGATCTGAACCACTTCTTGAACCAGTGACGCGGTATGGCCGGGCAGCGAGGCTTCGGACGTCATCAATGACGTCATTTGTCTAAAACGATACAAGCCTCGATACGCGCATCGCGGAAAACTTCCTGGATTACTCGACACACGCTCCGAAGCCTCGGCACAGCACGTAACATCACTAGTGATTACTGTTACTAAAACTGATAATTGTATCACACAATCCTCCTCAACATCTACATTTCAACTGCTCCCTCTGCTGAGGAACATCGTTTGATATGATCGAAAGCTCCAGATCAGCTACTAAATGGATCTTGTGGTAATCTTGTGTGCATGCATATTTTACTGTGCCTTTCAGTGCACGCCTCTAGGTGTCCTCTAGGTTTTGTGTAAGCAGGGAGAGTGTGCACGTCTAAACCCTGTAAATGTGTATTTGTCATGTCTGACCTGTGGCTCATCGGCGTCGTGGAGATAGATTGCTTCGCTGCGGGACACAGAGGAACTGTAGTGATATGACACCAGCTCGTTCAATGAGTTGAATTTTACAATCCAGAGGAAATACTTTCCTGCGCCGTCGCGCAAGACCTTCATGTGCTGGACAGTATTGCCGCACCTGAGGAGGGTGAAGAACAAGGAGATTTTAAAAACATGGAGAAGGTTTTGTTATGTTTGTTGATCTTGGAAAGCTAAAAAGTAAAAAGGGCAACTTAAATAGGCTAAAATGATACCTGAAAAACTTCAAAGCATCGCACAGGATGTCACAGACTTTCAACTTTTTTTTCTTTCTTTTTTTTATTGGTGCAAAGGGCAGTACACAAACAGACATAATACACAATATGTACACAATACATAGGATTAGACAGAAACAGGAATAGACAAAACGAGGCAGACAAAACAAAGCAAAACAAACAAAAACAAAATGCAAAAACAAAACCAGAAAAAAAAAATAAAAAATAGTTATAACAATATTATTGTTATTATATATATGCAAACCAGCCGTTATTTCGTTGTTACGTGTATATTTGAAAAGTACAGAGGGAAGCCTGAGCAAATACTACTAATAAAAAAAATTTAATAGTAATATTACTATTATTATTATTATTATTATTATTATTAATAATAATAATAATAATAATAATAATAATAATAATAATAATAACATATTGAGATATCCTAATGGAACTTTGACCTTGACTGAATGGGGAGATACTGAGAAAATGTGTAAAAACCAGGAGAATAGATAAATATATAATAATTAGGGCTGTCAATCAGTTAAATTATTTAATAGTGATTAATCGTATGATTGACCATAGTTAATCGCGATAAATCGCAAATTAATCACACATTTGTTTTCTGTTCAAAATGTATCTTAAAGGGAGATTTGTCAAGTATTTACAGTAATACTCTCATCAACATGGGAGTGGACAAATATGCTGCTTTATTCAAACATATGTATAGATTTATTATTGGAATTCAACAAACAACACAAAACAATGACAAATATTGTCCAGAAACCCTCACAGGTACTGCATTTAGCATAAAAAATATGCTCAAATCATAACATGGCAAACTGCAGCCCAACAGGCAACAACAGCTGTCAGTGTGTCAGTGTGCTGACTTGACTATGACTTGCCCCAAACTGCATGTGATTATCATAAAGTGGGCATGTCTGCAAAGGGGAGACTCGTGGGTACCCATAGAACTCATTTTCATTCACATATCTTGAGGTCAGAGGTCAAGGGACCCCTTTGAAAAGGGCCATGACAGTTTTTCCTCGCCAAAATTTAGCATAAGTTTGGAGCATTATTTAGCCTCCTTCGCAACAAGCTAGTATGACATGGTTGGTACTAATGGATTCTTTAGGTTTTCTAGTTTCATATGCTGTCAGTATCTTCACTCTAGCTTTACTGAGCCCGCTACGAATTTCGAAATCGCAAGTTGCATGTAATGTGTTAAAGAAATTAGTGGCGTTAAAATGAGTTTGCGTTAACGCATTATTATCATGTTAACTTTGACAGCCCTAATAATAACAATCAGTAAATGAGTGAAGAGGTGGGTTGATGATTTAAAGGAGGAAAAGAAAAACAACTGTGAATCATACAACAGCTATTATTTCTTGGAGATTTAAACATCCTTAATCTGAACTATTTTCTAATAACCAAAAGTGTTGTGATAAAATATCCTCTTGGTTATTTCAATAATAATAATAATAATAATAATAATAATAATAATAATAATAATAGAGGAAGTCTAATCCAATTTGATATTTCTTTCCCCCAAATTACAATATAAACATTTCTTGTTGTGTATCAAACATTAAAAATAGTGTTCTGCCACTTTAACATTTTAATATTATTTTTGACCTTTATTTTAAATTGAGATTGTAATCTAATTAATCAAAAGTTTACCTGAGTGCATAAAAATATTCATAAAGCCAATACCAGGAAATTAATTTTAAAACAAAAAATTAACAATAAAATACAATAAAACAAGTGGACACAATGAAAACACATAAAGTATAGACATCAAATGAGGGAGACAACGTTTCAAACTCTGGCTGTACAACAAGGGAGACGGTGAAAATTAAGCTCTGGCATTTTCATCAAGTTGCATCATAAGTAACAGTGAGACCCAGCGAGGCCAGAGCTCAGCTGAAATGTCTTTTTCACATTCTGTCCTCGCACACATGCAGGAGAATGTGACAGCTTGCTTTGACGAAACGTTAAAGATCAATGATTAAGCTGTCAGATTGACAGAAAGAAGTCACCTTGGATGAGGCAGGCCAGTCAGAGAAAACAAAATGTCTAGACTACAATCTGTGCAGTAGATTTTGTATCAAGAAGGCCTTATCCACATTAGATTTGTTGTTTTTACCCGTATCTAGCTCTTAGTGTATTATTTCTGTACTGGTGATAAAACACTTCCTTTAGCGCCCCTTCAAACCCAGAGTCCACCCACACTGGAAGACATTTTGACATGTCACAGTAAGAAAAGCAGAGGTGTAAATGATCAAATTAATGATTTCTAAATTCTAGTTAGCTGCTTCAGTTTCAGGGTCCTGCTACGCTGGCTCACTGTCACACTGTCACGACTTACTGGGACACTTGAATAGAACAGAGCCGTCATTAATGTTATTAGGAACACCTGTGTTTTTCCTACTATGACAAGTCAAAATGTATCAAGCCTGTGTGGTGACACACAGGGGCTTGATTGTTAAAGGTAGGGTCGGTAATGCTGAGAAACTAGCAAGAGATCTAAAAAAATATTCAACCGAAAAAACCAAGCCCAGTGTTGTCAACCCTTTTCCAATGAAAGCAGCGAGCAGCACTAGCTCCAAAAGTCGCTAAATCTAAACGATAAAGTCGTCAAGTCAGCAACACTGACAGCCTATCAGTTCAGGCCTCCCTCCAAAGCCCAACTATTAACTCATTATGTCCTAAAAGTTGTAAAATGAACTAACAGCCGAATCCAGAGTTATTTTCCTCGGCATAATGAACGTGCATCAGACCCACGGGACTGCACCGTCCTGCACGCTCTTATGACATGTTCGGTTCTGCCAGCTTCCTGCTAGCTGTATGCGGCTGTAATAATGGATATATTGTCTGTAATTCATCACTTTTATTATCTTATAATACACCCATGGGCTGTATGCTGTAAGCCTGTACCGTGGTGGATGTATTAACGTCTCTGTTCCCAAACAAGCGGCTATGAGCCAATAGTAGCACACACAGAATTTAACATAGTTTTAACGTTTGGCTATTTATGGGGTGGCTGTGGCTCATAGGGTAGAGCAGGTCGTCCCCGGCTCCTCCGGTCACATGTCGAAGTGTCCTTGAGCAAGATACTTAACCCCAAATTGCTCCCGAAGGCTTAGCCATCGGTGTGTGACTGAGTATTTAGAATAGATCCTAATGGGCAAAGTTGGCACCTTGCATGCAGCCTCTGCCATCAGTGTATGAATGTGTGTGTGAATGGGTGAATGCTGACATGTAGTGTAAAAGCGCTGTGAGTGGTTGGAAGACTAGACTAGAAAAGCGCTATATAAATGCAAGTCCATTTACCATTTACTAACACACAGGGCAAAAGCTCTTCATCCATGGTCTTTGGTGTATTGTGTATCGATTTTGGAGTTACTGTACATGAAACACATTGAGATTGCTCTCAAAATCTGTGTGCTGGATTTTTCTAACTTCCATTTATGTCCATCGCTCACTGTATGCTCCTCTGGGAAGAAGCCGGGCAAAAATGTTTAATAAGTAAGTAGGCTAAGTAAATAGTTATAATAGTATGCATATTTATAATATGTTATTGTTCAACACAGGCCATTTCGGTAGAGACATTAAATATATGACAATAAAATATAAATAAAATTGCTTTACTTTTTTACAGCACTTTGTAGGCGGATGTTTTTACTGGCTGGTAGTCGCTTTCAAATCCAAAATGGCAGAAGCGTAGCTTTCGCTGCTGGGCGCTGATGTTGCAATGGAACGAACAATTGACTTTCACTTCTTAGCGATATACGTTCTTTGACACTGATCCGTGTGTTGGCTGAATTCTTCAGAGGACATGGTCAGCCCCAAAGGGTGTCCCTGGTTTGGCTTCTATTATTTGGGCTCTGTGTGCTTTGTCCGGTGAGATGATGGGATTTTGCAGCTACAGTTTTGACAAGAGAAACCCCAGCTGTCACTCACATTTTACGGTTCTGGCAGGCAATACTATAGAGGTCAGGATGGCATTCTTGAAGCTCCATAAAAGTTCCCAGCCTAGTATGAGGGTCGATTTATTTTTCACTTCAACATATATTGGACAAATAGTAGAGAAAACTAAGACAAGATAAAGACGCAAAGTGAAAGCCCTTAATCTAATATTTCCGTCAGGGGTGGGAGGAGATGCTGGGCTTCTGGATTGGCCTATGCCCCCCCCCCCGCCCCCCCCCCCCCCCCTTATACACTGGTATATGAACTCACACTTTCACTTCAGACACAAATCTTCATATTTTTGATTGAGTGATCAAAATGACCTTATTACAGGGGGACAGTCCTAATTCTTTTGCATTTGAAACAGTGTCTAGACAGGATGCTCCTTGTCCTCACAATTACACTTGAAATTAAGTTTGGATTTTAAAAAGTGATGGCTGTAAAAACGTGTCTGCTGGGCTGAATCAAGGCAGCAGGACCTAGACAGATTGAATCACTGCTGTAAAAGAAAAAAAAATCTTTTTGTCTCTGTCTGTCTGCCTCCTATTGTGAGGGAAATAGCTGCAGCCTCTGAAAACAGGCAAAGTGACAAAAAATTCAGAAGAGTTCAGGGTCTCATACACAAAAGAACAATGTTCTCTCTTTTTCCACGGTGAGGCTCACGAGTATTTCAATAATAAAATTAATTTTGAAGATAAGTTGCAAATCTTCATTTCCTCATTGTGTAATTAGGTCATTATCACTGGTTTAATTTAGAGCACACTCAATTAACCGCGTTATTTTCCGAATAAAATAAACAGTTGTAGGACTGCAAATTGTATCAGTTATCAATGATAACGATAAAGAGAGAATCGTTAATTGTGTTTTAACAGGCAAATTAATTTCCCCAAACTTTTAAAATTAATAAAAAAAATAAGGCCTTTTGGAAATTGTCACATTGTAGAAAAAAAGGAGAAAATATCAGCAGAGACAAGTGTGTGCGCTCCAGCAAATAGAAAATGTACTTCAAACTGGATTAATTGAAATAACAACTGACTTGACAGAGAGGGTGTAATCCCCTGCAGAGCACTCGCTACTTCGGATGAGGAAGGCTCCGTTTTCTCTTCGTTTGCTCAGCAGCTCTTCAGCTTCGGCTCGACTGATGGACCCATTAAACCAGCTGTCAAAGTAAGCAGAACATATAAAAAACAGTCATTAAAACTTGAACCATCATACTGTAAAATAAATTAGAGTAGCTGCCATTGAGGACAAGAAACTAGACACTCAGAACTACTTTTGAGATGGTAGAGAGGAGTTCTTGTTTGTAGAATCATAAATACAAAAGTCAACCATGAACAAACTGCAGAAAACACAGAATCTCTGACAGCTGATTGTTTCGGCATGATAATAATTACTAGTTTTGTTTTTCCCTGCCATGTTTGCTGCTTCTGTTGACTCACTAAATCTGGCAACAGGTGACAGAAAATGAAATCCATAAAAAAGTCTCATGATATAATCAAAACATCAGTTTCTAATTAACCTTCAGGAAGCTAATATAGTTTATTGAATTGAGTTGAACCGAATTAATTAAGCAATGTCATTCATAAAAGTCTAATCTAATAATGAACTATCTGCTGGTTTCAAACAGTGGATGGTCGGAAAACCAGAAGTACACTTGGTAAGTTCTACTGTATAGTGTAATATCACCTCATTAGTAGTGTACTGTTTAGCTGTAAAATGAGAAAGTTTACTCCGACTGGTGGGCGGTGCTTGGTATTTCCTCAATTGATGGTGGCGGGGTAACAAACTTTCTCATTTTACAGCTAAACAGTAACTACAAGATGTTTCTGAAAACATTTGAGGCAAGAAATAGGCATTACAGTAACAGAATATTGATTCATATTTGATCAGCGTTGCCTACTTTGAGCGTTTGATTGGAGTTCGCGAGTGATTGACAGCCGGCTCTCATAGACAGCAGATGGACAGCAGACCTCAGATCAGCTCTAATTGGTTGTTTTCCTCCGGTCTGTGAAATCTTGCAGATGCCATTAGGAGCACCGGAGGACACAGAGGCACATGATTTTATTTTCAGATTACCTGTCTATAGCGACCGTTTTATAAAAATAACTTTTCTTAACCATATTTGCTCTATTTCCACCTACTGCTACTTTAAGGGAATTAAATAATATTCTGATGGAAAGTAAGGTTAGGGGCCAGTAAAGAACTGAAGGGTAGAAATGCTCTTTCAGATGGCTATTTATAAGGAAGGATCGTCTTGATTGGCTTGACATCACCTTCACATTTATTGATTAGGAGCTTCCTGTGGCTTCATGTGCTCAGAAACATTGATTTGTTTGTTGGCTGAAGTCTTCAAAAGGACACGGACAGCCCCGACGGGTGTCCCTCCCCGGACCTGAAAGCCAGGCTGAACCTGTACTAATGAGACTCCCTACAGACAAAAACAAAGGTGCATTTAGACAGTCCTTGTCAGCTCATTACCAAATGTCCAAATGTACCTGGAAGTTTCCCTCAGGGGGGCTGACAAAGTGGTATTTAAACTTAGTTCCACAATATTCTATTATTTGGGTTATGTGTGCTTGTTCTGGTGAGATGATGGGATTTTACAGCTCCAATTGTGACAAAAAAACATCTGTCGCTCTCATTTTGTGGTTCTGACAGGCAATGTCATAGAGGTCAGAATGGTGAAGCCAGGATGCGTGAGGCTGAATTTTGAGGAGTTCAGGATGGGACAGCCTCCTCGACCTTTAATATCACATCAGCTTTGAAATTTGGACTTTGAAGTGTGCAGCCCCTAAATTGAGTTGCAGCATGCTGTGTGTGTTATCCCTGCAGTACAGTACAACCTGTCCAAAATATTTCCCCAAAAAATCTGACGGAGAGGGACAGAAATACAACATCTAATTTTATTGTCCAATGAAGCTCAGCACATATAGTAAAAGTAGATGGAAGACGACACTTTTAGGTATGAATCCCTTGCTTGATTTATATATCCACAGTTCTGAACTAGTACAACCAGTGGTGAAAATAACTTATAGTACATTTACTCAAATATGGTACTTAAGTACAATTTTGAGGTACATTATTTTACTTGAGTATTTCCATTTTCTGCTACTTTATACTTCTACTCCACTACATTTCAGAGGAAACTATTGTACTACTCCATTACATTTAGATACCTTTACTTAATATTTACTTTTCAGAGTCATGTTTTCATAAAACACATATGATAAGCTTATAAAATACAATATATTGTTTAAGATTAAACCAGTGGTTTCCAAACTTTTTGGCTTCTGATCTCTTACGAGAAATCTGTCTGTCTGACCCCAAGGAAGGGAACCACTGGACTAAGCTGTATATGAAGTAGTTGTTTAAGTTAAAATGCTGTTTACACATTGATGAATCTGTATTAACAATCTATAATGTAATATACTGTATAATAATGCCAGTTGTATGCCAGTCAATGGCCATTTTTTTGCAGAACAAGTATTTTTACTTTTGATGCTTTAAGTACATTTTGCGAATGATATTTTTGGACTTTTACATAAGTAAGATTTTAAATGCAGGACTTCTGGTGGGGAATAATAGCACATTTTTACATTGTTGTATTGTTACTTTTACTTAAGCAAAGGATCTGAATACTTCCTCCACCACTGAGTACAACAAAAGACAGGGTTTTCACCTAGGGGACAGGGGTTCGCATCCCGTGTAAAACCAACAATGTGTAGTTGTCTTTGTGTTCGTAGTTATTTTAACCCAAAACAAATGTTTTTTCCCTAAACTTAACTTAGTGTTTTTTTTGCCTAAACCAAAAGAAGCTGTAGTTTTAAGGCCTAAACCTAAAGAAGCCCTTTTTGTTTGTGTTCAAAACGTGACGTTTCATTCAGTTTTACATGTTAAAACGTGTTGCTTTTAAGTTTCACTTTCACAACGTAGTAGGCGTAGTAGGCCCCTATAATGACCCACATCTATGGTGCTTATAGTGACTGATAACGCCAATTTAATGGCCTGATAACAGTCGAATCGGGTGTACCAACTGAGTACTCACGCTCACGCCTCCCTTTCCAAGACTGCGGTAACGTGAACCGTCGTTTGCAACGAAGTGACTTTCTTATTATGTCACTACTTGATTTATGTGCTTTCATGTAAGTCTCTTTAAGAAATGCCAATTTCAGTTCAATTCCACTATTCAGTGGGCCACAGCTGGGATTAGATGAGATGTGAGCGAGCACCGTTACATTCCCACCATCAAAACAGGTCTTAAGTCGAGGAAAATCAATACTGGGTGAGACTTCATATTGAACTGCTGTGTTGTTGCAGTGCCACGGTGATCAAGAAAGAGATTCAGGTCAGTCAAGGATAAGACTCTTCACTCCCTTATACCACTTCATCGTTGTACTGTATGCAGCATTAGAGAATATCTTTTTCTTTGTATCGTTTAACTTGTTTGTGATTGACTGAGTGATGGATAAGTTGTATTATTTAAAAAATTCAACAATCTTTTATTCATTTGAAATGCCCACGTGATGTTTTAATGCCTGCCCTACGTATTTAGGTGTCTGGCTATTTACCTGTATGTTAAATCCCTCTGTAGTTAGATTGAAGACACAGACTACGTTTACTTTGAATACTATAATATTGATTTTACTCTAAATAAGACAGCCCTTAAAGCAGCAGTGGGTAGAAATGGAGCAAATATGATCGCTATCATTGTAAATGGCTCATCTTTGGACTTGGTTGGACACAACAAGCAATCTGAACATGTCACCTTGGGCTCTGAGCAAAAGGAAATTTTCATTATTGTCTAACACTTTATAGACAAAGCAGTTTATCTAAAAAGAATTGGACAAATAAGTCGAAAATGAAAATCAATTGATGCATGTAAGGTTTTGAGGACGGAAGTCCTTACAACCAGGATGAAAAACCAACCGGGATGGAGGTGTATGACAGAGTTGAAAGATAAGCCGAAGAGTCAAACAGTTTTTTCACAGCGCTCTGCGCTTTTTACTGGTGATGTTCAGTATGTGACACAAAGAATTCCACACGCTCACCCATGGCAGAAATACAGCTGGACAATGGAACAGGTTTCCTCTGGCTAACACAGACTTCGGTCACTGGCAAAACATCCAACATGCCTCCTCTCACCGAAATTAGCTCTCAACCCCCCAGGCTCCTTTTCCAGCTGGCCTAATAAGCCAATGGACCCTCCCAACAATAAACACACCCAAATAAATCAATTAACTATATTTGCAAATAAACCCTCACCATACTAATATATACAACAGACACATGCCTATGCAGTCTAACACAAATTCCTATGAAGCATTATCAACTTAAGAACCACCAAACAATTCTAATTAAGCAAGGAAATCCCACTACCCACACCCCTCTCTCCTCCCTGTCACTTGGTTCGGTCCAAGTAGGTGATTGCTGGCAGCTGGAGACCTGATGCTGCATTCCCTTGTGTGCACCTCTTGAAAACACGCCTCCAGGAAGTGGACCTCAGAGAGAGTGTGATTAGCACGGCTCAACAAAATAAAAGCACAACATAAGCACCATCACTTCCTGTATTGCTTTGTTAAATTTGACACTGTCAATGTGCATGTGAGTGTGTTCCCTTCACCTTAAGTGAGGGAGATGCTTTCCAGCTCTCTCACATTTCTCCCCCCTTCGGCAGGCTCGCCAACCATGTTGCGAGACAAGAAGTCAGCCACCGTGTTCTGCTTCCCTGGCAGGTAGTGGATGGAGAACTTGTATGGCTGAAGGGACAAGAACCATCGAGTAATCCGGCTGTTGGTATCCTTCATCTGCTCCAGCCATTGTAGTGCCTTATGATCCGTTTCCAGGTTGAATTCCCTCCCGAGCAGGTAGTACTTGAAGGTGTCTATGGCCCACTTAATGGCCAAACACTCCAGCTCCACCGCAGAGTACCTGGTCTCCCTGGGAAACAGTTTCCTGCTGATGTATGCCACCGGTTTCCTGTCTTCTCCTTCTCCTTGTAGTAGGACCCCACCGATCCCCCGGTGCGAAGCATCCGTCTGGACGGTGAAGGGTAAGTTGAAGTTTGGGCTCTGCAGCACAGGCTCCTGGCACAGGGCCTCTTTAAGGTCCTGGAAGGCCTTTTCCTGCTGCTCACCCCACTCCAACTTGGTTTTTGCCGTGCTGGTGAGATCCGATAATGGTGCCGCCCTTGCAGAGAAGTCCTGGATGAATCGTCGGTACCAGCCCACCAGACCCAGAAACGACTTCACCTGTTTCCGTGTGGTCGGTCTCTCCCGTGCTCGGATTGCCTCCACCTTGTCCTGGACCGGCTTAATGACACCACCTCCGAGGATGTAGCCCAGGTACTGGGTCTCCTGCTTAGCCACTGCACATTTCCTCGGATTGATGGTCAGGCCTGCTTCCTTGATTCTCCCCAACACGCTTTCCAGGTGACTCAGATGTTCCTGCCAGGAGGTACTGTATATAACAATATCGTCAAGGTAAGCTGCTGCAAATGTTTCCATACCTGCTAGCACTTGGTTCATCAACCTCTGGAAGGTGGCCGGAGCTCCGTGGAGGCCAAAAGGCATCTTGGTAAACTGCCAGAGTCCTTGAGGCGTCCTGAAAGCAGTTAGAGGCTTGACAGCATTAGACAAGGGCACCTGCCAGTAGCCTTTGCAAAGGTCTAAGGTGGTAATGAACTTCGCTTGGCCTACTCGTTCAATGAGGTCTTCAAGTCTTGGCAGAGGATAAGCATCAAATTCAGATCGTGCATTTAACTTTCTGAAGTCAATACAAAACCTGATGCTTCCATCTTTCTTGATTACCAGGACAATGGGATTGCTCCATTCGCTGTTGGATGGCTCGATGACACCCAGCTCCAGCATGACCGCAATTTCCTCTTCCAACACCGGCACCAACTTCTGTGGGATGCGATACATCCTCTGCCTGATGGGGTTGCTGTCCTTCAGACGGATGTCATGCTCCACTAGGTTTGTTGCCCCAGGCCTCTCCTGGAACAACTCTTGTGGAACAATGGCCTGCAACTCTTGCTGCTGAGTTTTGGAGAGATGGGAGAGATCAAGGGATACAGAGTTTTGACTAGTAGGAGTGAACTCACCCACGACATCCTCCTCCTCCTCCACTGTCCGAACAAACATCTGCTGTTGTGGTGGAATTTCCCGGGTTTTCCACTCCTTCAGCAGATTGATGTGGAATGCCTGCTTTGGATTTCTCCTCTCCGGCATCTCAATTTCATAGGTTGTTGAATTCAACTTCCTCAGCACAGTATATGGGCCCTGCCATTTTGCCAGCAACTTGTTCTCAACTGTCGGAAGAAGGAGAAGTACCTGCTGCCCTGTGAGGAAGGACCTCTCTCTGGCTGCCTTGTCGTACCAGAGTTGTTGTCCATGCTGTGCTTTCTCCATGTTTTCCTTCACCAGCTTGGTGGCCTGCTCCATTTTCTCCCTCATCTGCAAGACAAAGGACAGAACACTGGTTTCCCTCTCCTGGGAACCCACCCAGGACTCCTGCAGTACATCGAGGGGACCTCTCACCTGCCTGCCATAAAGGAGCTCAAAAGGTGAGAAGCCAGTTGAAGCTTGCGGCACCTCCCTGTAGGCAAACAGAAGATATGGGAGCCACCTGTCCCAGTCTTTGGCATTAGAGGAGATGAACTTCTTCAGCATGCTTTTGAGGGTTCTGTTGTACCTCTCCACTAAGCCATCGGTCTGGGGGTGGTATGGAGTGGTCCGAATACCCTTAATGCCTAAGAGCCTGTACACCTGCCTAAGAGTGTTTGAAAGGAAGTTTGTTCCCTGATCTGTCAGAATTTCAGATGGAATGCCAACCCTGGAGAAGAGCTGCAGCAATGCGTATGCTATTTGTTTAGCAGTGATGTCTCTAAGGGGAAATGCTTCAGGATATCTGGTACTGTAATCACAAATTACCAGTATGTAGCGATGTCCTGACTGTGTTCGCTCTAACGGCCCAACAATGTCCATAGCTATGCGGTTGAATGGGACTTCCATAATAGGAAGTGGTTGTAATGGGAATTTGGGCACTTTCTTATCACCTGCTAGCTGACAGATTGAGCATGCCTGACAATAAGCCTGTACCTCTGTGTTCAGACCTGGCCAATAAAACCTGCCAGCAATTCTGTCCAAGGTCTTTTTTGTCCCTAGATGACCTGCCCAGGGAATACTATGGCCCAGCTTTAGCACCTGTTCCCGGAGCCCCTGCGGAACCACCAGTCTTTCCCTGTCATCAAGATTTGCCTTGTAGTACAGCACCTGGTCCCTGAGGAAATAGCCCTCCCCTGCCGTCTGACCCCGCTGCACTATAGCTGCTTCTCTAAAGAAGTCCTGCAGTGATTCATCCTGTTTTTGACGCTGTAAAAAATCACAACTCTTCTCGGCATCAAAACCCTCAGGCTCTGGCAAACCTGAGCCTGCTCTAACTGTACCTGCCATTTTCTCTCGCCTTTTCTGCCTCCTACTTTTCCTCAATTTAAAAGGGCTATCTGTGAGCATCTCGTCAAAGTAAGGTAAGTCAGACAGAACATTTTGCTCATCCTCCGCTGAATCATGGCCTGGACTCTGAACCTCTGGACTGACCTGAGCGGGGACCTGGGGAACTAGTTCCTCTGGACCCTGAGTGTTTTTAGCGGGTCTTTCCTGGTTTCCTCTTGCTTCCTCCTCCCCCAATTCCCGGGTCTGTCTCTGCGACCTTGTGACAATGTTGACTGGTTTACATGACTGAACCAACTCCCGCAGGATGGGGATATCCTGTCCCAAGATTACCTGGTGAGCTAAGCTGTCTATTACCCCAACTGAGACAAGGTAACTTTGACCAGCTACCTCCAGGTACACCACAGTAACGGGATACGCTCTATGATCACCATGCACACAAGAAATATCCAGAACTGGCTTCCCTAGGGGAGTCCCCTTCTTGATTAGTGATGGGTGTACTAGTGTCTGTTCACTACCCGTATCCAGGAGAGCTTGGGCTGGTTTACCATTAATCTTAACTGTGGTGACCTGTTGTTTCCCTACCAAGCAATTCTCACTCTGACAGGGACGAGGAACTGTACATAAATAAGCTGCCTTAGCTTTTCTGGCTGGGCATTGTGGCTGAATGTGTCCTTCCTGACCACAGTAAAAGCAAACAGGTTTAGCATATGACCTTTGCCTAACAGGAGCTAGAGGTTTTTCTAAGGGCCTAGCGGGCTCTGGCTCTCTAGGACCACCTCCACCCCCCGACCCCCATGGCTTACCCCATGCAGTGCTGGACTTGTGTGGAGCCTCCAACCGGTAATTGGATCCTCGACGAGCCGCCATGAAGGTCTCAACCAGTTGAGCTGCTTCCCGTGCCGACTTTGGCTCTCTTTCCTTCACCCACACTCTGAGGTCTGGAGAGAGGGAGCGGTAGAATTGCTCCAAAATGAGGATCTCCCCAATCTGCTCCTTGGTCCTGTTCCCTGGTTGGATCCACTTGTCGTAAACGTCTTTAAGTCGGTTGTAGAACTCTCTCGGGTTCTCGTTCGGGCGGATGTCAGGCTCCCTGAACCTCTGCCGATAGACCTCTTCATTTATTTCATATTTGGCAAGGATGGCCTCTTTAACATTATTGTAGTCAAAGGTGTCCTCTCCTGCCATGGCCACATATGCTGCTCGTGCCTTCCCCGTCAGATGTGGAACCAGCCTTACTGCCCAATCGACCTCCGGCCACTGATATGCCCCCGCCAGGCGTTCGAACGTGGTCAGGTACTGCTCAATATCGTCCTCTTCCTCCAGCCTAGGAACTGTTGCCTGCCTCCAGCCCCTACCCGTTAACTCACTCTGGGCACTCGACTGGGAATCACGGTCCTCCTCCTGCTGTCGTGGTGGGCTCATCTGGGGCTGATCCTCTCCCCTTGGCTGCTGCTCCAGCTCCTCTTTGAGGTTACTCACTTGACCCTGGATGTGGTGCCACCTTTCTTCCTGTCTCATTGTCTCTCGGTCCCACCTTGCACTTAGGTCACGTTGGAAGTGAAGACACTGCTGCAACATGCCGGTAATGGAGTCCATATCTGCAGGCCCCATGTGTTCCTCCCTAGGGTGGATGATCGGCTGTCCTCCTGCCGCACCCTCTTCCGGGTCTTCCTCAGAGACAGCCACCTTTGAAGCTTTGGAGTGTGCTTTCGGTCCCATACTGTTGGCTCACACTGCGATACTCCTCCAATCTGGTCGCGTCTCATCCCACTTCTGACACCAAATGTAAGGTTTTGAGGACGGAAGTCCTTACAACCAGGATGAAAAACCAACCGGGATGGAGGTGTATGACAGAGTTGAAAGATAAGCCGAAGAGTCAAACAGTTTTTTCACAGCGCTCTGCGCTTTTTACTGGTGATGTTCAGTATGTGACACAAAGAATTCCACACGCTCACCCATGGCAGAAATACAGCTGGACAATGGAACAGGTTTCCTCTGGCTAACACAGACTTCGGTCACTGGCAAAACATCCAACATGCCTCCTCTCACCGAAATTAGCTCTCAACCCCCCAGGCTCCTTTTCCAGCTGGCCTAATAAGCCAATGGACCCTCCCAACAATAAACACACCCAAATAAATCAATTAACTATATTTGCAAATAAACCCTCACCATACTAATATATACAACAGACACATGCCTATGCAGTCTAACACAAATTCCTATGAAGCATTATCAACTTAAGAACCACCAAACAATTCTAATTAAGCAAGGAAATCCCACTACCCACACCCCTCTCTCCTCCCTGTCACTTGGTTCGGTCCAAGTAGGTGATTGCTGGCAGCTGGAGACCTGATGCTGCATTCCCTTGTGTGCACCTCTTGAAAACACGCCTCCAGGAAGTGGACCTCAGAGAGAGTGTGATTAGCACGGCTCAACAAAATAAAAGCACAACATAAGCACCATCACTTCCTGTATTGCTTTGTTAAATTTGACACTGTCAATGTGCATGTGAGTGTGTTCCCTTCACCTTAAGTGAGGGAGATGCTTTCCAGCTCTCTCACAATGCAACACTACTGAAATGTTTAATTTCCTTTAATCATGACTTACCCGTGTGGTTTAACTGTGACATAATTCTTGGGAATCATGCCTTCTCTCCCATTCAGCTCTGCTTTGTAAAAGTTGTCGTCACAGTTTTCATCCAAAATCTGCAGAAATGACAGAGAAAAGAAGAGAAGATACTACAATGGAGGAAAAAAAATGACAGAACTTTCACAGGTGGTTCATTTTTATCAACAGAGAGGTCAAGAGGTCCGGTGATGTCAAAAACCGACAGATCTCTAATATTGCACAGCCAATGGAGACTGTCTGTGCAAAAGGAAATTCTGTTTTGAAGAACCACAGAGAGCAATTCCTCTCCAGGTCCCCTGCTGGAGTTTGAATCACTGTTGTTGACTTGAGATGTTATGTTGTTCTGGTGAGTGTGTCTGTGAGATGAGAAGGCAAAGTGAGACAAACAGTCGGGGCTCTGTGTGGCCATCAAAAAGTCAGACAACCTGAGGGGCTTTAACTGAAGTCTCCGAACTCCCAGGCAGATAATGACTGTGTATCCGAGTGTCTGCAGCCATCATCTCTCTCAAACGGAGACGCTGAACATTTTCTATTGTGGACGGGAATGAAATAAAAGCCTTCAGATGAATAGAGCAATGAAGGCAGACACCTATAGCCGTAGGGTAGCCCGAGACTCCCCCTACTTCACACAATATAAGCAGACAGAAACGGCAGAACATCATCTTGAAATACAAAGAGATATTTGTATAAAACAAATCGGTCTACGCTCATCGTCATTATTATTTTCTCCCAGACATGCTTATGATCCAAATTATTCATTTTCAATGCATTCCCACTTGGCAGGTTGTCTCTTACACAGAGCGAGTTATCTGCCACCGGACGTGGTGCAAATTATAAGCCATTCAACTTGGACAGGTCGCACTGTGCATGAATCTCCAACAGTGGCAGAAATGTGTTGCATTCATACATGCCAAATTTGAAACCTCAAAATTAGGGAGAATTTCAAAACCAAAGCTCTGTGGGTCGGCCCCCAGAAAAATCTGAGTTCCAGAGACTTTGTTTCCTGCATTCTGGTGACTTTTAAAGAATGAAAATAACTAAATATTAAGTACACTGCAACAGCATTTTTTGTTAAATAGGCCTACTTTTAATTAAACTTTTAACTCTCAGGAAAGAAAACTGAATAATTCTTGTGTGAATCTCTGGTATAAACTAGACTAATATTCATCAGTTTTCATTTATTCATTCATTTGTTTTTTTGCATCTGCTTGAGTATTTCTTTCTCTAGTACTCTCCATGTCCCTCTCCTTCTCTCACTCACCGAAGGTCCTTCCAGACACAACGCGACAACGGCACCACTGCCTCCCGAAACCCATTATTTCGAATGGTTTGCGCCACGCCAAGGCAGCTTTGCTGTGGTGCTGTGATGGAAAAGACATTTGGTGTAGCTCTATTGCCGCCCGGGTGGAAACAGTAGGGCTAATGGCTTATACACGCTGTACAGTGCTAGAAACACGTTGAGATAATGGAAAAAAGGAGTAAAAAATTAACATAAATTGGGAGAAATGCGGGAAAATTGTGACCCCGGGAGGAAACCAGGAGAGGGCAATGAAAAACGTCAGTCTCCCGGGGAAATCAGGAGGGTTGGTAAGTATGGTAGCATCATGCATTATGAACAGTTTATAAGATATAGTTTACAGACTTTTACAGGAAACATATAAACTCACACACTGAAAAAGCAGCGTCAGCATCCTCCTGCAGGATTATTCCCCTTAGGGGTTTCCAAAGCAGGATAATCTGTCTCACTGCTCAATGATGGGGCTCCAGGGGCTCAATCAATCAGGCTCACAGTGAAACAAGAGATATAAACTGAAGTGACCGCTCGAACCACTGGAGAATGCTGCATCTGATTTTGTTCTACCGTTGAAGTGGTGCCACTGTTTCCAGATGGCAAATAACTTACACTAAGTACGACTGTAAACGGTAAATATACTTGATTTATGAATCAAATGTGGTATACATGAGGGTAGATCGTTGCATTGTACTGAAAGGAGATAATAACACTATCCGTTGCCACAAAAGAGGAGCTTCCACTGTCCTGTAAATTGTGTATTTTTGGATGTTTCCCAGTAAACTGTAAGCTTAACAATACATAAGAAGATGGTTATATTCTGTTTACTTGAAGCTAAACATAAAATTGCTCTGTCATGGAAATCCTTGAATAGACCAAGCAAACAAAGTTGGGTTGATGGATTGTTGCGTTGTCTGGCTATGTAAAACTTACATATGTAGTAAAAGAAATTTCTGGAGGGGGACGATTTTGCTAAGACCTTGTAGTGATCTATTGTTCATTTTTTTATTTTATTTATTTACTTATACAGTATATATTTTCTGAATTCGGAGCAGTTTTGTTATTAATATGAGTCTGATTTCTTTTCCACCGAGATGTTATCTTAGTACCTTCAGCAAGTCAGCAAGTGCGACAGCAGAATTTGCCTTACTTTTATGTGCAATGTGAAGTGTATGTTTTTTATGTTATGTGAAAAATTTCAATAAACATATTTGTCACTACTGTCTGACAGGACATGTGCAATTTACTGCCGAGCCGAGGCCGGTAACATGAAGGGGATCAAATTTCAGTAGAGGTGGGAAGAGACACCCGTTGTGTTTGTTTACTAGAAAGCAGAGGTGGGTAGTAACGAGTTACAATTAATCTCTTACATGTACTCAAGTAACTTTTTATTTAATGCAGCATACTTTTCACTCTTACTGGAGTAGATATTTAAAGATTAATCATTACTTTTACTCCGTTACATTTGGATGCATTCATTGCGCTACTTTTATTTATTACTTTATGCATTCATGATCGGTTAAGAGGCAGGTGGTCAGCAGGTCCCAGGTCTGCTGGCGCTCTATTAACCTACCACAGCCGCGCTGTTTTAACCACAGATGGTCTTCCTCAGGTCAAAGTGAGGAAGTGAACACACCTGTATTTAATAGGCAATTAACGATGAAGCATCACAGCATCATCTCCTAATTAGTCTAAATGAGTCACCTGATAGGAGACATTTTCAGAAAGATAAGAGACTGATTTGTCTTCATGTGACTGGAGAGACCCGTCTGTGATGAGAACTGGGACTTTGAACATCTATAATGAAATATAAATTTATACTATACTTGAGTACTTTTTTTGCGAAGTAAAAGAGCACAAGTCACAGTGTGTGGGTCGATTTAGCCTGTGCACATACAGACATAATTTGAGGTCTGGTGAGGATACGCATGTGAAGTCAGACAGATCAGCAGATGATGATAATAATTTTCTCCCTGCAAATTTTCTCAGTCGTTTCATAATTTGAAACCCAGTAATTGCACAACAGACGACACTACTTATAACTATTATCAATCAAGGCACAGTTTGAGAAGATAGCTAGAGAAATCAAATGTAATGAGATAATGACCTTTAAGACAGAGGACCACAGAGAGGGGACAGTGGGGGCGCCAGAGATAATCTTTTGCTGGTGCTTTGGGGTTGCTCGACTCTTCAGAGAAGGTGCTCTGAAAATCGGGGATTTCATGTCGGTCATATCGGAACACCCAAGGCCCACGTAAACACACGCGCGTACATGCGCACGCGCGCAGTACCCGTTCCGCTGAATATAAAACTTCTAGCAACTATGCCACGGACATGCCGTGAACACAAGTAGCAGCAGCAAACAACAGCCCGCAACAGAGAGCAACAGTCACGTATTTGTGCACATTTCAGCCTCACATGCTGAGATCACAAAATCACGCAGCCAGTTACCAACACTTAGTCTAATGAATCAGCAGTATTCCTAATGTGATATGAAGGAGTACACATAGAGATAACTATAAGGAGCCAGAATTTGTGCTTCTTCAACCACCAAATTAATTAAATTTATAATAGACAACAGAGGGAAAAATCATGCACTTACCATTAAACGTCTTCACAGCAAAACAATACGTCTGTTGTTGTGATTGAGTGCGACGGCATCAGTGATTTTGTCGCTGTCCAGGGTCCTTGTTCTCTCAGTGTTTATAGCCAACAATGCCAGGTTACTGGTCCGAGTGTCACGCTGTATTCCAGCCACAGATATTGATCCATCCAGCTTTTGTTAAAACTTCTCTGCTGGTTCCCAAACGGCCGTGCAGGGTATTTTTGTAGAACTGGCCTTCTTGGGCCCTCTTGGGGATGGTTGCTAATATCTGTAGCAATGCTAGCATCCTCAGTAGCTACCGTGGGCAGGTCCCCTTCCTCATCGCCATTCTCAGGATTTTGTTGGTCCTGGTCTGTGACCACGAGCGGTGTGTCAGCACCTTCACAGTCTTTATCGTTTCCAGGTTCCACACGTGGACGTTTAGGGAGCAAAAAACGATCCATTTTGACAAATTCACTATGCTAATGCCAGCTAGCTCAAATTTTGCGGTCTGTTTACCAGTAAGCCGACGTAAGGTCAGAAGTTCAAAGCGCGCTGCGCCCATTGGGCGAAACAGATCACCTGTTTGGCTGTATATTTTTAGTCTAAAAATAAACTTTTTAAAAACGTATTTATTTACTAATGGTTCACATTATAAATAAGACTATTCACACATAAAAAAAATATATTAACCACAGAAATTTATTGGGGGTGCTGAAGGGGTGCTATGGCTATCCCAGGGGTAGCTACAGCACCACCAAATCCCTCCCTGGCGCAGCCCATGAGAGGGGAGGAGAATTTTTTTTTTTTTTAAATATTCTTTCAACCCAAACACTGTTTTTAAAACAATGGAGCACTTCCTGATGTGGAAAGCTGATAAGGTGTTCTTTCTTTTCTAGGTCTACGCAGAGACATTGATAAAACAAAGGAAATTCTGGGGGGAAAATATTATAACTTTAAAGATGGTGGATCAAATAGAATTGCACAGTGTTGCACCATCTCGTCTGTCGGGTTTTGATAGTTTTGCTTGATGGGGGTCACGTCACTTTAGGCTACTGCTTTTAGAAAGGATGCTTTCAGCTCAGTGAGACATCTTTTCAAAACAATGGTCAATGCTGGTTTATTTGATCACTTAACCTGTGGTTCATCTTATTCTTTTTGCTCATGGCACTGTAGCTGCTCCTGCATTATGTTTCTTTACTCCAGTTGGTAAAAATTAATAATTATTTATAAGATTTTACATCAATCTTATGATCCATTCCCCTTCAGCTTGGTTTGTCAAAGATAACATGAACATAATATAAAGATAATACTGTATAATAAAATCTACTTCATCATTCCAACATCAAAACAAAAAAGTGTCCAATGTCTGAATGTGATTTAAAAGTAACTTAAGCCACAGCATACACACCTACACCACTTCAAATAGTGCCTAAATGATAAAACAGGTAATTCTTCAGTAAATTCCAAAACAACCTTAATGAGTGTTTTGAAATGACTGAAATCTCTGATTTACAGCCCCTATGGCTCAACTAAAACTGTAAAAATATGCCTCTTCTGAATAGTTCATGAGGAAAAACATTCCTAGTTATTATTTATCAAGAGTTTAACAATCAAAAACTCAGCTATTCTGCTTCATCAGTGTGTTGGTGTGGTTGGATCAGATTTGATAGATAGTGTTGACTATACAAGCAAACAATCTCCACCTACTTCAAACCAGCGAGAAGAGCTCAAATAAAAACAGCACAGAAAGATGTCTCTTATGACAAATAACCAAAACTGTTCTAACTTTGGCAGAAAATGTTTCGTTATGGCATGAAATTACATGAACAACATGTTTTAAAAGGGAAACTTTGCAGATTTTCAACCGGCTTTGCATCGTTGTATGTGCAAATGATCGATGTTCAGCTTCCCTCTGTGTTACCGGCGTTCGGAGCTCCTCGCTCACCTGCCGCTCAGTGGCAGGCGAGACGCGCCATTTCGCGTCAACCGGCAGAGTATTGCCGGCGGGTGAGCGGGGAGCTCTGGGTGCCGGTACCCTGGATCGAAAATTGGCAAAAGTTTCCCTTTAAACAACCATTGACTAAGTTGTTTAAAAGTTGTCTAAAGTCAAACACTTTGTATGGACGTCAACCACCCAAACCTTAAAATCTAAACTTTTTGATGGACTATGAAATCTAAAATCCCAGTCCCTCTCCCTGCAACGTGTGCGTCTGACTGTTCCATGTGTCTTCAAAGAGGTATTTGACATTTGACACTGTCAAACGCATGAATGCTCTCCTGGCTATAAATCTGGCTAGTGAAGCGCACAACTGGAAGAGACCGGGCCTGCAGCACTTAGGCCTTAAAGAAAATTATACTTTTTCCCAAGTATTTTTGGGACTGCAATCTGTATTAAAGGCTCGTGGTTCACAACAAATAGTCTGCAATTTTGAATTTTCACCCAGAAACATCTCAGATCCTCATTTGACATGCTTATATGAAGCTACAGTAGGCAGTATATTTTTGGCATCATTGGGCAAAAATTCCATAATAACCTTTCAGCATATTGTAATTCAAGTGTTCTGAGAGAAAACTAGACTTCTGCACCTCCTCATGGCTCTGTTTTCAGTCTAGCCAATGACGGG
This sequence comes from Sebastolobus alascanus, assembly GCA_916701645.2. NCBI lineage: Eukaryota > Metazoa > Chordata > Actinopteri > Perciformes > Sebastidae > Sebastolobus > Sebastolobus alascanus. The sequence goes on from CAKAOJ020000241.1 coordinate 362,288, forward strand.
AGACTTTGACCAATCACAGGTCATTTCAGAGAGAGAGCGTTCCTATTGGCTTTGCTCTGGCTGGTGGGCGGTGCTTGGTATTTCCTCAACAGATCTCAACATGGCTGCTGGGTCATAAACTTTCTCATTTTACAGCTAAACAGTACACTATGAGATAACATTTGAGGCGAGAAATAGGCATTACAGTAACAGAATATTGATTCATATTTGATCAGCGCTGCCTAGTTTTACCGTTTGATCGGAGTTTGTGAGTGATTGACAGCTGCTCAGAGACGGCAGGCTCCAGCTTGGCTCTGATTGGTTGTTTTCCTCCGGTCTGTGAAGTCCTGCAGATGCCATTAGGAGCACCGGAGGACACCGGAGGACACAGAGGCACATGATTTTTTTCAGATTACATGTCTCATACACTACTGTCAGGATATAGTGACCATCTTATAAAAATAACTTTTTTTTAATCATATTTGCTCCATTTCTACCCGCTGCTGCTTTAAATCTGCACATAAAACACATTTACAGTATATTGTGGACCAATCACAACCTGAAAATCAATCAATACTGATCTGCTTGGTCTTTGAATCCTCTAGTGCTACCTTTCCTAAAACATTTAATCAGACTGTGACGCTTTCCCAAAACTACTCAATGACTCGTCTTCTCCTCTGATTCACTGCTTCCTTTGCAGTAAACGGCTCTGCTGTGCACTTTACCAACACAAGCTATTGATTTCCCCGGAACTGTGAGTGGAAGAAGAATAAACTCAATTTGTACTGAAGACTCGGTTGTCGGGCTCATCCAGCTATAAGAAATATATAGCAGAAGTAAGAGTTGGAAGAACAGGTGACAGAATAATAAATTGTTCACCAAACTACTTATTTTGTACCGCTTTCACTGTTTTTTGCTTAATCCACATTCATCTTTTGTTAAAGAATCCATCTCTGTCTCTGTAATCTAAACCTTAATAGCATAGCCATCAATGGCTTATGGCCTGTCATGATGCAAGATAAGGTGACAAAAACTATATAAGGAGAGAATGAGTGTTGAGAAGCTGGGAGTTGATCAGAATAGAGAGGCTGGGAATATGTAGACAATTTTAAGAGAGACAAGGAGGCAGAGTGTCCTTTTTTGATATGAACTGATGTGTGTTTTGTTCAACTAATATTTTCCCACACTTGACTATTTCTGTCCATTTATGTATTCCCCTGCTCTTCAATCGGCATGCCAAAAAGAGGAAAAACTCTGCAGATATAGACCTCCAAAGCTTCATATTTACTGCTACTCTTTCTCAGTAAAAAGAAGCCCATGTTAGAAAACTGGCAGTTGAACGCGGTTGCCTTCCTCACCTCTTATTTTTGCTCTCGCCTGAGGGACAGAAGGGGCAGTGTGGCTGTCAAGAGAGGAGGATTACATCAATTACCATGTCTGCGACCCACTCGGTACATGCCTGAAATTTATTTGGATGTTTTTCCTCCGACCTACATGAAGCTAACTTCCTCTCAGAGCACTGAAAAGTGGTGTGAGGTTTGAAGAGCTGCAGCAAAAAGAGTCATGGAGGATCATGTATATTATACAGAAATGGACAGGTACAGGTATCCAGGGATGTAGTCAACTCCAACACAATCGAGTCCAAATCAAAAACCAAGTCCTCTCTTGACTCGCTTTGCCGTTTCGATTCTCTTGCTCTGCCTCTCACAGACACAAAAAAGGGAAAAAAACACATGGCGACCCGAGTGTTTCAAAACTTCGAAGCTTCAACCATGGCCATGGCAGTCGGTCTGAATCAGCAGATCGATAACGTCAAGTACAGCCGACTATAGCCTATGGCAGGTAGATTTTTCTTGAAATATTATGACTTTATTCTCATTAAATTGCGACTTTACTCTGGTAATATCACGTTTTTTCCCTCAAAATATTACAACTTTATTCTCGACTTCTCAGAGAATACATGCGGATCTGGGATTTGTTTTGAATGTGCAGAAAGTTTTGAGCATGATCAGAAATCTTGCTGAAACACACTTGCTCAGATCTCATCTCTATGCAAATGAGGAGCGGCCAACGTGACGCCCTGTCTCTCGAATCGCGCCACCACGCTACCAGAATGCATTGCACGGCTGCTTACATAGACAATGAATGGGAAGCGTGGAAAGGACGGAGTCTGTGGACACGTACCATTAGTGGATTTCACATCATAGACATGACCACGAACTATTTATGTAACAATTTAGCCACAAATTCACGAACTGACCATACACGCCCCAACCATATACTCAGAGTCTTGTTTTTTATGTCGCTACCCCCTTTCATAACCCATGAACTGTTTCTCGTAGACTCTTGTGGGAGGCATCAGTTCCTTTTTCATTTTGCCATGGAGGTCAAGTTTTTGTAAGGCTGTGTGTGGGTGAATGAGTGCGCGTACGTGGTCGCAGCTATTGCGAATTCATTCTCGTTCTAATGCAATGCTATTTTCGGTTTGACACCATGCTTATACTTGTTGATGAGGGTTAAGTTGCCACCAAGGATAACACCACCACCTCGACTGACAGACTCAAAGACTGTGTTGGCATCAAATATGTAAATCTGTTGCCATCAGGGATAATATGTCACCCTGTGCTGCTTTGAAGTGCCTAAGGCATCGGTTTTAGTGCCTGTGTAAAATACCGCTGCTAAGACCTGAGACTAACTCTTTTGGGACTGACTGAATCTGGTTGGTATTGCTGATGATGAATACTGAATATAATGAGGAACTGTAACCTCTGTGTCACTCTGACTGCGCCAACCTTCAATATTTTGTGTTGTTGTGGAAATTTAATGGAGACACTCATCACAGAACTGTAAGAATTCAGTGTCTCTTCTCTGGCTCGATCACATTATACCACTGATCACAATCAAAGGAGAAACATGAGATTAAGCTACACATGAAGTGTCAGCAACAAAATCAGTTTGATGGCGTTGTTTTCTATTGGAATTAACTAACTGGCCGCGAGCAACGAAGCACTGCGCAGTTTTGAGCTGAACTTTTGTCGGACGCCCTGTTTCTATTTATTCCTGTGGTTGGCTTTGAAAGCGCAACAAGGACGAGGAACGGCTGATTTATGAAGATGAATTGAAGAGTTCTCTGTACGATACCTCCTCATTTCACAATAAAAACCTAAATAAGGGGACAGCTGGCTGGAGGGAGATCTCCAGGAGACTGCATGACAGTTTACTCGCTGTTGGCTATATATCGTAGGTCAATTCCAGTATATAACACAGTATTAAACGTGTGTTTTCCGTTTAAAAAGTACAAACATACTACTCACCCATCTTTTAAGTGGTTACGTCTCCAGTCTAATCTTGACTGCACAGCTGATAGGTAGCCTACGTGGTTGGTTTACATGATGTGAAAGTGCATTTGGTGTGTGGACGGAGTGTCCGATATTATTAGGTTATAAGTAAATAAAAAGGCCACAAATATATCTTCTTATCTTGTTGTTTGGTTCTGTCAATAAGACACAACATGGTTGATATTATTCATCATTACAATAAAGTATTAGTTCAGTGTTATTATAAAAAATATAGATGCATTTCTAGGGGGCCTATGGATGGAGTGCAATATATTCCTCTTATTTAATAAAAATCTATACAGGTGAGACTAGGAAAGCTTTTGGCATCAAAGAAAGAGGACCCATAGCAATTTCAGACGAATTTCAGAACCCCGTCATGGACTGAAGGACTGTAATAAGTCTTCAGAGCAATCGGTACCTGCACAGGATAAGCCATCGAGAAGGATCCTTCAACTATCATGCTGTTCATACAGTTATGCTGAAACTAACCTGCTCCATCCTTCATTTTACTGAACCTGTTTGAACTCAGAAAAGTAAGCAATTGTTCGTTCTTTCTCTACATCTTTCTCCCTCCATCTCTCAATTTCAGAATATATTTAGTTTTTTCTTCTTGCAAGAAATTGGGCTTAAGTAAGTCTCATTCTTTCATACAGAAGTGAGTATGAGGGTACAACAAAATATTGATTTAGCAACGCAATTTATATCAGAACTGCACTGTTCCTGAAAAATGTCACAATCTGCCGCTGTGGTTTGGGTGTAATTAAGGATAGAATGGTCCTAAATAAAATTGTTTATCTCATTACACAGTTTGTTTTGAGGGCTTAAGGAATCGTCTACAATCATGACATACGAAGGAATCTCGGGCTTCCGGTGTTTGGTGGGAGCCAAAATGTCATATTACCACACTGGCTACCAATCAATATCTTAGTTAAAATTCATTTGTTTGCTTATAACACATTGAACAGCAGCTTCTCTAAGGACAAACAAGGACTTTTTGTCATCATCCAATCTCAACTTAAATCTAAAGGGGGGGCAAAGTATTTACCTCGGTGGAAGAAAAACAGACTCTTCGAACTCACCTTTTTCATTACAGCCATTTCTGTTATCTGTGCTTCTGATCTTTTTTTGTCTGTGTTATCAGTTGTCTGCCTCACCAATATTTAATTATTAACAGTATTTTTGTAAAGCACAGAGTACCCTTTGGTTTGAAAGGTTCTCTACAAACATGCCTTTTGCATGCAAAAAGCAGACAAAGTATTTTTTATTCTATTCTATATGACAGTCTATCACTCAGCCCTCAGATTCATCACTGGTGATTACTATGATACTCACCATTGTCTCTTGTATGATAAGGATGGTTGGCCCTCTCTTGCAGATAGACGTAACAAACATTCGTATTTGTTTATTTACAAAGCCCTTACTGGTAAACTACCACCTTACATAACAACAATGCTGGATTGGAACTCTGGCCCCTATCCAACTCGTTTAAATGACTGGCTTATACTTAAGGTCCCCCGAGTATATTCTGATTTTGGAAAATCTGCCTTTTCCTTTAGTGCTCCTGATTCTTGGAACAACCTTCAACACACTTTAAAGATCGACACTCTTCCAACCTATCCACAATTCAAAACCATGATCAAAAATCACTGTATATCACTTTGCAACTGTTTTAGGTGAATTGAATCTCTTTGTTTTATCATGTGTTTTATGTGAAGCTTCCCTGTTTTTATCTTTGTTTTATCAGGTGTTGTATGACTTTCCCTGTTTTTATCTTGTTTTAGCGCGTTTGCATGATTTTCTCTGATTTTATCTTGCATTTGTTGTGTAATTGCTTTTGACTTGTCTGTCACTCGACGTCACTGTAAATGAGGGCAACCTCAGTGAATTTTCGAGTTTAAATAAAGGTTAATATATTGAACAACTACTTTAAGGCCAAAGCAGTCTGACTGTCAGCACATTCTTTACTTTGACTGGGTATCTACTGCAAAGAGAAAGAATTTTCCACTAATTGCATTGAAAAATTATATGCTTCAAAGCATATTAGAGTGAAAAAAAACCCCATCCAATTAACCACTTAAGGCTTTAGTTGGAAAAATGTTGTAATGCAAGGCAATGTCAAGAAGCTAGAATGTTATTATCAGTCTGCTAAAACTATGAACTTTACTACTTTTTAAAAAAAAAAAATTTTTTAACAAGTGCTCAAATTAACATCTCTTCTTTTAATTTAATTGACTGGTTGGTAAAAGAAGAACTCAAGCAGTAACCTGAATAAAAATCATGTGCCTCTGTGTCCTCGGGTGCTCCTAATGGCATCTGCAAGATTTCACCGGAGGAAAACAACCAATCAGAGCTGATCTGGAGCCTGCCGTCTCTGAGCAGCTGTCAATCACTCGTAAACTCCGATCAAACGGTCAAACTAGGCAGCGCTGATCAAATACGAATCAATATTCTGTTACTGTAATGCCTATTTCTCTCCTCAAATGTTTTCAGAAACATCTTGTAGTGAACTGTTTAGCTGTAAAATGAGAAAGTTTGTGACCCGGCAGCCATGTTGAGAACAGTTGAGGAAATACCAAGCACCGCCCACCAACCGGAGCACAGAAGATAGGAACGCTCTGTCTCTCTGAAATGAGCTGCGATTGGCCAAAGTCTCCTGTCACGGGCTAGATTTTTTAAAGCCTGAAAACAGAGCCATGAGGAGGTGCAGAAGTCTAGTTATCTCTCAGAACACTTGAATTACAATATGCTGAAAGGTTATTATGGAATTTTTGCCCAATGATGCCAAAAATATTCTGCCTACTGAAGTTTTAATCATGAAAAATATAAAAACACTGCCAAAAGCAATTTGTATCTTTATCTGTAGGATAACTCTTGAAATGAGAGAGGCATTTAAGTGCATCACAACACAGTTTCAGAGGAGTAACTGAATCACAGTTTAATATGTTCAGTACTCTTTTAGGGCCTGATGCCAAAACCAAATTAATTAAACCAAAATATTGCCTGGTTTGGTTGGTCCCTCTGTTATTCAATTTGGAACAAGAGCGGCAACATTCCTGATGCTGCTCCAAATTTATTTCTCTATGCTCTTTTTTTTATCCACTGACTTTTCCCTACGATCTGGCCTGCATAATAACTTACAACAGAGCTGTCCCAAGAAGCTAACAGACAAGACTAAGTGGAGCTCAGATATCAGGGCCACAGGGGGAATTGCTATTAAAAGCCAATTATGTGTTACTGCCCCAAAACACACATTGACACTCTCAATCTTTAAATATGTATCACACACACACACAGACCCTGGAGACACACATTCAGTCCGGTACTTTTCTCAAGTAGGAAGCTTGAAAAGCTTCAAATGAAGAATTTTTTCTGCTGAAACTAATTCAGCGGCCTTAATTTACCAACTACCAGACGGAGTGACAGATGGAGACGTGTTGGTTTGCCTGCTGTGGGCGTCACAAGTAATACAGTTAGTCGATCAGACAGATATGTGTAAGTGTGTGTGTGTGTGTGTGTGTGTGTATTTACAACTGTGTGTTTCCTTGTTACCTTTTACAGCATCAATCATCTGAGAGAAAAGTAGAGGGCTGATGCAGTTTTGGCATATTTGTGCACTTTGGGTGTAATTGGGGTGGGGTATTATGCCCATTAACTTGTCATTAGTATTCTTGTGTTTTACTTAGGGCTGTCAAAGTTAACGCGATAATAACGTGTTAGCGCAAATTTGTTTTAACACCATACATTTCTATAACGCATTAATGCAACTTGCAATTTTTATGTTGTACCGGGCTCAGTCTTAAAGCTAGAGTGAAGATACTGGCATCATGTGAAACTAAAAAACCTAAGAAATCCATTGATATCAACCATGTCATACTGGCTTGTCGCGAAACATAACGCTCTATACTTGCGCTAAATTTTGGTGAGGAAAAACTGGGATGGCGATTTTCTAAGGAGTCCCTTGACCTCTGACCTCAAGATATGTGAATGAAAATGGGTTCTATGGGTACCCACGAGTCTCCCCTTTACAGACATGCCCACTTTATGATAATCACATGCAGTTTGGGGCAAGTCATAGTCAAGTCAGCACACTGACACACTGACAGCTGTTGTTGCCTGTTGGGCTGCAGTTTGCCATGTTATGATTTGAGCATATTTTCATGCTAAATGCAGTACCTGTGAGGGTTTCTGGACAATATTTGTCATTGTTTTGTGTTGTTAATTGATTTCCAATAATAAATAGATACATACTACATACATTTGCATAATGCAAGCAAGTTTGCCCACTCCCATGTTGATAAGAGTATTAAATACTTGAGAAATCTCCCTTAAGTTACATTGTGAACAGCTGCGATTATTTATTTTTTCATTTATTTTTTATTTCTTTTATATTTATTTTCAAATGTATGTATTTATTTATGTATTTTTTTCATTTATTTATTTATTTATTCACCCCCTTATTTATTTCCCCAAAGTTATATATTTCTGTATTCTTTTCTTGGTGGGTCCGTGAAACAGTTCAGCTTCAGACGGTTGATCTTCATACCTGTACCGGTATGAGGCAGCAACGGGGGGAGCAGCAGCCGGTCGACGACCCGCTGTACGTAGCCGGGGATGAAGAGTACAGCTAGCTGGCTAGCATATAGTCCATCTACAGTATGTGCTCTGACCCCATGACACATGTTGAGTGACAGTCCCCTCATTTGCATAATGAGGCAGAAATGCAAAAAGAAATGTATAAAAAAAAAAGAATACAGAAATAAATATGTTTTGGAAATAAATAAGGGATGAAAGGCAAAGGGAAAATCCTGCATAAATAAATAAATACATACAAAATAAACGCAAAAATAAATACATAAATTTAAAAATGAAAAAAATGAATACATGAATATATAAAATGGAAAACATAAGAGTAAATAAATTAGGCAATTAATACAAAGATATATAAATAAAGAAGCATATTAAAACAGAAATATCAATTGATATCACATTCAATCAATTAATTAATGGCTACATTCGTTTTTAATATCATTTTTGCTTCATTTAATGACATATCTATTTATTTATCTAGTCATTTATTTATTTATTTTGGCAGGTTTCGTTCTCCATACGAGCAAAAGCCCATGATGAAATCAATTATAGGCCTAGAACATAATTTGATTGTAAAAAAAAAAAAAAAAGAGAGAGAGAGAAGTATAAATGCTAAAAATGTAACTGTGAAGCACACATGAATTAATAAAACTTAAAGTAAATAAAAATAAGTTGTCCTTGTTGACTTGTCGACCCATAAACAAATGACATACCTCACCTTTAGTGTTGCTCCACGCGTTAAACTCAGTTCATCGTCTGTTTCTGCATTAAAGTCGTGAATGGCTGTGGCCTCCATGGAGAAAAAGACCTGCAGAGGACAGACCGAGACTTTGAAGTTAGAATCAGTTATTGCTGCATAAACAAAAACTACACTGATGTACTACGCGTTTTATACGTCACTGAGCTCGTGCAAACGGAAACTTTCTCCTGCGCATAAAAAAACACGACAGGTTAGTTCAACTCAGTGGACTCTCACCCACGCTGTATTTAAATCAGCCGACACGGGTGGCCGCGCCCACACAACACAACATGGGGAGGAAGCAAGCGCTGTGATTGGCGCATCCATCGACCAATTAGAATGCGCCCTCTCATTAATTAGCCAGTGGCATAAGAGGGGAAAGACCTGTTCAGTAAGTAAAGGAATGTGAGTTTTGACAGCCTTCTAGTAATAGAAGATCAGCAGTCATTTAACACGTGAATGGACCAGTGGTGACAAACAGCAAAAATGTACATCCCACCAAATAAAACATTATTGTTACAAGAGACTGCATGAGATAAATCGTAGGTGATATGTTGACTTTCCAAGCATAGGCTAAAAGAGCAACCATTCTTACCAGCTCTGACATTACATCAAACAGGCTGTGAAATAATGATGCAATCAGCAATTTTCTTTTGTTTATGACTTGCAATTTTTGTTTTTGATTTATAACATCAGTGCTGTAGCCTACATAAATAATAATAATAATATAAAGAAAAAATATACTGTTTCCAAACGTTCCCCATCTTACCGTAACACAGCAACAAGACGTCCATCACAATACAGAGTTGTTTTATTTATTTATTTATTTCTTTATCTATTTATTTATTTGCCAGGGGCAGTGCATATTAATCATCATTTCAGTTTCCAGCTCAATGTAAATGTGTCAGAGTTAGCTAATGAGCTAATCTTCATCTGTGGTCCCTGGGCAGGTCATTACGAATAAGTAACCTAATATTATCAATACAATGCTTCAGCAAGCACTACAGTACAACCCAATATGATACAAAACAATACAATAAAATACATAAATACATTACAAAAGTAGCAGATATGTAAAAGCAGTGAGTATATTCTAAAGCAAAATAGAAAAAAAGGCTATACAATCCTGAGACAGAAGCGATGAATATCACTGTGCTTCCACTTCATCCTTTCACTTATACATTTATATACATATACATAAAATATATATGGCCCAATTGATGAAGTTTTTTTCTATCCTGACCCACATCCGGTGTGACATTCTTTCATTTTGCAGAAACTTGTGTCACTCAGTCCTTAAAATGAAACTCTGCAGACATCTTCCAATTCCTTAGAATAATTTACCATAATTATTGCCATCTGTGTCGAATTCTTCAGTGATTGGGGGAAAAGCAGATAATCTCCTAAATCATAAAGTTTGCAGAATACAAACTGCACTCTTACAGTATGACGTTAACAATGTAACAGTGAATCTTCTTCCAGAACCGACTGATTTTGGAACATGTCCATAGTGCATGGACAAGCGTCTCCCAACTGCAGTATATAGTATAACCTACTAGGGTCCAGTTGTAGTGATACAAACATACATGGTACATGGAAGATTGTGGAGTCTTTCCCAAAGACATGGTTCAGGGCCCACGGGTGGGTCGCAGGAGATTTTATTAGGGTCGCCACATAAATCTACAGAATTTCGTCCATCGTCTTTTAAGATTTATATCTGCAGTACACCTTTGAGCTACATGAGGGAGCCTGAATGTTTGTATTGTTCTGATAATTGTAGCCATATATTAACATTAAATCTAACATTAAAGGCTAGTGTACAGTCTGTTTGTTTTACTGATGAGAGGGAAAAAACAGAGCCTGTAATTTCTGCCTAAACGCATTTGTTTGGTATTATTTATAAAGTATTTAACGTGTATATGTTTTCACTAACACATGCATAAAACATAGTTGTGATTCCTCAAATGTAATTCTCTTCAAAATGGCTGGTTTACCTATTCAAGATAATATAAGGTGATGCGGAAATGGCAGTAAAAATGGTCAGGAACGTTCATTTATGCACAAATTCGCTCTTTTCATGATTTATAGATAAGGCCTATTGTGAATTGGGTCGCGATGGTTTGTCTTTTTTAAAAAGTGGGTCCCCAGAAAAAAGGTTTGGGAAACAGTGGAGTAGATCAGCTAATTTAAAAAAAATAGGAAGCCTATGAAAAATTGTAATCTGAAAAGTAACTAAAGCTGTCAGACCAAAGTAGGAGTAAAAAGTACATTTGCCTGTTAGATGTAGAGCAGTCGAAGCATTAAGTCGCATAAAATGGAAATACTCAAATAAAGTACAAGTGCCCTGAATTTGTACTTAAGTACAGTTCTTGAGAAAATGTACATAGTTACATTCCACTACTGATCTTTGTTGTCACAAAAGCCTTTCATCTATGGCAGTCTGACTGCACAAGACACACCTCAGTTTTTCACAGACCTGTAATCAGAGGGGTCAAAGGGTCACTTCAAATACCAAACACACTGAGGAATTTACCCCGAGCTCCACACAGCTTTCAATCACTTGTTCATTTTTCAGGTTTTCCCATGAGCTCATAGATGTATGGCTGTTGTGCAAACTCTAATGGACCCACAAATAAAAGGGTATGACACCTGCTCAGCACAAAATAACCGAGTCAATCACTGACTTGTGAGGGAAAAGGAACATCCAAAAAGCTTTGGACTTAATGCACATTTGTCAGGAGCTCAAAGAATCCACCCCCACTCAACTCCAACAAGATGCGTGTGTTGCTCTGTCTGCTGGATGGGTAATCAGGGAATTGCTAACATACATCATAACGAGACTAGCAATGCATCCTGTTGAAGAAGATATACGCACATCACGTCGCTGCGAGGCTATTGGAAGAGCGTCAGCAAAGAAAAAAGGTAACACCTGCACACTACTCAATGACACAATATTTTTATTGACTATGTTTCGATCCTGCTTGGATCTTCGTCAGGTCAAGATGTTTGAAACAGTGGAAACCACACCCATATTTATTCATCATTCATTCATCTTTTTTCCATTTTGGGATGTGATATAGATAACTTATTTAGAAGGGTGTTTTAAAACCCAATTATTGTACATATATTAAATATTTCTTCTTTCCTTTTTCCTCTACTTTAATGTAATATTTGTGAACGTATAGGTGATGGATTCTCTGATATGTGTGAGGATGAATATGACCTAATGTTTACTAATAACATGTTTGATATTTAAGAGTATGGTATTTAGAAGTACGGCTTTTGCACTACTGTTTGTATGCCTTTTATCAAATTGTGAATTGTTTAGTGGATGTTTTTAATCACGCTGTTGTTTTGGATGAACTACACCTGCCATCATCGAGCTTGTTTGCCTATTGGTGTGCTGTATGTATAAATATGGGTGTGGTTTCCACTTTTTTAAACATTTTGACCCGACGAAGATCCAAGCAGGACCGAAATGTATAAATATTGTGGCATGGGGTAGTGTGCAGGCATTACCTTTTTCCTTTACGTAGCAATGCATCCTCACACAACAGCTTGTATGATATCAAGTTTTTCCTCCTATCGTTGCTCTGTGTTTGTAATGGCAACCAACTGTAGCTCAGCGGCACTAATTACGACAGCTGTAATTGCCAGTTAATCTCTTTCATCACCTTTTCACTTGCTAAGGCATTTCAAAGTTTTGTAATGGCTGATTCAGGTGAATGGCAGGTTTCCACATGGCTGACACTACTGATCCCAGGGAGTGATGGCTGACTGAAGAATGGCAGATTGATGACAGGCTGTGTTTTCCTCCCATGTGCTTATGCATGGCAGTGCTGTAGAAACAAGGCTTTTGGAAGCAATGTTTGAAAAACATACGGGCACATTTCCTAACTTCTGTTCTTTCCAGATCTAATTATGAATTATGACTCGAGTGTTGCCAAATCAATCAGAAGAGAAATCTTAAATACCGCTGTGGAGCTGGGCCAAGTAGAGGTTGCCACTAGCAACACATTGTTCGTCATAGTGATATTAGCTGTGTTCCCATTCAGCGGCCGTATCCTTCGAAGGCTACATTTGAAGACCGAATGCATCACAGCGGCTGTGACAAGGCTGTCCCATTTCAAAGACTCCTTCAAATGCAGCCAAGAAATGCAGCCTTCTTTTCCTGGATTTGAAGGATCCAACTGATGCATCCTGAAATCTCTCTCTCACTCTTTCGGGCAGGAGCTTCGGAATAGCTGGTGACGCAAACAGGAAATCCTCCGTAGACCAGACCGTCCCATTTCGGAGGCTGCTTGGTTCTGCGCGGCCTTCATGGGTTTAGTAGACTGCGTCCTCCAAAGAAGGTTGCAGCCCCTTAACACAGCTATTCAAACACAGTTATGGCAAAAGACCATAGACTGTATATAAGAAGTGGACGCAGTCACCGTGACGTCACCCATTGGTTTGTGGACTGCCGTTTTGAAGCCTCGAGTTTGGCATTTTGGCTGTCGCCATCTTGGCTTTTTTGGCAACTAGAAATGACACGAGAGGGTGGAACAACCGTAAGAACAACCAAACGCTGCATAAGACATTTTTAGGCGAGCAAAATGTCACAATTAACTTTCATGAACTGAAAACACACTGTGAAAGAGACCGGACCGCACCGTGGTAGCAACCTGTCAATCACAAGGTAGCCACGCCCTAAAGCACACCCTGCTTTAAGGTCTATTTGACTCTAAATGGGACCATAATTTACTAAATGAACATCATGCTGTATTGAAGAAGACTTGAAACTAGCGATTGAGACCATAAACTCATGTTTACAATATTTACTAAGGTAATAAATGAAGTGAGAAGTAGGCTCATTTTCTCATAGACTTCTATACAATCAGACGTCTTTTTGCAACCAGAGGAGTCGCCCCCTGCTGGCTGTTAGAAAGAATGCAAGTTTAAGGCACTTCAGCATTGGCTTCACTTCTCAGACCCGGAGGTTGCCCACTGCAAATGATCAAAGAATGCATATTAATATCCATTAGTGTGTTCTTGCTCTGTCCCTAGGTCTTTTCCCTGTGGGACGTGCCCTGAATACCTCCAAAGGGAAGCATCCTGATGACACGCCCGCAGCCAATCATTGAAGTTGTTCTGATGAAAACTGCAGAGTGCTCTGTTAATTATCCAAAGTAATGGAGACATTATATTATGGAATGACACACTGCTGCTGATTTCTTTATGGTGTAATTTTTCAGTTTTATGAGCAGCACGGACGTAATTTCTTTCAACTCTGTCATATCAGCAGTAGCAGATATGTCAAAACCTTGGCACAGAAAAGCTATCTAACAAACTGGGTGTCACAGATTTGTCCTCCCTAGCTCTCAAAAAAACACCTTGCAGAGAAATATCGCGGCGATGTGATGCATTATGTTGAGCCGCATGTGTATCACAGTTTCACAACGTTACTTCATCACACAGTCGATTATGCCTTGGGATGCAATTGGACACTTTCCAGTATCGCACACTGTCTCCTTATTCTGTTGCCACAGAAGAAGCAAAATTTAAATGTTAGATAAATATTTTGGAGTCAAAACATTTCATTTTTTTGGGAGTACGGTTTGATAAGAGAATGTGGAGTGGCGGAATGAGGAGAGTCGATATGTAGTGGGGCCATGTTGCACTACACCAAAATCGCCTCTCTTGATAGATGGAAGCTTAATCCCCAGACCAAAAGATCAAGGACATAGATTAAAATGTCCTGGGAGGATTGGATAGAAGCAAGAGAAGTTTAATCAAAGTCTTAAAATCTGAGGACAAGCATACTGGAGTTGTGAGTGTAAACACGAGTCCACCGGTATGCATTTTAAATGCTGTGAGAAGGGCGTTGGAGGACTGTCAAGTGAAAGAAGTCAAGGAGTGTAAGGGAGACATCTAATGACTGCTGATGACTCTCGGCAGTCATTTAGTGGGGAAGTGGCATTTATGTACAAAATTAGAAAGGAACTGAGACTTCCTCACCAGATGTCAGTACATACAGCTCAGCTTACTGATATGACGTGGGCGCTAAGCCAAATGAAGGAATGATATGATCCGCTGCAGCCTCTATCCCATTAAATGAAGGAAAACTGAAAAAGAGACCAAGTGCTATTGACAGCATAGAAAATGTAGAAAGTTGGTGCAAGGTGGGCTTCATTTGGAGGAAGAAGTAACGAGGAAAGAACTAAAAAGGCAATTTCAAGTGAAGCAATTCAGATTTCAATCCAGTGTCGGCCACCAGATCGCTACAGCCTCATAAAGCGATGCAGATTTGGTTGAAGGAATGAGAGAATGAGAAAAAATGGCACGTTATACTGTTTGATACAACGCCAAAGAGCCTTTTAGCTGTAGTGGATGAGATTAGGTTATTGGTCTGGCTCTGGTTTGATAACTGAAAGTGTGACTGTGTGGACCTTGAGAGTGTGTTTTGATTTTAAATAGATTCAGCAAACAAAGAAAGCAGCTGTATGAGCGTCTTTCAGAACTCGGAAAGTGTATAATTTGCAGACTCCTTATATGACTGGAGGGAAACTAAGAAGCCGCTGGATGATAATTGGCTTGGAGTATGAGCAGAAATGATGGTCCCCAAACTAAGGACAGAAAATGCCTGCCAGAACAAATGAAGGAGGAGAAGAAGAAGAAGAAGAAGAAGAAGAAGAAGAAGAAGAAGAAGAAGAAGAAGAAGAAGAAGAAGAAGAAGAAGAAGAAGAAGAAGAAGAAGAAGAAGAAGAAGAAGAAGAAGAAGAAGAAGAAGAAGAAGAAGAAGAAGAAGAAGAAGAAGAAGAAGAAGAAGAAGAAGAAGAAGAAGAAGAAGAAGAAGAAGAAGAAGAAGAAGAAGAAGAAGAAGAAGAAGAAGAAGAACAAGAAGAAGAAGAAGAAGAAGAAGAACAAGAAGAACAAGAAGAACAAGAAGAAGAAGAAGGGTAGCAGTGGCATGCTGTCCAAGGTCACAACAGACTTCTTTTAATATGCAACAGGGTTTCTATGGGAGAAAAGACAAATCATATAGTGACAACATCACTGATAATAAACTAAATCTACATTCTATTATTTTCTGTTTTGAAGTCTGTTTTAAATAAATAGTATGTAACATTTCAGGGGATCTGTTGGCAGAAATGGATTATAATATTCATAACTATGTTTTTATTAGTGTATAATCACCTGAAACTAAGAATCGTTGTGTTTTCATTAGCTTAGAATGAGCCCTTCATATCTACATAGGGAGCGGGTCCTCTTCACGGAGTCTGCCATGTTGCTCCACAATGTTTCTACAGCAACCCAGAACGGACAAACCAAACACTGGTTCTAGAGAGAGACTTTAATGTTTTTACGTTACTTGAAGGCAACCGTAGTTCTCCGACACGCTTGTGAAACTGCTGTATTATTACGGCGAGGTTGGCCTCTGAGCGAGGCGAACTGCATTACTGCGGTTTTGCACTCGGCGGCTCACGTTACCGCAGTCTTGGAAAGGGAGGAGTGCGCGGAGGGGTACTCAGTCGGTTGCAATCTGCAACCACACCACTAGATGTCGCCAAATCCTACACACTGTACTTCAAAACCATTCATTCAAAATGTTTACTGTTGAAAACCATTTTGACACTTCCTCGCACACACAACAGTGAGTCAGACTCACCGATAATCACTAAATGAAAGCACAAATGTACAGACTGTCTATTAGAATCTTGTTACAACAGTATTTATTAACTTAATAAATATGCCAGTAGTGTGCAATAGTTAAAGTTTCTGGCAAAACATTATTAATCATAAGCAAAGGAATTTCATTTTTAATTCTTTAAGTTTGATTTCTGTTGAAATCAGAGACTTTTACTAGTTTTCGTTCTCTGCTGTAGCTGCGTAGGTCCTAATGCTCATATTAGAATTCAGGCTTCTGTTCATCTATTGCACATGATGCAATTTTTCACTATTGAACGACCTTCTTCAGGGAGAGCAAAACATGTTTAAGATGCTCAATCTCACGAATGTTGTGCACACAGGCATTAATATTCTTAGTTTTGTTTGTTTACAACAGATGCTAAACTCCCCAGGATGCAATGTTCCTGTGGAGGTGTACAGCATGGACACACACACACACACACACACACACACAGTGGACCCATTTATGACCCCACAAATTAACCATGCCATGGTCACATCCAGTTTTCATGAAGATGACGTGTGAGGACTCCAAATGGGAGGCAGCAAGGCCATCTAGTGGTTCATAGTGGAAAACAATGCATTGTGGTCGCGCACA
Source organism: Sebastolobus alascanus (assembly GCA_916701645.2). Taxonomy (NCBI): domain Eukaryota; kingdom Metazoa; phylum Chordata; class Actinopteri; order Perciformes; family Sebastidae; genus Sebastolobus; species Sebastolobus alascanus. The sequence continues at coordinate 379,197 of CAKAOJ020000241.1, forward strand.
TCCAAACACAGTTGAAGGCAGGTGGACCAACAGAAGACTGCAATGATGTGCCGATCAACTGCACCTGAGGGAGCTACAGTGTGCGGACCTTCGTTTATGTTTTCATAGAGGAAAACGACCAGTTTGGAGCTTTTCAAAAGGCTCAAACCTGACAGGAATTTGCGAGGGAGTCGTGGATTCATTAAGTAGGAACACCTGTTGCTCGTCGTCTGCGCACAAACATGGATACTGCCTGTCCAGATAGGACACGTCAAAGCATCATTTAATAGCAACACTTCTAAAGTGCATTTGGACAAATAAGCGTCCTCTTAATTTGCGCTCTTTACGCGTGTATTCTACAGCTCTTCTAAACCACCAGGGACAAATATGTGATTAGCTTTTTTGTGAGTTCATATTTCAAAACATAAAACCGCATTCTGCATTTCTATTTTTCTTTCATTGCTGTGTTGCTGTGTTTTATACTGTCTGGTACTGGTGGTCAAACCGTGAGCGCACAAACTCCCATCAACCTTGCCTTGAGATAACATAAAATACATATTAATAATTTGGATCGAACGTCTCCAAGTATGCGCTTTTACGCATGGGCACACTTTCTTCTTAACGAGATAATATCAGATGCGGGCAATCCATTTTGCTGATCTGATTTCACGCCCGCTTGACTGACACCTGCACTGCAGTCGCAACTCGTCACAGACTCCGAGTGAAGATGCTCTCACCGAGGAACGGCTTTTTTAATCACTGAAGGTGCAGAGCGCACTGGTCTGCTCACAGGATGGAAAAAATGCACAATGCTTGTGCTGTAAATTATTTAATTATTCAAATTAGGAGATCTGGACTCACTCTTTGAAAGTAAGGAGGAATTTCGTTCGCAGGCTGCTGCAGATGCATTTGACTTGGGGAAGGAGAAGCAGGGACTTGGTGATACTTTTTAACTTGGATATACTTTGAATTACCGATGGATTTCTTAAACGATTCTAATTTCTCCCTCGGAGACATTAACTCAACAACACAAGGTAGGTCGTACAAGCAGCGCACCGGTGAAATAATCCAGTTAACATGTTATACACACCTTTTTTTACAAGCGGCATAACTGCATGTAATTAGAATATCTAATGCACGCACGAGTATTTCTTTTTCTCTGTTTTATTCTTTCTTCTACATCCTCAAATATCCTTTTTTTTTTTTTTTAAATCATACAATATTTCATTGCAAAAATTCAGGCAGTAGTGAATTCCCTTCACAGTCTGATATGTTTGATGAGAAATATGAAATATGACCTTAATCTCATTTGCTGTAATCTCTAGGATGTCTATTTATTGATTAATGCACATTTTAGTGTTAATAAAAATGACTGGGTTTGGTAAGATGTTTTTCAGACATTTCTGTGACTTTTTTTCTGTTTAAAATGTACTTACACATTACATACTGTATATAGCAACCTATTTTAAAGTCTATTCTTCTAACATCAAATAGATTATTACAAAGACAATCGCCAGGACTTCTGCCCCCATCGTCTTCTGTCCTTGCTTTGTGCTGTGTTGAAGGAGCCAACACACACGCATGCACACATACAGAAATCAATCATTTCTGTATGTGTGTATTTCACACCCTGAAATTATCCAGCAAGATGGTGAGAAGTGGTCATTATCTAGATCTATCAGATAATAGATCTGCCCATGTAATAATCCCCTGACAAACCAGTATTGTTTACACTCTGCTGCTCTTGAAAATTGTACCATTTAATAATGGCTATTACGCACTGGTACAATGTAAGCTTTCATGTCCATGATGTACAATACAGGATGATGTTATTAAATGTGTTTGCTGCTCTCCCTCCTCTTCTCGTCTCCAGCTGTAGATGGGGCCCTTCACCGCAGCGCCATCCTCCCTGTCATCTTTGGTATCATCTGCTTTCTGGGCATCGTGGGGAACTGCATCGTCATGTACACCATCATGAAGAGGACCAAGTGCCGCGCCAAGCAAACTGTTCCCGACATCTTTATCTTAAATTTGTCAATCGTTGATCTCCTGTTTCTCCTCGGGATGCCATTCCTCATCCACCAGCTGCTGGGCAACGGCACCTGGCACTTTGGAGCCGCGATGTGTACGGTTATCACTGCACTTGACTCCAACAGCCAGATTGTCAGCACTTACATCCTCACCGCGATGACCCTCGACCGTTACTTGGCTACGGTCCATCCCATCCGCTTCAACTACATCCGCACACCTTGTGTGGCAGCGCTGGTCATCGGGCTGGTGTGGGGTCTGTCCTTGCTCACCATCATCCCCGTGTGGATGTACGCCGGCCTGATGCCTCTACCAGACGGCCTGGTGGCCTGCGCTCTCCTTCTGCCTGACCCAGTCACTGACATATACTGGTTTACGCTTTACCAGTTCTTCTTGGCATTTGCTATACCTTTGGCCATCATCTGCCTGGTGTTCTTCAAGATCCTCCAGCACATGTCCACCAGCGTGGCGCCGCTGCCTCCGCGGAGTTTGAGGGTTCGCACCAGGAAGGTGACCCGGATGGCGGTGGCCATCTGCCTGGCCTTCTTCATCTGCTGGGCCCCTTACTACATCCTTCAGCTGGTCCACCTCGGGGTGCAGAACCCGAGCCTAGCTTTCTCCTACGCCTACAACATAGCCATCAGCATGGGATACGCTAACAGTTGCATCAACCCGTTCCTCTACATTATCCTCAGTGAGACCTTCAAGAGGCAGTTCCTCAGGGCGGTGCGCCCAGTTAACAGGAAGTTCCGTGTGAACCCGAGCACCACGGATGGCAGTGTGAGCGTGAGGATGGTACCGGAAGGGGCTCGGCAGGAGCCAGCCTGTGGGGAGATGATACCATCCAACATGGCCCCACAATGAAAATCAAAATGACTTCTCTATGTATCACTGTGGAATGGGACATCAGAACACATTAGTGTTTCTGAACATTAATGTCTGCACATCGACTCCAATCCACAGCATTTTTGCTATATTTCAGTCAAAACCTGAATAAAAATGTTCTCTGCCATCATTCATAATCATGCAAAGCACAATATCACTGATTTACATTTTTTTTTTTTTAAACTAATCAGCCTGTTCTTAATGGGCTTTAACACAGCTCAGCTTACTCATTTACTCCTGCAAACAACACACATTTTGAAAAATGGGAAGCTCACAGTAGAGTCAAATTGGCCTATTTACTGAACCCGTCAGTTAAAATTATCCTTTTAATCGACTTGAGTTCACACATATATATAAAAACACTCCTTATAGTTTTATTCGGTTGAACATATTCACAACTTCCTTTTGAAAATGACAGATAAACAATTATTTCAACAACTGCGCTACTGGGCTGTGTTTAAGACCAGTTAGAGGGTTAGGCAGACTGGGTAGTGTCTCAATACTAAAGGTGTTCAGACTGAATGTAAAGCATCCTCATTTACAGGGTATCTTCCTTTTTGCACTCTGCGGCTCACGTTCCCACAGTTTCACAAGCTTGTCGAGGAATTACGGTGGCCTTCAGGTAACGTAAAAACGCTAAAGGCTCTCCCTAGAGCCAGTGTTTGGTTTGTCCGTTAGGGGCTACCGTAGAAACATGGCGGAGCAACATGGCGGACTCTGTAAAGAGGACCCGCTCCCTATGCAGATATGAAGAAGGGCTCATTCATATCACTGTGTGCATCCGTACAAAGCAGTTGCTTGCAGCTGTATATGACTACTGTTATATGACTGTTGTACTGAATAATGGAAAGAGATGTGGGAAATGAGTTGTGAGCTTTAGGAACATTAAGAGTTTATGTATAAAGACTTGCATAGATGTTATTGAGTTTTTAATTATGCAGTCTTTGTTTGTTCTTGTGTCCTAATGTGATCTTTGATGTAATATTTCGCCTCTGAAGAATAGATTGAGACTGGACATAATGGCTCGGATCATACATTTTTAAATACTGTAAAGCACTAGATATTACCCTGCTCACAGGGTCCATTATATCCAACGCATTAGCAAGATAGCTCTGAGGAATTGTGCTACAATATTCAACAGAGTTATTCTCCTCTTTTGGATAAAAAAAAGACAGTAATGTAAGTGCATGCGATGACTTTCAATGAGATGATTGTATGACTCTTCACTGTAGTAATAGTGCTTTAACATGGAGGAGGTGACTTCCAGTCAGAGACGGTTAATTAACTCATCAATCATAGTCATGCTCTAATTTTCTGTTGTTTAAACAGTGTAAAAAAAGGACAGAATTCAAAATCCAACAGACCTCACATCAAGGTGGAGAGGCCTTCAGATGTGCAAAAAAGGATGTGAAGTTTGTTTTTTGTTTCTCTGTTTGCTTGTTTGTCTGTTACAAGGATGTCTAAAAAAAACAAACTCCATTTGGCAAATTAAAAAGCAGTCACAACAGGAGTATGCAAAGTTCTGATCACAATAATCAACAGAGCCAATCCAACAAAGCCAATCCATCTCAGCGTGGGATTTTGTCAATTTCCTGCAGTAATTCCACCCAACGCGGTTTGACTCACCGCATTTAGCATGTGTAAAATAATGCAACTGAGAGCCATCTCTACAAACCCAAAGATAAACATTAATTAAAATGCTTTTCATCTGGAAACATCCAAAAGTTGTGTGAGGAATAAGTAAAACAGTTATTTGTCAGGCAGTGACGGTTCATTCTCAGCATCGATTCAGTCTGAAATTCAAAGCAGGAATATAAATGAAGGGCTGTGCTCTGGATGATGTGTCAATTTTGCCAATGAGGTGTTGTTAATGTTGTCCTACTGATTTATATTTTAATTTGCAGAATGATGATGGTGAAGTTATATGTTTGGAAAGGGTTGTTAATGTAAATATATGAATCACTGAATATGAAACTCAGGGTTTCTCAACCTTTTCTGACCCACTTTTCAGAGTCTCCAAATTGATTGAAATGCCAGCAATTAGAGTTGTTTTAAGAATAAACTATTTTTGTATTGTATTTTTGAGAGGGCGAAGGAAGCTCTGAACGGATCGCACACAGAATTGATGATATAGTTTAAAAATGTTTAAATTAAAAAAATCAATCAAACACTGTTTGTCAGTCTTAGAAATCCCCATGACCCCCACCTGCTGATCAAACAACACCATGTAGGGTCCCGACACCAAGGATGAGAAACTCTGGTGTAACTGTTGTTCTTGTCCGTTATGAAGCAAAAGAGAAAAAAAAGCCTTGTGTCAAAACATGAGCAGCTTTGCTTAATTGTTGACGAAAAAATAAGTTTTGGACCACTTTATCTGTACTGTTGTGAGCATTAATAAATCAATATGTATACTGTAACAGAATTATTTGATGAAACTGTTCACTGTTTGGTTGTTTTTTGTCTGCAATATGATTTCACTCATGTAAAATATTTCCAGTGCTCAGACACTCATTGCTATAATGTAAAAGTCCCTCATGGATTTAATTTAAAGGTGCAATGTGTAGGGTTTTGTGGCATCTAGTGGTGTGGTTGCAGATTGCAACCAGCTGAGTATCCCTCCACTCACTCCTCCCTTTACAAGACTGCGGTAACGTGAGCCGCTGACCGCAAAACCGTGGTAACGCCATACCACGGTTTTGCACTCGCACCCGCAGTTTCACAAGCGTGTCGGAGAACTACGGTGGCCTTCGGGTAACGCAGAAACGTTCTCTAGAGCCAGAGTTTGGTTTGTCCGTTTTGGGATACTGCAGAAACATGGCGGAGCACCATGGCGGAGCAACATGAAGAGGACCCGCTCCCTATGTAGATATGAAGGGCTCATTCTAAGCTAACGAAAACACGATTCTTAGTTTCTTAGTGATTATACACTAACGAAAACATAGTCATGAATATTATATTCCATTTCCGCCAATAGATCCCCTAAATGTTACACACTGTTCCTTCAACAACAAAACACACAGTAATTTGACTATTCAGAAAAAGTGAGTTCTGAGCAAAAAACATATTATGAGATCTTTTTCTGGAGGTCAGGACTCCTGCGGAGGCCTCCTGTGCTCTGATAAAGACTTAACTCAGATCTTCCAGGTTCATGACATGACCTCTTCAATAAATGACCTGTGTGCCAGTGTGTCTTCAAACATTTGGTTTCCATGCAAACAAGGAGACCGTCTACACAGGAGCAGGATATTATATGTAAGTCTCAGGCTTTTCATTATCAATGGATAAGAGCAGATGGAGAGGAGAGATGGAGCGAGAGAGCACAACCAGCAGGGCCTCGTGAGGTCGCATGAGATTATTTGAAATTCTTACTGTACAGTATGATCTCGGTTTGAAGTGTACTTGTGCATCATTCAAGGAACATGCGGTTTAGAGACTGCAGATGAAAGGCCATGCTGTATTACCCCTGCTGCTTCATACTCTCGACTAAAGAAAAGGCCCTCATTCACCCCACGAACCCATGTGGATGGCATTCAGAATCTCTCATTAACATTATCGTTTCGCACAAGGCGAGGCGAGGGAAAGATGTTTGCTGAGGTGGCTTGGAATGCAAAGTGAGGAGACAGGCTGTAGATGATGATCCTAAAGCACAAGGAAACAGGATGAGGCAGAGCAACAAACACGAGGAGATAATGCACATAAACTAGAACTCAAGGAGCAGCCTGAGATGTAAAACTACCACTGTGGCTGACGGAACGATCTGGCGATGAGTCAGGGGCGGAGCCAGACGTTGTAAACATTCAGGGCTAGGGGGGTCCAGGGGCATGCTCAAATTTATGGCAGCTATATGCACTATTTTTCAAGCCATTTAAGATAATAGAACGCCTAAAAATCTGGGAATCATTCGGGGAAAACATGATAGTTGCCAAGGAAACAAATCATCCTGTAGAGCCTCCATCTTATTTTGTATGTAATTGTTCTCTAACCGTCTTCATCATTCTGAACCCGTAACATAACAAATGAGGATGACTAATTTTCACTCCTGCCACCTAAAAACAGGCAATTTTTTTTAACCATTTTTTAGGTTACATAACATACATAGGTAAGGTAGGAATTTTGCATAAACAGCATTATCGATGTTGAAACCTATTTTTGTGATATTCTGCTGGATTAGAGTTCACAGCATGAACATTCAACCAAACCGGTCTCACTCCCAACTCGTCAAACACCTCCGACTGGGCAGAGCCCCTCGGCATCGGAAATCGACGCACGGAGGTACCCTTTAGCGACAGTTTGTGACAAACCGGTTTTTCAACTAACTCCAATGTAAACTCACCCGCGGCATTGACGGGTGGGGCAAGTGTTGTAGTATTAATAGCGTGAGAGTCCAGTAAGGGCGGGCAGGAGGAGTGGTGGATGGGTCAAACAAACACAAGACTCTCAACCAGGAGACCGGAGTTTGTGTCCACTGTGAAACTAAAAGTAACTTATTTTGTCACGTACGTCGTTAGTCACAAGTGGTTGTGTTGCGTAAACCTAACTTCCTGTGAAAACGGAAGTTTATTTTGAAAGGACACTATGCATCTAATGAGTTTATTTTTTACACGCAGGAGGGGTACCCTGTGCGTTGGTCTCTGATGCCGAGGGGCACTGACCAAGCAGCGGTATTTAACAAGTTGGGAGTGAGAATGTGTTGATTTAGCTGACAAATCTGCTACATTTGAATCAAAATGTCATAATAATCTGCAAAACAGTCAAGTAAAGGTGGTCTTCAATACTCTGAATTGAATATTAGGCCAACAGAAGAACATCTACCCAATTATATTAGATTTCTTTAGGGAATAGCACAGTAGGATAAACAACATGGGCATATACTATTATCCTACTTTATTTGATCTACTCCTCACTCTGTTCTCCTTTCCTCCTCTCACTCTTTCAGCCCCACTTATTTATCCCTGGAATAAAAGCTTCCATTTGTCCATGGTCCATAAACTTGTTAGCTAACTATCTAGCTCACTGAGGTGACACAACTGAATGAAACATGACCCACACAAGACAACAACCCCCATGACAATGTTAGGGCAGACCTGTTATAGATGGCGATATATCCCCAGTAATAGAACTTCAGCTCCATTGATTTGCTGGTCCAGTCAGAGTTTACACAAAGTTGAAGGTATTTATCAATTAATTATTAAAAACCTAAAAGATTCTGGGCTTTTGAGAAAGCATTCAAGGCTGGAGCCCCAGCAGCCACCGCCCAGCTCTGCCCCTGCTTGAAGGCCTAACATTACTGCATGATGAGCTTGATGGAAGGCAGGTGTGTGGGTAATCAGTGGTAGCTGGGAGCAGAGGACAGGGATACACAGGGGAGGGGGGAAACACAGGGAAACACCAATTGGGCTAGGTTCCAATACTTTTTCTTTTTACTTTTACTACATATCGCAGCTGCCCTTACAAAGTACTTACTGTTGCATGAGTATGCATTAAATTGGGACCCACTACTTCATCATAACATTGTGTCTTGAACTTTGACCCTTTTGCTCATATATCCGCTGCCCAGAGGATTATGGGAATAGCCAGAAAAGCATGGGCCCAATCCCAATCTCCACACTCACAGACTCACAGACTTTGAGGTGCGTTCCCACAAAGTCTGTGAGAGTTTAGGGCTGTCCCACTGTCAAATCCTCAAGTCCTTGAGGGCTCTCTCGTAGACATTTTGGCACAATCCCAATATCCCGCCTAAGACCTTAAGCCCTGAACCCTCAGGGACTTGACTGACGTCACTTGGTAAATGGTTGAGTGTGAGAGGCTACAAGGGCTTGAAATGGTATAAATATGAATGGGAGAGCACTTGTCATCACTTGTTACCTTGACGACGCCAATTGTGGGTTTTTATTTGACGTTTTTCACTGCCTTTTTAAACATCTTCCAGGCTTTGGCCTTAAGTGACTAGAGGTAACTGTCAAATAATCAGTTTACTTGTTTTTTGTCAAACTTAATTTAGCAAAATTAAAAGAACTGGTTGATGAATAAACCAGGTGTGTAATATAGTCTAATGCTTGATTTCATGTGTTTTTTATGTTCCATCTTAAATCTTTAATGTTAATGTTTCTGTGTAAATTTAAATATGCCTGGCTGAACACCCATGTGCCGCCCTCTTTCTTTACCTTTTGGCATATTAAATTTACAAGAGGAATGCAAGCATTAGACTGTATTACACACCTGGTTTATTCATCAACCAGTTCTTTTAATTTGACAAAAACAAGTAAATTGATTATTTGACAGTTACCTCTAGTCTTGTACGGCCAGAGCCTGGAAGATGTTCAAATAGGCAGTAAAAAAATGTAAAAGAAAAACCCACAATTGGCGTCGTCAAGGTAACGTGATATGTCGCCGCAAAGTGCTATCCCATTCATATTTATTACAATTACCAGGTGACATCAGTCAAGTCCCTGAGGGTTCAGGGCTTAAGGCCTTAGGGGGGGGGGGGACATTGGGATTGGGCCAGGGATACACAGGGTATGGGGCAAAAACACAAGGAAACACAAGGAAAAACCCAGAGACACAGCCATGACACAATCTTAGAATGGAATATGTTATTGTCACATTACTTTTCACAGCAACACAGTAGTAGACTTATTTGTCTGATCTTCAAAATTGGCACCAGTGAACTTTTTCATACTTGTAATATATAGAATGAAATAAACAAGAACAGAACAATACATAAAACAATAACGGTGATGTTTTTGTGTTGCAGATGTCTCTGCATGTGTATTTGGAGGGCTATAATAATAATAATGTACTGTATGTATCTGTCTGTATGTAATGTATGTATGTGGATTTCAATGGAGTTGTAGAAGTGGATACAGATACAGATGTGAGTGTGTTCAAGTTACAATTGGAGGACAGGGAAGAAAAATAAGATCCATAAACCATAAAATGGATGGAGTGCAGTATGTGTGATTTCCAGTTCATGAGGATAGTTTTCTAGTTAAAGCTACGAGAAGTTTGTTTTGGTCAAGTTCATTTTTGATATATCTCCTAGTGAGCAGATTGAGGGGATAATTGGATGTGGCAGTGATTTCTTTCCCAAAGTGTTTAATGGGTGTGGGCGTGATAGCTTTCCGGGCAATTTTATGTGCAATGTGAACAGATTGCTAATGGGAATCCCATTTTTAACATCTTTTCCCCAGTGAAGTGAATTCTGGTGAGTTGTACGTTCGCATTTTTAGTCATGAAGTAGATGTTTTTACAAATTTGGCTCTAGAAGTCGGCATCGGGAGTGACGGATGGGTCTAGTTCTTGTTTCATTGATGTTTCTATATATTTTTAGGAAGGGATGTTAATACCTCTGAGGTTGAGGGAGAAAGATCTAGATTGGTAAGCATAATGCTACATTTTGTTTAAACGGATGATTTAAGGTGCAGATATTCTATAACTTGTTAGCTCCCGATGCCGTACTTCTGGAGCAAGTGGGGGAATGAAAGAAGGGCATTATTATGGAAGATGTGTTTAAGATGTTTGATGCTTTTATCGGTCCATGTGCGGAAATTAAGTGGTTTCTTAGAAAGACAAGATTGTTCCAGATGGCAGTAAAATTAGATGGTGCAAAAGTGGTGTTTGTGATTTTGTGGAATTTCCACACGGCTCTCAGAGTTTCTGCTATTGTTCATGTTTTGGAACAAGGATGGCGTTTGATAGACTGGCTGAGAAATGGTAAGTCTGAATGTCTTTACAAACTGTTTGTTCTATAAATATAACCATGTGTTATCTGATTCATGGGGTGGTCAATTTTAATATGTATTGAAGCTGATTTATCAGAGAGTAATGGTAAAAGTGTGGAGCTGCAAGTTGTATTTTTGTTTTTTGTGGAGTGGCCAGTTTACTTTACGTCCCTTTTTCCCTGTATTTATTGTTTAGCTACCGGAGTGTTCACTTTCAGAGGTTGCCAAATATGGCAGATTTTGCACAAGATTTCATTCAGACATTTCTTTACATTTGCTGTAAGCTCTGTGCCCGATTACCCATCCAGAACTTCACATGGAGGTGTGTTTCATACATGTCTCATAGCAGGGAGTCCGTTGACATTTCAAACAGCCGATCCTCTTTTGTATAGCTGTTAAAGTTGAGCTGCTGCTTAAATGGGCACAGGATCCATTTGCTGCCACTACACCACTTGTCAGACTCAGAGACTACTGTAATTGAAGCAAAAGGCTTAATTCTGGGAGTTTTTTCTTATCCGAATCAAGGGTCTAAGGATAGAGGTGATAATCACCGTGATGTCAGCGCTGTCAGAACATTCCTGCGTCTACTTGCTCTATTCAACTTTAAAAAAACATGTTTTGGGTGAAAGTTTCCACTAACTACTTCCTTAATTTAAGTCATCAGTGTCACTTAAAACAATGAAGCCGAGTAGTTTTAGTGTTTCTTGGCCTGCATGAAGGGCAACACACATTAGCACACTTGCTCATAATTGTCTGTGGAGCTTCACTTTTCCATTTCCCTGTTTTGATGTGGATTAATGCTCCAGAGAATTCACAATTTCATGCAGAGGAAGATGCCGAGGCATATTAGCTGGGAAGGGCTAATCCATGGAGTAAATGAAGTATGGCCTAAGTAAGAAGAAGATAAGCTACCAGAAAACTCCCAATTATACTGAGAAAAATATGAATCCGTTATAAACAAAGCCAGCACTATTGGGGTCTTGTGACCACAGCTGTTATTCAGTGTGTAGTCAACAACTCCCCATCTCCATGTTCTGATGAATGAAGATGACGTGGTCACATACACTCATTGGAGAAAGTGCAACTAGCTGCTCCATTGTAAAGTGTTTTACTACTAATATTGGGAAAACAGTGTATTTTGCAACAAGGTCGATCAGGTTAAATTGTCAGTTCACCACTAGTATAACGACTACTGTCACATGTTGGAGAACCGACATGTTCTCGTCCCAACTTCAATTTATTTTCGGCATAAAAAACACTATAGTTACCCTTGGTGTCACTTTAGGATTAAGCATCAAAACCACTGTGGTTAGGTTTAGGAAAGAACGACATGGTTGGGCTTAAAACTACGTTCATACAGTGAAAATGACACTCTCTTTTGCTCTTTAAACTACGTCACCTCGCTCCCTGCACACTTTCTCAGAATGTTTACTGTTGCCGCAGATGGGTTTACAATGCCCGGTGCGTTTCATACCGGCGCTAAGGGGTGCCTTGTGCGGCGGTATCGAACACCGATGGCCGTGACAAAGACTCGGTATTTGACGCCCTGGGAATGAGAACGGGCTGGGAGGACACAAACGCAGACAACAACAAGCAGACCGGTGTAGTTCAATGACCAAATAAATAAAAACAATTACAATCAGTGTCCAAAAAGCAGGTGGGTAACGAGCAAAACAAACTCCAAGAGTGAAGAAAGATGAACTAAGGAACTGAGGTGATATAAATAGTGACTGACTAACTGGGGAAGTGAGAACAGGTGAGCAGGAGGTGAGCTGAGTGCAGAACTAATTAGGGACAGGTGAACCTGATCAGGGCGGGGCAGACAATCAAAAAGGCGGGAAAACATACAAAGACAGGAAGTAAAACCAAACATGACACAAGAGGAGAGTAACTTTCAAAATAAAACAGGAAACAAACTAAAACCAAAACCCAGGACCACGACAACTACTCCATTTCCACATTCAAAATATTAAAATGATTTACAAAATAGAAATCATTTTTAAAATGTTAATATGTAAATTAAGAAATGTATTTGTTTGATATAAGAAGGCTCCCAGAGAGTAAAATTAGTTGCCTTCGGCACACCTGATCAACAGGATTTCCGGCACAGATCGAATTTGAATTACTTGTCTGTGATACCTGTCTGCAGTGAGATGTTTGCAGCTCCATGTCCACGGAGAAACAATACTAAAGACCGGATGATTGTCGGCTTGGTGTGTCAGGGCCTTAAGAGTCTATACTCACAGTGTTGATAATGGCCTCATAATTTGCACCACATTCTCTCCTGCTGGGAGAACCAGAGGATTCAGGCCACTGACAACAGCTATAAGAGGATGTGGCTGCTGTCAGGGATGATGGTGGCCATGAGGTAAATCACCAAGTTTCATTAGGATTCATCCCCTGGGGACAATACAGGTGTACGAAATGCTGGGCCAATCCATCAAGCAGATGTTCTTACTGGTGGCGCTAGAGGAAAAGTCTGGGCATCACCAAAGCCAGAGGGATTCATCCTCTAGGGAATCATGAATATCTGTACAAATTCACAACCTGACCCGTCAAATGGTTTGTTACACACAACCATATGTTTCGAAAAGGGCCGGCACTTCCAAAAAACACTTGGCAGGTGATTGGATGAACCATCTGTCAATCAAACTCTCTCGCTCGGGAATAGAGTGAGAAAAGCCGTCAGTGCCGTTCTTTGCTCTTCATTCAATGAAGAAATACTCTCCAGTTCTGATACAACTGATGCTATTGCAGAATCTACGCTAACCTCTTCAGGAGACGCCATCGTTGTTTAGAACGAACAGTCGCCTCTCTGTGTCGCCGCTGTCGCCCTCACGCACACCTAAGCCCGACCCGTAGCTGCCAGTAGCTCGTCACAGGACACTGATTGGTCCGTGCTCTGGCTTGCCGGACACAGTCCCATTACTTGAAGCCTGACAAGATGGACTTTTATGTGATATGTGATCCTGCGATTCTCGCGTGAAACTAAAATAGTTCGACTGCCGAGTGATAAAGTCCCCGGATCATCCGGCGATCTTCCGCATCCATTGGGCCCATGGGTCTCATTCACATGAACGGACGAAGGAAAAATAACTCTGGATTCGGCTATTAGTGCATTTTACAACTATTAGGACCTAATGATTTAAATAAGGGCTATTCAAGTGTTTGTACTGGGGAGTTGATTTGCCTAAAAAAAAAAAAATTATCCGCTGAGTGACAGACGTCTCTTTCGCAATGTAAGTCTATGGGAAAAAGTCTTCTTGGGCCCAATGGCATCACGTGACGGACACAGAAGTTGTAGTACCGCCGTTTGGCCACTACGAAAATTTGCTTCAAAGCCTGGCGCTCTTCCTGGGGGCTTGCCCTAGAGTCGATATGAGTCTCATATCTGAGACATAAACAAACAACAATATTCCTCAGGAAATTGTCGGTTAATGTCATTATCAGTCATACAAAGTGCTGCTAAAGTAATAGTTATGGTGACCCATGGGTGTTGAGGCTACAGGAAGACTGTTTTACCTTCAGTCTCTCAATGACGTCAAAGCTCTGCTGAATTACATAGCAATGCACCAAACAAGGCTGCTGCTGTACTTTCTCATATACTTGAAGCCTTGAAATATTTGAAATAACTGATCTGGTAGAGGTGTTAACACAAAGTGTCATGTAATGAATAAGTACTTCCCATCTTGCAGCAGATCATGCAGTACAGGGACTGGATGTTATTAGGTGGGAGGATTCGTTGGCGCACTGCATGGATGTACCATCAGAATCGATTTAGTTTCTGGGAATTGCTGTCCCCAAAGATCTCTTTGACACCATAACCACATTTGCCTTCACTAACAATCATTACATTTAAGAGAATTGGTGGAATATTATGTCTCAGGAAATATACGTCCAGAGTCCAGCTGATGGAAATGTACTGGACTCTTATTTCTTTGCACAAGTAGCCTTCAACGGTGAAAGTAGAAAAGCAGGATGAGGAGAAACAGCAGGACTCTCTGAGAGATCTGGCTCAACAGGCGCTGCTGGTATCCCCCACCAAGACTTCATCCCTATACCCTCAACATCTCCATCACCCCCGACAGCCACATCCTCTTCGCCTTTGTCGTCGGCTTAATCCTCCTCCCAGCAGGAGAAAAGGAGAATAAGATGCAAAGGCCATTTTCAAGCAAAGCTGGGAGTTAAAGGATGAGAACGCTGCAAACATAACAAACATCATTTTGCATTTATTTATGCATTTAAATAAGCCACTTAATGTTTAGTCTGTCCGTACAGGGACCTGTGCCTTTGTGGATTAGTTGAGAGATGTTCATTACAGATATAAGCAAAATACAAATTTGGCAGAAAACTCTATATTCTCGCAATCTCTCTGGAGCAGCAGTACAAAGGTGGGCCCAAACATGACAGAGAAAAATAAAATCCTAAAACCACAGGCACCCCATGGAAAACTAACAAACAACAACAGCAGCATCTCTTGACCAAAAAAGTAAACTTCAAATGAACTTTCACGAAGAATCCGTGAACTCGATGGCGAAATAGAAAAAACAGCTGCTTTCTTTATATTACCAGCATTTGTCTCCAGCGGTGAATCGATTCATGGCTGACTAACCTCACTACAACCCCAGAAACTATGCTCTCGCTTTCTGCCGGGGCAATTCACCTCAGCTGAACTGAACATCAGTCACAATAACAACTTGTTATGTGTGTGTGTGTGTACCACCAGGATGTGTTCTATCCTCCTCAGGTGACAGCGACTCTACGTCTTGGTTGGATCCATTTTCTACTCCCTTGTTCTTACATGGCTCCTCGAGACTCCCTGTTTAATATTTGAAACATAAGCTGGTTTAGTGGCTGCAGTCTCCATTGCCAAACACACACCCAAAGTAAATGTAATTAAAGCTGAAGCTATAATTGATATTTTTATTAAATCAATGTGATAATGTGAAAGAGATTACTGGTAGGGATGAACCTACAGAGAATTATCACCTGAATCTTCAGCTCTCCTCAGCTTTACGGCGCTTTATAGAGAGTTTCAGCTCATTGTTTAGCTGTCACAACTTTACTGTTTTGGTTCAATCTCACCGCTCTCATAGTGTCGTTTTTGGCCACAGCAGGCAGCTGTTTAACTGAAAAAGCTCCAACAGACACAGTTAGAGACTAGCTGGTGAACATAGTTGAGCATTTAGCAGACCAAAAACAGAGCTAAAAGAGAGTAGTAATAAGAGAAAAGAATATTGGACTTACATTCGTCAGGTGGCCAGAAACACGACTCCAAATGAGTGCTAATGTGGCTCAGTAACTGCTGGATTTGTAAATAAGCAACTGTTAAACCAACATGTTGGCCATATAAACTTAAACAATGACGATATGTCAATGATGTATTCACAGCTTGTTTCTGCTGCTCCAAAGTGGGTAAAAAAAAATTGCAGGTTTAATATGGCAATAATCTTCTGGATTAATCAATTAATCATTTTGTCTATAAAATGTCCATTACTTTTACCTGAAGCCCAGAGGCATTTCTTAAGGTTGCTTGCTACAAACTAAATTAGTCTAAAAGATATTCAGTTAAATAAACTATGAAGACAAGCAGCAAATCCTCACATTTAAGAAGCATTAATTAATACATTTTCTTTCAATCAACAAAGTGATTAATTGACTAATTGTTTACGCTCTAAGTACATAAACTCAAGTACTGTACTGAACTTAAGTACAGTTTTGAGGTACTTCTACTTTCAGGCTCATTCACCGTTCATAGCTATACCTATGAAAAGTAATGCACTGTAATTCATATAGATATCCCATAAAATCAATTTGTATATAATCCATGTAATCGTGAAGTATAGTGAGGGACAAATGCTGCATAGGGAGGACGTCGGGGTAGATGGGTGGGTCAAAAAACATCAGACTTTCAACCCAGGAGACCGCTGTTCGTACCCCATGTGAAACCAGAAGTAAACGTTCATTTGTCATGTAACTTCCGTACTGAAGTTACGCCACGTCCGAAGTTATTTTAACCCAAACCACGATCTTTTCTAAACCTAACTAAGTAGTCTTGTTGCCTAAACTTAACCAAGTTGTTTCCTGTGAAGACGGAAATGTATTTTGAAAAGACTGTATGCATGTAACAAGTGGAAATTGACACGTGTTACTTTTCGTAAGATGTCATACGGATACGTTGCAGGCTACTTTACTTCTGTTTTATGCTCCTTTATAATTCTGCTTCTCTACATTTTAGAGGCAAATATTGTAATTACTCCACTACATTTATCTGACAAAGTCTAGTATCTGTCACACCAAAACTCACTTACTGCTTGTTTATGATTTGATGAACAAAAGTAAAATATTGTCTCCTTCAAGCACAAGTGACACCTCATTCATTTCAGTAAATATATTTGAAACAGAAAACAATACATTATTGCATTGCTGAGAGTTTCCTTTGTAAATCTTTTAAGCATCTAAAAGGTGTTGACTGAAGGCCATAGTCATAAATAATACATTTTTATTTGTTGTATTGAAAAATAAAACAATATCCCATCATGTACAGAAGACAAGTCAGTCAGAAACCAGTGAAAGCTTATTGTTACACCCCGATGCAAAACATGGAATACATTGCATGTGAGTTCAGTTGGCAGGTCAGTCGTCAGGAAAAAATGTTGTCATACGATACGTAGAATGTGGACGTTTTTGCATTCGGTCAGAGCAAGTGACCATTATTCTATAATAAGGAGTATAACAAGCGAGAAAGTCAGCTGAGAGTGGGTGGGGAGGGGTGGTGGATGGGTCAAACAAACAAAAGTATTTTCACCCAGGGGGTCGCTGTTGGTGTACCGTGTGAAACCAAAAGCAAACGTTGACTTTACGCTTGTTTACGTTGTTACGTAGCGTTACATAACAAAGTCTGCCAAGGCCGTTTTTTACATATTTAAGGAAGTTACGGTTGTTACGTTATTTAAACACAAACCACGATGTGTCTCTAACCATAACCAAGTAGTTTTGTTGCCTAAACCTAACCAATTGTTTCACAATACTAACCGCGTGGTATTGTGCGTTTCTGTTTCTGCAATCGTGATACTAAGGCTGATATGAAACATATTTTGGGTTCAGAAACGTAAACATTCAACGTATCCTGTGCAAACGTACAGTGCCAACATTTTTTTTCTGGCGACTGGGCTGCAGTTGGATGCCGTAGCGTCTTATTACCAAATCTCTACACCCCACAGGTTGACTGTCAGTGATAATACGTTTATTTATTCACTCTCTCTCTCTCTCTCTCTCTCTCTCTCACTCACACCTGCACACAGTTCTGTCTGTGTGTATCCACAAATATATACATTTTAATAAAATGTAGAAAAATTGCATATACAAACATCTTCAACCCACATTTCACAAAAAACTTGTGTTAACACAGGAGTGCTCGGTTTGGCAGAGTAAACATTGTGGCCACAGGTGGATTGAGACATGCAAAGAAAAACAGAAAAAAATTTATACATTTCTAATGTAATACAGACTTTGTGTCCCTACTTAAACTACGCATTTTTCTTCAGCATTGCTCTCTCAAATAAATTAGAATCTACTGCTTTGTGAATATTTCATTCATATCAGTGATTATCTGCTACTTCTGAATGGCAGGGAAGAAACTGTTTTATACTAGATGTAGCTCTCAGGAGAATTTACTGAAAGGATGGAAGTGGTCAATTTTGGCGAGTGTTTATAATGATTTGAAAAAGATGTTCCAATCATAACCATTATACCATTTTATTACACGGCTTTGTTGAATACTCAATTCTGATTGATCAATCACGGAGTTCTACGGCCTGTTATTTCTTTATAGCAGACCGTTGCTATGTATAACAGACCGTTGCTATGGGCGCAGTTGTGATGTCGGACTCTGGTGGACCGTTTTTGTGTCAAATTATTGATTTCTTAAGTAAGTAGCCATGTAATAAGCAGCTCCCTTACTTAGACCTCTGCTCAGGTTGAAGGAACAGAGCTTTGATGGGAATTTATTAGGTAACAAATCTTCACTTAGTAATAAGAATGATAAATGTGTTATTTGTCCCGCCATGCAGGTTCAACAAAGCTAACAGGAGACTCAGGAAGATGTCACTCAATTACAGTCTATACATGTCCACGCCGTCCTTAGAAGAGGTCCAATCAGCCAGATTAATTGAAAACACCTGTGTGGGTGTTCAGAGGCTTCAATACAAAGCCACAGCTGTCACTTCTTCACTGTTAGTTGAGGGGAACATGGCTATTAAGAGCACAAATCTCCAGCTACAGTGTGTTATCTTAACAACTGTGTGCTTATAGCAATTTCTGCCTCTTCGATTGAGAATGGCAACCTTTTGAGTCCATTTCTAAGGTTTCAATAAACTCATAATGGCACAAACAGCAGCAGTCAGAATAAAGCCATCATCAATCCCTCTTGATGTTTCAAGGAGAAAACTAAGCATCTGACTTTGTGGTTTTAATAGCGTATTCTACGTTTTTACTTTATATTTGGAGAACAAATGATGCTGACTTCCTCGATCTACAACCTTGCATCTACCCACTCAAAGAAGAAGTTTTATTAACAGCACTTCAGAGTCTAAACTTGTGCAATGGATCAAGTTGAATGAATAAGACATTCAACTATTATTGCTTAGTCACTTGAGATTGCCTGAAACAAAAAACAGCTCACTTAAAGTGTTATGTGTGAAGGTCGTGTGAGAGTCAACTAATCCAGATACATCACTAAATGCATGTTTTAGTAGCTGAATAGCCACTCGCACAAATATTTTTTACTCATTCGTCGTAGAAATAGAAAATAACTTTTCCAACAAAAACTTAAAAATAAGATGTATAATGTACCAGTGTATCACTAATGAAGGGAAGATTGACTTCTTGTCAACACAACATTTTGGGCTTTGGACATGATAAGATTAGACACATTAGACACCCATTCAAAAACAGTCTTCCCCCTCCACAAAGTGAGTAAAAGTGCATAAATGCTAAATGATAATGCCATCTGTGCTTTGGGGAAATCTCAGCCACATTTTTAAGATTGTTGATGAAAGTGTTTGTACACTGTGGGTGCTGAGAATGAAGCTAGTAGAGGCAAAGGGAATTCAAACATTCATTATGACAATAGCAATTTAGTAGGGACAGTTGGATCTATCCAAGACATCTCCTAACACAACACAAATTATGGCTGCACAATTTGATTCCAAACCCCCACCTCTGAAATAAAGAATTTGATGTGTAGACTTGAAAGCATAGTGCTCTATAGTGTTATTTTTAATAAGGAACAGCAGCTTGTATCCTTGGTAGACGCATGACAAGATGTTAATTCAAGTCTACACCATGTAAATCCCACTTGATCATAAATTGGAGGTGTGTGGCCAATTGTTTATTAGCATAGGTAACACCCATAAACACTATATAAGGGCAGGTATTAGCATAGGTAACACCCATAAACACTACATAAGGGCATGTGTTGTGCTGTGTGCAAATACTCTGACACATGCCCAAGTTTTGGAGAGCCACCAAACAAATAATAAGAATAAGAATAAGAATAAGAAATTATATAGATAGATAGATGGAAAACAAGGTGCATCTGAACAAGGGGGGTCCGGTGTAATTCATGTGAGATCAAACTGAGGCATCGTGACAAGCTTTAAACCAAATACAGCATTTACAACAAATGACACTTTGACTTTCAAGGTCATGTTTGCGCGGAGTTTCTCAATCGTGGCAATAGATCTGATGTGGGGTTATTTCATATTTATACTGAGTCAGTGGAGATTTCTAAGGCTAATATGATGCTTTTGAAAACAGAATAAAAAAGCATGACATACACATATTCAAATGTCAAAACTTGTGATGGGCTAGTCCACGACCTGGCAGAGTTCAGCTGATGTTAATTAACTTCTGCTTCCCTCTTTACATGCTCGCAAACAAAAGAGCTTGTTCCAGTCTATAATATGGGACGACACATTGATTCAAAGCTCCAATGAGCCAACTGAACTCCAAAGAACAAAAAGATTTGATGACTGCACCAAAAATAATCTACGGTAAATACAGTATTCATAGTCATTTGGAAGTACATTACTTGATAAATAGTGTTGGTTTTCAGGTTTCAAGAGAAATTAGAGTCACAAACACTAAACAATAAAAGGCTGTGCTTAGACAGTATTGAGTGCTTTTCTCAGTTTATGCAGCACTGTGCAAATATCAATGAGGGGGCCATACATGTGTAGAGCCTGAGAAGGCATCATGGGAAATTCCTGTGCACATACAACATCGAAACATCACTGCAGCAACAAATGAGGAGATCCAGCTGGCCTGCTGTACCGTTATAGTACGACCAGAATTTGAAGCAGACTAGGAGGTCACTCATTTTAATTATTGGAGGGGCTGGGGACATCAGGGCCAGGGAAAATGAATTAACGATCCGCTTTCCTCCACAAGTTATGCAAGTGACTTCGAGGCAAGCACTTCACTCCCAGGGAAAAAGTGTTACAGTATTAAAGTATAAAAAGTATTACATACTTGTGAACGACTAACCATTTAAATGTGAAGCACATTCATATTGGAAAAAAGATAGCAAGGTAAACTTAACCAAAAATGAAAACAGATTACACTGAATTAAGTATAATATGCGGTAACACTTTATTTGAAGGGGTGTGCATAGACTGACATGACACGTGTCATGAATATGAAGTAGTCTTTATGAATGATTATGACTACTGGCATTAAGGAGCATTCGGTCAAGTATGTCATTTTTAATGCAAAGTTGACATTGTTTGAGAGGTCTTTGTTATGACAACTTAACCAAGACTACATAACCTACATAAACATGCCATAGCAGGCCTAATTATCAAACTTAAAAATATACATATATTTAGCTTTATGCGTTAACATTACATTAAACTGTCATATGTGGTTGGTTTTGACATTGGCCTTCATGAGACCATTATAATTGAGTCATGAATATTTTCCTTGGAACAATTTGGACGGCAAAAAGATGTCATAAAGTGTTATTATACTGTCAAATGCTTTTCTAACAGTGTCATGAATAATTTCCTTGACCTCAACAACAGTGGAACCATTTGGAAATTTCATTAAGATGTCAGTAAATATTATTATTATTATTATTAAAGCCAGTTTGACGACAGGGAATACAGTACCGCAGTGATTTACGGAGTGATGGACAGATAGCTTTACTTGTTGGTTAAGTAATCGCTGACTGCTGCTAACTGTAGCCAAAGATGCTCTATAACAAAGATGGCGCATTTCAAGCTCCGCCAATGGTCTGAAATGGTATACACTTCCTTTCTCCCAAGTGGGCGTGATCATGTTGTGTTCCGTTCTGTCTCTGCTGTAGCTGCCATTAGCTAGTTAGCTCTGTTAGCCGTGCAGCTAGCGGCCCTCTTAGCTGACTCAGTCCTGGGGTGCCAGGAGCCAAACCAGGCAAGAAAACTGCTTCTGTATTCCCTGTTGTCAAACTGGCCTCCGTCGGTCTCGAAGGCTGTCTTGAGTCCGGACAAAGTCATCTAATAGGACTGCTCGTTGCATGTCGTGAAACTGGCCTTATAACATTTAATGTCATCTTAATTGAAAAGTCCAAAGCTAAATAGACATTGATCACATGCTATGCCATGTTTATGTCAGGTTATGTTGTCTTGGTTAATGTCAAGTTGTCATAACAGACATCTCAAAAAATGTCAACTTTGCATTTACAGGTGACATGTCAGTGTTATGCACACCCCTTCAAATAAAGTGTTACCAAATATGCTTGCATGTGGCCCCAAAGTGTGCAAAATAAATCTTGCAGTGTATAGATAGGACATAAATACCGTCATAATTTATCATAATACTCTGAGCTGTGAAAAGACAAAGTGCACAGCAAAACCTTCATTATGCCAGATTCTCAAAATAATAACAGCTAAATTTGAGCTATCGCTGATTAATATGGAAGATTTAAAATGCCTAAATTAAAGCAAATGAAACAAAGAAATAAAGTGAAATACAATATACACTGCTTTATGCATTTCCTGTGTCATAATTAAATGGAAGCATATGTTAAAAAGACAATTATTTAGCTTTTTGTCTTTAATAACTGAAAGAATTGTTTTTCATTGTGACAAGAGAGTCACAAACTGTTTAAGTTTCAATGAGAAGGTGAACGGAAGTTGGTTTTTTTGAGATGGAGACGAGTGGTCCATGCCAAAACTATTGACTGTACATTAAGTTACATTTGTGATTGACTGTCTGACTGCAGTATTAAGGGATGGATTGTGTTTCAAGCAGGTGTACAAACAGACACGAAGGGATCTTCTTGGCACAATTCTCGGCAAGTGTTGACAGCTAATTGGTGTTAGTGTGCGTTGGCTTACGGTAAACACACAGTAAATGCATACATACAAAGGAAGTACATGTGTATTGTATTTCACTTTGTTTCTTTTTTGAAATTTGATTGAAATGTTCTATAGATTAGATTGTTCAGACACTGACACTCTTTACACCTTACATTTTTGCATCAATTTTGGTGTTTTGTGGAGTATTTTTCTCTCTGATAACTGTACAAATGCTGCAATATTTCCAGCTCTGATACAGTGAAGACTGATTGCAAAAAAAAATCAACAATAGTGAGTGTCAGATTCTGGTGAAAATCCTTCACAATCAAAGAGAAGGGACTATTTTTTTAGACAGCTACAACCGCGGCTTCAAAACAACATGAGATGCAGACACATTCTGCATTCTAAGTCAGGAGGAAAGGTCACACGCTGTGCTAATTGCGGTCACCACCTTCACACGCCACACAGCTAAATGCTGACAGTTGATGATGGGCTGAAAAACACAGGAAATTATAAAAGAAAAACAACGTGGTTCCACCAAAACAGAAGAGAAAAAAAAGAACAAAACCCATGGAATGCATTCAGAGTAGACAGATAAAGCGTTACTGCTCCTGGTAGGGATTCAATGTCTAAGCCAAATAATGATTAAGACTCAGGTCAGTGACTCTACAGAATAACACTCCTACCCAGAGAGTTATTAGAGCAAGAGGTCCTGATCTTTCCACTGCAGGTATAAGACAGAATAAACAACATCTGCAGTCACATGGGGACAAGTCAATGCTGTATCGAAACACTCATTTATGTTCAAAGCCATTCCGTACTTAGGGATTAAAGATGAATAATTAATGTTAATTGGAAACTGCAGTCTAAAAGCACCACCGTTAATCAAGTGGACACATTACATTCTTATTAAATGAACACAATCAGTGTGTCTTGATTGTAAGCAATCTACCATGAGAATTCCACATGGAGTGATGAATTCCAACACTCACACTACAGTAATAAGACACAAATGCGGATAATATGCTTGTATGTGCATGTGTGTGTAATTTCGTGCTTCCAGTGCTAAACAGACAAACTCATTGGTCTAAACTGCATATTAGTTGCTCAGGCACTTGTTTTAAAGTCATAAAAAACAGAATAAAAATGGACGTTCGATGGAAAGGTCGCATCATTTGATTCTGCTCTTTACATCCCAGCATTAAAGGATCCTTCATTTGCTCCGTGTCGCTCAACTCCGTGGTGCAAGAAGACTCAAGTGGAGCCTCATTATTTTCTGCGCACCACTGTGAATTTGAGCTCTATTGCTTTTGATCTCAGAGATTGGACGTCATTCACTTTATGACAGATAAAAGGCTTTGTGTGTGCGGATGGGTTGAATATCTCCGTGTCAGAAGCTGGACTCGGGGACTGTCCTTTTGCGTCCCAGCGAGGTCGTGCTGTAACGAGTCCTCTGCAGGGTGCCGTAAGACGGTTTGTCTGTTGTCAAGCTGCGCGATGGTGCCGGGGCTGTGGACATCCCGTTGCGATGCAAAGATGCCGTCCTACGCATGCTCTGCTCCGCTTTGGTGGGGATGTTGGATGAGCTCTGGGAGCGCTTGATGTCCGTCGTGGTTCGTCCCACCTTCCCGTTTGCCAGCTCATCGCCCAGATGGCCCGAGCCATTAGACCTGCCCCCTTCCACCCCGGCTCCTCCTCCCGCTGCTCCGTTGGACAGCGACAGCCTCGAGAGGGTCCTTCTGCCTCCTTCCTCACCCTCCCTGGACTTCCTTGAGTCCCTATCCTTCTTCAGGAAGTTACCTTTAAAGAAGGAGAGCAGTCCCTCGTGGTTCTTGGGAACTTCTCCTTTCTTGGTCTTGGAGTTTCCTTCATGTGCACCGTGGTGTTCCCTATCAGCCCTGTCCGCTTTTTGTCTCCTCAGGGTCCCATCATGAAGGCTAGGAGTGCTGTAGCTGGGCCGAACTCCAGCACCGGAACTCCTTTTTGTCTCGGCAGTATCCTGGGAAGCATTGGAGGAGGTTTGCTTCCGGGCATCCTTCCTCCTGGTCAGGGTGTTACTGCTGGAGCTGCTGCTGATATTCGTGGTGCTTTCCTCTCTTGTCTCCTTCCTGCGTCTCAAGCTGGCCGTCTTATCTGATGTTCTCCTCTGGCCCTCCGGGACCTGTGGAGACTCAGGCGGCGGCTCATCTCCTGCCTTATTCACACAACTTAAACTGGAAGATCGGACATTGGTTGACGCTCGGCTCTCAGCAGCTTCCTTTGTGCTGCGTGGATCGCTCATCAATGTTACTATTGGTTCCTTTGTGCACCGGGGACGCCGGCCAGATTCCAAATACTGCACCAGCTCCACAGGGGCCGGATCTTGGACAGCTGGAGGCACTGGGTCTGGTTTCCGTCTGTCCTTTGAACCAAAGGACCAGCGCAGGGGAAACACTTTGCTCAGGGTGTCCTTGGTCTTGCTGGGGGTCCTCATGCTCACGCTGCGTCCCTGAAGACCCCTGATAAATGGCCTGCTCTCAAACCCCCCTGACAATTATGTAGAGAGGAAAATGTTTTAGTTTTTACATTTAAATGCAACACCTTTGCACAGCATTAATCTTGAAATAAACAACCAACAAAATATTGTAGCAACTAACCTCTTTCCTCTTTAGAACCATTTTCAAGGAAGACCGGAGACTCAGGCGAGTCGGGTAAGGAAGATGGGCAGGTGGTGGAGGATCGAGAGACCAGACTGCCTCTCTTGCTATCCCCCGTCAGCCGGATTAGCCAGTGGTCTGACATTGATGAACTTGTGGACCCTGTGAGACACACAGAGGGAAGAGAGGGATCATGGGAGGAATATAAGCCATAAAAGAGTACTCCACCGATTAAACATTTGCACTCCTATATCGCTGTTGGGTATACATTTTAAAACAAAAATTCTGAATGTTCGATGAAGCAGATCCAGAGATAGTATATTTTATTATATCCCGTTAGAGCTGTCGACAGCAACAGCCTGATCTTTTTTCCATTTTTGAGAAAAAAATTAAATAAAAAACCTGCCGATCTGAAAAGTTTATTGATTGATTAAGATGTAATAAATCATTTTAGAATGCAAGTCACACTTAGCTTAGCTACAAATTCAAAAATCATTGATTGAATAGGTTCTTACTCTAACTAATCCTAAAGCAGTTTATCGTGCATGCATGGACGTGGCTCTGCAGCACTCAGTGTAAAATGGCCCAGGAAATGAATAAGACATATATTCAATATTTTACAGAGAAAATCAGTGCCTCAGTGCACTTCACATTTTACCTTTAACTTTTACACCTAGAAATAAATTGATATTTCACAGCATAAGTGGGCGCAGATGAAGACGCACACTGTGCTTGACATATTGAAAGTGGACAACATGAACGGGAAAGGACATCATGTAGAGAAAATCGATGAAATTTCCACAGCAGTTAAAACTCTTTCTGGCATGTACTGTACTTATAGGTGGAAGTGGAAGGAAAGCACAGTTCATAATTTTAAAGGTTAAACCTTACACAAAAGAAGCCTTCTGACATTTACTGGTATCTGTAAAGGCATACCCTCCACTGAGCAGCCATGGCCAGTTAATAAAGTTACATATTAGCTGACCTTCACGTTCATGTACTGACTTACCACTGAAAAATTTCACAATCTCCACACTACTCTATCCTTAATAAACGTTCACCGCTCTACTGTGTTCTCTGTTCTTCATGTCTGCCTTTTCATCCGGTAATCGCACTCAGTTCACAGCAACAGGCTGGAGGCCAGATTAGAGGCTCCAAGCCCCCCTGTTACCCTGCAGAGGATGGGCTTTTTTACATTTTCTTTCAAATTTGTTCTACATTTGTCATTGATGCCGACAAGGCCAATACCAGGCTCCTTCAATATTTGATGTGAAGAGTGTAACAAGCACACTTAATCCCACCTGGGTATGGAAACACAGCATGGAATAGTAATAGTGTCACGTATAAAAACATAAATCATATGAACAAGAATCAGCATTGTGTGTGGAGCTGTGTTAGATTCTGTCTTTGTGATTGTCAAAGGGAAGATATTACAATGAGGCTTTTGATTGTGAATCCAGCAGATGCAGAACAAAATGTAATCACACAAATACAGTTTCCCCACAGTCACACAATTGAATGTAATTTTTTAGTGTCTACTCTCCCCATTGTGCCTTCAAAAATCTTTTGACATTGCTGGGACATGATTAATATACACCGCGGGGGTGTCATTAGTTTATTGAATGCCGCTGTTTAAAGCAGCAGTGGGTAGAAATGGAGCAAATATGATTAAGAAAAGTTATTTTTATAAAATGGTCCCTATATCCTGACAGTAGTGCATGAGACAGGTAATCTGAAAAAAAATAATGTTCCTCTGTGTCCTCCGTTGCTCCTAATGGTATCTGCAAGATTTCACAGACCGGAGGAAAACAACCAATCAGAGCTGAGCTGGAGTCTGCCGTCCAGCTGCCGTCTATGACCAGCTGTCAACCAGTCGCACTGATCAAATATATATGAATCAATATTCTGTTACTGTAATGCCTATTTCTCTCCTCAAATGTTTTCAGAAACATCTTGTAGTGTACTGTTTAGCTGTAAAATGAGAAAATTTGTGACCCGGCAGCCATGTTGAGATCTGTTGAGGAAATACCAAGCACCGCCCACCAGCCGGAGCATAGCCAATAGGAACGCTCTCTCTCTGAAATGACCTGTGATTTGCCAAAGTCTCCCGTCACGGGATTTTTTAAAGCCTGAAAACAGAGCCATGAGGAGGTGCAGAAGTCTAGTTTTCTCTCAGAACACTTGAATTACAATATCTTGAAAGGTTATTATGGAATTTTTGCCCAATGATGCCAAAAACTTTCTGTCTACTGAGCTTTAAGCGCTTTTTATAAATTATTTTAGGAGGAGTATTTTTTTTTATTTAAGTCAAACATCTTTGACGGCAATGACAAAAATGTGTGGGGACAAAAGGAAAATGTCTGTGGCAAAGAGCACCATCTGCCCTGTTGAGAAGGCACTTATAGTACACTGGCTACTAATGTAACCATGAAGAACTTAAGTACTGGTAGAAAGTACATTTGAAATTCAGAGACACAATGATTCAGGAGCTGTAATTCGGCCTACAAGCATAAAATGGACATAATAAGCCCTCTGGAGTCCCATTTTTGCTCTCACTGTACGCATAATAATGTGTAACAATGTGACTCAAAGTTTTTTTTTCAATAATTCCAGGAGTTTGTTAGTGAGTGCAGCT
Organism: Sebastolobus alascanus; assembly: GCA_916701645.2. NCBI lineage: Eukaryota > Metazoa > Chordata > Actinopteri > Perciformes > Sebastidae > Sebastolobus > Sebastolobus alascanus. The sequence goes on from CAKAOJ020000241.1 coordinate 407,422, forward strand.
TATACAAAATCCTCAAACTAGGTAATTGCCAGTTCCGTTTGTGTTTGTGCCAGCATGCTGAGACTGAATCAGTATCATAGCAACTCACAAAGGAGGAAAAACAGGAAAGCAGGCATTACAAAGAGGACACTGAGTGTTCAAAATGTATGAAGTAGACAACTGATATATTTAAGTTCACTCCTCTCCGATATGTCCAGTGCTGTATCTATATTCAGTCGAAGCTTGCCAAGTAAACACTTCAGTCTCCATCTATTACATCCCTGTACATACTGTTACCATGAAAGAAGAAAAAAAAGATGTTTGGTAGCTTCTGCAGCAGCTACACTTAATGCATTAAGGGGTGCAGGAGCTCATGAACTTTTGCGCAGACAAGATCTCCTTCTTGTGGAGCCTGACTTAGTGTTGTTAAGCAGAGGAAGACAGATTCTAGTGTCGAGGTAGACAGATGGAGAGCTGCAGTTGTAGCTGCACCAATTCTGAGGCAGTTAGGGGAATAGCGTCCTGGGGAGTAGACCGCAGCATAGGCAGAGATCTCGCAGCTTTGTATATAAGAAATGGACGTAGTGGGGCCAAAAGGCTGTTTGCTGAAGAAACGTCCCGAAAACAGCAAAAGGAGAAGAAAAGAGCAAATACAGGCAGAGGGCTGCAGGGTCTCTGCAGATACAGACACCACCACACACTTCTAGTGGGTCATAAGTGATGATTGAGAGGGATTATTTTTGTATCAGTCTGCTCTTACACTAAATTATGCACCAGTGAAACAGTGTGAGGCAGTCTTTTATCATTCCTTGGAGGACGCACCTTTTTAAAGCCGAATAGAGGCTGAATAGAGGGATTCCCAAAAAGGCTCTGGGACGCAGGGTCTTGGCATCAAATGTGGAACATGGCTTTTATACTTTGCAAGATTGCGGGATTCAAATGAATACAATACAATAAATGGTACACAGAGATAACTTCTGATAAACTACTGAAGGTCTACTGAATTATATGCTTCAATTGTGCTTTTGGCCAAACCAAGTGTCATGTAATTGGAGGCAGAGTGCAAAAGATCCTGCAAGCGCTTGGACGTCATTAATCAAGATTCATTTGACAGAACGGAGAGCATGCTGGAGGGCTTGGCCTGGGGACACGTTGTTTTGAACTCCTGGAATTTATAAGCAATTTTCATGACCAGGAAATGAAAGAAGCTCGCAAAATGAAGTAATTTAAAGTGCATGTCCAAGTTAAACGTTGCATAATTAATTAATTATAATTGGTAATTTTGAGTGTCTCTTATTGATTATTTCTACTGGAGCAGCGTTGTCACGAAATAGGGTAAAGCTCACGGACAGCAGTGGATTTGGATTTGTTGTTACGTGACTGAATTTCAGTTGGCCAGACTGGACTCTCAGACTACGATGTCTTTTAGATTATGAGCAGAATTTGCCAATACTAGCAAGCGTGATACAAATGAACGACCATGAGGGATGATGGAGAAGAAGTTAAGGTGGGCTTATAAAGATAAGAGGTCTCCTTTAGAGAGAATGGCAGCAGCAGATCAGGATTTAATAGCTGCTCTGATGCGAGACAGCCTTGGGCCTATGGTTTTCTCTTCTGAAAAAGGTACGCCGAACTCATGGAAAAGGCTTTTGACTGTGGGGTGCTGCAAGCTGGAGGGGACGAGGGAAAATCAACTTCTTAAAATAAGTATTATATAAGTATATATAAGTGTTACAAAATAAATGTCTAAAAGATGCAAGACAAAGGGGAGTTAGCAGGGGTTGTAGAAAATCCAGCAGTAAGCAAGTAAGACTTTGAACGCCATTTTTTAATGTCTGCTTTTCCCAGTCACTCACCAACCCCTGCCGGCTTAATCATCTGCACAGCATTATCTACAGAAGCATAGAACAAGGAAAAAGGCTCTTGAGGAACTATTCGCTATTTACACTCTGAATGGAAGAACCGTGAGGAGCTGAGACATCAATGGTGAGATGTTTTTCTTAGAATATTTCCTGGTAGCAACACCTATGGGGCTTCATTTATCTCTTTTTAACCTCTTTTGACGAAGCCTCCTGGGCCGTCTACACATCAACTACACACATGAATAAATTTACAATTAGGTTATGTAACATTCTCATTAAAATGACTGCAGATAGGACACTTAAATCCCGAGGGCAAAAGTACCTGTCGATTTGGAGGATGGCTTACATAATTTAACACTGGATTTTCTGGCTGAGACTTCGAGGTAGAGTAGTTCTTGCAGAGCAGTTCTTGGACAGAGGGAGGTTGTGTAGGAGAAGGAACCGCAGATGGAGCAAGCTAGGGTTTTATGCCCAGTAAAATGTCTGCTGATTAGGGGAAGGTTGACTACAGACCAATCTAGTCTCTGATTGAACTTTTGAATATACATGGTAGCTTTGACAGAGAAGGATTTGTGGTATCCATCAAAGAGAGAGTCACTGTAGGAGAGAGCAAGGTCAGAGTTTTTGACAGTCTGGGATCGCTATCTTTGAGAATTACAGAAGGATCCCAACAATCCACAAATCTTTTGTCAGCATATTCGGAACAGCATAACAGAATCTTCACCAAATTTAAGTCATGGTCTGTCAAAATGAGAGCAATGTATTAATAGTAACAGAACACTTATATGCAAATAAACAATATTCCCTTAATAAGGAAGAAGTTGGGGCAAAAGGAAGAGAAGAAATACCAAGCTGAATTATACGCTTTAATTGTGCTTTTGGCTAAACCAAGTCACAAATAATTTGGAGGCAGAGTGCAAAAGATCCTGCATGGGATTGGATATGCTTAAATGAGAGTCATCTGATTGAATGGAGAGAATGACATGCTGGAGGGCTTGGCCCGGGAACACATAGTTTTGAACTCCTGAAATTTTAAGTGAGAGAGAGTATTAGCTACACAATAATCATGACAAGGAATTAAAGAAGCTTGCAAAATGAAGTTATTTAGTGCGCGTGTCCAAGTTTAACGTTGCATGAGACTGTTTATAATTGGTATTTTTGAGCTGCCCTTATTGATTATTTCTACTGTGGCAGCGTTAAAATTTGGTTCCTGATGGAATCTGGAATTGCTGCTGCAGGGGGCAAGAACCGAGAACCCATGGTTGGAGCTGGGACTGCAGATCCCAGGGTCCTGTGGGCTGTGACGTCAGCAGGAAGTGGGGCAGCTTGAGCCATCTTAAAGGTTGAAGAGGTTGGGCCCCGGGTTGTTTATATTACAGGCAGATGAATTTGTGTTTACCTCAAGGGAATGTATTCTGACATTCAAGGCATTGAGAGCTGATTTCACGTCGAGACGAGAGGACAGGATGGATGCTTCAGTAGACGTTCCGGGTTCTTATCGCTTCGGTTTTTTTTGAGGGACCGTTAGTTGAGAAGCTGGGAGAAGCTAGTTGAGAAGCTAGTTGAGCCTCTTTGCTGCAGCTTCACCTTTGGGAGGAGCGCTGTTTGAATTACCGTCGAACTCTTGGGCATCGGCGGAGCTTTCTTGACTCAGGAGGTAATTGAAGAGCTCCTCGTGGTTAAGGCTGGATGGAACTGCGTACAGTGCTTCCAGGATGCGGTGCACGGGCCATCCGGCAAATCGTTTGCACGTGATGTGAGTGATGTGGCGTGGACGAGGCGATACAGATGTAGGGCAGCACCGGCATTGACAAGGCAGCGGGAGAGATGGGAAATTTGTGCGGCTTAAATAGACCGTCAAATTGGGAGGGTGTGTTTGGTAGATGATATGGATATTAGGACTGGGACGATTCACCTATCTCCCGATTCGATACTATCACGATATGTTACTTCGGTGCCGATTCGATATGTATTGCGATTCGATATTACAATTTATTGCGATTTTAGTAAACTTTTTCAATGCTAGACCATGGGAAAAAGTTGAATCATCCACTTCTAGGGAATTTTACTTTGGAAAATATCTAAATTAATACATTAAAATGTTTGATTTTCAGCATGTATGTAACCTCCGCATAGACCTAAATGAAGCAAATATATTGATTCTGGCATTAAAACAAAACAAAAAAATCGCGATACATACTGTAGGTGAATCGATTTTTTTTCCAACCCCTAATGGATATGTCATGTGTGTATGTAGCAGTGCACCTCAGGTTGACTGCCTGAACTAGCTTGCAGGCATCGCTCCATGTAATGTTAAATATCATAACTACACGATAACTAGAAATGCATTCATGCTTTGAACTGTGTTCCTTTCGTGTTATCTTGTTATTCATGGGTTATCCCAAAGTTATTCTAAATTATTCCTGTAGCACTATACAGTATGTGTTCCTACTGTTCATGGATCAGCCCGGGGCAGAAACAACATTTATATTCTTACAGTATTCCAATACTGAATAGCCTTCTTCTCATTATGTATGGTAACAATTTAGTCTGCAATGATTTTGCACTCACAAAAACAACCGTTCAAAAGTCTTTCCTTCAATAATTGCTGTGTTAACAGAGATAAAAAAAAACAAAACCTGTATAATTCAAAACAAAATGTATTATTTATATTTGAAATAGTTTTGGCCCCAAATAGAAGAAGAATTAAATGATTAAAAATTCCATTTAGTCAATGTCCCCACAGTGTTGCATGACGGGGGAGAATACTGTTGGAACCATTCCCTCCCCCCAAACACTCCTCGATTTTTAATTAGTTTTACAGTCCCGAAAAGCATAAGTGACCCTTGATCCTTATTGAACCACAACGGCTCTAAATTATTCGGGAACACGTTTTTCTTTGGGCCCTCTGCAGTCTATTCAGAGGTGAGATTGAATAGGTCTAAACTGTGTTTGTCAGTCCATAGTATGTTCAGCTGATATTCCCTCATCCAATTTCAGTAGCGCTAACCCTAGACTACCCTTCTATTTCTATTGTGCAGTTTGAAGAATATCTTTGCTAAAGCAGCAGCCTGCTTATTCCAGCTTGTTACAGGCATTATTGTGCACTTGACACTGAAAGAGGGAACCTGTTCCTATTTAAATCTGCACACATTTTGATGCTAAGTTTCAAATTTCCTTTACCAATGACTGGTGATTTCTTCTATTTTTTATCTCATTGTTGCTCAGATGTATCTTTGTCTCTTTCTGCCCTTTCAGTTGTCAGTGTGGTTGAACCATTGTAGAGTACAGTGTTTTGTTCTCCATGTACAAAACAATCCTTTGTTTTGCAAACCCTTCATACAAAATAATATCTATTGGTAAGGAGGACTTCCTCCTTCTCAGCCATCTGACTGTACCAAATCAAGCTTTTGCAGCAAGCAATTCCAAACTTTTTAACGGTAGTGTATGTAACATTTAAAAATCACACATATTTATTTCTTGGTTGCACAGCTCCAGCAAGAACATGATGAATATGTTTGTATGATGTCCACATTGTGGCTGACATGACTGGTGGATGTTAAAACAAAAATGCTGGATATTTAATCAGCTGATTTGATCAGAATCAGTAAGACAGCTCTCTCAACTGCACCTCTCAGATGGCTCAGGGAACATATGAGCAGTGTGTGTTGTGAACACATTAATCCAAACATGTTTGTCTTTTTTAATCCATTAATTCCTGTTTGCTAGTCATTTGATGACTCACCTCTGACGGAGCAACTGGCCGACCATGGAGGGATGGTGTTACGTCTCTGGTAGAAAAGGATGTAGGCTCCTCTGGTACAGACTTCTTCCTCTGGCACCAAGTCCACGCTGCTGTCATCGTAGCTATACCACTGTGCGTCCACTGAGTTCCTACAGTAAGCTGGATTAGAAAACGACAACAAATATCAATGATGTACATATTGTGAGAAAGTGCTCACATCAAGTCAAGCAAAAGTTGTGCTGCATGGAGGAATAGGCTACAGTATATCAGGCTTTGTTTATACAGGAAAAAAATAAATAAAGTCATAGCTGGTTTTCATCTTGTCATGTGACATGTTGTTGCCAGCATTACACCTTTAATTTGTACAAAACATTTTAAATAGGGCTGTCAATCGAATAAAATATTTAATCGCGATTAATCGCAAATTAATCACATTTTCTGTTCACAATGTACCTTAAAGGGAGATATGTCACATATTTCATATTCTTATCAACATAGAAGTGGGAAAATACGCTGCTTCATGCAAATATATGTATATATTTATTATTGGAAATCAATTAACACAAAATAATGACTGAATATTGTCCAGAAACCCTCACAGGTACTGCATTTAGCATGAAAAAAGTTTGCTCAAATCATAACATGGCAAACTGCAGCCCAACAGACAACAACAGCTGTCAGTGTGTCAGTGTGCTGACTTGACTATGACTTGCCCCAAACTGCATGTGATTATCATAAAGTGGGCATGTCTGTAAAGGGGAGACTATTGGGTACCCATAGAACCCATTTTCATTCACATATCTTGAGGTCAGAGGTCAAGGCACCAATTTGAAAATGGCCATGACCGTTTTTCCTTGCCAAAATTTAGCGTAAGTTTGTAGCCTTATTCAGCTTCCTTCGCGACAAGCTAGTATGACATGGTTGGTACCAATGGATTCTTTGGATTTTATCTTCACTCTAGCTTTAAAACTGAGCCAACGACAACCTCCAAAAGATTGATTGTGTTAATGCCTTAAAGAAATTAGTGGCATTAAAACGAATTTGCGTTAACGCCTTATTATCGCGTTAACTTTGACGGCCCTAATTTTAAATACGCAAACTTAATCTGCTTTACATAAAAAAAACAATACAAAGAAACACAGAGAACCCTCCACTAACCACCAACACCGTGGAGGTGGAATTTCTGGTGTCGGTTTGTTCATGTTTCCACCTGACAGGTGATACCAGATGGACACATCATCATTTTTATATTTAACATTTATTTTAGGTAAATGATGCATCAGTGTCCGTTATTATAGTGCATGAGGCTCCCATTTCCACCTCCATGCCATAAATGACCCAGAGACAAGATGCAATCGTCACGCAAGCTGTCATGGAGAAGGATGCTCCACCTTCCTCATCTCCTGCTGTCTCCAATTCTCCTACATATTGGCCTCAGTGCCGTGTGTCTTCACCAACCATCCCCTGCAATTACAGACCTGGTCTTGCTTCACCTGTGTGTCAAGTTTCCCCTCAAGCCAGTCACCTGACATCACCACCTACATACCGGCCAGGGTTTCTCAAAAGCTGAAGGAATGTAATACTAGACTGGAAAAATAAGACTATGTGAAAATAAAATAATACGAAAAAGCAAGTGACTGGGGGCCTTCTGCAGTATCAGGGCGAACAAAGGGTTGGACTCATTAGTGGTCTTAGTGTTGTCTGAAAATCCTCCACACACTGGCATCCTTAACGGCTGAATGGGCACTGTTGGCAGTTACTGAAAAAATACATCGCACACACGTCAGGACTTACTTGACCTGCTTGCAATTACTGTCGGTGTGAGCACTGGGAATGACCAGAGTTCATAGTGCCAACGACTAGAGGTCATCAGAGTCCCAAATTGTCAAAGAATTGTATCCAAACGGACACTTTTAGATGTTTCAAGCCTTATATTAAAGCTTATACCACGATTTGGCTGCAGGGTGTCCATTAATTCCTAATAGAGTGCTCCAGGGATGACGTATTTTTGTAGGCCAACCAGGAAGTTCCCTAGATTTTGGTTGCAAAACACATGAAAACACAAATATTGGGTTGGGCTGTTAGCGCGAGTATTAGTGTGGGTCTCCTGCTTCCTCCCACAGTCCAAAGACATGCAGGTATGAGGTGTGAACGTGAGCGTGAATGGTTCTCTGTCTCTGAATGTGTCAGCCCTGTGATAGTATGGCGTCCTGTCCAGGGTGTGCCCCGCCTTCGCCCCAATGTCAGCTGGGATCGGCTCCAGGCTCCCCCTGCGACACTGAATAGGATAAGCGGTTTCAGATAATGGATGGATGGTCTTAATTGTTTTTCTCTGGCAAGTGACCATGGTGCAAGCGAGATAATGCCCTTTGAGGTGTCCATAATCCTCCCCTTCATCCATTAATTCCTGAATACCTCGTCAGGCATTATCCCTTACGTACAGTAAGTTACAGCCAATCAAATTCATTGGCCTATAGTATATGTTTTGCTGGAGGCATCAGCAGAGTGGCAAAGAAATAGCAAATTATGTTTTCCTCTACTTCACATTGATTTTGTTGTTGATTCACACCTCAGACATAGAAAAGTGTGTCTACTGCTCATCCACACAAATATAGAAATTTTCACTTGAACTCAAATGTTGTCTACCTCGCTGACTGTGTGTATTTTGACACTCCAGGACAGGGAAGGGAACCTGTTCTATCCGTTCTCTGTGGTAACATGCTGTTGTTATCCTCAAATTTGCTATTAAATGCTGATAACAACACAATCCCTCCTCTCCATGCTCCTAGGTTTCTTTCCAAATTCGACATAGTGTGTTGGGCTATTTAGAAAAGCTTGCACTTAAAGCAGCTGAGGGTAGAAATGAAGCAAATATTATTAAAAAAAGTTATTTTTATAAAACCGTCAGTATATCCTGACAGTAGTGCATGAGACAGGTAATCTGAAAAAAATCATGTGCCTCTGTGTCCTCCGCGGCTCCTAATGGCATCTGCAAGATTACACAGACCGGAGGAAAACAACCAATCAGAGCTGACCTGGAGTCTGCCGTCTCTGAGCAGCTGTCAATCACTCGCGAACTCCGATCAAACGGTTAGTTTTTTGACGGTTCGGTTTTGCATCCCTATTCAGTGGTATGAAGTGAAGGACAGTAAACAAATGCACATATATGTAAAGGTGTATTCACCAGATGTTAGTATATTTAGCTGATATTAATATGATATAAATTCTGTCAATTAATCAACTAATAGATTAATTGCTTCAGCGCAAAACCCTTAATAGACTGAGTGACTACATGGTACATAACGTATTATCCCATACCAGTATAATGTCCTCCGTGCATTCCTCCATGATGGTTACACACAGCGTAGAGGTCGTACTGATAGTCGTGGGGGAGGATCATGTCGGCAGGTTGGTGATGTTGGCCTGAGGGCTGCTTCCAGGGCGGTGGCCAGGCCCCCAAGTTCAGGTTCCTCGTACTCTGACTCCTCTTCACCACATGGGGGGCCATGTCCATACCAGTCAGGGGGAAACGCACCAGGGTCGACAGCTTGTTCCTTCGCTCGCCCACCTGTTTCAACATTTCTTATTCATATACAGTACACACATGTGCAGGTATGAAAAATAACACACATTTTTTATGTGAAAATCCAAGAGGAGTGGAACTAACAGAAATGAATTCAACACTGAATTGATTAAACAGCTATCAAATTAATGTTGCAGCAAATAAAAAATAAACTGCGGTTACACTTCATTTTACAGGTCTGTAAATTTCATGGTAATTAGGTTATAATTAGCAATAAAGTAATTTTCAATAGCTTTTGAGGTAAATATTGGGGTAATTTGGGAATAATTCCAAAGAAATTTCAAATAGGTAACTTTCTAAGTATCACCTAATTACTATGAAATTTGCGGACCTGTAAAATGAAGTAATACCTAAACTGCTTAATATAAAACACTAATAAAAACTAGATAGATTTGAAATAATATCAAAGACTAATCGCATGGAGTAGAAAACTAGCAGCACAGGTGTCAATAGGCTGACACTTTCAAGCATAATAATGTGCTTTGAACACTACGCTATCAGTGATGTCGCGGCAGTCTCCTGTGCAGAACTGGTCCTCGGCACAGCGTCCAGCAGAGTGACTGACTGAATTCTAATGCAGAGGCTGAGAAAAATCCCTTTGGTCAGAGGAGGGAGACCACGGCGTGGGATGGGAGCTTTGCGGGGAGGTGCCTGATGGCCATGGCTGGGGTTTGACCCATGGGGCGTGACTGAGCTCAGGGCTCAACATGGTGCCACCTGCTTGAAAGAAGAGGCACAGGGGTGCCAATCAAGCACCGGGCAAAGGCGGACACATCGCTTGGACTTAATCTTGGCTGCAAAAATGTTTTCTGGTACGTGAAATGTCAAAGAGTCAGAAGTTGTGTGGGGGAGGTAGAGGTAGAGTAATGACAGCTAGATAAAGTTGGGATACTTTTGCAGGCAGCGCCAGCTGTGAAATGAAACGCCTTAGTCATCATGCAGGGACGTGCACAGATATTTTGATGGGCAGTGATTAAAAAAAAAAAAGCACTTGCATTTGCACATACTCCCACCAATGGTATCCCTTAATCTTTACATGGATGTAACACTGATCAGGTACTGTGTGTTTTAAATAAAGAAGAGAGTGTTCTATAATACAGTATATATAATGTAGGCTACAACAGAATATGAACTTGTTGTATATGTATGTCGGGCGGCTGTGCTCCCAAATGCTTAGGATGGGTTAAATGCAGATGTTTAGAGAGGAAACTAGAACAGCATACCAATTGGACTTTTTAATATTGCCAAACGGACATTTCAGGCAAGATGCCCTTCTTCAGCGTGTGTTCTGGCATTTCCACCATCCCCTGTGGCTCCCCCTGTTTTTTAGGGTACTTTTAAATGCAACCTGAAAGTTATGTTTGCATAATAAGTGACATAAAGTTATGTAGAATTATTGTCTCAATCCCCAATCTACTGCGCATGTCCTGCACCACAAACAGCACAAGACGAAGGCTTCTTTACAAATTTATCGTTAAGTTAAGTAATAATGTAGAACATTAGACTATTTTTATGCGTTCATATGCAACTCTCAGAGTTATAAAAAGTGCCCGAGGTGAGCTGCCAGGCGCAGCACTGTGTACAGATATTGTGTAGCTATTAATGTTTGTATGAACTATAATGTGCACTGTGATTTATGTAAATGTAAATGAGAAGAGTTAGGAGTGGGTTGCTGTACTTTTTAACTACTTAAATGTTCAAATAACGGCATAATGCACTCTCTGCTAGCCTCTGTGCTAAAATAACCTGCTGTTTGTAGTGTGTGTCTGTGTGTGAGATGCCTGTAGCGAGCCCATTGTGACCACCAGTAACGTTACATATTCTGTTCTTATTCAGATAATAAATAAATGAACAAGCCTCATTATTCTCCTCACAACGGCAGAGTCGAGGGGTTGCTTGAAGCAGCCAGTTACAGTGAAGTTCGACTGAGCATGGTTACACTGGACTTTTGGACTTTATATGAGATAGTCTTTTTGATTAATTCATATATAGTCTCCTATGTATTATAATGAATATATATGTAATATGTAATTGATCATTATTTTCCATTAAAAAGTTAATCTGAACAATGTCGTGCACAGTAATTCTTGAATATTGAGTTGTGCTGAGCCCAGATGTCAACATAAGCATTGGTGAAATTCAGTTTTGTTGAGTTGTCTGTTAGCGAAATGCTCTGAGTGAATTTAAATTTGATGATGCAGCGCATATATATCTAGGGCTTTTATTGTGAAAGTTAACAGTTAACGGCCGTTGTGAATGTGGGGGCAATAAGTGTATTTAATACGCGTATTTTCCCAAATTAATAAATACAAAGTACTTTGTGGCTATTTGTGTTGTGAGGCGCTGCTCTGCTCACATTAAAAACATTATTTTCACGCATTATTTATGGATTTGTCTAAATCGCGCTGCTCTCTTTCCTCTCGTCCATCTGCCATTTTCCTTCAGCGCAATGCATGATGGTATATTGTGCTTGGTTAGTGACCATCGTTTTACACTATTTTTCACAATGCATTGTGGAATACTTTGAGTCCACTACATAGGGTATAATAATTTTCACTTTCGGACTGCACTACAGAATGGCAAACTCACTATTTAGTGAGTAGTGAGTGATTTTGGACACAGATATCGCCTCAATGAGGTACACTGCTCATTAACTGAGGACCACTTAGGTATTAAATGGTCACACACGCCTCACAGTTTTGAATACACCAAACAGCTGCTGAGTTAATGACCCACATTATGTTAAAAGACAAATTAGATAATGTTCATTCAAACAAAAGAAATAAATGTGGAACAAGAGGTGCAGATTTCCTCTTTGAATCAGTCACCGATAGAAATGATTGTCGACATGAACCAGAGCTCATCACAGTCACAATAACAGCAGCACAAAAATAATTCCAGTGATATAATAATATTTATTTATTTGGTCTACACAGGCACTTAAACCAAACAGGACACAGGGCAGCAGCTTGAGCACCTGCAGCCTCTATGTGTGGGCGTTCCTGATGTCAGGCATGTGTGGGGATACTAATGAGTCTCCTCTGAATGCTACTGTGTTGGAGTTTGAGCCAAAGAATGAGAGCGTTGCCCAAATGACTGAGTATTGCAGGTGGAAGGCTCTTACTAATGTTGGTGCTTATGAATCGCAGAGCAGTTTTAAGTAAAAACTTTTTTCACAAGAGACATTTTGACTTGTCATAGCAGGAAAACCACAGGTGTTACTAATAACATTAACTGCGTCTCTGTTCTATTCAGTAAGCCATGGCAGCGAGTCAGCATGCACAACACCAGTGTGCAGCAGTCCTCATTAGTTTTATTATTCACACCTGTGCTTTTCCCACTGTGACATGTCAAAATGTCTACTTACTGCTTAGAATTAGTGTGGAATTGGGACACAGCTTTGGAGAAGGCTACACCTCGAGAGACTATCACTCAGAGTTTTATACAGTTTTAAAAATGTGGTTAAAGTTTTAAATTGAAACAAAACAAATCCAAAAAAGAAAACAACACTACTTTGTTAGGTTTAGGCAACAAAACTACTTAATTTAGTTTCTTAAAAAAACCATCATGGTTTGGCTAAAAATGACTAGGTGAACGAACGTCGTCAGTGATCTCCTGGGGGAAAGTCCTGTGTTTGTTTGACACATCCACCTCTCCTCCCGCCCGTAGCGGATTTTCTCGCTTGTTATACTCGTTATTAGGCTCGTTCGAGATGAGCTGCGCCTCGCCTGGAAAGTAGACGAGATCAGGCGGCAGCAGCAGGGGGCGGTGACAAAAAGCTGCGGTCAAGTTGGACAGTTTCCAGCCGAGTTTCAGGCTGCCTTCAAAGAATGTAACAGAGACACTTACATCCTGTTAGATCTGATCTGTAGGCTATTTGTAGTTTGCAGACCATGTTCGGATTTATTTATATTTCTTTGTATACTGTGTATATGTGTATGGAAGTATGTATGTATGTATGTATATGTGGAAATGTGTGTATCTGGCATTGGATTATATCCTTTTTTATTTTAATGTGTGCCTTGTAAAGCACTTTGTAATGAGAATTCGTTTTGATAACTGCTATATAAATAACCTTCATTATCATTATTATCTACAACAGAAGATATGTGTGTTAACAGACGAAATATTTACTGCACAGCATGAGACTAATAACCTGCAATCTACCGTTCAATATTACAATTACACAGAAAGTGAGGACTTTCTATAACACGTGGTGTCAAAACTAAGAGCCAATCAGCTCTTTGATCAATTGAGAATGTAGTTTAGTTGTGTGGGACCGTTATTTTTAGCAGACAGGGCTGCGTTGAGAACAGAAACACAATTAACACATTGTTGGTTTCGCACAAACAGCGGTCTCCTGGGTGAAAGTCCTGTGTTTGTCTGTGCATCCTTCCCTCCAACCACTTGCTCTGAGCGTCTAATGTTGCCGTGGATGGGTTCACATTGTACATGTTACTTGAAAGCCCGGTGCGTCTCGTACAGACACTAAAGCGTGCGTCGGTATCAGATGCCGAGGGGCAGTATTTGACACCCTCATGCCCTCTGTGGAGGAGGCAGCACAGTGAGATGTATTTTATGTGTGTCTTCAGTGAGAAGCAGCAGTGGCTGACATGCTGCAGCTAATGACTTATTATTACTGGTGTTTCTTTATCTTCCTGCTGTGTTGCAGGAGATCTCTCTCCTCAAAGAAGAACACCAGCAGAATGTTTCTCAGTTGGATCCAGCTGCATTCGTTTATGTTCTGCCTTTCAATAACTGTGAACATTTATCGCCGGGGATGGAGGATACGTAGGATTTCGTATTTCCCCAGCTGAGGTCACTGAGGCTGTTAAAAAGCTTCACAGCTTCAAGATACCACGGGTGGATGAGATTGGATGTTGACGGGCTGTTGTGACTGACACGCAGCTTCAATAATTCATGGAGATAAGGGACAAGGCCTACGGCAGACGGGTTTGTCATTTCCCATTTAAAAAAAGGGGTGCCAGAGGGTATGTTTCAGTGATTTGAATATGCCACTTTGTTTCCATGGGTGCTGGAAAGAGACAGTGGCTGTCGAAATTCACATTCAGGATGAGCGATTTTATGGATTTTAGTCTGTTGGCAAAATTTCCATCTAGCTGGGCAACAGTCTGCATTCTAGCTCAGCACTTATGCACCCCTCCCTTATAGCCTCTCAAACTGTCACAGCCTGAGTCCTTAGTTACTGCATTTGACGCGACAATTACTATGAGAGCATTTTCTTCAGTTCGTTTAACTATTGAATTCAGTTATTGATCATTTTGTTACTTTCACTCCTCACAGAAGTCAAGAGCACAACAAAACACAATTAGAAGGCATGGATGAAATTCTATTAAGCTTGAAGTTTCTCTTAAAGCTGCTTTAATTGATTTTTGGGGCACTTAGGGACAACAGAACAAGCTGTGAACACAATATTGACTTGTGAAGGTTGGTACGGAAAATGAATTAGCCTTTTCACATGTATCCAGCAAACCTGGAAAAACATTCATTTGGCCTAGTGATTAACATTTACCCTCCTTTTAGCTCTATTGTGGTCTGCACCAATTAATGCCTGAGGGAGATATCTGTCTCACAGGCTGGTTCATCAGTTTTTTTTCTGAAAATAGCTGTCTGAACCAAAACAATAAAGCGTACGTAAACACTCCGTAGAGCTGAGGGGAACTACAGGGGATAAGTCTCTGAGGTTGAGTGACCCCTTTCACATTACACATAGTAATGATCAATTGTTGATCGATTAGTGCAGCTTTAAGAGATACATTGTCCAATGCAAGTTTAACCAGAGTACCTGTCTTCACCAGATACCACTTTACGGCTCGCATACCTGTCTGAAGCGCTTGAGATGGAGGATCAGTATGTCAGGGAGAGTCCACAGGCTCATCTTCACCATGCCCTGCTGGAGCTGCTTACAGTGGGGACACTTCCAGGCATCGTCTGGGGCAAGCTGGAATCAGTCAATGAATCAATCAATTACAAATCAAATCACATTGCTAGTAGAAGTGTAACTTGTTTATTCATATTTGTGGTCATTTCATCATGTAGTTTACTTCAGATGATTTGTCCTTGTATGGAAGCAGGTGTTATTAATCTGTGTTTCATTAACTTTGCCCTGATCAAAACTTGTCTGCATTATTTTTCTTCTTCTTCTTTTTTTCTTTTAAGCAGCAGTGGGTGGAAATGGAGCAAATATGATCAAAAAAAGTTATTTTTATAAAACGGACACTATATCCTGGCAGAAGTTCATGAGACAGGCTATCTGAAAAAAATCATGTTCCTCTGTGTCCTCTGGTGCTCCTAATGGCATCTGCAAGATTTCACAGACCAGAGGAAAATAACCAATCAGAGCCGAGCTGGAGCCTGCCGTCTCTGAGCAGCTGTCAATCACTCACGAACTCCAATCAAACGGTCAAACTAGGCCGCGCTGATCAAATATGAACAATATTCAGTTACAGTAATGTCTATTTCTCGTCTCAAATGTTTTCAGAAACATCTTGTAGTGTACTGTTTAGCTGCAAAATGAGAAAGTTTGTGACCCGGCAGCAATGTTGAGATCAGTTGAGCAAATACCAAGCACTGCCCACCAGCTGGGGCACAGCCAATAGGAACGCTCTCTCTCTGAACTGACCTGTGATTGGCCAAAGTCTCCCATCAAGGGCTAGATTTTCTAAAGCCTGAAAACAGAGCCATGAGGAGGTGCAGAAGTCTAGTTTTCTCTCAGAACACTTGAATTACAATATGCTGAAAGGTTATTATGGAATTTTTGCCCAATGATGCCAAAAATATTCTGCCTACTGAAGATTTAGGTGTCACTGTAACTGATAATGATACTAATCATTTTAATGATACTACTACTACTACACTACTGGTATTACTATTACTACTACTAGTGTAATACTGTATACCGTAGTACTTTCAGAGACGGTTATCATACCATGAAAATCTCATGCCGTTACAACGTTACAACTCACCGTACGAGAAACTCAGTCAATATTTGACTTTTTACATGTTTTTCCATAGTGGAGTTAGTTCTACATCACCTTAATAGAAGCAAGCAAGCAAAGCAACCGTTGAGATATGCATTACTGTTGGTGTTTGCTGCCTCCATTTCTGCTTGCTTTATGGTTTTACAGGCTCTATACTGCAGACTGAGGACTCTAGAGGATAAAGTGCAAGGGTCACCTGTGTGTGACTGATCGCTCTGACATCTTCCCATCACTTGTGCTTGTGTTATTGTTGTTGTTGTTGTTGTTGTAAGGTATGGACCTGACACAGGAAAAAAGCTTCTAGCCCAGTATTTACTCTTCACACTGCTCAAAGGTTGACCTCACAAAAAAGATTCTATTAAAATGAAATCATCTCAGTCATGACAACAGCCCTTTGTGATAGCAAAACTACTCCTATGTCATTTGTCAGTTAACCCCAGTCTATACCTGTCTGTTGTTACTATAGTTATAGGCCTCCAGGGACTTATGGTCCCCCTTTGATAAACTACATGCCTCTCTCCTGAAGGTGCTGTATGAGATGTTCGGATTCTGCTTTATGACATGAGATCAGGAAATTAATTTTCTCATTCAACAAAACACAATTAGTGCAGGAGAAGAACCTGCTGAAGGCTTTATGATCCTGTCCTTCAGCACCAAAGTGCTGCTTTGGTGCGCTGCGAGTTTCAGTGGGCAGCGGAATAGCTTCCTGCATCTCTACAATAGTTATCAGTGAAATGAATACTTGTTCTACTATGATCCTGATGAGAGAAATGATATAGGTGTGATTGCTCCGCCACTTCATGTGTGAAAGAAAAAGATAGAGATGGTACTGTACATCCCAATTCCCTTGATTGCCCCCTTGTTTCCTCTCACTTGCATTCTCATTCATAGTTTTTTCCGCTTAAAAAATAGAGGAAAGGGAAATCAGGGCTGTTGTAAAAAAAAAAGACATCCTTTTGCAATCAAGTGTCATCTGAAGTGACACCGGTTACTGATGTTGTCTGCACAGCTGGATCGCATGCTCTTAACAGTCTTAAACGGTCCTGCGGCATCTCATAGAGTTGTATTCGTACACATGATGTGATGCACTGATCCACAATTATTTTGTACCGATGTCCTGCTTCATTACAAAATAGAATATAAAATGTCAGCCTCTGCATGTTGCTTCTTTAAACGAACATGACAACCATTCACACATGCACAAAAGAGTAAAGGTAAATCAAATTATAATCAATTTTTTTTTTCACCAGCTGTCATAAACTTGAGGCTGTTTTATTGTAGTTCGAGCACAATGCACAGTGAAGATGTCAATGGCCTTTGTTTGCGGAGCTCCACAGGTGGCAGCAACAGTGGGGTTTGCATATAATGCTTATTAAAGAAATGTCAAGTAAAAAACAGCATTACTTGACTGAAAGGCCAATAGCTATCTCTATTGCCATATATACGGTGATATACGGTGGACCTGAGGGTCAAAACACAACAACACTTCAGAAAACACAACAGCAAAATAAAAAACACTTTTTATCGCGTTAAGGTGAGATTCAAATCGGAAAAGGTTGGTACGTATTGGACAATGAAAATCATGTTCTTCTACCTCCTCCTGTGCTCCAAATGGCATTTGCAAGTTTTCACCACGCCCGAACCAAAACAACCAATCAGAGCCGAGCAGTCTCTACAGCAGCTGTAAATCACTGCTCACAAAACTCGCAAACTCCGATCAAACTGTCAAACTAGGAGCGCTGAACAAATATGAATCACAATTTTATGACTGTAATGCCTATTTCTCGCCTCAAATGTTTTCAGAAACTGTAAAACTGTAAAATTAGAAAGTTTGTGACCCGGCCGCCATGTTGAAAACAGTTGAGCCAAAACTAAGCACCGCCCACCGGCTGGAGCAACACGTGTCCAGCTGTGTTGCTCAGAGCGAATTAAAGAGCAGGCCAGAAAGCAGGCAAATGAGTATTGAAAACGTCTCAATTCAGAATGAATGCGTCATCTGATCGGCTCTTCTGATCAGCCTTTGCTGAGACCACCAATCAAATTATTCTGAACGAATATCGGCCGTTAACAATCTGCAGGCGATCGATCAGAGCACCCTTAGTTAGTACCTACAGATACCTGGGCACAATCATCAACGACAAACTGCAATGGGACGATAACACCAACGCCACACACTCCAGAGCACAACAACTACAGAGGAAGCTAAACTCCTTTAATGTGGACTAAACGGTTATGACTCTGTTTTACAGATCTTTCATTGAATCAACCTTCATCCTAATTTGCTGGTTTGGAAATCTTAAGGTGAGTAAGGCAAAGCTACAGAGAGTGGTGAACACCTGTTCTAAGCTCACAGGCGTATCCCAGCTCAGTCTCTAACAAGCCCATGAAGCAGCACGCGGTGGGCTGTAATGCAGAAGGAGGTTGAGTATCTCCTTTGAAAATGGCTTTGCTGTGTCAAACTTCAGTAAATGGAGCGCACCCTCCCTTCTGGTGCCAAAATCTCACCAAACTCCTTGTTTTTGTAATGAGTACTGCAGAGTGAATGTCTACTAAAAGGATGCTGGAAGGTGCCTCTTTCACAGCGTGCATCTGAGGGTTTTGTCACTCCCAACCATGTCCTTCAGTA
The DNA here is from genome assembly GCA_916701645.2 of Sebastolobus alascanus. NCBI lineage: Eukaryota > Metazoa > Chordata > Actinopteri > Perciformes > Sebastidae > Sebastolobus > Sebastolobus alascanus. The sequence goes on from CAKAOJ020000241.1 coordinate 426,218, forward strand.
CACAGTCATGCTTTTTGAAATGCTCTTGCCACTTTCCAAAAGCTGATGAATATGGTTCTTTCTGGCGTCAAAAACTGTGAGGCGTACCTTTGTGTGTTATTCTTCCACCTGGTCTGAGCGCGTAGAAACTTTACGGGAAATATTCAGTCGTTTAGTAAGTGCTTCTTTGACGTCTTTGAATCTTTTGAATCGGCTCGTGGCTCTGCTTCAACTGTGCAAGAGCCTGTGGGCGGCCAACCAAAATTTCTGACATGTCAGGAATTCATCCGACTGTCCAACGGCCGGTCGGGAGGTACACCGCCGTACACTGCACGGCAAACGACGCCCAACGAAGCTGAAATTTGGTCCGACTCTAAAATGAGCCGTGCGGCTCAAAATTCGGGCCAGAAACGGGCTAAAAATCTTACAGTGTATGCCCAGCTTAAGGACACAGTCAAATATTAAAGCTCACATATATAAGCTCTTCCAGCCGATTTCTGCCAAGGCTCTTCTTTCCCGCTCGCCTGTACTGGTTGAAACCAAATTTGTGCGTCCCTTATAAAATAGAGGTATTCTTTCTTATAATTTCTTTGAGAAATAGCACACGGGATGATCATGGTATTGATCATCCCGTGTGCTATTTCTCAAAGAAATTCAACAAATCAAGTTATTGAGAATGAAACTCTGGAATTGCTTTTGGCGTTACAGCATATCGAGGTTTATGTTGGTTCGAGCTTGTGTATTCAGACCACAATCATCTTCTGTTCCTGTTCCCTCAGGATTTTAAGATTGAGATTCACCACATAAAAGGAACTGATAATATTGTGGCTGATTCTTTTTCGTACAGGGTTTTCTAGCATCAAACATTTCTTTAAGGGTAGAAATGATTGATCTTAGATAGGGGGTGTTATGACCCTGAGTCATAATGTGTATTTGTATTTCAGTGTGTGACTTTTGTGCTGTTTTCCCTCCCTGCCTTAGGGTGGTGCTGTTCACCCTCAAATTGTGCCGTATTTTATGAGAGGAAAACATACTGTGATGAGCAGCTGCTCCTCAGATCTCTACACTTTGGCTCTGCCTTCTGTGCAGCAGTTACTTATTGCACATCCTCTAAACTCATCACACTCAGTCATTGGTGAGGATTTTACAGTCCATAAATTCACTGTGAGCAGGGTTGTACGCGCTCATTTAGGATCTGAGTTTTCATTGCATTTACTAGAAGCAAATTTACAATCTGTAGCAATTACAAAACTTATGACGCAAGTGGTGTCGCTTCCTTCTTTATTTTGCACACATGTTCAAGGTGGGTGGCTTCTTATCTCCTATCCTCCAAGGTAATATCATTTTTTTCTCAACTTTTGTTCTTATTGGATTTTAGAATTCATCTCTGTAATTTCCTGACACACTGTTTAATGAGTTTCCTTGTCTCACAATGTAGTTTAGCTATCTACGCGGCCTCATCCAGCATTTTATTTTTTTAATTTTAGGCATAATTAATCACTGCGCTCTGTGCTGTATGTGTGGAAAATGTTACGTGGGAGATGCAAGGCTTATGTGCTGTAAATAACTTTTTTTACCATCTCACCTGAATCAGTCTCGACATAAACTAACATTTGGATACAGAGTAAAATTTTAAAACATCGGGTAGATATAATTAACGTTGTTATGATGTGCAGCATCAGGTCTTCTCTTATCCCACAGGGTAACTTGAAAATAATCCAAACACGACTGACTAGGTGATCCTAAATTAATATCAATATGTAATGTCATTTATCAACTTCCAGTGGAATTGATGATATGATCATTGTAGCGATCTTGTGTTCCCAGGTCTTAGTAATTCATTTGGTGTTATCATAACTGATATACTGTAAATGATGTTGTAATAAACCATAATGATCCTTTTGTGATTTTAAGCAAACTCTAATAACTACCAAAATAAATATTTGTATTAATATAGTGATACTGATTTACTTCAAGACCCCAGATGGCTGCTTCGGTGTGTTGGTGTTGGTTACTCGGTCTGTTCCAACACTTATATAGACAGAGGGTTTGTAAGTAATCAACAAAAGTTGGGACACCTGTAGGAATTGTTTGCATCAACTTCTAAGGCTCAATTTACTCTCATTGCTGCAGAACAGCTGTAAGTTGTTATTTGTTCCCTGACAAGGGAGTAAAACTCTGAAATTTACATTCATTTTCAGTTTTTAGAAACTGAACACATTTTTTTATTGTACATTTCTATTTCACATTTATTTCAGGATTGCTTGACATTTGTGGTGCTTGTCTTTTCTCTTACTTTGTATATTTTCGAGTGCTATGCACTACAACACCAAGGCAAATTCCTTGTATGTGTAAACTTGACATTAAATCAGATAGTCAGTCACCCACTCCGACCTCATGAAACTCTACTATCTGCAATGTTGCCTACTTCGCAGTGATTTCTGTCCATCTGTAGCCATTTTTTTTCTTTTACCCATTCGCTCTGGCTAAAAAAAAGAATTCGCTGCTGGTGTTAAGTAAGTGTGGGTTATGGCTAGAGAAAACTAGTCAGTTTATAGACTGGATACTCTATATGGACACTGGAAAGGTCACTATCACTCAGAACAGGAGGCGGAAGAATATCTTTCCCATTAAAAATTCACCAAAATTGTGCAAAAGCATATTTTTCCAAACTAAGTGTTGTAGTACAACTATGAGGAGATCATTGATGTGTGAAGTTATTTTGGTGATTCTACACTGTATAATACTGAAGTTATTGAATATTTTTCTCTTTTCGGCGTTGCACTTTGTAGACGGTCCCTGACCACTCGTCTGACAGCCGGCTGCGCATAGAGACCAATGTAATGTGTCCAGCTCGGAGGACGGCTCGTTGTGATTAAAATGAGGTTGTAGCTCGTTGTCTGCCTTACGGTTAGAAAGAGCCCTCGTTGGTGTTTTAACAACGTTTCTGTTATGAGTTATTGATCCAGTAAGTTTGATTCTGTCAATATCTTTCCAACTTTACCGAAGTACATCATCTAGGGGGGCTCCGTACATCAGCAATGCGTGGACTGTCAGGAATGATTGGAAGAAGTGGTCTATGAAGTAACTCGTTCCCTCGAGTTAGTAACTCGAGGCAACGAGATACCTAATTTGAGGGAACGTGATACCTAACTCGAGGGAACGAGTTACTTACTCGAGGGAACGAGATACTAACTCGAGGGAACGAAATACTAACTCGAGGGAACAAGATAATAAAAATGTTCCCTAGGGGACTAGGGGGGCTCCGTAGATTAGTGATTAAGAAGAAAGTGAATTTTAGTTTTGTTCTTGCATTTAGAATTTCATCTGATTGATTTACAGTACTTAATAGTTGTGTTTTCTTCAGTCTCACCTGTTCTTCTTTGGTATACAGCTGGAAGCACTCGTCCAAGGTACAGCTGTGCTGCTGCAGGTGCTGCTGCTGCTGGTTCCTCACACTCTCCGCATCCTTGACTACCTCCTCTTGGATGCTGCCAAAGAGACTGGAGCACACACACACACACACACACACACACACGCACACACACACGCACACACCCGCACCCGCACCCGCACACGCACACGCACACGCACACACACACACACACGCACACACACAGGGTTTATTTTTCTCATTCAGCTGCAGAATTTAGTTTGGATCAATGTGACACTCAGGATGACATCCACAAAAGTTGATAAGCTGTTTGTATGGTCTGCCTTTACATCATATTCTACTCCACTAGAAGTTAAAATGTTTGTGCACAATGCTTACCATTCTTTAGTCTTGGTCTCCCACTCAATGACAATCTTTACGTGAGGAGGTCCCCCGGGGCCGCAGGTCTTCAGAGCTCTACAATACAGCAAGAGACAAACCATAAATACACATCTTATGATCATTTGCTGCGTTCCAGAGAACTCGGAAATCGAAAATTTCCGACCTCCTACTAGAAAAGTACAATGTAACACCACTCAAAGTCAGAGTTCCTATTTGTAAACTCAGGATGAATCCTTCTACCCCGACATCACGAAGAAGCAGTTGTTTGACATCACACAACAATGGAAGCGCACCATCAACTAAAAGGCAGCGTAAAGTATATTTGCCAGTATTTAATGAAAATAATACCAGGGCTGCCCCCTCTTAGTGGATTAGCCTACTAATCGGTAAATTTGGTCTTAGTCGACTGAGATTTCTTCAGTTAGTTAGTCATTTTTTATGCCTTTTTCATGAACAATGACTTATTTCCAAGAAACGTATGAGCTAATCTCTGGTAAACACAAGATTTAAAGTGGTGCTTTTGTGTGATTCTTTGTGGAGAAACTCAGTTTTACAGATCTGTCGATTAAATCAACTAATCGATTAGTCGACAAAATCGTGTTAGTCGACTGAGAACTTCTTTGGTCGAGGACAGCCCTAAATAATACATACTATCATATAGTAAAACCTGTTCTGCATGTACACTGATGTCAAATATGTCGCCAAGTTATTGGGCAGCTGGTAACGGTAAACAAAGTTATCTTGTCTGCCCAAAAGTAATTCAGGAAAACATAAAAAATGCCAAAAAGTGAGGTTAGAATATAAGAAAGTATTGCCTCATCTCCAAAAGCCTGAAACCACAAAACCGAGGGAGGCTGAAACCTGTGTGTCAGGCTGCGATTAACGGATCTGCTCTGATGACAGTGACCCTGAGAATTTCTTTGAATGTTTGTTTGTGCTTTTCATTTTATTTCACCTTGATACGCACACACACACACACGCTCACACACTGGCACAGGTGAGACCTGGCTTCACGTAATGTATTAAAATGCAAAGTTTGATGTTGAGCCATTGTCGTGAAAAAATTGTATTAGACATGAAGAATGATTTGTTCCTTGTCGAGGCCTCGGAGTCCTTCACACTTGGCATGCCTTATATGAGGAGGCTCTGGGGGTTAAGATAAGATGAGGAACTTGTAGATGTTTCCGGCTCCCATGGTAGAGACAACACATTGTTTTGATATCAGACTTAATAAACTAAAAATAAACATATATATTCCGGTTGAGGACAACTGTGACTCATCAAGTTATTCATCTTCTAAGTGAAGATTGACCTGAGGTAAAAGTTTTCCACATCAGTCATCATGTAGTGAAATGTGTTTTGTTTGTATTGCAGAGTTTTCCACAACTGCATCGATCTCAGGAGGAAAGATAAAACAGCCTCGTATTTAGCAGCCAAACAGAGCTGACAGAGGGCCAAAATAGATTTATCAGTCGCTGAATGCTCAGGGTTATTTTTTTTGTTCCGGGAACATGACGGATCGCAAATGGCAAATGTTTCGGCATCGTGTCAAAATTCAAGTCCTTTTGATTTTTGCAAATCATCTGTATCCTGGATGGAGACAGTCCGTAGATTTCCAGCATGACCGAATATTGAATGATTCTCACTAATAGAGTAGTTTCACTCCATCTTCAAAGTACAACTTATTTTCTTAGGTCAGGTTAGGTTATCTTTATTGTCCCACGAGGGGAAATTTGTTTTGCAGCCAGGGTTCATATAAAACCAGAATGCAAAAGACAACAACGACACATCAATACAATAAAACAGAGCTAGAGCTAGGAAATGGAAATTTGTACCCAAGTACACATATATAGTCGTGCAAATATGCATGTGTGCAATAGTGCAATGGAAGAGCAAAAAGTGCAGCCAGAGTGCTGTATGCTATTGAGCATATAAATAGCACTTGGGATAAAGGAGACGTGGAAGTTCTCCTAACGGGCGACCCTGAAACAAAGTGACAGAGACACAGAGTACGGAGGCTGGAGTGTGCATCTGGAATAACTTTAGACTTTTACAGTGTTTATTTATAACCAATAACAAATCATTCAATTGCCAATTAATCCTATTGAACTTCAAAACTGAATTGCAAAATTCATACTCTTTGTTATTCCAATCACTAATATTGTGTCTGCCTGTCATCAGCCCCATCTCACAATTCATTGTTCAGATTTGATTATCCAGACTGCTGCTAACACTGCTAACAGCTGGTCAATTATCCACTGTACCATTATGCAAATACTCTTAAGTGGCACACTCCAGACTCCGCAACAACATGCAGACAAATAACAATCATTTAGTAACAAGGTGATTACACAGTAAGCGGACCAGGGCAGTAAATTAAAAAAATGAAATCAAATTCCATATCATTCAAAAAAAGTTTGTACACTAGGCTATACTAGTGTGTAGATGCAGTGGAACAGTTTCTAGATATTCAGCCACAAATCTTCAGGCTTGTATGAGATTGACAGGCTACTCTAATCTCTGTGATTGCTTTTGGTGCTATACAACCTAGGATAAAAACAGAAAATCGTTCTCAAAGAAAACTCTTCACATTTTTTTTTTTAAAGGTGCTAAATGTGAGATTGGGAGCATTTCTATTGCCTCCGCATGGCTCTCATGATGGCGACGTCTGAGCTGGTGGCTAGCAGCTAACATTACTAACAGTGAAAACAACAGCACCAGTGCTGATAGAGCTAACAGTGTTAACTTGGAAGGGGGAACCTAAGGGTGGGTGCTACGCTTCTGCAATGCAACCGTCGGTCGGGGCGGCGTTATCAGCTGTAACTGCTGTATGAGAGCAGTGCAGAGCGGCGGCCGTGAGCTAGCCAGCGGGCCAGTGAACATGCACTAAAAGGCACGCACATTCGGCCCGGATATATCAACAAAGCACAAAGAAACTCAGATTACAAAACACACAGAGGGAGAGTGACTTCATTCTCTGCTCAGGTAGACATTACTCCACTATATCTTTACATAGACAATAGTTGTTTGCTGCTATATTAATGATCTGGATATCGTATAGAGAACCTTTAAGCTTTGAGAGCCACAAACCATATAACATTCATCATCACTTGGATTAGGGCTGAACGATTTAAAAAAAATTGCGATTATTTTGACTGATATTGTAATTGCAATATGATTAGTGATATGGAAGGAAATATCAATTTTACATAATTTTTCTCATTTTCATTGAAAAACAAAATTATTATGGTGTGATTTTTATGGGGATCTGTACTAAACAAAGATGTTCTCTTAAGTCTGTAGGATATGGCGTGTGGACCAGGACATCTCTGCAGCACCACAATATTTATCTAAAATGGTATTTTGACACACATTTCACCTTTAACAAATATTGCGCCTCCTGCGATTTGAAAATTGCAGTAGGCCATATTGGCCATATGACTGAAGAGTTGATGGAGATCTGAAAACCATGGCATATAAAATCCAAACCACCAGCATGGTTATTGAACACTACAGATACATGGAACAAAATGTCTTTTTGTGATTTGGAAGAAATGACCCCTTAACGCACACGCACATGCACACGCACACGTGCACACACCTATTGAAAGACTCGTCTAATCTTGAAGATCTCATTTGGTAGCTCTTTTGTGGAAGGACTGACCTTCACTGCAGCTCAGTAGAACAACAGCAGAGATTTATACTAAGCACCTCAGCTGCACGATCTTCAGGAAATAAAGACACACCGTCAAACTGAAAGCATTATACTCAGTTCCGTGTAATCCTCTTGAGGTCCATTAGCTTCTGAAAAGAATTGTAGCATTTTGTCTAATGCTTTTATAGGTTGTTTTTATGTAATTACTAGTGGGTTGTTTTCATGATTTTATCATTCAAGACCACATGGAACATATCAGTGTTTCAGCGTGTACTGTATGAGTCTACTTAGGTGTACAGTACAGAATGTTGTTTTTCTTCGTGTGTGTGTCGTACCTGTCAACCGCAGAGTGGTATAGTGGCCTGCTGTCCTGTGGGGACAGGTAGCTGTAGGCTGCCGATCCTCCCACTACTCTGATCTTAAACAGCACCCCGGCATTCTGCAGGGAGGCAAATACACATTAGTACAGCTGTGTGTCGGTAAAGAGCTCCCTCTGGCAGTAAAAAAAACCCAATGCTGAGTTTCAAATTCAGTGGTGATTTTATGATTGAACGGATAGAAACAACAACTGTAAATATATCCAGAACGACTTATTAGATTTAATAACCTGACAAAAATAAAATTCAAAGGAACATTGTTTTTTTAAGGATGCTCAAACAGCAAGTTCAAGTTCAAAAGAAAACAGACAACAATAAATACTCCCTTATCATTTGCCTCTATAGTTAATATAGTTTGCTCCTTGTGCGTGTGTGTGTGTGTGTGTGTGTGTGAAAACTGTCATATTACTGCTGTAAAAAAAACAAGTCTGCCCTCTAAGCCACAGGCAAATAACAAACTGTAAAGAGCACTTGTTGAAAGCCAGCTACTATTACTGTAATTATAACTGTGGTTTCTCTGAGGACACACAAAGGTGAAGACTACTAGTATAAATAACACCCCCGCAATTTGTAAAACAGTCTCACTCTGAAGTGTAACACCTCATGTTTAAGAGGGATAATGAGGCAGCGATGTAAGAAATGTCACTGCAATTTTCTGATGGGAAAAAGATAACACAGCTGGTATCTTAATATAGCAACCATGGGCTTTAACTAATTAACTAAATTATGATACTGGCAGAAAGAGTAACCAAGCACAACACAGGGTATTTGGATATTAAAAGTAATGCAAGATAATATCAAGGGTTTAAGCCTAATATGTCTTTTGGAAAAATTCATAATTAAAGCCCCTGAAAAAGGTTTTTTTTTTTTCTCAGTTACATTAAATATTCATGATTAAATGTGCAACAATCAAAGTTAATGTTCGGGAAAAAAATATGTTAGTCTTTATTTATTGAGAGTGTAACACTAGAGTGCCTTGGTAGCCGAGTGGTTACAGCGCATGCCATATAACAGCAACGCTCTGGGTTTGATTCCGGCCTTGGAACCAGTGTTGCATGTCATATCCTTATTTCTCTCCCCCATTTCTACACTGTCCAAAAAGCTCAGTTAAGGCCTTTGCACACCCAGTCCATATTTTTCGTTTCGTAAATATGACCTCACGTTGTGTCAATCACGTTTACACAACGACTCTGAAACTTTCATCTGTCATTAAAGTTTTCGGAACAGGTTTTTTCGCATCCGTCAAAAGCCAAAAGAGGGTTGTTTGGCCACTCAGAGACACCGTCCTTGTTTTCATCCAAAATGGCGTCTGATAAACTGATTGGCCCAATCCCAACGTCCACACTCACAGACTCACACACTCACTTTATATCTATTATAAACATTATTTAATAATTATATTCCGCTATTTCCTAATAAGCAGTAATAAATAGCTGGTAATTTGTTTTTCCAGGAAAAGAAAAGAAAGTTAATTGATATGTTTTATTTCCATGTCTGCTGGTAAATAGATAATAATTAGCAAATAACTTCTTTGAAATTTCTTAAAAAAAAGAGATTTGTGCCTGATCAGAAGTGTCTTCTATTAGTTTTGGTTTTCCACCTCCGATGAAGAGCAGCGCACAGCCGCTTCTCAAGCCTAAGGGCCCTATTTTAACCATTATATGCTATTTTAGCATATAATTATTAAACAATGTTTATAATAAAGTATTTTTTGATCAATTTTGAGGTAAATATTGGGGTAATTTGGCAGTAAATCCAAAGAAATTTCAAATAGGTTACTTGCTAACTATCACCTAATTACCATGAAATTTGCGGACCTGTAAAATTGTTGCCAAAAACACAAACAGAGAAACCTCTTATGTAAAATGGTAAAAATCTGTGGCAGATTATTGTGTGCATGCAGGTTCTGATAGCTCATAGAGAAAAGCTGGTTGAAAAAATGTGTTTTCAGGGTCTTTAAATAAAGCATTTTCTGTGTAGTTTTTTTATGCATGTAAACAATAAAGCATGACGAGGAGTCTGTACACAGGAACATATCAGTGGTAAAGCAAACAAAGTTTGAGACGACCACATGTGTCATTTGAACGGAGAGAAACAAGAAACAACTGCAGGATCTTTACATAACATCGCCACGACTGTTAAAAGCACACAACCTCCCTCATTTATATCTACAGTATATCTTACGCAACAAATCCTGCTGCATCCTCACTGGAATAGAGAAAATGAATTTAGACAAAAGAGGTGATTAGGGAGCAGAATCAGGTTGCTAATGCGTTCATTCTGAGCTGGTCGACGTAGGATAGTAGGAACTGCAGCCGTGCATAAAAACAAATACATTAGTTGGTTAAAATGGCATAGTCTCTCCTTTCAGTTTTAAGGACCTGACTGAGCATTTCAGATGGTCTTATCTATCTATTGGACTATAATGCTGTAGGGAAGACTAAACACTTCATGCTATTGAGTAATCACACAAGAGTTTGGTACATTTTTGAATGAACTTTTGAGGGTTATGGATTCACAAGCTTCAACAGGATGATCCGAGATCTGCCTATAAGGAGAGCTATCAACACCAGTGAGGAGTTTGAGTGATCTGGGGACCCAAAACTAAACCTAGGGGTCTTTTTTATTCAAATGCAAAAGTAAATAAATGCATCATCTTTATCATCTTATTTGACTTTATCTTCAGCTGCCCCACACATGCCAATTTGAATTGAAAGGGAGGCAGAGTTCATGACTTAAGCAAAAGTTAGTATCCCATGTAAAGTTTGAGAGTGTTTAAAAATCCATGCATTTTAATAAATATGTTCCTATTACGGGATATTTTAACATCAATTCAGAAGACAACGTATTTTGAAAGAACTTCAAGCTAATAACAAATCTTGACCTCTCACAGTTGATCAATAACTCATAAATAACAAAATCCTCCAGAACTCAGATTGGTTTAGTATTCAGTAAAAGACCTGAAAGGATTTGTAAACCCTAAAGTAACTGGGCTGTCTGGCAACAGTCTGGCTCTTGTAGCAAAACAAGAACAAAAACAAGACAATTAACAAGTCAACCTCTCCTTTATCAGAGAGTTTGAATCCTTTAGAATCTCAAAATTATAAAGCTCAAAAATGTACAGATTGCTATGAGAGAAAGGATGTTTTGGTGTGAGAGTAAAAAAAAAACACACCCTTTCTTGTCGGATGTACTGAATGGCCTTTAATACAAAGCTCTGCCATGAAAGACAGGGTTTCACTGTGATAGAGATCAAGGTAGAAAACTGAATTAAGAAAAGCTAAGGCATTTTGTTTTCATTCATTCAGTGTATTGTAAAGGCAGGAGGTGATACTTCTGAGAGGACTTGGAATCAGCTGAAAAACAGCTAACAATAAGAGAAGAAGCCACTCTAACTTAAATGCTAAATAGAAATTACCTTATTTTATTTTTGAAAAATCTAAAAGATTTTAATTTTACAAAAGCAGCCTCTGAAATGTAACGGGGGAACATTCTGGTCACAGCAATTAAGCGACCATGGTGTGGTGACAAAAAGCATGTATGGAAGTTTTCCAACAGATTAACAACAAACTCTACCTTTCATCCAACTTTTTAAACCTTTCCACCGGCTCTAAAATCACCATTTGGCACAGACCACCACACAGGCCTTGGCTCACAATCCATTGCATTAGCACTCACGGTCAATTTGGATATTTTTCTTTTTACAGAGCATCAGGGCTGGGAGAGAGGAGCTGGATGTTGACATGCTAGTCAGTAACAACTCAAGTTATGTTTTCCTTTTTTCATTCCCTGAAACAAAAGTTGTATTTTGCTGAGTAAGCCTCTGGGTGGCGCCAAAACATCTCATAAAGAAGAAGCAGGGACAACCAAACTAATGGCAGCAAAGTACTCGCACACTTGCTGCCTGTGAAGGGAGCGGAGAATATAAACAGCATTGTTGTTTATGGTAGGTGCCTATATTTCACAGTGGTAACAGTTTGTATGGTGTTTTAAATTTTTCCTTTTAACCCCCTGAGACCCGCCAGGCTGACTTTACTGTCTTTCAGAGGCTCTAGCAGGATCAGTTTCAGGGCTAGAGTGAAGACAAAGATATCAGATTAAACTAAAACCTAAGGAATTCATTGATACCAACCATGTCGGGAAGGAGGCTAAATAACGCTCCAAAGTTGGGCTAAATTTTAGCGGGGAAAAACTGGAGTGGCCATTTTCAGAGGGGTCCCTTGACCTCTGACCTCAAGATATGTGAATGAAAATGGGTTCTATGGGTACCCACGAGCCTCCCCTTTACAGACATGCCCACTTTTTGAAAATCACATGCAGTTTGGGGCAACAACCATGCCGTTTTTTTCATGCAGTATAAATGTGTTATTTTTGCCTATTCTAAAATGGTGTGTTTGAATATTTCTGCATACTGGGGTCCCTAAACAGTCTTGGAATTACATAAATTGGGTATAACTGTAAAGCTGAGACTCTTGTGGATCCAATGAGCCCAATTGTAATCAGGTGTGATGATATTAGTCCCCATAGTAGCCATTTCATTGTAGTGAGACCATTTTTTGAAACTTGACCTCACTGTATAAAATGACCTATGGTGACCTCTAGAATAATCACAGCCTCATGAAACTTTATAGCCACCAACTAGAGACCTAGAGCATTCAGAGGATGGATAGCTTTCCTAGCTAGATTGACAATAAGGGGGTTTATGAGCAGTTTCCAGAACAGAAGTGATTGCCATCTTGCAGAAATCTCAAAATGTCAAGTTTTTGAAACCAAATCACAACATGGCTTTTTCTATGGTGTTCCTCAAGGTCTTGGTGTCTTAATGTGGTATTTTGGAGGGATTAATAATTATTTTGATCAATTCTTGAGTGGTAAAAAATGGTTAAATTTAGCACCAAATTTGTGTAACAACTGGTATCAACCCACAAATTGCTGCAACAACTTATGAGACATAATAGAGCATGAGAATGGCCATCATATACTTACATCATAATGTTCCAAACCCTTATACACTTTTACAATTAATTCTAAATAATTAATTAATGAATTAATTAATTCATGTTTATTTCTGATTTATGACTAGAACAACTTGACACACAGTGCTGAGCAGCATCTCAAATTCATCTTCAGGTTCCCAGCTTTCAGATGATGTACACCACTTCTACATGTATGTGACATCTACTGTTGACCTGCTATCTCCCCCTAAAGACCCCCTGTACCCCCTAAAAAAGACAAAAATGGGTCAATTGTGGGTCTCAGAGGGTTAAAATGAGAACAACAGAGCATCAGCAAAAATTGAAGCCCTGCACCCGAGGGATATTGATGACCTTTTCAGCTAAAAATATCTGTTCAATCTACAACCATAAGACCCTGGTGATCGTGTTAATTAACAAAAAGTGGGTGACGAGGGCAAGGGAAGGTTCAACGAGTTTGTATCTGGCCAGACAGGCTTTGAGGAGGTAACTCAGAAACTGAGATAACAATAAGTAAATAATATTTCTCTTTCTCCTCCGCCTTAGTTCTTTCCTTATAAAGCTGAAAGCTGCTCGCTCTGGATAAGGCCACCTCAAATATTGCCTGTCACCATGGCGTTGCCCATGGCAACTTGAGGGCCAGCAGTGGGGACGTGAGTGTCTGTGTATTTGAGAGTGGAGCGGTGGTTTAGGGTTCATGGTGGGCAGATCACTTGAACCGTCTATGGAGAAACAGATGAAGTGGAGATGTGCTTGTCGGGGATCATGAGCACGTACCGAGTGGAGGAGAAAGTAGAGGCGGATTTTAACATGCAAGACTGGCTGTCCGGAAAACAAACACATAACAGGATGTAGTGTGTAAATCTTAATTTGGGAATGTAGCAGTAATAGTCAGTAATTAAAGTCTGCTTCGTATCTTCACTCGTTAGTCTGAAATATAGAACTTCTTACATAGTGATATAAGACGAGGACTTGTGTTATTGGGCTTTGAGTGGGCGGTGGCATAATTAAATGTATGCTCGGCACATAAAACCGTTATCACGCTCCCATAAAAGGCTTGGACTGTGTGTGAATACGAGATCCTGAGATGCTCTCTTTGCTTTTAATCAAAGAATTCATTCAATATTGGCAGTGGCAGTTTTAGAAATTACATTTTTTACAAGCGTTTCAGCATAACAGAGCAAGAGATTGGTGTACTCAAACACCACAGAATGAAGTAAAGGACACTCAATTTTAATTGTATTCATCAGGAGCAACGACTAAGTATAAATAAAAAAAGAGAACTACAATAGGTAATTAATAATAAGGAGCCAACACAATACTGTAGTCACCATGGCGATTGGGCGACTGGATGAATATATTGGCGATTGGCTGAGTACATCGTTGGTTGTTTTTTTGTGATTTTTTTGGCCGATGTTTGTCATTTTATTTAGCTAATTTAATGAGCTGCTCAGTCGCTGCTCAGCAGGCAGAGAGAGATACAGTGGGGGAAAACAACGTGCAGAGCCGGCATATTTTCACATCTAACTCAGTGAAGTAAGTGTTTATTTCAACAAAACCAGAGTTGGTGATTGTTGGAAAGACTAACCAAGAGCGGTTGAGTTTTATTTTAATTCTGTCGAGTTTGAATGAAGTGTGTCTCCCAGCTGAAACTACGGCAGCGGGGGACGGACGGACGGACTATTTTTTAACGTTTGTCTTTATTTTTAGCTTGCAATATGACTCAGACGATTGTAAACAGACAATGGGAACTATTTAATCTAAACACAGAACCCAACTTTAATGAAAATTGATTAACCTTCTAACTAATCTCGTCTCTGCGCTGCTATTTTAATTTGGTCCACTGGAGTCGAGAAGGTCCGGGAACCCCTGAGCTGAAGGGTCCAGGACACAGAAATAGAGTGGATGACATGTTATTGGTTATTGCGGCCTTTACCTGAGCCTGAGATCCATTCAGCATCAGGTAGTAGAGCTTGCTGAGGATGCTCTGCTGCAGCTGGTCCCAGGAGATGCTCCTGTCTTCACGCATTAGAAATGGAGGTCCAAACCTGAGAGAGGAGAGGAGAGGAGAGGAGAGGAGAGGAGAGGAGAAGAGAGGAGAGGAGAGGAGAGGAGAGGAGAGGAGAGGAGAGGAGAGGAGAGGAGAGGAGAGGAGAGGAGAGGAGAGGAGAGGAGAAGTAAGGAAGGTGAGGAAGGAGAAGAGAGGAAGGAGAGGAAAGGAAGGATAGGAGAGGAGAGGAAGGAAATGAGAAGAGAGGAGAGGAGAGGACAGATGAAGCAAGGACGGTGAGGAAGGAGAAGAGAGGAAGGAGAGGAGAGGAGAGGAAGGAAATGAGAAGAGAGGAGAGGAGAGGACAGGTGAAGCAAGGACGGTGAGGAAGGAGAAGAGAGGAAGGAGAGGAAAGGAGAGGAGAGGAGAGGAGAGGAGAGGAGAGGAGAGGAGAGGAGAGGAGAGGAGAGGAGAGGAGAGGAGAGGAGAGGAGAAAAAAAGGGAAAGAACGACAGAAAATGATAAAGATTGGTTAACTTATTAAGTCATCCACACTAAAAAGGACATCATAAATTAATTTCCAAGAAGGTTGAGAAAGTGCCGGTATAAAAAAGGTCATTGCAGCTTATTGTGTCATCACAAACATCTGTCAAGCTGTTAGGTGTCAAGTGCATCGAGGCTTTACTGTTTGTGCCTCGTGTCCTGTACTGACAGCTTGAAGGGACATTATGTGGGGTCAGGGGCCAACTAAAGCAGAGAAACTTGTCTGTATATCATCAATGCATCAATGCCTCGTAATGGGTTCTCTGTCTCTAGGTTAACTCGAGGCTGGAGCTCCTCCTGAATGCACAGCAGTGGCTATATAAAAGGCTTTTATATGTAAGGTTAATGGGAGACATACTCGTGTTTGTCTAGTATATCACAATCTCTCACAGTTTATTTAAACACACATATGTGAAGATGAAGGTTCCAAGGTCTGCACACTTACACATTACAATACACCTTGCTCAAACTAATGTAGTTTAAAACAACATTCCTGCAATAAATCCTACCTACATGGAGGTTAGAATGTTTTTGAGAGGTGATGATTCAACGTTACGGTCATTATGGAGGCTGTACTTTGTTGTCTCTGTATAATAATTGCAAGAGTTTGTCTAGACCCATTAATTTCAGTTAAGGGGAAATCTTAGTGCTACAGCATAAATCCAATGATATTTCAAACAATAGTGTGCTTCCAACTGTCTGGCAACAGCTGGGAGAAGGCCCTTTCTTGTTTCAATCGTGGACTGTATATAAGAAGTGGTTGTAGTCACTGTGACGTCACCCATTGTTTTGTAGACTACGGTTTTGAAGCCTCGAGTTCGGCATTTTGGCCGTCACCATCTTTGTTTTTGGCTGTCGCCATCTTGTTTTTTTACAACCAGAAGATGCAAAAGTACACCCGAACGCTGAATAAGACATTTTTAGGTGACCACAATTACAATTAACTTTCGTGAACTGAAAACACACACACAAGCTCTATGACGAAAACATGGACAACTCCCAGACAGGACAACACCGTGGTAGCGACCTGTCAATCACAAGGTAGCCACGCCCTAAAGCATACCCTGCTTTATGGTCTATTTGACTCTAAATGGGAAAGTAATTTACTAAATGAACATCATGCTGTATTGAAGAAGACTTGAAACTAGCGATTGAGACCATAAACTCATGTTTACAATGTTTACTGAGGTAATAAGTCAAGTGAGAAGTAGGGTCATTTTCTCATAGACTTCTATACAATCAGACTTCTGTTTGCAACCAGAGGAGTCGCCCCCTGCTGGCTGTTAGAAAGAATGCAAGTTTAAGGCACTTCAGCATTGGCTTCACTTTTCAGAACCAGAGGTTGCCCACTGGTTTCAACATGACGATGGCCCCATGCACAAAGCAAGGTTCATAAATAAATTGTTTTCCAAGTTTGAGAGTCAAAGAACTGAATTTGCCTGACCTCAATCCCCATCAAACATCTTTGCAATCAGTCGGAGCGCTGACCGTGAGCCGTGCTTTTGTGGCTGAATCGGAGAAAATCCCTGCGGCCAGGTTACCAAAATCTTGTGGAAAGCCGTCCCAGAAGAGTGGCAGTGTACTATTCAGGTGTCCAAGTACTTTTGGCCATGTTTAGTGCCATTTGATTCAGTTTCTTGGACTTTTTATGCAAGGGTAGTCTGATATCATCATGACAAAATAATAAACTGCTATAGTGGATACCTTGTTTGTACCAAAGACTAAGAACTGACCTTTAATTTTGGTGATAGATGGATACAATACAAAGAGAGACAAGTTGTTTACAACCATACACATGAGGCATGTGGACAAATGAGTCGTCAAATGTCACATTCTGACATTATTAGGCCTTTCATAGGAATGCCTGTTATCAGACATGATGACTGAAACTAGATGACTGAAGAGAAATATGAATCCATCCTTCCCTGAGTCAATAATAGGTTGGACTTTATTGATTCCTGTACTTTCTTTGCACACAATATGCACCCCTTAGCATCAGAGGATTACTGTCTGAATGCTACTACAATTCTAACCAGGCACTCGCATGGACACAGTCCACCCTGGGTCGAACAAATACTTCCATTATCATGATGCTCCGTGTTACAAAGCACACAGTGTCTCATAATGGGAACATTACAATGACTTACATTTACTGCAATTAATTGCAGTCCTTGGAGTACTTGCAGAGTACTGCTAGGATGAGGAATATTATGTTTGCATCATGAATGTGCCTCCACAAACACAGCAGAAACTCACTGACTATGACTGTTATTTTATTTAATTTTTTTTTTTTTTGTTCTTCTAAATTATTTTTTCTCCTCCGTTTCGTTGATTGTTATTTTCTTTTATTTAATTTTTCATTTTATTCTATTTTGTTGTAGGCACTGCAACTCTATAATTTCCTAAAATGCAAATAAAAAAAATTATGCAAAATGGAATTTTCACGAGGACTAATCAAACGTTGGTCAAAGTTGTGCTGAATGATGTTTACTGCTGTGATATTAAATGTTTTCACTTCTCTTTTATGAATCACTAGAAGCTCAACTGGACTATCATACATTCATCATTAACCATGATCCTTTGTAGTGTAGTGAATTAATCTCTAAAGTAGCAAAATAATAATGCATTAACTTAGATTGGCTGCATAAATCACTCACTTACTAACCAGACTGTATTATCTTGTAAGAGTCTGGATCATTTTAATATTTATGATGTTGCCTACAGTGACTGAGGAGCTAGATGTGATCGGAGCATTTTTTCTCTGATTTGCCATTCATCCCCTGTGGGACATTTATCCTGAAACAGTACGACACAGCTCACCTGTGGGCAGCAAACAAAAAGCAGCCATCCAGTTGCTTCCAATGTTTGTTTGGTCTAACAGTGTTGCTGTTGTACATTAGATGCATTCTAGGCGCTAAGTAACTGAATAATGCTTCCTACCCTGGTTAGAGTAACATATGGCAACCGATAAAACCAAACTTTCACAGGTTAAGTGCTTCAATTTGAGCTGCATTGTTCGAATCGGTCTCAGCTTTCAGCTACGGCTGAATGGAAGCTCAAGCTGCACAAGCTGAATAAAACCAGCCCCGTCTGTGGCATTCATGCAATACTGTAGATATGCAGGTCGGACAGAAGTTGGATGTTGTCATTGAGACGGCATTGGATGATGAAAGTGGGAAAGAATAAATGAGGTATTCTATTTAAGGCTGTAGACACAGTGGAGCAGGAGAAAAGATGTCTCTACAGCTGTACTAGAACAAGCTCTAAGAAACTGTTTCCCATATGTAAGATGACACAACCTCATACACATCTCATGAAATAAATTCAAGTTAACTGACTCTGCTACCGTGTGCTTAACAAAACTGACAATATGAAGCCCTAACTCTACAGCTGATCAGTAAAAAAACTAAACTAACAACAATAACAACTTGAAAATCAATGCAGCTCACCTGACAGCCTGCTGACCAGATCCTGATGTGTTGCAGATGAGGAGGAGGACCTTCGTGGAGCCGCCGTGGTTCAGGTATTCAGAGGAGTGGGTGCCAGACGGAGGTAACTTCTGACCGTCGGGTCCAGACGTAGAGGTGTAGGGGGAGGAGGGGAGGCTGTGGTGATACCCTGAGCAGAGAAATGGAAATGGAAATGGACTTGCATTTATATAGCGCTTTTCTAGTCTACCGACCACTCAAAGCGCTTTACACTACATGTCAGCATTCACCCATTCACACACACATTCATACACTGATGGCAGAGGCTGCTAAGGTGCCAATTTTGCCCATCAGGATGTAATCTAAATACTCATTCACACACCGATGGCTATGGGAGCAATTTGGGGTTAAGTGTCTTGCTCAAGGACACATCGACATGTGACCCAGAGCAGCCGGGGATCGAACGACCGACCTTCCGATTGGTGGACAACCTGCTCTACCCACTGAGCCACAGCCGCCCCATAGAGCAGAGGAGTGCACAGCTGTTTAGTAAAGGCTGAGATCCAAACTGTTGGATATGCAATCACACACGCACGCACGCACGCACGCACGCACGCACGCACGCACGCACGCACACACACACACACACAGTTGCTGGCAACCATTATGAAAGAAATCTGCTTGTCAACCAGGTGTGAATAGTTTTTGTGAAGAAAAGTTTTCACAAGTACCTGCAAAATCCCATCAGTTATATAATCATTCAGAACTACAGTTTCCACCTCTTTTGTGTAAATAAACAGGAAGTGGGACGATTAGACTTTAAAAATATGTAATTATTTACAGCCCAAAAAAGGCTAAGCTGTTTTCAGGCTTTAAAAAATCTAGCCCGTGACGGGATACTTTGACTAATCACAGGTCATTTCAGAGAGAGAGAGCGTTCCTGTTGGATGTGCTCCGGCCATGTGAGTGGTGCTTGGTATTTCCTGAAGAGATCTCAACATGGCTGCCGGGTCACAAACTTTCTCATTTTTCACTCATCATAACTCGGTTTCTTATGAAGATGACGTCCAGGCATCTAAGTGCTGTTATTTAATACTCAACTAAATCCATTAGCTTTGTTTTTACAGACGTTAGAAGAATCAATATCTCTAACTTGGAGGTGAATAAAAGGATAAAGAGTATTAGCTGACAAAAGGATGAATAACTGTTACGCTGGTAGTGAGTTTTCAGTTTCTGGATGTTTTTAGTGCTAAAGTTCTGGTGAGGTTTAAAAAATTCAGTCAAAAAACAGAAACTACTTTGCTGGCAGAGAGTTAGTATTGTCACACCTGTTCAAGCACTTATTCTATAAAAGTCTTACTCATATCAAAAGCTTATTCTATCCAGCTTGGAGGAAGGACTGAAATGGACCAGAGTTACAAAACAGCTTTACTGTAGGTGCCAGAATGAGAAACTGCTACGCAAGGAGCAACATCTAATGTGACACGTTTACACTGTGATCCTGAAAACATTTTCATAACGCTTCCACTAATATTGAATTGCCCTTTGATTCTTATTCACCCCGAGGAGCTGTAAGGAGAATTACATTTTCTACCACACATGCACTTAGACACACACTCGCACATGCTGTGATTAATAGTGGGTAATAGCTGAGGGGATACAGGAGGCCCAACCTCTCGTCTCACCGCAAACATAAACTTTGACATTATCAGAGGATTTAATTAAACAACGCTTGTTCGAGCCCTACCCTGCAATCAATCACTGCCACCTTCCAACATCACACACAAAACAAACCGAAACACGGACGCAGGAAAGTAAGTGTGTATATAGATGTCAAGCTTAGATGTAACGCCGTCACCAAAGCAAGCAGACAGATTATTACGACGCACACACAGAGACACGAGCCTCAGTTACAGACACACCGAGGAAGTGTTGTGTGAAAGCATTTCTTTTTGCGTCAGAGACAAGGACAGAAAAACATCTTTAGCTGGGATTTTAGTAAGTAAATACACCTTTTGGTTAAAAAATAAAATGAATAAAAGTACTGACTGTTAAAACAAGATCAGAAAATTGAAAAAGCTTTGACTAATGTTTGCCTGAACCGCTACTAAATCACTCGGTGATGTTTTTCTTTCTCGGCAGACAGGAGCAACTCGATGTGACATTTTATGCATATTGCCTGCCCTTTAGACGGCCAATTCATCTCTTCACTCTTTGTCTCAGTCACCCCTCCCTCTATCCTCTCTGTCACCTTTACCTCGCAGTTTTTCACTTGGGAGGTTGAAAGTAAAAGACCAAATAATTTTGTTTCGACCCAAACTGTACAGCACGACTACCCGACCATTAACCCTCCAATTAACCAACAAAGCAACTATAATTTACCCCCTACATTTTAGAATTTGTGCCATTATCTTGAATGAATGTTTTCCCTTATTTGTTCCTTAGCAACTACTCAGTATTTTCATGTATCTTATTGCAAAGTGTTTCTAAAATACTACAATTGAAAACATTATAGGAAACCACTGGTAAATAGTGGAAGGAGCAGACAGGTGAAGAAGGGATAGTGGTTATTCTGTGTAATTTTCTGCATATACTAACACAACCCTGACTCCTTGAAATCCTATTTATATAAAATGAATGTGTTTTGACAGTTACCCTTTGAAAGGATAGTACAGTACAGTAATTGCTGAAAGTATTATGCTCAACATAATGATTAAGGTTAAGGGAAGAATGCTGTTTTAGTTAAAAAACATAACAATAAAACAGTATGCTTTAGTTGCTATAAGCCGAAAAGCTGAAAACCAATGAAATATGTTATCAGGCAACGCTTTGAAGATTCGTTTGCAACTTGACAAATACAGTACGCATGTTGGCCGACTAAAGACGGCTAGGCTGACGGACGCTAACCGACGGCCGACTGTCGGCTTGGTGTGTCTGGGCCTTTAGGGACTTTTGGAGCTAGTCCTGCTAGACCACTTTCATTGTAAAAGAGTTGTCAACACTGGGTTGGGTTTTTCGGTTGGATCGTTTTTAAAATCTAGCATACTCTTGCTAGTTCTGAAGATGACCAACTCTAGCTTTAAAACAATGCAGCCCTATTTGAACAGCACCAGTAATTTAGTGGGTGGTTTCAAAACCAGAAAGTAATTTGTCGTGCATGGCAAGGAGCGTGATTTCGCCCACATGTCCAGGGGGCCGCTGGGAGAACCTCCTGCCAGACTCTCATTCTCACCTCCTCTTCCCTCCCTCCCTGAGACAGACAGAGGACAGTCACAGACGGAGGGAGGTGTTAGCTGAGCGGAAAAGACACAGGGAGGAGTGAAAGAGAAAGAGTGGATAGAAAAAGAGAGACTGTGAGAGTGAGAAGAGGAGTTCTCCCAGGGCGAAAGGAAAGAGCAGCGGATGATAATTTTAAAAAGTAATTTCCAAAGTGAATAAAAAAATGTACGGAGACAAAAAGACTAAACAAGAGAAAAGCTGCATGTTGTATTTCCTCTCATAAAAGTATTTGTTTTATGATCAATTAGAATGATATTGAATTATTTGTTGTTGTGACAACGTCATGGCTGCTGTGGGAATCTGTTTATAATCTGCAATTTTTAATTAAAAGATAAACATGAAGACTGAAGTGAATGCAAGTGAAGTCAGGGAGAAAGAGACAGAGACACAGAAAGAGCAGAGAAACAGAAATCGCTCTTGAGATTGGAGGTAGTGAGTATGGCAGCGTTAATTAAACAGCTTAGCCCTGAAAAAGACACTACTCTTCCTCTGGCGATCACTCTCTTCTCTCTCCTCGCCGTCTCATTTCTTCCTTTTGCATTATCTTATACTCCCCTCTCTCCCTAGTACTCTATTTATCATTGCCACTATCTGCTTTCTCTCCAACCCCCCCTTTTTTTTTGCTGCAGTGTCTCAGTTACAACACGTCCTCATACCTAGACGACAGAATAGGTTGTTTGGCAACGACTCCCAAAGCAACATATATGACCGTTCTATTTCATATATCTATGAAACGGTCGCAGTTTTAAACACATAGTTAATGTGAAACGGAACTACTTGTGTACTTATGTTTAGCAGAAGATCATGGTTTCGGTTAACATAAGTATGTTTGTTACGTGATGCAGTTACTACGTTACGTACATGACGTAGGACGTGAAGATTATCCTGCTGAACAAAACGTGTAAGTATTATAACGTTTGTTTGTCACAGAGCTTATTTTCTGCAATAATCCAAAACCTAACGGAAAAATCCCATTATTTTTAATCGAGAGAACCCATGGCGATGCTGACTTCCTGGCTGACCAACAAAAATACGCCATCCCTGCAGCACTCTATAAGCTGCTTGACGCAGACGACCAACCTATGTGGCCGTTTTTTCGGTGATGACGGCTTGCTCAGTTAATATCTGTAGACGCTGAGTTTCTGCATCAGTTAGGAATGTGCTCTTCATGATCTCATTACTCATTTAAGCCTTATTTAAGTAATCATATTTTGCTGTTGCACCAGAGGCAAAAGTTTTCTTTCTTATTTTCCCTATACTGTTGTGTTTGTTCATCACTGATGTGTAAAAATAGCACGACTTGTATAACACACAAAAAAAGAGAAAAAAAATCTCGAGAGGGGATTTTGGCCACATCCTGACTGGAATTGACACTCCTCTCAGGTGGTTCAGGACCAAATGAGTGACCCCTGTCAGTGCAATCCACACACCTGACTAAAAATACCCAGGGGGCCGTTAGGCTTAGCCCTGGACGAATCAGAGGTCCGGGCAGCAAACAGCCATCTGACCACAAATGCCCCCGTTGACAGCAAAGCACCTGAGCTTTCTGCCGACAGCAAAATGACAGATTAGGGAGGCGGCAGGAGAGGAACTAAATACACCTGATGCCGCCCTCCTACTTCTTCTCTACACTTTCTTTTTTTACATTTCTTCCTCCAGCTTCCCTAAACTACACTCAATTCATCTTCCCACTACTGCTCTTCTCTTTTTGTTATAAGAAGACACGTAATTGTGTC
The DNA here is from genome assembly GCA_916701645.2 of Sebastolobus alascanus. Lineage (NCBI taxonomy): Eukaryota > Metazoa > Chordata > Actinopteri > Perciformes > Sebastidae > Sebastolobus > Sebastolobus alascanus. The sequence goes on from CAKAOJ020000241.1 coordinate 449,953, forward strand.
AACAGTAGCCACAATACCCCTGCTGCTGAAGGTGCAATCATGGAAATTGCACTTAGTTACATCATGTCTCAAATATTAGTCCAACAACAGTCCACAACACAGTGCTGCAGTATGTTTTTGTTGTTTAAATCTGTGAATAAATAAGATTAAAATGGTAGACATGCTGTATTATGAGCTATGTTGCAGAACCAAAGACAAGTATGACCAAAGGTTTCGATTTCAGTCTTTAAATGAGAAGATTAGGACCATAAAAATAGGAGACTTCTTAACAAACTTTATCTAGTATCCACTGCCCTGCTGGCTGCTTCATTTCAACACTATTAAGCTGTGTTGTGAGTTATACTGTAGGTTTAGTTTTAACAAGCTTGTGGGCAGAGGAAGCTTTCAAGCTGGCATTCGCGCAGGCATTTATGCATCATTTGTGTTGTTCTTCATAAGGCAGCTGAGCCGAGTGTTGCTGTTATTTCCCCGATGATTTGAGAACACGTTCCAGAGGCAGCGGTGGCGATCAGAGCACCAAGTGTAGACATTCTCTTCAGGTTATTTTAAATGATGAATCCTACTGGAGGGGCAAGAGCTCCCCTGTGAATGTTCCTCGGATATTTTTGCTTCTCTGCACTGAGTCTGCTTTAGGCAACCTGTAATTGCCTTAATGGAACTGCACAGAGTGTGTACTTTGCAGACTTTCATTTGCATGTGTGATGTCTTTGTCTCAGTAGGAGACGATTTATGTACAACTTGTGTCACCGTGCTCCCAAAGTTATGTTCCCTGTTGCAAGACTGAGAAAAAAAAAAGCGCATTAGAAACTATACAACAAAAATTGCAGATGTTTTCAGCAAAAAAGCTCTAAAAACCCACAGTACGCTACCTGCTCAGCAACATAGTAGAGAATTTAGCTGCTAAAAAGCCACATATTTCCCTCAGGAGTTGGTAGAGACCAAAAACAGAGCAAAAAGAGAGTGAATATCTGACTTATATTCATAAACACGACTCCAAATGAATGATAATGTTACTACGTAACTGCTGAATGTTTAAACAAGCAGCTGTTCGCTATATCAGCTTAAAAAGTGGTATGTCAATGTTGTGTTCATAAATTGTTTCTGCTGCCCCCAAATGGCCAAAAAATATTTTTTAACAAATAAAAAGAAACAAACACAAATTCCCAGATTTTAGAAAAAAACAATAGCCCAGTTGTCTAGGGGTTTAATACGGGGATCGTGTGATTGCGCCTCTCTTATGCCTTATTCTCATTCGGCACTGTGCTATGAACCAAAGCCAGGAAATGGCCAAAAAACATACATATACATAATACATCGTCTCCATTCAGTGATCTATGACAAGAGTGAAACACACAAAGATACTGACTGTGTGACTGTGGGAAGTGATTCGTCTATTGTGCAGAACACATAAATGATGACAGTGTGTGTTCACTAGCGCAGAAGTAATACCTCAACTTTAAGTAGCTGGTTGAAGGATGTGACTGCCCAGATAAAAACCTCAGAGTAATCCCTGACTCTCCAGCTGTACACAGCTCTCAGCGGGCTGATGGGAACGACACAGTGGCTTACCCTCAGCTCCACAGTTCACCGTGACAGCACCTGAACACTCGAGAGCGCTGATTGTGGAGCCACACTGTATGGTAGGTAAGTGTGTGTAAGTGAGAAGAAGGGGAGAGAGGGAAAGAAAGACTTTGATTACTGCATCTATCTCAGAATGTAGATGCTGTTTGTGTGAGTCAATTATCCTGACTGATCCCTTTATCTTCATTGAGAAATCCCTTTTTCTACCGACACACACATTCTCTGTCTCTCTCTCTCTGTCCAGCTGGCCTCTCTGTGCTGGCAACTCCCACAATCCACTCTGCTCAAATCTTGATCGACTTCTCCATCACCAAAGAGGTCTTTACTTTTTAATTTCAAGGGCACCAAGTCAGCATCACACAAAGTTAGCAAGCTTTGCTTCCCTGAGCTACTATGCAGCAGGAAGTCTTTTTCTTTGTGCAGCATTATGGAGCTTTATCACTCTATTTATGTGCAAATTGCCTGGATTGTTGGGGGTGAAATAGGATGCTACTGTGGCGCTTTGGACCTAATTGATTTTTCAGTGTTTTCCATCATTAGACCTCCTGCTGCCATTTCCTCTAAATGCGAAACCTCATTATTGTTACTTGGGAGCGGCGCTGATTCAATATCCCTGAAATTGTTTACCGATAAAGTCGGGAAAATCCAGCTCCCACACACTGAAATACACAGCAGGTTGAGGTGACGACAGAGGAATTCCCTGCATGCAATAAACACTCTCCAGCATCACTGTCTACAAGGCATGACAGTTACTTTACTCGACCTTAAATGAATGGCTACTCATTCATTGGTCCATATCAATCCAAAAATTCCAACATATCTGACTCCTACAACATTGTGTAGTTAACATACTACAGTTAAGAGGACCATAAATATAAATATCACATCTCTTATGCCAGCAAAAATATTTGAAGACTGCCTGCATGCAACCAGTCATTAAAAAACCCGGCCTTGATCCATCAAAATGCAGCAATTTTTCAAAATAATCTTTTACTGCAAAACTCCTTGCAAAGACTGTCTCCTACAACTCCTCGAAGTGTTGAGACAAAACAACAGTTTCGAATATTTTCAGTCAGGTTTTAGGCAGCATCACAGCACTGAGACTGTGCTTATTAGAGTGACAAATGATCTTTTATGTATGGCTGATACTGGTGAATGTTCCATCCTTGTACTGCTTGATTTAAGTGCAGCTTTTTATCCAGTTATACAGTACCACATTTTGATTGAGAGGCTGCAGCACTGGGTTGGTATATCTGGGACGGCTTTGAAGTGGTTTTGTTCGTATTTGACAAACCAGAATTGTTTTGTTTCTATTGGTGACCATGTCTCCCCTCACTTTTTAGTAAATTGTGGAGTCCCTCAGGTGTCGATACTGGGACCGATTTTTATTTTCGCTATATATGCTCCCACTTGGACACATTACACATAGACATAAAATTTTCATTCCACTTCTACGCTGATGACATGCAGCTTTATCTCCCAGTAAAGCCTACCAAGACTAGTACTACTACCAAATAAAAAAAAAGGATGTCAGTAAATTTTCTTAAATTATCTCGGATAAAACTGAGATCCTCATCACTGGTCCTGACAATCTGCATCCTAGTATCCAGTCCCTTAATCTTGGTCCCTTAACAGTTCATGTTAAACCAAATGTAAGGAACCTGGGTGTGCTCTTTGACACTAACCTCACTTTTAAGAAAGACACTAACAAGGTCATCCGGTCACGCTACTACTATCTGAGGAATATTGCTAGGATACCATCAATGCTGAGTTTTAATGACACTCAAACTATTATTCATGCTTTTATTTCCTCACGGTTGGGCTATTGTAATGGTCATTTCACAGGTATAAATCTGAAATCAATTAATTTAATCCAAATTGGAGACTCCTAACAAAAATCAAGAAAAGAGAAAAAGTTCACTCCAATTTTAATGACCTTACACCGGCTGCCCATTTGTTTTAGGATTGATTTTATTTCACTTATTACTTTTATAGCGCTTCATGGCCTGGCCCCACAATATATATCTGAACTGCTGGCAGGAACCTGCTGACTGTTCCCACCTCACGCCTAAAGACTAACGGGGACCAACCATTTGCTGTTAGGGCTTCTCTGCTGTGGAACAACCTGCCTGAGGAACTCCGGCTTGCAACATCAGTATCTTCTTTTAAATAACTTTTGAAGACTTATCTTTATCAAAAGGTTTTCTTATAATTTCTCCTTAAATTTTTAGGTTTATTTTTATTCTTAATTATTGAGTTGCACTGTACTTTATTACTGACGCTGAGAAAAAGACTAGAAAAAAGTTATTCCTCTTTTTCCTTATTATTCAAACACTACTGTGTATTTTATTGCTGTGTTTTTTGTGTTCGTTGTAAAGCACTTCGTGACGCTGGTTGTGATAAGTGCTACACAAATAAACTATTATTATTATATTATTATTATGGAGCACCAATAATATGGTGGCAAAAATATAATTTTCAGGATCACAGAGGAAAAGATGGAGGTAAAGCAAGACAGGAGGTGTGATGATGAACCCCATATCACAGTAGAGAATCATCATCTGCAGTACTGAATGTCCAAATACTGCGGTGTGGTAATTTGCCTTATTCCCATTTCATTCCTCTCTGTCATCTCCTGCTGTTAAAGCACATTTTAGTCCACACACCCTTGCCTCCCTCCCAGTCTGAAGAGGATAGTACATGAAGTGCATTTCTGAGCAGAGTTGTGCCATGCAACTCTACTGTTTTAAAGTCACTGTACAGCTGTCAAGTGACCTACAAATTGTCATGCTGTGGTGGCTTGACAAGGAGATAAAGACAATCCTGGGAGGACATCAGCATGTGACAGCTGCCTGCTTTCAGACGGAGAAAACTATAATTCTTTGCCACATGCTGATCTAACCTCTCTGAGAATATATTAAGGATAAATTCGGTGTTTCAGTCACCAGTTTATTACACATTGTCAACCTTATGTTTTTGCCACTACTGCACTGAGTACAGTTAAATCTGTGTGGAAGTTTAAAGTATAAGTGGCTATGTTTAAGCTTATATACAGTATATGTTTCTTTAATTTTTGCTTCCTTTTTAATAAGACTTAATTTATCTTATAAACATACTTTAAATGTATTTATTTATTGTAGTTTATCATGTCCCCTTTTTCCTTTTTTGGCTAAGTTATTAGTCTCTCTGGACTCTATAGTATGAGTTAATGAATATGGATGTATGAGTTGCTCAACAGAATAATAAAAAGTCAGTCAATAAAATGAGACACGTAATGGGTTGTTGATTTGGTGCACTGTTGGTTTGATGTTAAATCATCTTGGAAAAAGGTTTATAATCTGTGACAATGTCTGTCACATAAATCCAATTTAATGAGTTTGATTTTGGATAAACAGATAAATCTTCACGTTGTTCCGTAGTGTTTCATTTATCACGTCTGCAAATCACAAATTAAACCTCCGCTATGAGGGTGGGATATGCGGTGTATGTTTCATCATGTATGATCAGCAGGTTCTTATTGAGAGTTAATAATGGTAATAAGAGAAGTTAACCCAATTAAAGACAATTTATTCCCAAATGATGCACACCTACAACTGCTAATAGATGAAATCTTGGTGTCTCCAATGAGCACGCAGAAAATCATATTGTTGATTTTTCTACTGATTCCCCAAAACTACAGTATTGGGTTTTTCAGGCCTGACCATTATTTCTACTGACCACGTTTTATTCTACTGCTGTCACAGCCCGGTGAGGACAGATCACAGATTTGACTTCCCTGCTCCATATACTGTAGTCCCTGCAAACGAGCCTTTCTTTTTAAATTTTGAAAAATGAAAGCATTTAGACTACACAACGAACCAGATACATAAAACTGTAAATTCATCACTGAAACTTGTGTATGCAAAAAGATAGAAATACACGTTTGCATTCTTTTCATCAGAATTATAAAGCATGCGCATAAAAACGATGCCTGTAAATAAAAAGAATGCTAAAATTGATCACACAAAAGTAATTAATCTAAATTTAATTTATAAATGTCTGTTTCTGCCTTTTAAAGGAACATCACTCACACATGAATATGCGAAAACAAACTCACATCTCTTTTAGTAAAACCAAACTTAGACTAGGCTTGCCACGGTAGTCGGTGTTACCGGTGTTACACGGTGGTCGGGCACACACCGATTACATTACGTACAGTACCCACCGCCCCCACCGTCGTTTTTTTTTTTTTTTTTTTCCAGAAATAAAACCCCTTTAGTTCATTCTGCCGTATCTGCGCCGTGTTATAAATTCAAACTGAAAGTGAATGCATCTGCTTCGTAAGGAGTCTCAGCTCAAGGCAGCAGGAGTCATATTTCACACACATGGGACGAGAGAGTTGATGTGGCCCGGGAAAGGGAAGTTTGGGGTCCCCTGCTGGAGCTCTTGCCCCCGCAACCCGACCCCGGATAAGCGGTTGAAGATGAGTGAGTGAGTGGGACGAGAGACGGTGGCGGAGGATTTGTTTGTTGAAGCGAAAAGCAAAAGCGCCTATTTGGCAATATTTCAGATTTAAACCCAATGCTATAAGGGAAGCATAACGTTAATGAGGTAATTGCCGTGAGGAGGACGGAGCGGTTGCAGCCGGTGTGCACGGCGGAGCAGCGCCGGGTGGAAACCTGCAGCCCCGCAGCGAAAGCTCTACCGGAGAGGCCAGACACACAGCCACCCGACGTTAAAGATCAAAGTAAGCGTGCTACCCATATTGACCGTTGTCTTGTCTTGTCTTGTCTTGTTGTCACATGTTTAATAACCGGTGGGAAAATTTCCCCACCATCACATCCCTAACTTAGACTTCCTCAGGAAGTTGTCTTGTGAATTGTGTGTTTTTCATTACGTCTTTGGTTCTACAGGCTTCCCATACAGTCATCCATCATGGCAGCAGCAGGCTGTACTTTTTCACAGAGGCTGCAAAAACAAGCTTACATGATGGACAGCAGCAAGACTGTAGCTGAAGGGTTGTTTAGTCTGAGGAAGAGACCTCTGCACTACCTGACATGTGTGATGAGGACCAAATCAAACAACTAGTCCCCACAACATACAAACACATTGATCTGGCTTGTGTGTCATTATGTACTGTACTGCCTACTTACAGCAGAGTGACTACACTGAATTGGCAAAGTGAGGCCTCCTCTAGCCCAAGAGCAATTAGGGTCTTACAAAACCTCGGTAACCATAGTAACACTTTTACTGCTTCAAACCAACATGGCTTCTTTTAGTTAAGACTAGGGCTGTCAATCGATTACAATATTTAATCGTAATTAATCGCATGATTGTCTATGATTAATCGCAAATTAATCACATTTTTTTATCTGTTCAAAATGTACCTTAAAGGGAGATTTGTCAAGTATTTAATACTCTTATCAATTTGGGAGTGGACAAATATGCTGCTTTATGCAAATGTATGTCTATATTTATTATTGGAAATCAATTAACAACACAAAACAATGACAAATATTGTCCAGAAGCCCTCACAGGTACTGCATTTAGCATATAAATATGCTCAAATCATAACATGGCAAACTGCAGCCGAACAGGTAACAACAGCTGTCAGTGTGTCAGTGTGCTGACTTGACTATGACTTGCCCCAAACTGCCTGTGATTATCATAAAGTGAGCATGTCTGTAAAGGGGAGACTCGTGGGTACCCTTAGAACCCATTTCCATTCCCATATCTTGAGTTCATAGGTCAAGGGGCCCCTTTGAAAATGGCCATGCCAGTTTTTCCTCGCCAAATTTAGCGCAGGTTTGGAGCGTTATTTAACCTCCTTCCAGTGGATTCTTTAGGTTTTCTACTTTCATATGATGCCAGTATCTTCACTCTAGCTTTAAACATGAGCCCGCTACAACCTAAAAAATCCTAAGTTTTGTTAATGCGTTAAAGAAATAAGTGGCGTTAAAACAAATTTGCTTTAACTCGTATTATCGAGTTAGCTTTGACCCTTATTATCGCGTTAATTTCGTTTTATTTTTGTCTTTTTAAAATTCAGTTGACAAAATAAGTAGTTTGGAGTAGTTTGTCAAGTTCTGATAAACCACCAACAACAGTGATGTTTTATTCTCTTGGTGTGATGACAGATTACCATCTCCGTCTTTAGGCTGAACACTTGAAACATCAGTCAATATAAAGTAAACCCCATAGAGATATGGTAAAAAGAGTACTTTCCCATTATGCTACAGACCATAAAACTGAATTATGCTCAACGTAAAACTATTCCCTCTGTTACTTAGTCTGCCGTCCATCATCTTCTATCTCCATAATGCCACGCGTGGGTCTCAGCAGTAATGATTGTGTATATTCACGTGCTACCCTTTATAAACCGTGACATAAATCTCACTGAATAAAGTTATGATATCCTGGAATCTGGTCTGCTGTGATCTCATGAATTATTCCGAAGTAAGGACCATTCATCATAATCCTCAGATTGCTCATAAGAATGGAAGTCACATTTCCCAGTGAGTACTTGAATGTGATCACTACATGTACTTCTGTTTGTGTGTGTGTGTGTGCGTGAATGTGTGTTATGTCCAGTGTCTAATGGATTCATTACCTCCTTGACTTACACAGTGGATCTGTGTGTGTGTTTTTACTCATGTACCAGTGTTTCTGAAAGCATACTGTCCTGTATGTGTCTGCTCCCTCTCTCAGTACTGTGACACTGTTTTACTGTGTGAAGTGACAACAGAAATGCCTCCTGTTGAGAAAGTGAAGAGGCTTCATTTTTCATGAGCACTTTGAGCACATATGTGAATTATTGATGTCATTCTTCTTTGGTGGTAACAAAACCCCCCATTCATTGGACAAAGGCTGACTACAACTTCCCTAACTGGCAACCTTCAGAGCCGGCAATTAATGACCTCACGCTGACAGTGGTAATATGACTCAATTAAGCCCGTTTCAGACATGAACATTGATCTGTTAAAGTAACTGATGTGTGATAAAAGAGATCTACGGCCCTCTTTACCTCCTCAGCATGATGGGTGGAAAGTAATGCCATCAAGAGAAAAGACCGTTCACACCGGCTGATGAAAAATAAAACATCTTTTACCACAAAGCTTGACTGCCATCCATCTACAGCGAGAGGATGATGCTCGCCGTTGCTTCATTAACTCCACAAACTTGTCTAAGCACCTGTAACTTCCCTGATCATGTTTCTCATAAATCCCGTGACTCATTAGGTATGTATGTTTTACGCAATCTGTACACACTACATCTATTGCACGTCTGTCCATCCTGGAAGGGGGATCCCTCCTCTGTTGCTCTTCCTGACGCTTCTTCCTTTTTTTCCCTGTTAAAAGTTTTTTTTGGGGGGGAGTTTTTCCTTATCCGATGAGAGGGTCGCACTGTTAAGGACAGAGGGTGTTGTATCCTGTACGGATTATAAAGCCCCCTGAGGCAAATTCGGGATTTGTGATTTTCGGGCTATACAAATAAAATTGACTTGACTTGACATGACTTGCCTAAAGTATGCAATCTAATAATGCCTACGTTGCTACAGTTTGGCTTAAACTACAGAAATATCACTTAAATATTTTTGGGCCGGTGTGGTTCAGGATATATAGCTCACCACCTTCCCACAGAAGCTCTCTCTTCTCTTGCTGGTGCAGCTGCTATTCTGGTTTTGTTTGCTGCAGACATTGTCACACATCTATACATGACTGATTACTGACTTCCACGTTTGTTTTGTTATTGTTATGTTATAAATAAATATGCTTTATATCTCCCAGATATAAATCCAGACTGCTTATTGCTAAAAAGTCTGTTTGACTTCATATGGTCAACAATATAGATACTGTATATACAGTAGATTGTCCATTGTCTAACATACTAAAAATGTCAGACTAAGTGGCCTACAGTTTCCTGCTAATGATTTGTTTCCTTTTTGCAAAATTGTACTGATATGTGCATCTTTCCATTCACAGGGTGAAAATGATTCTTCTAACGATTGATTATATAATACTGTCAGAGGTTCAGCAATCACACAGGCCAATTCCTTTCAGTCCTAGGATGTATCACATCTAGCCCTGGTGAATTATAGATGTTAATTATCTCTAGAAGCAGTTTTGCATCCTCAGTAGTTCTTATAAATCTCTCTACTAAATTAAGGTAAGGACAGGGAGCTCTTCTGTCGCTGTTTCACTCATGAACAACTCATGAACAACATGACATGTGGCGTTGGCGTGGTTCTTACTTGCCAAAATGTGATAACTTCTCAGAGTTTTAGATAAATTAATCATTTGTAGGAGCTCATCCAGGTGGGATGTAACTGTTGCAAACTTTTTATTTAGGATGCACCAGGCTGGCGTTCAGACACATTTAATTGAAATTGTTTGGGTGATATCATGCATGAATAAACAGAATGAAAGGAGGAATACAAAGCCCACTGCAGACACTGGCCCTCTCCTCATCAAAATAAAAAGTCTGCCAGTGAAGAAAACTCACCGAAAGTGAAAAACGGTTAAAAGTGTGAATCAGTGTGAATAAAAGTTAATCAAGGAGGACAGCGGGAGGCTGAAAAAGAGAAAATTGGAAATGAGGAATGAGAAAAAGATGAGGGTGGGAAGTCAGTGACGTCAGTGTTTTTGATGGACATTCTGTTACCGTGGTTACCTGAGTGCGGTGTGGAGCCTCCACGACTGTGGAGGGGAGGAGCCTGAAAGGCGTAGATGACGTCGCTATCAGCAACTGCTGTCAGGTCATCGTCATCTGAAAAGGAACGCTGGAAACCCGTGGAGTACAACTCTGACAGGATGACCTGGTGAGAGAGACAGAAATACATCAAGATACTTATTCAAAACATGAACATCTGCAAAGGGAATTATATTAAGGACAAGTTTCTTCTTAGTCTTCATTTTTCATCTATCAGAAGTGTATTTCCTAGTTTCATGTTTAAGAAAAAGATCTCCAGAAGGCTGACAGTGAAACAGAACATTTGTACCCATTAAGGAGAGCCATGCAATTCACACTGCTGAATATTTTGTACTTGAAAGTATTTGAAGTGCAGACTGAGAAACTTTTTTATTTATTCATTTGTGTTTCAAAATACTCAATCGTGATTGACTGGCAGACGTCCTGTTAAATGATATTAAAGTGCAGAACCTATGTGAAAGGATTATTAGAGCACGGTCACACAAATTAACATACACCTCCCGTTCAATTCCAATTTATGCGAGTGAAGGGGTGAAAAAACATCTGCTTCCAGCTGTGAAGCACAATCGCATCTTTGCATTCACATGGAGTTCAACTCTGGTGAACCTTCAAGCGAATATCGCCTCGGCAGGCGATGGACACTCGCCTGCATTCGCGCATGTGTGACCGTGCCTTTAAACTGCAGGTAACCATAGCAACTGCACTTAACTCCTTCAAAGCCTTCAACTGGGGTCGTGTTTACCGTGTTCACGACAAGAGTCCATATGAACGCCCCCTTCTCATGGTATTCACAACCTCGTAAGTGGAAAGTTTCTGAAAGCTCAGAGTTCACGAGTTGTGACGTGTTTGTTGACGTTGACAGAAATGGCGGAGGCCATGGAAGTTCATTTTTCGGTGCATAATAAGTTGATATATTGTAATTTTAGTCTATATTCTGTATTCTGTATAATATGTCTGGGGAAAATGTTGATATTCCCAACAGCCTCATCTTTTTCCTCTGTCATTATGCCTTTGTATCTCCTGCATTATGTTACCCGCTTGCTAGCTTGCTAAATTGTTAGCGTCTGTGGCTTCTAGACGCCGACAGTAACGTTAATATTGCAGTTGCTTAGCAGCGGTGTTCTCACGCCAAGCATATAGTGCACACGACTTCCCATGTTGTAAACACAAGCTCACCATGATTTGACTCTCACTGGTGAAACAGACCGAGCCATGAGTTTACTTGGCTAAAATCAAAACTATGATGATGTATGATGGTTTAAACACAGACTGTGGTGAGTGGCCGGTATGATAGACTCAGTATGTGTTTGTGAACAGAAATTTCTTTGTTCTATGACTTGCTTTTGCCAAACCCACAGGTAAAGAAGTGAAAATAACCATCATATTGGTTACAAATGTGTCAATTTTTGTCCTCAGCTGTCTTTGCCCTAAGTTTTGGCGTACCCCCTTTTAATATTGAGTGAAAACACCCCACCTACCTGTGTTTTGGTGTACGCTGGTAGGAATTAAAAGCAGAACCAATACGAGTGATAAAGGTGTAAGTATTCCTACTTTAACAAATGCAACAAAACCAACAGAAGAGTGTGGGATGTTAATTAAGCACAGCGTCTACACTCAGTCCTGAGAAGAGGTCTAATCAGTGAGTGAAAACACCTGTGTGGGTAGACCACGGTGGGTGGGAGATGCAACAGCGCAACAAGAAAATCTCACCCTGTGAACTGAAATTAATTTCCTCATCAGGAAGCCAGGGAAGTTGAAACAAATCCTCTGCTAGTTTGCAAAACAATTCAACGGGGAATTTGAATTGTACAAGAATGCTAAAAGCTTCCATTTACATAATGTTTTTTGTAACTGCCCATAAAAAACTCACAACTAATTCATGATCCATTAGCTGATTTAAAAAGATCAGCCAATCAGGAAATCAAACAGAGAAACGTTGATGTTTCAACACTGAGATAAAGAAAAATCGGTAACACTTCATTTTACAGGTCTGCAAATTTCATGGTAATTAAGTGATAATTAGCAAGTAACCTATTTAAAATTTCTTTGGAATTACTACCCCAATATTTAACTAAAAAATGATCGACAACTACTTTATTATAAACATTTATTTAATAAACATTTCCATTTAATAATTATATGCTAAAATAGCATATAATGGTTAAAATAGGGCCCTTAGGCTTTAGAAGCGGCTGTGCGCTGCTCTTCATCGGAGGTGGAAAACCAAAACTAATAGAAGACACTTCTGATCAGGCACAAATCTCACCATTATGTGACTTATTGTCTACACAAATGTAACCTGGTAGTTAATGTAATGATTCAGGGAGTTTTTAAGAAATTTCAAATAAGTTATTTGCTAATTATTATCTATTTACCAGCAGACATGGAAATAAAGCATATCAATTAACTTTGTATTATTTTCCTGGAAATGTATTAAATAAATTACCAGCTATTGGGAAATAGCAGAATATAATTATTAAATAATGTTTATAATAAAGTAATTTTCGATAAATTTTGAGGTAAATATTGGGGTAATTTGGCAGTAATTCCAAAGAAATTTCAAATAGGTTACTTGCTAATTATCACCTAATTACCATGAAATTTGCAGACCTGTAAAATGAAGTGTTATTGAAAAATCTAAAGGCAAATACATAGCAGACAAGGAAAGCCAAAAGATGACATAAAGAGCATCACTCTTCTCATCCCTCTCAGCTAGGAACATTATTACACCCATACTTATTTACTATATAGTCTATTTCAGAATAGATTTTGACATACAGGTATATTTGTTCTATAACAATAGAGAGTGGAACAATCCACTTATGTACCACGAAAGAAGTATTTTTCATTTTTCATTTAATGGGACATTTTGAGTCTTTGCTTCTCTTTTACTCTCCCGCTGCTGTGGGCCCAGGTTTATAAAACCCAGAAATATTCCTCATCTGTTGTCGGGCAGGTGGAAGATTTATGATCACACGCCTCTGGAACCTTTTCCTCTAGCCTTTATCTTGTTGGTGACATTTCAGCTAACTGTGTGCATGCACTCAAGTGTTACCCTGCTATAAAAAAAGAGTTATGTATTTTTTTAGTTTTTAACCTGGGTTTCATTTTTTACAATGTTGGCCATTATTCTTGTGAAGGAAATATTTTTCTCACTGACTTCATTGCTGAGAACTGGGGATGTGAATCATCACAGGAGGAAGCATTAAATCATGGAGGTTTTAAACAAGTTTACCATTTAACCACATTATCTAGCTACTTATTTGAGACACAGGTATTATCCAAACTGTCTGTTGTAAACATCTATTATATCTATGCAGACTTCCTGGTTGAACTTTAATCCACTGTACTTGGCACGGTAATTGGTGGAGTTGGCGCACTTTCAAATAACTGGTTGAGGTAATAGACATTGGACTTTTTTTTTTACAGTAGAAGGAAACAATGGCTCTACTCCACTTAATTGGATTAATCAATTAATTAATTAATTAATTAATTATTTAAAATAAGTTGTGAAAGTGTATACGGGTTTAGAACATTATGATAGAAGTATATGATGGCCATTCCCATGCTCTTTTATGTCTCATAAATTGTTGCAGCAATTTTTGGGTCGATACCATTTGTTATCAATAATCCCTCCAGAATATCACATTAAGACACCAAGACCTTGATGAACACCAGAGAAAAAGAGGTCAAATTTTTAAGAAATGGTCTCACTACAATGAAATGGCTACTATGGGGTCTAACATCATCACACATGAATACAATTGGGCTCATTGGATCCACAAGAGTCTCAGCTTTACAGTCATACACAATATATGTAATTCAAAAACTGTTTAGGGACCCCAGTATGCAGAAATATTCAAACACATCATTTTTAGAATAGGTGAAAATAACACATTTATACTGCATGAAAAAAACTGCATGTGATTATCATAAAGTGGGCATGTCTGTAAAGGGGAGACTCGTGGGTACCCATAGAACCCATTTTCATTCACATATCTTGAGGTCAGAGGTCAATGGACCCCTGTAAAATTGAAAATGCCAGTTTTTCCTTGCCAAAATTTAGCCTAACTTTGGAGCGTTACTGAGCCTCATTCAAGCTAACAGAACAGGTTGGTACCAATGGATTCTTTAGGTTTTCTAGTTTTATATGATATCTTAAGGTACTTTCACTCCAGCTCTAAAACTGAAAGACAGTAAAGTGGGTCAGGATTGCGGGTCTCAGAAGGTTAATTTGTTTTTGTTTATTTTGGCTTTATGATAAATGCTTATCAAAATTGGAGAGTGACTAAAGTGAATGTCAAATTGCTTGTGAGGTCCCACCAACAGTTTAATCCCCAAAGACACTCAATTTTTAAATTATATATAACAGAGCAAAGCAGAAAATCCTCACTTTTAAGATGCTGGAAATGTTTGACATTTTTGGACAAAAAGAAACCTCGGTAATAAAAACTAATTTTTCATTAAAGCCCATACAATAGATAGTTATAGTCCACCCACGCAGGTGTTATTCTACCTGATTCAACCTCTTCTCAGAACTGTGAGTACAGACGGCTAGATTTGCATCTCCCTCACCCTCCTGTTGCACCTCTATAGAGTTTGGTCATTTCCAGCATCACGTCACAATTTTCCCCAGAGCAGAGATCTGTCTGTGTGTGTGTGTGTGTGTGCGTGTGTGTGAGCGTGTGTGCACCTGGTCCGGGGAGATTTTGCCCTCCTCTGCCACCATGGCTCTCAGGCAGGACAGGGAACCACAGAGAGGGACAGCCAGCCCCACCCGCAGGTACCGCTGACCTTTCGTACTGAACACCAGCGTCACACACATCGGCCTGTGGGGCAAACAGGAGAGGGGGCGAAGGACAAAGGGGGGGAGGGTGAGGAAGTGTGTATTATGTATGTGTGTGTGTGTGTGAGGGAGGGAGGGGTAGGAAGACAGAGAGAGGAAGACAGTTGATATAGTGCGAAGTGCCAAATTGTTTTGCAATTCTGATTTTGCATGTTTACATTTATTACAGATTCCAAACACACCCTGGCATACTGAGTTATTTACATATTTGTATGCACACACACACACATATCAGTTGTTACGCACATACCGTTTAGAGATACACATATCAACCAAAACCAAAAAGAGAGAGAACAATGTAATCTTGCAGAATTCAACGACGCCAAGGGCGACAGAAACCGTGTTGTCAGTTTGTTCAAGAGATGTATTTGAGTCCTGATGTATTTCAGCTGCTAAACAGCAAAAACAAAACATTCAATAAAATGAGACTTTTGATATGCACTGCTGAGCTGTTTCATGTCTAATAAGATTGGGGAAATGATTTCCTCTGACAATACTGTCGTACAAAAATCTAATTTCATGAGCGTAAACCATTCGATTTGTCTGTGTGTGACTTAATATCTGAAGTGAATTAACTATTTTCAGATGTTGTCTTCAGTGTTTCATTTTCCCCTTGAGTGTGTGTAGATTTATGCGTGACTGGACATGACGAGCTACACCAGCACATTGGCGATGGTCCCACAGGAAGCTGCCGTGTGATGGGACACGTCTGATTTACAGCAATCTGAACACCTCCTGTCAGGGATGCAGGGATGGAAATGATGGAGGGACATAAAGGAGAGCAGGTAGTATTGAGGTGAGGACAGAGCACGGAGACATAGTAAGGTCACGCCTTCTCATTTGGGAAGAAGACGGTGTAATCGCTGACACGTCCACTTCCTGTTTCCCATCATGCATTATTCAGGAGAGTAGTGTGTTTGCAGTGGGGAGGCTGACAGGGCAGACGGCGGAGGATCTGAGCAGATGTTTTGTTTACGTTGTTAGATGCTCCGAGATGAGACACCGAGGTGTGCAATGAAACGGGATGAGAGGTGTAGGATGACACTCGAGACGAACAGGAAATAGAGATGTCATCTTACAAAGCAGTTTTTTTGCAGCCTCCCAGCCCCCTGCTGGATTGGAGCATAATAGCCTCTATTAAACGGCAACCTTTCCCTCTCATATGTCCCCACATGAAGCACCGAGAGTGCACGGTGCTCTTCAGGTTCAAAACATTCAAAATTGTCTTTAACAACCATGTTAGAGCTCGGATCAGGTTCAAATTGTTCACAGATTTAACAACCCGAGAAGTGTTTCTGCATGTTTTAGATCAACAGACCTTTTTCACGACATTTTGACATGTCATGATAGGAAAAGCACATATCAATAACATTAATGCTGCCTTCCATTTAGGGGAGGTCCTGGTATTGTGCATGCTGGTTCACTGGAATACCTTAATGGGACACTTCAAGGAACTGAGTTAACAGTTCAAGCTGTTGTCATTCACCGTTGGTAGCTATACCTACGAAAAGCAATGCACTGTAATTCATATATATCCGACAAAATCAATACGTATTCTCCGTACTTAAGTTACACCATTTCTGGAGTTATTTTAACCCAATCCACGATCTAACTGAGTAGTTTTGTTGCCTAAATCTAACCGAGTTGCTTCCTGTGAAGACGGAAGTTTATTTTGAAAAGATTGTATGCATGTAACGAGTGGAAATTGACACGTGTTGCTGGACATTCGTGGGAAAACACACAAAAAATGAATAACATAGATATCATACAAACCGTTGAATGAGGATACGTTGTAATGTTATCAATTTCACCTGTGCTTTTCCTACTATGACAGGTCTGCTCTTCTGCCAGCTGTTTTCTTGAGCATTCTGTTTTTGTTGCAATGTTTTCCTGCCTTACAGGACTCATTTGTTCCAGTTCATGCCGTGAGCATGAACAAGTACGTACTAGTAAACACGGTCAGAGTCAACAAGTATAGTATATAATAATTGTCATAATTTTGTGGTGATGGGAGCTCATTTAAAAAGTTTGTGTTCAGGTGCCAATTTTGCATTGCACTTCCATAACATTGCTGGACTCAAGATGTACAGTTTTTAAAAAAGGATCAACATTGATACAGAAGAACCAGATAATCTTTGTTTTTTATTCCAGCTGCCGTCTACATTCCCCACAATGCAACTCGACTGTTTTAAAAAAAAATATAACTTTAGTTAGAATTATGCTAAGAGTGACTGTGCAAGGTTAGATCAGGAGAAAACACACAGATACTGCCATCCTCCTTTTCTCTCTGCCATGCCGGCATTATCTGCAGCACCCAGACCTCAATGCCCTACTGGCAGCCAGACCCTGCTGAGTCTCTGGGGGCCCTCAGACTTATCAGGCATTCTGCTGGGATACTGCTGCAGCAGGACGATGCAATGAGGCCACTGTGTTTGTGTGTGTGTGTGTGTGTGTGTGTGTGTGTGTGTGTGTGTGGGTCAGGTCAGTGTTGGGGGCCAGCAGTGAGTCCAAACTGAACCTGAATGAATTTCCCTCTGTGCTGGACTAAGGCAACTGCAGGCACAGACCACACACTGTCAGAGGAGTCGCGCTGTAAAAATGGGTTTGGGGCTAGCAGCACTGTGGAAGCCATGCATGCAGCGGCGTCTGCATGTTTGGAGATAGGAGGATTCACTGAACACTGAATGTAGGCAAATCGTGTGACTGGAATTCAACTGATATTTGCTGTTTTTCATTCTGTTTAAGATGTTTCGTGCATCACTGGACACATGGGCAGAGAGAGAAAGGGGATACCATGAGACAAAACCTACAATGTTATGGTTACCCTGTATGCCTTGGTCAGCAAGACGCCCGTCATTCAACTGACTTTAGACCGTGGGTTGGAGCTTTTTAATGGGAAGCACTAGTAAGATGTCAATGAATTATATATACACTAGGGCTGTGACGATGCACCTATCTCCCGACTCGATACTATCACGATACTTGGGTGCCGATTTGATATGTATTTCGATTCTAAAAGTCTTTAATTGGAACCAGTAACTGATTGCTGATGCCTAACATACACTAGAGCCACAACGTCTTACATCTCTCTCTATTTGCATCTCTATTGTCAAAATCAAAAGAAGTTCTTTGTGCATTCCCTCTCCCTCTCTTCTTCTTCTCTCTCTCTGTGTCTCTTTCTTCATACAGTATGTCAAAGTCGTACTGTCTTACAGCCGGACCTGCTGACATGCAGCTTCTGGTGCGGATAAAAATGGAAACAGCACAGAGAGTGTTTGGTAAGGGACTTTTGATGTCCAACATTTATCACTTTGATATGACCATGGCCTGCAGCTGTTTGTGGTAGAGTATGTTTGTGCAAAATGTGTTACGCATGAGTTTGTGTAGTCATATTTGTTAAATTTCCTTTTGAAATGTGTGCTTTTACAGTGCATCTTTTATGATTGATGTCTTTTTCTACTTATCCACTGAGACGGATCATTCTGCTATATTAGGTAGTCTAGATCATCATATACATATCATTGATATATCAGGTGAAAACCTCATATATCCAGTGTCAACTTCCCAGCAGCTCAGAAAAGGTTTTTCTTGACTAAACAGTTTTGGGAGTGCACTGGGGCCTACAGAAAAATCTACCCAATAAACCAGAGTATGGCAGAATATTCTCATCATATACACCCAACACATTTACTCACCACCATAATGAGACCAAAGTGAAAAAACAACATTAAAAAACAGCTAAAATTGGAGTGATAAGTTTACTTCTGACACTAACAATTAGAAGAATTATAGTTCAGGTAGTACAGACATCAAGGAATGTGTTATTCACCATAAAGTACACAAGTTATTACCTTAATATAGTGTTGCAAGGCAGAAAAAAACGGGCCAGCCCATAATCAACTAATATTATTGATAGATAGATGATGATAGATAGATAGATAGATAGATAGATAGATAGATAGATAGATATAGATAGATAGATAGATAGATAGATAGATAGATAGACTTTTGACTCTACCACTTGTCGTGTGTTATACATTACCTGGTTTGTCGTAGAGGGATAGGCAGGGAGATACATGAAAATGGGTCGAAGGTGTTGCTCTGCTTAAGGCAATGAGGGCACGTCAGAGAGGACCTGGAGACAGAGAGAGAGAGAGAGAGACAGAGAGAGAGAGAGAGAGATTAATCATTTTTGCTTTACATGACCTCAGCTCACCGTACACTCTGGGGTTTGATAGTCTTGAAAGAAGTATTACATATGTTTCTCTCTCCACAACCTCATTTTCCGAATTTTATCCTGCTTCACTACATTTCTGACCCATTTTCACCTCAGCTCATCCAGTCACAAAGCTTACTGTACATCAGACAACGGTGCTTTGAAGAGGAACGCTCTCTTAACTTTACACGACTTCATACACAGTGTTGGACAGATGGATCGACAGATATCGCCATCCCAACATACCAAAGCCTCACATTTCCTCTTATGTGTGGAGTAAATGTGCAGTAGAAAGTGACTGTCTTGTCATGCTGCATGCAGTTAAAACCCCCATAGTGGTTAAATGTGAATATTCCATGTGGACAGTGGTGAATACTAAGCACTGAATCAGGCCATCTGGACTCGATCTGCTTTTGAGAAAAGGGCAACAAAGCAACAGAGGTGGGATCAGAATTTTTGCACAAAAAGCCCAGAGTTAGGCGGGTGAGATATTGCAGAAAATGAAAAGGGCTGCATCCTGAAGAACATACTGAGCTGGAGAGGAGAAGAGGAGTACTATGGAGAGAGAAGAGAGGAAAAGGATGAAAGGTGGAGGGGATATTTAAAGCCAGAGAGGATAGTGAAGAGAGATGGTTGAGCTGAAGAACAAAGATGACTTAGACTAGGGCAGCAGACAGCGGAGGTTGGAAGGCAGAGGAAACAAAAGTGGAGAGCAAAGGGACGGAGATGAAGAGAAAGACAACAAAGTGCAGGGCTCAGTGGGAGCACAGATTAAAAATGAACAGAAGGTTGGCAGCAGGACAGTCGAGTTGACAAAAACTAGAAAGCAAAGCCGATGGAGAAAGAAAAGACACGGACAGGACCCGTCGAGGTCTTTGAGCCGACGGGTGGAGCTGATCAGAGCGGAGGAGTGACATGAGGGTAGAAAAAATGAGGATTCCAACCTATGGGCTGGTGTCAGCAAAAATCTGCAGCCAAACACAGTTTTCAAAGACACATAGTTGCCAGCGACCTCATAATAATCTTGAGAAAAACACTGTTAAAAGAATGTTGGGAAATATGCTTATTTGCTTTATTGCCGCAAATCATGTTTGTGTGTTAAATATGACGCTTCAGGAGCCACTTAGCTTAGCTTAAAGACTACAAACGTGGAACTAGCTAGTCTGGCTCTGTCCAAGCATCACAAAGTCTGTCTACCAGCACCTCTAAAGCTCACTAATAATTAGACATTATTATAATAGACAATACAAAGTTAGACGAACAAAATGGCACAGCCTCAGTCTAACAAGATTATTTTTGTTGCTCTATGACTTCTGTGTTAAGTGTTATTAGGTTTGTCATGTCCTCCGACCAGATGACCCCCATTCTCATCCAACTTCACTGGCTCCCTGTTCAATACCGGACTGATTTCAAAAACCTTCTGCTCACCTACAAAGCCCTCCTCAACCTCACCCCGACCTACTTCACTGACCTCCTTCAGGAGTACACCCCCTCCCGTTCCCTGCGCTCATCATCAGCTGGTCTTCTGACCACCCCCACCTCCCGCCTCAGCACCATGGGAGCTAGGGCGTTCAGCTGCACTGCTCCCAGGCTTTGGAACTCCCTCCCTCCTCACATCCGGCAGTCTGACACTATCACAACATTCAAATCTCACCTCAAAACCCACCTGTTCAAACTGGCATATTCTCTGTAGTGTGTCCATCAGTCCATCACATGTGTCTCCCTAAATGTGTCTCTGTCATGTTTGGCTGTTTTTATCTGTTGGATTATTATTTTATCTTTGTAAGGTGTCCTTGGGTGTCTTGAAAGGCGCCACCGAATAAAATGTAATATTATTTTTATTATGTCAGCTATCAAGATGTTCTACAGCTCTAACCTGTGTTTCATAGAGAGCCAAGTAACAGCTGTGCATTCTGGTCTCAAACAGTTTCAGGAAGTCCTCAATATGTCTGCACTGCAAATACTACCAGGAATCCCTCAAAGGATTGTGAGATGGAAACAAGCCGACTGAAATAGTGCAGGAATGGATCAGCAAATACAATCAAATTCAGCTCTGACTACAAATCCACAGTAAGTTTCCAGTTACGCACATTCCTCGAGTGAGTACTGCTTTTGCTTTTATCAAATCATGAGCAAAACCTGGCCTCAAAAAACCTGTCGTCCTTCCCTAAACCTGACTCTAATCTAGCCTTTTTATATGGCAGTCAAGTGAAAACACCATGTTCAGTTTGTTCTTGAGTCACATAATCCTGTCACGGTGTTGGAGCATAATCCTTTTATTCACGTGAGACCATTTAATGCAATTTGGTGCCTGTGTTGCCTTTTAAGCACTCATTTTTAGCCAATACTGAAGAACTGATTCAAACTATTACATTTTAACTCAAACAATTTTTTTGAGGCAACTTGCTGAACATGTTTGAGTTATCCATTTGTCTCCATCAGAGGGAAACCAAGAGGATATAAGCTTTAAGCAAACTTAAAAATGCTGATGCCGCATTTTTCTGTGGTCATTCTTTAGTAGTTAAAGCAGCAGTGGGTAGAAATGGAGCAATTATGATTTAAAAAAGTTTTTTTTTATAAAACGGTCACTATATCCTGACAGTAGTGCATGAGACAGGTAACCTGAAAAAAACCATGTGCCTCTGTGTCCTCCGGTGCTCCTAATTGCATCTGCAAGATTTCACAGACCGGAGAAAAACAGAGCCAAGCTGGAGCCTGCTGCCCAGCTGCTGTCAATCACTCCGATCAAACGGTCAAACTAGGCAGCGCTGATCAAATATGAATCAATGTTATGTTACTGTAATGCCTATTTCTCGCCTCAAACGTTTTCAGAAACATCTTGTAGTGTACTGTTTAGCTGTAAAGCCAGAAAGTTTGTGACCCGGCAGCCATGTTGAGACCAGTTGAGGAACTACCAAGCACCGCCCACCAGCCGGAGCACAGCCAATGGGAACGCTCTCTCTCTGAAATGACCTGTGATTGGCCAAAGTTTCTCGTCACGGGCTAGATTTTCTAAAGCCTGGAAGCAGAGCCATGAGGAGGTGCAGAAGTCTAGTTTTCTCTCAGAACACTTGAATTACAATATGCTGAAAGGTTATTATGGGATTTTTGCCCAATGATGCCAAAAACTTTCTGCCTACTGCAGGTTTAAAATGTAACTTTGGTATTTTTCAATCTGGATTCCATTTTCCCATGTTACTGGACCAATTTCAGAAATTGTTTCTTACTGACCAATAGGGAAAACAATTTCTGAAATTGGTCCAGTATCGTAAAATGTTTTATTTTGATGTATTGTTACTGCAATGTAATCCATTGCAGTAACAATACATCAAAATAATACAAGCAAGATAGCACCGTCATTTATGTACACTAAATGTGCTTGTTTTTGCCATGACAGGCTCTGATTGTTATTATAAGTGTCTGACATTGTGGAAAGAGTCTTGCTCAAGAAGAAGTCTCGTTCTGAAATCTGGCGAGGTGACGTGTTGCCGGTAGACAACAGTGGAATAGTGGAATACATCCATGGTGGAAACCTGAGTGCCAACCGGGCAGAGTTTGTTGTGTTGGAGTACAGAAAGCATAGTGTAGTGTTATCTAGAAGATTTTCAATGTCATGGCTGAATATTTAGATGATTTCGACAATGTGGATGAGGTCTTTGAATCCAATGGCCGCCCGTATTTATTTGAGTCAGAGTATACAGATATTCAAATTTCACAAGACTTCTCCTTGAAATGGACTTTGACACAATAACAAACAGACTGGATCAAGCGAAAGG
The DNA here is from genome assembly GCA_916701645.2 of Sebastolobus alascanus. Classification (NCBI taxonomy): domain Eukaryota; kingdom Metazoa; phylum Chordata; class Actinopteri; order Perciformes; family Sebastidae; genus Sebastolobus; species Sebastolobus alascanus. Next base: position 473,060 of record CAKAOJ020000241.1, read on the forward strand.
TAAGAAAAAGGTTTCATTTCTCTGTAGGCTTCTTTCCATAATGTTGTCAGACACTTATAATAACAATCTGAGCCTGTCAGTGGCAAAAACAAGTGTTTTTAGTAAATGTAACTTTATATTGACACTGCTCACTTTGCCTCACAGCTCATTTCATGGCTGCAGGTTACAGCGCTTTCCCTCAATACTCGACCAATTTCAAAAATTGTTGTCCCCATTAGTCACTTAGACACAAAAACATGGGTCAATAGAGACAAGGTTGAAAAATACCGATGTCACCCTTTAAGTACAGTTATATAAAAGTAGTTTAAATTAGAAAAAGTGTGGATATTGCTAATAAGTTGCTGAATATAAGTTTTTAATGTGACTTCTGTGTTGCACCAAAAACTTTAAAGCAGTTTCTTGATACCTATGTTGATGTTTATTTTTGCCGTTGTTTGTATTTGATTGTTGAAGGATAATCATTGCAATGTTGCTGCATAATGCTCTCTTAACACTGACAGCTTTTACAGTGTGTTCACATTCATGCGTGTGTGTGTGCTGCCAGATGCTTGTTTCATCTCCCGGTGTCTCACTATCATTTCTGCCAGTTGAGCTGTATCCAAGTTTGTGGAGATACAAACTTGTCAAATGTACAAATAAGCTGGAAATAAGACAACAGTTTTCAAACACCACATTTCCTCGCTGTCAGTGTTGTAACCATTGTGCCGTGGCAGCCAGTCACAGGCTCGCTAATGATTCCAGTTTGTACTCGGTAAAGCGGATTGACAGGCTGTGTTCACTCTCACACACACAAAAACAACGCTGTGCACACCCAAAACTCTGCACTTACTTACACTGAAATTCAGTGTGTGCAGGAACATCCGCACACACAAAAAAGCACAGAGCATCACTTAAAAAGCGCGTGTCGAGGCTGACAGTGTTTCCAGTCTGGTGGAGAATACGAGATAAGCATTCCCGCTGATGTGTGTGTGTGTTTGTGATAGACAGAGCAAGGGTTGTATTGTGAGCACAATGTTCAGGTGTCAAACCAAAAGACCACCATCCTTTAGTTTGGACCAGATACCTGGAGCTGTACCACATACACCCACAAACACGCCCATGCACAACACAGCAGCAGCTGTTCTTATTTATCATGAAGAAAGCTGAGCTGCTCAGCGTCCCTCCGATCTGCTCGGGGCTAAATAAATAACACTCCGCCGGCAGCATCTCTAAACATTATGCAGTACCACGTTGCCTGATTCCAGCATATTTCATACTGTTATTCTAAATTGAGAAGCTTTGCAGCACAATGCAGGGAATAATGTGCACGATGTGGATGCTGTAGCACCAAATAGGTCAGGATGGTGGTATATGACGGTATACGGTGTAAAAGTTATGTGATCTATTAGTTATGGTGTCAGGGATGAGCTTGGCAGAGTTGCAGCGTTTGCAGGAAATAGAATTTATTTGACGGCCAACAGAAAAATATTTGTTCCCAACTAAACATATTACATATATACAGGAGTATATCTGTGTTGGTATTTCCTCCTGTCAAAAGTCTGTGTGAAAATGCAGCTGTGAATACAGTGTTTTTTGTTGTTAAAACTAACTGACACTAACTAATAATTTAACAATGAGGTAGTGAATAAACTGTGATGTCATTGGTGGCAGTTGATGTGTAAATTAGAGCACATGTGAGATTTGATGTGGTGAAGGAGTGATTTTGTACTAGGTGTATGTTCACAGTCCAATCAATGAAAAGCTATATCAATTGCAGCAGAGTTTGCACACATTAACAAGCAAAGGCTGCGATGGAAAACATTATGAGGTCAAGGAAAGATGTGAAGGAGAATTCAGAAGGACTTAGGAAAAGACAACCGTGGTGTTGAGAGAATCTAACTGCATTTACACTTTAGGCTCCGTAATTATGATGCGACGGTGGCATATGTTAGTGACGTGGGTCTGCCGTGGTGAAACTACAACATTTCTCGCTGTCTGTCGTTTGGGCATTATCTCCTTTCCTTTCGTAAAGGATGGTCCAGTGTATCCTATGCTAAAGGAGATGAGAAAGGAAGCACTGAGGTACCTTTCCTTAGCATTTAGAGAATTCAAACAGCTATTATCATGACGGCTACCTAAATACTTCCGGGTCATTTTACTCCGTTAGGAACCTTCCTAAACAAAAAAGACTTTCGACTGCAGCCAAAAGATTAAGTTGCACCTTTTGATCCCATAAATTCACAGTCTACAGACTCAAGTTTGGTAACAGCTGTAAGTTTTATTTTCATCAAAAATCATTCTGGGCACAGCTTGGTCCCACAGCGACCAAACTTAAATGTTCTTGTCAAAGAAACCTGATTGTTTAGTAACTGCAGCCTTGACCTTATTTAAGGTGTAAACAGTGTCAGCCGACAGCGCTGCTGACAGTGATGGATGGATGTCTGGGCTCAGGTGGAGACAAAGACCCAAAAACAACTAAACAGAGTTTGTTGCTGGTATTTACACTTACAGAGTACATAGAACTACAAAAAATAAATAAAAAAAAATAAAAAAGAAATTGGGGTTACTTTTATCGTAGTCTGACTCACCGGATGTAGACTTTGGGTATAAGCCTGTCATTGGCCGCATTCTCCTCCCTGTCCGCTACATGCGCTACCTATTTTGCAAGGGCACCGTCGCTGTATCCTGTGCTTAGCGCAGACCAAGACGACTGTGATTAGTTTAAAGAACTTCAAACAAGCCAGAGTGTTTTTCTGAGGCCTGTTCTAAGAAGCAGGATTTGGGGTTAGCGAGGTAACTTCAGGGTTAACTCTGGGTTTTCAGTCCTACGACGGTGGTTCACTTCTTACCGGGGTAGATCACCACGGTAACTTATGCTGAACACCTAACCTGCTCGGGAGCAGGTAGGCAGATAAGAGATCAACTTGTATAAAAGCACCGCCTACTGACCAATCAGAGCTCGGTGCGCAGATTGTATGGCAATATTACACAAATACGAAGAAGTTTAAGTCATAATCCTGGTTAAAAACAACACAGTTTAAACTGACAAATGCAGGAAGGACAGCTGGCTGTATGCTGTGGGTGTTTACCGCTTTGAATCATGCTTTTATATTTATTTTTTTACTTGCTCCCAAGTCCGTTTCCCACCACCGGAGTCAGGGACGCAGCTGAAAGAAGGCTGAAATAGTCGTAATATCACTGCCCCATCTAGACGACTATATCTGACTTTTGAGTATTTCGTTAAATTAATAAGTCTGTTAATTTACGCATTCACACATCTGCAATTTTTTCTTTTGCCAGCTGTTCTTCCTGCATTTGGCAGCGTCAACTGTGTTACTTTTAGCCTGGATTATGTGTTTAACTCCTTCGTATTTGTCTAATATTATAGTTTGCTCTCATTTGTATAATATGTCGCTCTGCTGACAGTAGACTTGTCCATGTCTGTGATTGGTCATATGCTGCAAACACCGGCCCTTTCATGTGAACGCGCTCATAGCCAGATTGAGAAACCCTGGGTTGATTTACCGAGTTGATAACCACCGTTGTAGGACCGCTTAGAGGGATCGTGGTTGTTAGTGTTAGTTAAGCCAGATAACAAGAAGATATCCTGGTATGTTGAACTCGCTTCGTAGTACAGGCCTCTGTTGAAAACTTAAAGTAGATGCTAGTTAGATTGACCTGCAGTAAACATTACTCCACACAATTCATTCTCTAAAAACAGAGGTCAAGAATATCATGACACTTTAATCTAGTTTCTCTTGCTAGTGCCAAAAATCACATCCTCATACTGTACCACAGAGAATTATTCATGATCTTTTAGGGAGGAACACGTTTTACAGCCAGGATAAGCAGAACAGAGAGACAACACGCCGTCAACAGCAGCACCAGATGCATTGATGCTTTGGTAAGTCAAGAAAAATGTGTGTAAACAGGCCTACTGTGAATGATGAACAACCAAGTGTTGTGTGCGGAATACATATTTATAGCACCTGGCTAGATTGTTACGGGCAAAGCATCGCTGCACATTCATGATTCAGCCTCAGGTTTGTCCTGCATTAGATGCACAAGTACGCATCATAACCACCAGTCATGTTTTACAAGTTTTGATCAATTATCAATACAGATCTGATGCAATGATTCTTGGGTGAATAAAAAGCTGAGTAAAATGTGAACTGCATTCTACTCTATGAATAAAAATCACTTATTTTTTAAGAGAAATAAATGAGCTTTTTTTCCTCAGAAGATACTAGTGTACTTAAACGTTCTAATCTTCTGTTTCTGACAGACAGCACAAGTGAGTGTGCATGTACTTCAGCATACAGTACATTCAATTATGCTATACACCTTTCTCACGGCAGACATTTTGACCTGTAATAGTAATCACTAGTGTAACGGATAATCACCGGTGTAACTAATAGTATTTATTGATGGCTCTGTTCCATTTAGGTGTGCAGTGAAGTACAACACAAGGACCCTGGGATGTGCACACCTAGCTGGAATAAAGCCATTATTGTTATTAGTTGCACCTGCAGTTGACCTGTCACAATCTGAGAAAACATGTGAGTCACATTAATTGTAAAAGAAAGAACCTGAGAGTTAATGTCTAGACAAGTTGTTTAGGAGGCTTTAATGCAATACATTAATCTAGGGCTGCAACAAATGCTTATTTTCATGTCAATTAATTTGTCCATTATTTTGTTGCTTAATCGATTCATGTTTTGGTCTTTAAGATATCAGAAAATGGTGAAAAATGTCGGTGAGTGTTTCCCAGAGCCTAAGATGAAGTCCTCAAATGTCTTGTTTTGTCCACAACTCAAATATATTCAGTTTACTCTCGTAGAGGAGTAAAGAAACCAGAAAATATTCAAATTTAAGAAGCGGAAATCAGACATTTTTTTTCTTAAAAAAATTCTCAAACTGATTAATCAATTATCAAAATAGTTGGCGATTAATTTAATAGTTAACAACTAATCGATTAATCGTTGCAGCTTTACATTAATCCTTTAATCCAGTCACGTTTGCCAGCTGGTAGGAGCCACATCACCTAAACACGACCACAGCAAACTTGGAGCTGCATTATAAACCACAGTTGTCTATAGGTCAGTGCTCCTCCTGGGACTGAAAGAGAGAGAGCTCAGAGAGTTAATTTTCTTCTGTCCGCCTGTCAGTCAGTCAGTCAGTCATGTGTCACTGGCTGTGGATTGGAGGGCACTCATCTCTAACAGAGAGTACGAGCAGAGACCCCCTGTCAGGGGAAATTAACTCAGCTGAAGGGGCGGTTGAGACGCACACACACACACACACACACACACACACACACACACACACACACACATACACTCATGTTAAATCGCATACAAACTCACTTTCTCTTTCACCATCACTTTTATAAGCATTAAGTCTCTCTCTAAGGTTTAAAGACTAAAATATTGCAATTGCTTCTTTTCAATGTCACCTACTGTATATGAGCTTCCTCCTTCCTGGTTAAGACTAACTGAGCAAATAACTGAGTGATAAATTGACTCTTGTCAACCCAGGTGATAAGTAACAGAAGTTACCTGGGGACACATGACTGCACTTTTCCAGTTGACAAAGGTGAGGACAAAAGACTGGATTGGAACTAGCTGATTGTTGTTGTTTTTGAGCATAAACTGTATATATGAAAAATTCAGTAATAATAATAATATGTAGGTCAGGATGTCTCGATCTAATCCACAGTATAGAATGCTGCAGGAATGAGTCCTAAAACCCGGAAATTAGATAGCATTTTAGCACTTCCGGTACCCTCGTATGGAAGTCAATGGGTTTTTAGTTAGATGCCTGAAATAAGGTCTGTGGTTAACACAAGCTGAAGAGATTTTAACGTTTTTTTCTACGACATAAAAGTGGAAAAATCCCATTGGCTTTTTGTCGAGCGAACCAGGGCGATGCTAACTTTCTGGGTTGGCCTACAAAAATACGTCATCCCTGGAGCACTCTATTGGGATGGAATTGGGTTTTGGCTGTCTATAGTCAGATCCATTTCCGATCCTTTGTTTGCCTGGTCTGCCAGCTGTCACCCCACTGCGCTGAGTTAAAACACTGGAACTATCTCATACTGCACAGTGTTCAAAACGAATGAACAGAAAACCCCACAAAATAAATAAACAGCAGCCTTCAAAATCAATAATGATGTCAGCATGCTGCATAGAGCGCTGCCAGCAGTCACTGTCACCAATAATTCTCCTTCAACAACATTTTGCAAGTGTATCATGCTTTAAAAGTGTGTTAAAACCATTTTTTGGTTGTTTTCCGCTGTGAATAGAACGGCACGAACATTTCCATTGACCCAACACTTAAAACTGGTCAGTTATAGAACTGTATAGAGGCTGTGTGTTACGTTTTTCAAACTGGCAACCTTTTGGGTACAAGCTTCTTTAACCTTTACAGAAGCCACTGCTATGAATCACAAATAACTTTCTAGTTCCTGGCCATTTTCCTGTCTCCCCCTTTCCCATACTCTGCACTCTCTCTCAAACGCACGCACGCACGCACGCACGCAGTATTTCAGATGTTCAGGGCGAAGCTGCAGGACACAGTGCATTTACGTGAGGTGGAATCGATTCTCCAAACAAGCGACTCCTCCATGGTATCTGCTCCAGCCAGCCAGCGTTGTGTGCAGTGTGTGTGTGTGTGTGTGTGTGTGTGTGTGTGTGTGTGTGTAGTGTAGCATATACACGCACATACAGGACTGGGTGTCACAGGTGATTTTCTGGTGGGTCGCCACAGTGGAAAAGTACTAGTGTGTTTTAATGAGTCACGAATCTGGAGCACTGAACTTCAACATACTCAGTTTGGGTCCCAGACAGGAAAAGTTTAAAAATATAAACTCTTGTAAAACCAGTTCCAGAAGCTAATACAGTATGATCCTGACATTTCATATTCAACAGGAAACACACACACACACACAAACATACACGCACTGGAGCCACTGAAGATCGAGAGTGGGAAGATGTGATGGGTTGTATCTGGGCTCTTTTTCTCTTTGGGAAGCTGGTGGGTCTGCCTTTAATGACTTTAAAAGGATAGTTCAGGTGTTTTGAAGTGGGGTTGTATGAGGTACTTATCCATAATCAGTTTATTACCTACAGTACAGTAGATGATGGTCAGCATGCCCCCAGTTTGGAGAAACGGACAGGAGCACCAGTACGGGAGCAAAGCAATATACTGGTGGTAACGGGGGCAGCAGCAAAATATATTTAGCCACCTAAAAGAAAAAACAATATCCATTTAAGTGTACAATATATTTAGAATATTTTCCGACGAGGAACTAATCTGAAATCGAAATTTATCTATATTACTTTTGTCAACGGAATCTGCTGGCTTTGAAGAGAGCATAGATAAGTTTCACTTTCAGTTCAGTTCCCCGTCTGAAAGGAGAAGGAAAGGGCTGTCTGACGGCAAGATAAAGCGGTGAAAATATTCTAAATATAGCGCACACTTAAACTGATACCCCACTACAAAACACTCTATCTCTTTAATGAACAGTTGCTGATTCATTTTCTGTCGATTGACTAAAGGATTAATTGACTAATCGTTGCAGCTCTAAATTGTAATCTCAAGTCTAGAGAGAAAATCACTGGGATTTTTTTTCCTTTGGCCTCACCCTGCATTCAATCACAAATCCAGCTTGACTACATTTGAGGATCAGAGTCAAATTTAATTGTAATGGTGTTTGTCGTGTGGAGCTTTTAAATGCCAGGACTCCCTGGCCGAAGAGATCTTCTATCTCAATGGGACCTTTCCGGTTAATTGAAAGATAAATAAAAATAAAGTACAGTATACAGTTCATAGGTCATTTATGGGCGCTTTCACAAGCCAACATTTGGTCCGTTTTAATCGAACTCTGGTGCGGTTCGTTTGGGAAGTTGTGAACACTAATCATACACTGGTGTGGACCAAAACAACCGGTCCGAGACCGCTTGCGAGAGGTGGTCTCCTGTGCAGCCATTTGTTGAGATGGACACAGCAGGTAAGCGACAGGTTAACATGAGAGGGAGAGGACTGACCTGGACTTCTGCAGAAGGCCATCTGGGCTGAAGAGAACATACAGAATATGCTAAATAAAGACCATAAAAGACATTCAAGATAAATTGGAGGAGAAGGGATTCGTGAAGACACTGTAGATCAGTGTTGAGTCAAAGTGAAAACACTTGGACAGCAATATATCAAAGTCCGTGATTCCCTGCATAGAAGTGGCAGCTCTCGAGACGAAAAAGATTCATTGGCTCCTTCGTACACGCCCCTCAGCATCTAGTTTTTTTTAATTTGTGCACTGTGAAACCGATCCAGACTAAATAGAAAACAAACTAAAAGTATCAATTTCATTCTGATTCAGACTAGCCAAACGAACTATGGCTTGTGAAAGCGCCTTTAGGCTCCAGTGGTTGAGGTATGTACTTGCTGGTGTGTGTAACTATAAACTACTGTATAACTCAAATGAGTCTGTACAGATGACTTTGCAAAACAAAAAGGATAAAAAAGAGATCAAAGAATTACTTCAATCCCGTAATGCCCTGCACTAACTGGCTAGCACCCACTTCAAAGTCTGGTACTACAGGGAGCTGGGTGGTATCAGCGGGAGGGAGAGTGGTGCGTGAGGCTGGGCTCGGAGAAAGCACTGTGGGTGCTGAAAGCGTCAAAATCAAAGTGAGGAAGGTCAACGTCTGGCCATATTTTCAGCAGCCACTCAGCTGTGCGGCGTGGACGGAGCGACCAGACGGATGCCTCGGAGAGGTCAACGCCAGCACGTCCCAACCTGGGTGAAAAGTGGAGCCCCTGCGGACCATCTTTGAAGATGAGAGAAAGTTTGCACTCTTTTATGAAGCGTTGAGTCTTCAAAGGATCTGGCATAAAAATATATGATTGGTGGTGGAAGGTAACGTCTCATACTGGACAGATATCAGTTTTGTTGCAAGTGGCTCTTAAAAGGTTTTGCTTTGTGAAACATTAATTGTTTATGGCTCTCGGCTCAACTTTTCAGGGACGAGAAGAACAATGCGATTTGTTCGCTTGCATGTATTTTTCAGTTGACTTTGTTTCAATAGCTCTGTAAACCTAGAAATCATAGAAACCGGAGTTTGTATCTGACAACATTTATTATACAAACTGTATAATATCCCAAACGTTTTCACATCGAATCTGCATCCAAATAAAAGCCACTGTGAGAAGAAAAGAAAGTAACTATCTTGTTTGTCAAGACTGAGACAGAGGCTGGGGCTTTCCGCACGTCTCCCAGGCCATTAAAAATAGATGCCACAAACTAAGAGCGACAGACAGAGGAGGACGAGGGAGGGAGGGGGGGTAGAATTTGACAAAGACTCATTTAAACGCCGCAGCACAACGTAGTGACTGGAGCACCGACTCCCACATCAGCAGCCCAAACCACAAGACAGCCCCGGCTCTAACTGCAAACATTTATTCAGATCAGACAACGCCGCTGAATGCCTCTGAGGAGCACATCTGTGGGATATAAAAAGAATCAGGAAGGAAGAAGAGGGAAGAAAGAGAGATCAACCGAGTGATAGAGACACAGAGAGAGAAGGGAAAGCCAGAGAGAGATGAAGACAGACGAAAGGCAGAAACAAAGAAACAAAAATAAGACGCTGCGAAATTGAGAGGGAGTGATTGCTCTTTTGTTAGAGTGCATTTAGAGCCAAAGTGACTCCGGTTCCCAAGCGATTACACGGAGTAAAGAGGAGGAGAGCAGATGAAGGTCTCCCGAATCAGCAGACTGAAACATGCTCAGACTGAGACAGACTAATGTGATGAGAATACAAATGGATATAAAGCATATTTACACTGAAGAAGGCCTGATGAAACCCAGAGTAGAAAACAAACTCCAAACCATCCGGGCGTCTTGGTCTATTATTTATTAAATGAGACTGAGTCAGCAGGGATAATACTGCCTCCGAGTTTGGAAACAAATCAACACCGGGTGGTTTCAATTAGAGCATAACTTGTGTATGTGATGTGTTTTGTAGCAGAGTAGCCAGCGCTTTCATTAAGGTCATGGAGTGAGAAAGTAATATAAGTGTTAAATAACATATTATTTATTATTTTTTAAATGTATTTCTACGATATGAAGAAGACAGCAAATCGAGGCTGATAGAGAAGGGTCACAAATTGTTAAGTGAGGATATGAAGACTGGGTGAACTTGTTGAGTGCTTCATTTATTCACTAAGTTATTAAGTAACAGGGAATATGCACATTAATGAACATCCCTGCTCTGTGATGTAAATGTACCAGATGTAGCTAAGTGCCTAGTCTATTATCTGCTATCCCAGAAGGCAGGTTATGATATAGGATGATATAAACAATGTGTATGTTTAAAGAGATTTGTTCACCTTTTTGAAAGTAATGACCAACTTATTGTGATGCAGCAATCTTTCTTATAGTCTTAGACTTCATTAGGAGTTACTTAATATAGTGACTTACTTTTAAATATTGGGACAAACCGTATTAAGTTGAAACGAGTGATTAAAGGTATCATAAAATATAAAGTATCATAAAAGAACAGTACGACAGTTCAGATTAGTATATTGAGAGGAATATCAGTATGAGTATGAAGAGATCAATATAAAAAATATACTTTATGTACAAAACTAAATTAGAAGATCAGCCGATCAATCTAGTCAATTTACAGAATTTCAATTAGCAACAAATCTGATAATCACTCATTAATCATTTGTCAAGCAAACACACCAAGACCGTTTTTTTTCATCAAATGTGAGAATTTTAATAATTTATATACTTTTAAATTGAATATCTTTTTATCTTTTTAGGTGTTATTTGGACAAAATGAGCATTTTAAAGATGTCACCTTGGTGTCTAAGTAATTGTGATTCATTTGGACTATTTTCAGACATTTTATAAACGACTAATAAATTGAAAAATAATCGGCAGATTAGGCGACAATGAAAATCATCATGAGTTACAACCCTTTTAAAAACTGTAGATGCATTCACGTTAACTTATTGAAAAGGACTGTAATCGCCACTAGCGATGTCACAACAGAAACGAGAAACATGTTCTGTCTGTTGTCAAAACCAGCGACAGACACCCACACAGCCACGCTGAGGAGGCAGGTACCCTGCAGTGAAAAATCACATTTTCTGCTTCTTTATTCTCTTCCTCTCTATATATATTTATACACATGTTCGTCAAACCCCCTCAGGTGAATCCCACAGTCCCGCATTTTGAGGTTTGCAGTTACATGATAAGCTTGTTAGCTGGGACGTTACGTGGACACACCGGGAGAAACAGCTGTACAAATAAACTGATACTGCACTCAAGACTCAGACATTTTAAATGGATAATTCGGATGTTTTGAAGAGGGGTTGTATGAGGTACTTATCTTTAGTCCGTGCATTACATACAGTAGATGACGGACGGCAGTTTGGAGAAACAGACAGGAGTTACTGCACGGAAGCAATGTACTGCTGTGGAATGGGGCAGCAGCAAAACATATATATTTTTTTTAGGTCCACCTAAAAAAATCAACATCAGTTTAAATATTCTATATTTAGAATATTTTCACTGCTTTACCTTGCCATCAGATAGCCCTTTCTGACGGGGGAACTGAAGCCGTTGTATCCATCTATGCTCTCGCCAAAGCCACCAGACTCCATTGAAAAAAACAGTAATTTTACCGTGCAGAACATGGGTGTTGCCCGTCTACCGCTGCCTTGATCTGTTAGTTTGTTTGTGCTATTGTGTGACTTTGGTGAAACCGAACTAACCAAACTGACGGCCATCTACTGTAGGTAATACACTGACTATGGATAATGACCTCATACAACACCATTTGAAAACACCCGAACTATCCCTTTAAGGATGAGGTGTGTGTGTGTATGGTGACTTATTGTCAGCGTTTTTACATAGTGATTTTATTTTTGAATCCAACCATGATTTGGAATTTCTGGCAGTTTTTTATAATGAAGATAATTATTAATTTCTATTGATGTGGGCCATTTGATGTATACTACATATAGCCTACTATAAAGAATTAATCTTGGAGCTTTAAGTGGAGCAAACACTGATACAATCCAGTCGCGTTCCTTTTAAATTCCAGCAGAGGGCAGTGAGACACACTCTCTTAGGGCAACTGGCCACTGAAGGGGTTAAAACAGATTTTTATACAGCATATCACTGACGGCTGACATTATGTTTGGCTACATATTGGTTTTGTTCGAGAAGAAATGCGTTTACCAGTAGATGTGACAGTGGGCTCCCCTTCTCATCCTTCTATATTAAGCTGTAATACATTCAATAAAACCATAACTGTGATGGGAAAAGAGCTTACTGGTGACCTGTGGTCCTTTAAGGAGCGTCTCCAGCGTCCCTACCAGCCTCAGAAGTAAATATATCCCAGACTGTTGTTACTATTATCAGCTAATCTGATAATGTCATATAAACACGAAGGTGTGTGTATGAATAATGTGTGAGAGAATGAAGAAGAGACTGAGCAAAAGAGACTGAAGGAGATCTACAAGCTGCCTGTCCTGAATCGGTTAATTCATTTAGTTCAGGCCGTTTTCAATTAGTCAGGCAGAGGGCATCATGGGAGACGAGGCTCCGCTGGGATACAGTCCGCCTCTAAGCGCTCAATCCATCATCCGCCGGTGAGGGAATGGGATAATCCCACGAATGAATGGCTGGTTAACCTCGCAGTGTAGTGGTCAATAATGTACAAGTGTCAGAGGTTGACCTCTTTATTGATTGGTTCACACACTAATCTGCGGTGGGTCGACTGAGTGTGATGGACCAAACATGTCAGGACTACTCTCAGTATTCAGGCTGTGAGCAACATGAATAATGATAAATTCATGTCCCATTTCCAGAGTGTACAGTAATTTATAAGTGGAGCTAATAGCTTGGAAAAGCACACAATTCACAATGTTTATGGGCACTTATTCACTTATTCATGCTTGTTTGAAAGTCATGTATGTTTTGGTTCAGGCGTGATCTCTCCCTCTGTAAATCTCCCTTCAACCCACACTACACAAATAAGCCTTTGCTTATCAAACTTGAGTTAAGTGCCAACTGTAAATAGGTGCCCAAACTGGCCCCGCAAAAGTCCATTCATTTCCCACAGAGCTGAGCAGCCAGGGAAACCATTAAACAAGCTTGATCAGCTGCGACAAGTTGGTGAAACCAGCTGTCAACAACTGTCAACAACTGATCAATCTATCCAGCTCCCTTGATTCCCTGCTGGCGGGGTTTCATTTCCAGAACAATAATTCCACCTGAAAACTGCGAAACGCATGAGACACTGGTCCTAGCTGAGTGTTCGAAACATGCAAGATAAACTTTTAATAAACAACTGCATGAATAAACATCTCGAAATGATCTCAGGAGAACTGTTAAATCTACAGTTTGTGATCTGAAGTCACTTAGTGTTTTCTGTTTATCTGCATCTAAAGCTACCTAATTAGCGCCACAAAGCCAGCAATGTCTCAGTGATAATATCAAAGGATTGTTATAACAGGGGCAGATAAGCAAACTAGAGTGATAACTTCCAATTATTTTCGTCGATTCGTTGATGAATCTTTACATTATTTTCTTGATTAAAGAGGACCTATTATGCATATTTTTTCAAGCCGTTTCAGGCAGTTCAGGAGCAGTTTTTCTGTGAGGGAGAGTAACTACCTTTGGTGTGGACTTTGGGCTTTGTAACTTTGCAGACCTTTTACACGCACAAAAAAACGATATAACACACTAAAGGAAAGGGGAAAAGCATGAAAGCATAATAGATCCTTTTTAAGCAATTCATCGTTTTGTATATAAAATGTCAGAAAATAGAGAAAAATGTTTCCCAAAGCTCAAGATGACCTTTTCAAATAGCTAATTTTATTCAGTTTACTATCATACTGTATATGACAAAGATAACTATCAAATATTCACATTTGAGAAGCTGGAATCAGAGAATATTTGGCATTTTTTTGGCTTGAAAAATGACTGAAATCAGTAATAGTTTATGAAATTAGTTGCAGATTAATTTCTGCTACAGTTCTCTCGCACTTCCAACAGTCCTCCGGAATAGGAACCTTCTGATCTAATCTGATACAGTATGGATAGACCTCCTTCGTTAATAGTCATCCTGAAAGCCTTTCCATATAGATCAGGCATTAGTGGCTGTTTTAGCCATGCTGGACCCATTAGCACAAGGGAAAGAGAGTGCACACTGAGCTGAAGTTCATTACAAAAGTTTGCAAGGACGGAGCATATTTCTCTTCCCTGCTATTCCCAAATTAGTCATGTCAAATAATGTGATTTTAAAATCCCAACATTTAAGTCTGAAATGAAACAAGTCCGCCATTTTCCACATCTTATATCATGGTTACATTGCTCAGCAATCAAGCGGAAAGCGAAGGTAAGAAGTGAATAAGCATACGCAGCCAAGTGTGCCGACAAGGTCACCGAAAGGTCTGGAGTCAGTTCCATTAGAGGCTCTATTAAACCAGAGAACCTTCTGACTAAAAAAGTTTCTGACTTTCCTCTGTGAATGAAGCAAAGAGAGCCAGAAGGCGGTACTAAAGATGAATCCCCTGAATCCTTCACAGGTCTGTCTGACCTACTTTCTCAAGCTACTGATTCTCATCCACAGGGGAGAAAGAATATTCTCACCTGTGCTGAATACCTATTCTCTTTAATGGTATGTATTGCACTCTGTTTATTTAAACACAACCTCAGGACATTAGATATAGTGCCTGGTGGAATCCAGCCTGCCTACTGCATTATTGATATGGTACTTAAGATTGAAAATTTGTTCTTGTCCTACTTCTTACTAAGAGCTTTGAGTTATATGCTTTTGACAGAACTGTTTGTCATTTTTTGGGGGTCAAATTTATTACATCAGGATAAACCCCTGGAGGTCCCAAAGCAAACACTCACAAGAACGAATAGAAAACAAAACCATACAAAACACAACAAGCAAAACATTGCATGTTGCTCAAACTCAGAAACTTGTTCTCCCAAAGTATTTAATGAATACAAAGTGTTATGAATGGGATCCACCTTTGAGCCTTCTTTTGGATGGCATCCCGTAAAGTTTGAAAGGAGATCTGACCTTCCTCCACAGTCTTGTGTTCAGCGTCAGCGTACACGGATCAGAAGTGAACTACGGCTGAAACTTTAAACTTTCTTCTAGACTACTTCTTGGGCATTTATGCACTTCAAGATAGGATGAAAAGTTTGTATTGCTACAGAATCTACTCGATCAGACTTGAGTTTATGGTGCGTTTGGTCATGCTGTGGCCATCTTTAATCCCTAAAAGTTACAGACTAGAAAGCGCTGGATTCGACATCATCCTGAACTTAAAGGCCAACAAACGGGGAACAATCTGCCATGTTAGAAGTAAAACAAAGCTTTTGTGACATCTGAGCATGCTGTTCATGTCTATGCTTCTCACCTGTACTGAGCCTGGAAGTGTTCCTGGACAAAACTGTGTCGATCTCGAGGCTGCTGTGTGCTGGCTGACCTGGGACTGGAAGGATCCTCCCCCAATGAACTGGGTCCCTGCAGACAAAGAGACAGCGAAAGGGGGACAGAAAGGAGACAAATAATCACTTTAGTGGACATGGTATATATTTGTGAGAGCATACTTTGCAGGCAGATGCATAAACACAAATACACATTATCATGTTGAATGATAGTAAATAGAAATAAGAACACAAGTTTCCTACATGCAGTAAAAGTGCAGTAGGAAAGACTTTCTTTTACAAAAAAGTTGTTGTGGGTCTAAATTTCAAATTGAGCTTTTTATTATGAATCTTTGTCCCGTCTGTCTTTACTCTGTTTGCCCAAATTAATATTAGGCATCAGGTATATCACTGGCAAAAGATTATTTTGTTGCACAGGAAGAGATAATACAAAACTCTGTTTAACAGAAGCCAATGAGCACTCGTGTATAGCAGCTTTAACCAGGCTTGATAGCAGACATGGACAGAATGGGAGATAAAAGAATAACTCAACCTCTTGGACTTTGTCCTTTGCCTGCAGTATTTAGACACAATATACTGTACAAAAAATGAAATCTTGAGTAATGAGGTGTGAGACTTGAGAAAGGAGTAAGAAGGATGAATCAGCATTTTTGCTACATAAAATGTACTTCTTCAATAAACTATGAGATGATCCAACAGAGACATGCAGATATAGAGAGGACGAGAAACAGACAAAGTGAGACAATTAAATTAAATGTGGAAAAAAAAGATGATTCATAAAAAGTTAGCGCAGGGAGGGTCTGTCTGGGAGGATAAGAAAAGTTTAAATGGTAAACAGTCAACACAGATCGGAGACATTGAAATATGTGAGATGTCAACCGTCCTCGCCTGCTGAATAAACTAAATGACTGTGATAGCCTGCATGCTGCGTCAGACTCAGCAGGAGGGCAAAGAGACTTCAAAGATAAATGTAAGAATAAAAGAATGAAGGCGATGAATAAAAGATGGACAACTGTGACTCGAGGAAACAGAGCAACAGATTGCTGAATCTTTATCTTGCATGGTTGATATTGAAGCTGTCAGTGAACACGAGGTGGTAATGACTGATTTAACACACAGGGACACACAAACACGAGCAGTTCAGTCGAGGTCTGATGCTACATGTAGTAAGGAAAAAGTGTTAATCTGTTGTCTGATAGTACAGACAGACATCCTGTACCGATTATGTTATGACTACAGCACAGTTTAAGATATGCTTTTTTAGCTGGAGGAAAATTGGAGCAACAATGCAACAGAAAGGTGTGAAAATGTGCACAGCAAAAATAGTTATGTTTGTAGGATTCAGGCAGGTTAACAGGCATCCTCTCTGCAGAGTGATGGGCTACCACTACTACTTTTTCTACTACTTTCACACTGCTTCTTTGGCATCAACGTTGTCATTGGTCGTAAATTGTGCACTGCAGACTTGTCTAAAGGCCCTATACCCACACAGGTGTTTTCAATTACTCTGCCTTATTAGACTTCTGCTGCGGTCGAAAAGACAAAAAATTACTTTACCTAACTACTTTTCCTTGACCTCGATGGAATACGTCATGAGGTCAAGGAAAGATGTGAAGGAGAATTTATAAGGATTTAGGAAAAGACAGACGGTGTTAAGAGAATCGGACTGCACTTTCACTATGCCCCGCAGTGATGATACGTGGCGGGTGTTAGTGACCCAGGTCTGCCGTGGTGAAACTAAAATGTTCCGAAGATGGACTAGAAAAGGCGCCGCTTCCCTGCGTGCGTTGTTAAATAGCTCCTTCAGTGAAAGACTCCTTCACCCGCGGTGTGTGAAAGAGAGATACCGCAGGTCATTTTGCTGCTGTAACACTTTATGTTACACTTTAATTATAACAACATATAATAAAGGATTATCGGACCTAACGTGGACAACTGGTGAAAAATATCACTTCATTACCAAGGTTGGAATTAAAATAAAAAAAATGAACATGAAAAAAGAATCCTTTTGTTAATGGAAATGCAAAAATAACCATTCTAATGTGTAACAAACTGAACTGAACTGGACTGGACTGCTTGGTGTAAACGTGCCAAATGTTTCAGTTCCATCAAGTGTCCCAGTAAGACATGCCAGTGACTTAGTCAGCATAAACAATACTAGGACCCTACTGGGCAAACAAACATGTAGTAAACAACTAACAGTGATGTATTGAACAGCATCATCAGGGAGGACAACTGGGAATCTAAGCACTACTTGGTGGTATAACAAAACCAGGTGTACCTATAGAGACTCATTCTGTATTTTTTGATCATATAAATTCTAGGTAAATTTACAGAGATTTACTAGAGGGAAAAGACTGAAACTTTAAAGTGTTTTGAGTCCTGGAAATGATGACCTAAACAGATTACCTGGATGAACTCTTCTGCAGGGCAGAGATTAGTCTACTGCTACAGGCCTACTACTTTGGCATGTGAATGATGAACACTTTGTAACTTGTTCTCAGGATGACGTTTCAAACTTCTGAGAAATCATTAAGTGGTACACAGATACTAATTGGGGAACATAATATTCAGGCTCAAACTCTTGTGTGGGACCCAAACATTAAGCAGCAAATCAAGTCATAGTCCATTGAGATACCGAGGTCTGGTCCCTCCACCTTCTCGAGGGAAATGAGACTTTCTGCGCCGGTCTCGCATCGGGTCTTCGGAAATAATGACAATCCAACTTTGATGAAGCTTTGCTATTGTTCAAACTAAATCCAATCACTGCTGCATTCACTTTAAAACAATGAGCTGCTTTTTGGCATCTTTGAAAACTTCTCCAAGGATGGCTCTTTACTAGAATATATAATGAGGCAAAAGCACAAAGCCAAGAAATCATGTGTGTGACAATTTACTTTCAAACTCCACCTCAGCCCATCTCCAGACTTGGCCTTGTCTTTACTTTAATGTTTGTCTCTACTAAGTGGATAAAAACACAACATAAAAGCTCATTATTCTTTAAATCACTGCAAAACGCAATAGTAATATCTCTATCTTTTGTTACCAAGAGAAAACCACAAGACAAGATTTCCAATTAGCGCTACAGTGTCTGGCGAGGACACCAACAGTCAACACAACGGAGGAGAAAACGCAGATCAAACAGCTGTTTGGGAGCAGTATTTCCACATGCTCACACCTCAGCCATCTGTTCTAGATATACTGCATATCCATCTTGATGTGGCCTTACGCTATATGTAAGATAAAAGCAGAAATAAGGCAAGAAATCACAGAGTGATGTGTAAACAAAACAGAAGGCGGTGCCTCTGTCTCGGAGCAGCATATCACTCGTAATGGACGGTTTAGGAGGCCTGTGTGAGCTATAGAGATTGGAAAAGGGATTCATCGACAGCTGGGGACCATGCGATGCAGCAGGGGCTATTTGAACTTTAATTTCCATTTTGTGCTGGTGAGTAGCGGTTTACTCAGAGTTGGGTGCCAGAATGAAAATGAGAATTACCACAAAGTTATTCTGCACACTTAAGATGCAGAGCTTCTGAATCTTGGATGGACTGTTTATGATTTAGGGTTGGATTCTTAAAATCTGGCAATCATATATGATTTTACAGCTCCACTGAGCCATCTTTTCACTGAATCAAATGAGATTTCTTTCACTTTTCTCTGCATGGATTTGTGAACATGTCACAGGCAAAAAAAAACACTCAGAATGTGTTATTTAAATAATAATAGTGTGCATTTCACATGTGTATACCATCGCTCATTTGTATATCACAAGCCGAGCTGTGACCGCCTCTCTTTCTCTCAATTTCGCCCTCTTTTCTCCGTCTCGTCCCTGGAGGACAATGGAGAACGATCCTCAGACCCTCAGAGACGGACTAGGTTACAAGCATCACCATGGAAACCCTGGCCTCATTCCCCCCAATCAACATATGAGAACAGGGAACTTTTTCATCAGGCACAGCGTGGCCTAAAAATAAAGAAAAAGGCTAATCAACCATTCATGTTTGTCTGAAGTATTTGCCATACTGTCTCTCTGAAGCACCATGCCCAATGTGGATGAATGAGTACAAAAACCCATTCAAGTATTCTAAAATGACTAGTATCTATTGTACACATTCAAGTAAAGGATCACACTTGAATTTCTAGGTAAGATTCTAAGTACTGTGAGAACAACTATTCTCATGAAAGCACAAGGACGAGAGCATTGGCAGGTACTCAAGGGTTGCGGGCAAGTTTTCAGAGTTAATGGCATTTGCACACTGAACAGTGTTTCAAGATGTAAAATGAATCGTCGGATCTGAAATTGCTCTCATATTCTCCTAAAGAAAACTGTTAAACCCTGCAGATGCACATGAGATGCCACTGTAAAGTTCAATTTAGAATATTCACTGATGGCATATTGTTTAACGGAGTACATGGTGTAGTAATTTCTGTTTCTGCACACTTAAGATACCTTTAGATTCATCAATACCAGTAGGATTATGCCTGGTTTATTTTGATCACTTAAACCTGCAGTAGGCAGAATGCTTTTGGCATCATTTGGCAAAAATTCCATAATAACCTTTCAGCATATTGTAATTCAAGTGTTCTGAGAGAAAACTGT
Source organism: Sebastolobus alascanus (assembly GCA_916701645.2). NCBI lineage: Eukaryota > Metazoa > Chordata > Actinopteri > Perciformes > Sebastidae > Sebastolobus > Sebastolobus alascanus. Next base: position 493,126 of record CAKAOJ020000241.1, read on the forward strand.
ATTGTATTGTTGGGGATCCCATGGATTGCTTTGTCGAATTTGCTGCAATTTGGACACGCGTCACGTTCAATATTAATAAACTTTGAATAAACAAGCGGGCAGACAGTTATATACAGGATCACTGCTGCTGGATCCTGTATATAACGGTGGATAACGTTACAACCAAACTTTTTTTTTCGGCCTGTGTACTAGTATCTCAAAAAGACACATACTGTATATGTTAGAGAAACATACATACAGCAGATACACATAGTTGAAACACAGGGAGAGACAGAGAGAGAGAGAAAGACTGTGCCTCTTTATTTAGCACCCAGGGAATAACGAATACCACCACAACGTTGTCCCAGCTCTGCTTTCGTCTGCCAAAAATAGATGCGGGGGCCGGCCGCAGCAATAACAACTGAATACTAATATTCAGAAGCACTAAGCTGTTCAATTGTCACACTGGGTGTAATCCAAAAAAACTCTGAATGCTAACAGATCTAGGCCACATTCCACTGCCTCCTGTTGCTTGGGGACAAAATTACCGGCGGCATCTCCATGCCCCCGGCAGTGTAATTGATTTTTTAAGATTTACTTATTGGCCCTGGTTTCAGAGCTCAGCATGCTCCAGCTAAAAGAGCTGTATTTGACTTATTCTCTTAATGACTGTAGTGTCAAACTGTAGACGAGCTGCTTTCAGAAAAAGGTACTAGAGCGATGAGTGGGTACAGGGGGGTTATAAGAAGTGACAACTACATCAGGCAACTGAGGACAAGCCTAGGAGAAATATTCAAGGGCTAAAAATAAAAGGCTCTTTTTCTGCTTTTTTTGCAGTCAGGGATAGTTCTATTTTGCTCATGCTTTTGCTTTAACAGCCAGTTTTATTTATTGTTTTTTGCCCAGACGGCCAGGTGTTGGTCAATTATAGCACAAAGAAGTGATCTAATACAGGGTAGGAGCCAAAAGCCTGGAGGTCTTATAAGCAATGGGTTCTGGGATTTGGACACACATGCCTTCGAGAATAAGAAGTGAATTATTTGTGATGAGCGTTGATAGTAACTTTGGTACACTGAGCCTGTTTCTATTATTACACCGATGCTCTAAAATGAACTACTTTTCAGCGTTGGCAGCGAAGCCATTCCCAGCATACCGAGCAAGTTTTCCGAGGTGTAAAAAGAGCTAATGTCACATTGAAAAGAACATTGTGTCCTCCAACTCTTTTGTTCTCCCTCTCTGTTTGCTCGACGAGAGGTCAAACGGGTACGTATCACCACCATCAGCAGAGCTCGGCATCATCGCATCACAGGAGCAGCAAGGACTCCTGGGTATTGTGTATCAGTGAGAATGTTGCGCTTTCTGCACATACTCATGCGAAGGCTCACCAGGGCAAACACCCGCAAGTGCGCACACACATAAACTTCAAGGACGCACAGTCACAACCACTGCATTGTCAAATTAGAGACAAGTCAGGCTGCCGCTCCAGTCATTTCTTCTGTGTACTGACTGTACTGGTGATGACGTAAGAAACAAGACCGCTTGTGAGTTTTTCACACAGTTTATAATAATAAATGATATCAGTGAACCTGAAGGGTGTTTTTCCTCACATATCAAACGAAGCAGCGCCACAGTAACCATTGACTTTAAGTGTTAATGTCCTTGTTACTGGCAATTAGTCAACATCACTCCACTGCTGGATCCCAGGGAACTCACCTGGTGGTGTGTGTGTGTGTGTGTGTGTGTGTGTGTAGTCAGCACTATATGCACACAGCTAAGCTAAAAACAAAGAGCAGATTGCTTCTCTGGTTGTCTTGGGATTCTGCATCATGTCCATCTCTCCACCTGCAGCTTTCATACGCTGCTGTCTCCTGCCTGTCTCACTGCAGGAAATCACAACATGCAAGATTTGGTAAAGCCACCGAGGCACTCTCACGTCATAGAAACTGTCAAAAAATGTAAGTAGTTCGCTCTTCAAGCAAAGATGCCAAATTTGTTGCATATACACTATCGCCCTGTTCAGACCTGGTATTAACACGCGTCCTCAGTGATCGGATCACATGTGGACAGCTCTAAGTACAGGTGTGAACGTACTCAAGACGCATTGAGGACGCGTTGAGATCCGGTCACTCGGACCACATTCAGAGGTGGTCTGGGTGGCCACATTCTTTTAGCAGTGTGTAAGCGAATGTGTCCTGGGCCACATTGAAGGACCGCCTACTCAACTGACGTCCCGCTGGGATCCGTGGGTCTCACTGCGCTCCTCAGGTGAAAAGACACGACCGCTTGTCTGCCTCGCGGCATGGAAACGGCCTCTGTGCTCTACTGTATTCTGTCGGTACAACTGTATTTTATTAAAATATATCTTATCTATAGGCTACATATCTACAGACTATCAGGCTAGGCACGCAAAGTGCATTATTATCAGACTGTCGGTGATGTGTCATGTGTCATCCCCGGCCGGCTCTCTGAAGCTCTGTACCCCGCAGGATATTTGGACGGCATAATAACAGGGACTTCACTGTGAACTTTTCTCCTGCTCCTCAGAAATCTCACCTTTCTTTTGGACTTAATTCTGTGTGAACAGTGAAACATTTCTCCAGTGCAGCCACTGTAAATCTCTTTGGCCCAGTGCCTCTGGCAAAGGCCCTGCTTCCCTCCAGGGATCTTCACACTCCCAATCCCTACATGAAAACATACGTTGTTATCAAAGCCCTGCTGATTCCCCATGGCACGCATTCATGTGAGACGTCACTGAGGCGCTCCTATGCAGCGTGCTGGGGAGTGAGTGGGAGTTTGGCTTGCTGTGTGTGGTTGTGTATTTGAAGGTGTGTGTGTGTGTGTATGTGGGGGGGGGTTGTAGTTTCAAAGCAAGCAAAATAATCTGAAATCACTATAACAATGGGAAAGAGTGGGTGTTTGGTGTGTGTGCATGGGCGAGTTGTTATAGCTGCAAAACATGAGAACAACCAACCAAGAGAGGCAGGTTGGCCTGGAGGTAGAGAGACTGACTAATGACCAAAAGGATGCAGATTACAACCATGGCGCTGACACACCAAAAGCTCCAAAATAAATCCCTGTGATCATAATTATTATTCACAATCAGCAAACGAAATTATCTTTTTGCAATTTGAAACAGCAACCACTGAAGGCTTGACAGGTGTCACTAAAATGTTTGTAGTTTCGTCTTTAATGGAGCAGAACGGCTGGGAACAGCTTGAATATAATAATAGTAACAATAATAAGTAGTTTAATATAGCACCTTTCAAGAGCAGATATCACAAAGTAATTCACAACAAAAGACAAAATAGCAAGTAAAAGATAAAGATGAAATGTAGACATCAAGCTTAATCCAAGCTGGCTACAGCCTCCTTTCTCTGTGACGAAAGAAACGACGAACCTTTCACGTCTACAGCAGGTGAGTGTTTGTTAACTGAAGAGATAGACTTTGCCGGGAGTATTATTTTAACATACTGTATGCTTTCACTTGTTTACTTTTTTTCCGTCCTGTAGGCCTCCGTTCAAGCAGCAGCAGCGGCTACAGAGTTTAGGTTTCACTCTTGATGTCAGTGAATTCATATTTTAAAGGAATACTTCACCCACAAAATGACCATTTGTACATCAGTTAAAACCTAACCGGACTCGCAAGGACGAGTAGCACGCCTGCGCAAGCGTAAGACTGTTTTAAATGGTAAGGTTTTACTTAAAATGCATGTATTTGGGAAGTATTGAGCATACGACTGGATAAACAAGACTTGGATTATACTGCACAAGTTGCGTGAGAGTTCATAACCAGATGTTTTGATATAGTGTTGCTGTTGTTAAATGCGGCCCCAATTTACTTCAATTCATCAAGACATTTCTCTGTTTTTTGATTCTTCGTTCACCATGGAGGCATGCGAGAAAAATAAAGGTAACACGGGGGTGAGTAATTAATATACAAATGATCATATTTTGGTTGAAATATTGCTTTAACACTGACAAATTTCCTATTTCAATGTCAGCAGGAAAGCAACAGTTCTATACCGCTACTGAAGTGACCCAAAGGCACTTCTGTAAAATGACAATAAGGAAATGTAATTTTTAATAATGCTACTGTGTCAGTGTGCTGAGCGAGCTCAGCTACAGTTGGGCACAAAAACACCTCTTTTATTGAGACCTAAAAATAATCTCTGAAAAATAAATGGCGTCTGACTGAGGCAAGACGCTCATTCAGTTATCGTCTCAAACCACATTTCTAATCAACTGGCTGGCTCAAGGGGCTTAACACATTCACCTTAGCTGCCAGCAACTGCTCTGAGTCATCCCTACACACACTCACACATACCCAAACATCACACAGACATGCACACACTATCATATATTAACTCTCATGGGCCTGCTCCCTTTCTGTTTCACTTTCTGTGCATTCAGACAGGCTCATAATAGTGCAGATTTCTCACAAAAAGACTATCACTGAATGGTCTTCGGCTCGTGGTCACGAAGCAAGAGTGACGCCATTCGCTGAGGTGATGAAGCAAAAACTGCGACAGCAGAGCATGACAGAAACTTGAATGGGTGGGGACGAATTTGAGATGCTGCCATGGTTCTTCTCCCAAATGTGTTTTCAACACAGTGAGACAAAGCACTGGGATCCCGAAAAGCCAAATACAGCCAGAGCTACCAGACATGTAATCTCAGGCAGCCATACCCCTTCTGGCTCAAATGATGGATGTCTGGAGAAATTTTCATGATAAAAGCCGGGAAATGGACTCATGAGCAGAGCCAAAGGCAGCAGTGACTGTTGTAGCGTTAACTACTAATACATGTAATTATTGATTTGCACTCGTTAAATAAAGAAATACTCAATTCGGGGCACCACCACTTTTTATAGGAAAAGCAGAAACTATTGTGATAGAAGTATTGATCATTAATCAATCTCAAGTCTGAAGTATAAGTTCTGAATTCATTGATCTACAGTTCTGCTTTGAAATACACACACAGACATGACGTAGTGATAAAGTGAAACATTTATTTACCATAAATCGTGATAATTGAATAAATGAAGTGATGAATATACAAATGACTAATTAACACTGGTAATTAATTAATGAATGAATGAATGAATGAAATGAAAATTCAATGAAGCAATTCTGATTGGAACTTTAGTAGTGAGGGAAAGTCTGATTATTCTCTCTAAGCTATAAAAGTTGCAGTTAATAATTTGGAAGATTAGGAAATTTAGAAGATATGTCTGACAAACAACTATTGATCATAAAGCCACGGAACATTCACTTATCGCTGCAGTTGGTTCTGTGGGTCCAGAGGCCGTTTCCTCACACGTTGTCTGGATAGACAAGCCCCTTGGATGGGTTGGATGAGATCGGTTCAGCTGGCCCGGGATACCAAACAGCAAAGCGTGGAGAGCATTCAACTTTCTCGTCAGAACATTGAATGTGGGAGTTGAAGTCCGTTGGCTGATTACTCGTTGAAAGAGATCAAAAAGCTGAAGTCGGATTATCTTCTGAAGCTTTAGAATTTATCTATTTCACGGAAAAACTGGAAATGCTGGCCAAGCACTTAGCATTTAAATCACGCGAGATAAACAAAAGATCTTTAAAAATGCTGTCCTTTAGAAGTCACTTGACTCACAAAAATGAACATGAGGTAGAAAATAAACACACAAATGAAATGTATGTATGTAAGTTCTGGAGATCTCCCGCTGGAGTCATCTCCCTGCGGACAACTTTCTCAACTTCTTCCAACAACAGCACGACTGACTCTGTGTCATCTCTTCTTTAACCCCCTCTGGGAGGGAGGGGTCGAAACCCTCTCTTTCTCTGATCGATTCATTATTGAAAAACCTTTACACGCGCAAAATCAGAATTCCCTCTTTACTAATTTTTCCTTTCTTTTGCACGAGACAGATACATATCAAAAACTATAAAACCACTAATGTTTTAATCAAACATTAGTATCAAGATTGTAAAAATGTAATTCTAAGTTCAAGTTATAACTCCTTTTTAACAACTTTAAACTTAAGGTATTACATCTATTGAACATCACTGATAAAACATTAAAACGTATTACAATACCATTAATGATTATACACAAAGAAGTCAATAACCTAACACATGATGACTTCTAAACAATTTAATTATTGGTCACATTACCACAGATGAAAACTAGGTGGGGTTGACGCTTCACCGCTGGAGTGAATCTCTGGGTCACCGAAAGGTTAAGAAACCTAGGCTGTGGAATGTAAGATGGACAGGGGAGTGTGGGTGTGTGTGTGTGTTTTTGACCAAACGGATCACTTTGAAGTCAGGAAAAGTTATCAGTTCTTGTTGGTTTAAGTGGGGAGAAAACCCTTCCCACAGTTTTAAAAGTTATTATCCTCCTGGACAGTGTCAAAACTGACACTCGATGGTCGATAGAAGAGTTTATGGCCCTTTATCCAAACAAATTGTTCTTTCTTTGGAGAACTTCCATCTGTAAATGACCAAATCTTGTTGGACACAAGAATGTGTTTTTCTCATCCCAGTAGATGCAGGATGAGATAAGATGCTTCTCAAAGTAGCAGGCACCATTCACGCTACATATCCCCCACTCGGAACGATACTCGCTGTCCAGGGAGTATCGTTACGTTGTTGAAACGAGGATGGTGCGTAAAGGGAACCTCATTGTCGAGACGATGATGGTGATAGACAGGGATGGCAGGTGGCAGAATAGCTTTATGATCAGAGTTGTTGTCTTAAACAAAAAAAAAAAATGATAGATAACTTCTAAATGGTTAGAAAAAATATATGATGTATCTAATTTCTAAATACATATATGGTTTAAAACAAAAGATTCTGAATACTATTCAGTTGATTAAACTTCTAACCTACTTAGAATTAAACTAACTTATGAGGTCTACCTTTTAATTGGACACTAGTTCTAAAATGGCGGGCTTGGAATACTTTGTCAGTGGTGGAAGAGGTCCTGAACTAACGTTCCTGGGACAACATATGGGAAAATCCTACCCGTGGCTAGGCTGTCGACTGAGGATCCGATGTCACTAATAATGTCGTACATTAGCCTGATTACTAGTTGTGTGTGCAGAATCAACCGACAAGACCAAGAGTAGGGTGTCTATCGCACTTATGGTTTTGAATGATAAACCCCTGTAAGGTTTCTAACTGGTTTGGCTGTTTTCCCATCTGATCGTGTATTTTGGGAATTTCAGCCTGTAGTTCACCTAGGAGACGCTTGCATTGACAGAAGATAGACCTAAACTGAAAAGAGAACCGACGACGGAGGCTGCAGCTAGCAAGCCTCCAATGCACTGTTTTTCTCTCGTCTGGGTACCACTCACTTCCGATCGAGTGATGGTGAACTTTTGGTATTTGTCATTTACTGGATAACCCCCACTTGTAACCAAATGGGTGTTTGTAATTTATAGGATAACCCCAACTTGTACCCAAGTGGTTTGAGTGAGTGATTATTGCAGAGCAAGTTTAAAATGGTGGTGAGTTTTATACACACTGGACTTGACTGGAGACAAGGCACCTGACTTTGAAATGACTTTCATCCAATACAGCTTTCGCTGCACAACTTGTACTAGAGTTTATGATTTTCCTCTTGTGTTTTAACCCTAGTACCTGGCACCTCAGGGTGCTCTAAATGTTCTGCAGTCTATGATCTGTCTGGGACGCATACGTCCGGTAAGCTTTCCCTGTTAATTTTATGTGGTTTGATGGTTGGCATTGGCAACGGACTAAAAAGCCTTTGATGTAATCCGCCACGTCTTCCTGCTTTTGTAGCCAACAAGCGACTTGTTTCAGTGCGAGTGTTGCTTTAACAGTTGTGTGGCCTGCACCGAGTGAATCATGGGCGTGCATCAGCATCACCCCCCTGTGGTTTCGAGGCACCACGAGCGCAGGAGAAGTGAGTGCGTCGGAAACATGGACCAAAAGGCCCGTATTCATCTGCAGGGAAGAGCGCAATTTGAACAGGTGTCGCAAGTTTAGCATAGACTCAAATTCAGCATTGAAAATGTCATGTGCCAAGGGATCAAAGAGATAGAGGTCCATGGCTTGGACCGCCGGGTTCAAAGTCTGAAGTGAGACCCGGTTAGAGCCAGAGAACTCGGGCGTCACAGAGACAGCATCCGGAGTGACAGGGTCTGCCGGTGGTTCGGCCGTCGACTGAGACTGAGTGACAGCACAGACCGTAGGGGTGGGAGGGCTGGGAAAAGAGGTGGAGTCTGGCAGAGATTCCGGGTTGAATGTCCAAAGTGGGGCCTTGAGGGCGCCCTGTGACTTTACGACGTATGGTTCAGGGATTTCACCAACTTCAGTTGCTTCTGGTTGGTCGGGTGGAACATTCTGAACCCGGGTTTCGGTCTCTGCGGTCCCCAGGGCGTAGCATTGAGCTCCAGCGCTTGGGGGAAAAGAGATAGGCAGAGGTTGGCGAACCTGTGACCAGATCTTTGAGCGTTTGAAGTCGATTAACGGCTCGAAACGGTTAAGCAGGTCTTTGCCGATGAGAAAAGGAATGGCATTAAGAGGAGATATGTACACAGGGTGAACACAACGCATTGGCCCGATGGTTATGTGCACCATCAACACTGTTGTCAATGTGGTGCCTAACGGGGCGTACGGCTGAACATCCAGGGAACATTTCTGGAGTTTCAAGTGTTTGTTTGATCGGCGCGCTATCGTTTGCAACCTGCTGAAAAGCTCTGATGACATCAGGGTGATGTCTGCAGCCGTGTCAAGGAGTGCTTCGTGAACAAGCATGTTTTCAAGAGTCGTAGGCAGGTAGAATTTACGAGCAACTCCTTTTTCCTCGAGGTTGCACAAGAATTGAGGGGGTGTTTCACCCTGAATGACTGATTCGTCGTCGCTAGGGGACTTGTTCTCGGAGTTTAGATGCATCAACAAGATTGAGCTGGGGGGAACAGACTTTTCACCCCCCTGTTTTGACTCGTGACCTCCATTCCCTTGGGGAGAATGGTTCTGGTTCTGCAGGGGAACAGGCTCTGGGTCACGGGAAATCAGCTGAATCTCCCCAACTACCTCCTCAGGTAGGTTGGAGGGGTTGTTTTGTGGACTAGCCCTAGTGGCTGTTGGATTCACGGAGAAAAGATCAGCTTTCTTGCTGTTCTCCTCGCAAATGTCATGGAGAAGACTCTTTAGGGATTCCAGGTCTTCTCTGGCAAGCTTAGGTTTGTTAAACTTACCTTTGGAGTTGTTTTTCATCCGCTGGAAAGCTGGTTTGTTACCATCTCTCATTTTATCCTCCTCAGGGATGTCATGGTGGGATGGTTTCTGATGTCGTTTGTACTGTGGGTAATTATCTGGTGATTTATAACGGCCCTTTCCTTGGTCGTCATAAGTCCTGCGATTTTCCCACTGGTTTGGTTGGTACCTATACTGGCGATTCTGATCGAACTTGGAGTGGCCCTGGAGTCTGTTAGGCCAAGGTCGTTTTGAGTACCCGTGGTTCTGATCGTTTCGCTGTGGTGCAGACGGTCTCTGCTCCTCAACACGCCGGTAGGTGTGTGGAGGACACTTGGGTGAACCATGTAGTTCACCGCCGGGGGCTCCTTCTAGCTCCATGGACAAGTGTCTAGTGTTAAGACTCAGGATGGTGTTGGGCTCTGCCGGCTTGATTAGGGATTGCTTTTGCTTTTCAAATCCCAGAGAGGCTAGGTCACGCAAGTGTTGGATGGTTGAGGTGAGTGGGTTTGCCAGTACACCAAGTTGACCACTCGTGGTGGGATGGAGGTTCTGGACAAAGAGGGTTTTGAAGTTCAAGTCTTCCTCCATCCCAGGTTCATTTCGAAAACCAAAGTAAGCTTTGAGAAGGCGATGGTAAAATTCTTTAGGTGATTCGTTTCTCCCTTGTCTTACCGTCATAGCCGCTGTTAAGCCGGTCAGCGATAAGCTGTCGGAGAATTCTTTTTCCAATGCCTGGCAGAGCAGGTCATAGTCAGCTCTGACTGAATCTGGCTGGCGTTCGATAAAACTGCTAACGTCGCGATTGGAGGTACCTTTGATCAGGTATATCTTTTCATCGACGGTGACATTTTGAAATTTACGCAGGTAGAAGTCGATGTCTTTCAAGTACGCTCTGGTGTCCTGAGAGACACCAGGTTTGGGTTCGAAGCGGGATAAGTTGCGAGCAATCTTATCCAAATCTCGGTCTGAGGGGCCAAGAAAAATCTGGGGACCCGGAGGTAGGGAAGGACGTGAAGGAGAAGCCGGCCTGGCCGGGGTCGCTGGAGTTCTGTTGGTTCCAAAGAGATCTGGAGTGTACGGTGAACGAAACTGCGCATCCGCGTCTCGTTGAGCTTCTCGGGCGTGGCTCTTTTTCCTTTCTTCAAGGAAAGCATCATCGAAAAGTGATTGTCGGGTTCTATTAATCTCAAAAGAATATTGATGTCTTTTAGCAGATGCTAATTCTTCGTCCTTCACTTCCTGTCGATGGCAGGCATCAGCCAGTTCCTCCTTGGCTTCTGTTAGTTGGTGTTGCATCTGTCGTAACTGCCTTTGATCTGCATCCCTGTGTTGTGCATCGATTCTGCTGCGGGATTTTAGCTCATCTACTTGTGCCAATGTTTTATCAAGTAGTTCTCTGGATTTAACATTAACATGACTAACCTCATCAAATCGATCTTGTATGGCAACCTGTTGTTGCTCTCGCATTTGAAGCGACTGCTTCAAATCTCGATTCCGTTTTTCCAAGTCTGCCTTTTCCTCATCTGGGGTGTTAAGTTGAGTTGTCAGCTCAGTAATGCGTGTGTCCGCTTGAGCCAAAGATTGTTTGGAAGTTTCAAGTTTTTGATGAAGGGATTTGTTTCCTTCCTGTAGCTGTGCGACCTGTTGCGCGTGCAATTTCAACTTACCTGCTGCAAGGTAAAGCAGTCTCCGAGTGTGTTTAAACTGCGCTGTTAACACGGCAGTCATGCTGCCTAGCATCTTAGCTAGTGCTTTACCTTTTAGTGGATTAGACTGGGCTTCATGGATGAGGTCTGACATTATGTTTATTTGCTCTGAGGAATCTTTACCTTGGATGTGTGCTACATACCCAGGTAATAAATCTTCAGTCAAGTCCACAAGCGCAATCTCTAAATTGTCCAGAATATTGCCACCATATGAGCCATCAGATGAGGCTGGACTGGTTCGACCAGGTTGATCAGGACTGGACATTTTGACAGGTGGTTTGGTTAAAGAACTTGGTTAATAAAGTAATAAAATGAAAAGTTAATTGAAATTAGTTAATTAATCATATTCTTTGTCATACCACAACAAGTATGTTAATCTTGCATGCAGTTATTTACGGGTTGTTTACAACTCTCAAGTTGTTCTGTGAATGAATCATCAAATCCTATGTGTTTTATTGTTGTTCAATCGTTATAAATGATCAATTAATAAAATCTGTGAGCAAGCAAACTCAAATGGTTATTAAATTATGTTGATCATTCATTTAGTAAATGAGTGGTTGTTTTGTATAAGAACACAGGTGATTATTAGGGAGCAATCACACTGAACAGGAATCAAACAGAAGCTGCATTATCAATCACACTTATGCAAACACATAGACCACTAATTAAATCTCAGATGTAAATAGCGTTGACATTCCAAAGTGGTAGCATGCAGGAGGGTGAATTAGTATGGATTTAACTCACTACTTAAGAGTAGTTAGTAGGAAGAGATGTTATTGTCGTTTTTAATTACAATTGTTCGTGGTAAGTTTGCATTTACAAAGTATGTTAGGTACACAGAGAAAAGTTGAATATTCATTCCACTAGTTTCGTTAACCAAATCGTCCACCAGATGGAGACAACAGGCTCGCCCTTGCAGACAAGGGAGGAGCTCTGGATGACGTCTCTAAGCAACGCCCACTCAGCTTGTGCGCTCGCGCAAACTCAGTCTGTAATTTGACTACAGAACAGGGAAGTTGTCTCCGCAAACAATAACAAACTTTGAAACAGGCACGGCGGCCCGAAAACTCACTCCACGGCTGGAGCAAGATTTCTTTCGCAACAAAAGTCCTCTTCGGGACTTGCAAAGTACCTCAAAGCACTTAATCTCTCTGCATCAAACCACAAGGGTACTCTTACTGTTCGCGACAGTTAAACAAGCAGAGTTTTAAACCACACGGGCGGCGTTTAGCGGCAAGTTAGCTAAGCTTATCCAGCTAAACATAGGCATCTGGGTCAGATAGGAACCATGCACGGGCTATTCCACAATCCCAGGAACAGAAGATAGAATTGGTTTCTGTCAAGGCCTTATCAATAAGCGTATCAATACACTTTTGCATGCAATTACACCCATAGCTCCAGGCTACTTAGTAACGCTTTCTTCTGTCAATGCAGCTATACGCCTCGAAACACGGCGCATTTACAACCGGGCCTTCGCCGGTGTAAATTCAACTTTACAATTTAGACGCTGAGCTCAAATCATAACTTCGCAGGCAAATGTAACAATCAAATAAGAAATGTGAATGCTCACACACATCCAGTAATCAGCAGAAAGTCAAGTAGCAGCATTAAAGATCGTCAAGCAGACAGCAAGATAAGAATTAACTTTCTAAAGTTAGGTGAAGTTTGATAAAACCTATTTCTTTCAACGGGGATAAATTCACTATTTCACAGTATCAGCGGAAAATATCTGTGTATTCATTTCAGCAGACTTGTTGATTTGATTTCGCCTCACACGGACGGCACCAATTATACTGTAGCGTTAACTACTAATACATGTAATTATTGATTTGCACTCGTTAAATAAAGAAATACTCAATTCGGGGCACCACCACTTTTTATAGGAAAAGCAGAAACTATTGTGATAGAAGTATTGATCATTAATCAATCTCAAGTCTGAAGTATAAGTTCTGAATTCATTGATCTACAGTTCTGCTTTGAAATACACACACAGACATGACGTAGTGATAAAGTGAAACATTTATTTACCATAAATCGTGATAATTGAATAAATGAAGTGATGAATATACAAATGACTAATTAACACTGGTAATTAATTAATGAATGAATGAATGAATGAAATGAAAATTCAATGAAGCAATTCTGATTGGAACTTTAGTAGTGAGGGAAAGTCTGATTATTCTCTCTAAGCTATAAAAGTTGCAGTTAATAATTTGGAAGATTAGGAAATTTAGAAGATATGTCTGACAAACAACTATTGATCATAAAGCCACGGAACATTCACTTATCGCTGCAGTTGGTTCTGTGGGTCCAGAGGCCGTTTCCTCACACGTTGTCTGGATAGACAAGCCCCTTGGATGGGTTGGATGAGATCGGTTCAGCTGGCCCGGGATACCAAACAGCAAAGCGTGGAGAGCATTCAACTTTCTCGTCAGAACATTGAATGTGGGAGTTGAAGTCCGTTGGCTGATTACTCGTTGAAAGAGATCAAAAAGCTGAAGTCGGATTATCTTCTGAAGCTTTAGAATTTATCTATTTCACGGAAAAACTGGAAATGCTGGCCAAGCACTTAGCATTTAAATCACGCGAGATAAACAAAAGATCTTTAAAAATGCTGTCCTTTAGAAGTCACTTGACTCACAAAAATGAACATGAGGTAGAAAATAAACACACAAATGAAATGTATGTATGTAAGTTCTGGAGATCTCCCGCTGGAGTCATCTCCCTGCGGACAACTTTCTCAACTTCTTCCAACAACAGCACGACTGACTCTGTGTCATCTCTTCTTTAACCCCCTCTGGGAGGGAGGGGTCGAAACCCTCTCTTTCTCTGATCGATTCATTATTGAAAAACCTTTACACGCGCAAAATCAGAATTCCCTCTTTACTAATTTTTCCTTTCTTTTGCACGAGACAGATACATATCAAAAACTATAAAACCACTAATGTTTTAATCAAACATTAGTATCAAGATTGTAAAAATGTAATTCTAAGTTCAAGTTATAACTCCTTTTTAACAACTTTAAACTTAAGGTATTACATCTATTGAACATCACTGATAAAACATTAAAACGTATTACAATACCATTAATGATTATACACAAAGAAGTCAATAACCTAACACATGATGACTTCTAAACAATTTAATTATTGGTCACATTACCACAGATGAAAACTAGGTGGGGTTGACGCTTCACCGCTGGAGTGAATCTCTGGGTCACCGAAAGGTTAAGAAACCTAGGCTGTGGAATGTAAGATGGACAGGGGAGTGTGGGTGTGTGTGTGTGTTTTTGACCAAACGGATCACTTTGAAGTCAGGAAAAGTTATCAGTTCTTGTTGGTTTAAGTGGGGAGAAAACCCTTCCCACAGTTTTAAAAGTTATTATCCTCCTGGACAGTGTCAAAACTGACACTCGATGGTCGATAGAAGAGTTTATGGCCCTTTATCCAAACAAATTGTTCTTTCTTTGGAGAACTTCCATCTGTAAATGACCAAATCTTGTTGGACACAAGAATGTGTTTTTCTCATCCCAGTAGATGCAGGATGAGATAAGATGCTTCTCAAAGTAGCAGGCACCATTCACGCTACACTGTGGTAGTTCTGAGACTCAAAGACCTTGGATACAGCACCTATCCTGCCACATTTCTATATGAGGTAAGACCAGAGCTGATTGGCTGGTTTTAACAGTTTCACCTACATGTCCTCAAGTTTCCTGCTGCACGAAGAAGCTGATCACATTATGTCCTCTTGCAGAGAGACAAAATAGTCAGGGCTTGACAAATACACTGGCTCACTCACCAGTGACACATGAATATTGTTGTTATTCAAGGAATAAACTTGCAAGTCAATTGTGAGGCCAACATTTAGCGACTGTACCAAGCATTACTTGTTGTATTTGTAAGGGATAATGTACAGCGAACCGGTCATTGTTGTGAAATAAAACCCTGAGGGGGCGATGCGGCAGGTGGATTTATTTCACAACAATGACCCGCTAGCTGTACATTGGCCGTCGGCTGTAGTCTTTGCGGTGTGTTCGATTGCAACTTTTTGGCCAACACAAAGGCGACATGAGGCGACTCAACGGTCGTCCTTCTTCGCTGCTAGCTCTTTGATGTCAGGTTGGTGTGTCTGGAACCTTATACATAGCAACGGTCTGCTATAAAGAAATAACAGACCGTAGAACAGCATGATTTACCATTCAGATTATTCAACAAAGCCGTGGAATAAAGTGTATTAACGTATTGCCGTAAAGCTCAGACTTCAACAAAATTACAACTCGTATCTGAAAAGCATTCACAAATATCAGAACATCAACTTCTCACATTAAACAGACTTTCCAACAGCACTGAATGCACCGTAGACTTTTCCATACCAGGAACTACACTTTTACTAGACTTTTAAAATCTATTTCAGGAAATGAACATATGCAAAATGTAGAATAAAGAAATATAGAATAGAGGAAGGGTACTAAGTAAAAACTAAATATGGCAGGTGGACCTGGCACAAGACCATCACACCAATACTGTAATAAAATATTCAATTCTGCGTCTGCCTAAGTGAAAACTTAGATGCTTTGTGTTGTGTGTAATTAGTATGGCACTTGCTTAAAGTGCTTCCATTCAGCTAACGTTACCATGTCACAAGGTCGCCCAACAGCATCATCTCAAATAAACAGCCTTAATAGCAAAAACTCACAACCACATTTTAATAATTGTATAATTAATTGACTGGACTGTACGACATGTTTGGTTTCTCTACTCTGGTCACCTTCATTTGACTGTGTTGATGAGATGTGTGTGCAGTTACTGTCTTATTAAGCTTGTTTGTCTTTGTGTGTGTGTATGTGTGTTCGTGTGTGTGTGTGTGTGTGTGTGTGTGTGTGTGTGTGTGTGTGTGTGTGTGTGTGTGTGTGTGTGTGTGTGTGTGTGTGTGTGTCTGTGTGTGTCTGTGTGTGTGTCTGTGTGTATTGAAGTGTGTCCTGCGCTGAAGTAGCCCACACTTTAGCTGCTGCTATCAGCTTGATGTTTTCGGTCTCCTGCAGGAAGAGATGACGTCTCCCACTGAGCGTGCGAATTAGGCGAGCCAATGTTGACATAGCTGTTGGCTGCTTCAGGAGATACTCAGATCCACTCTTGTCTTTTAGAGAGTGCCTGCCACCAGAGCATTTGAATGGCACTCATATTATCAGCACAGGCCACGTTTTAATACAAGCGAGCATGTGTGTGAGTGTGTCTAACACCTGAGTTTGTCAACACCGTGTGAGGACTGGAGATTTGTTCATTTCAGCTCACTTTCTAATTAAACAGCTTCTAATAGCACATCAAGCTGTGCAAAAGACTCTAATCGTCTCTCCTGAAATTAACACTGTGGAAAGGCGGCGTGGCGGAGGTTGAATGAGGTCAACGAGAGGAGATGGAGGAAGAGAGAGAGAGAGAGAGAGAGAGAAGAAATACACAGAGGACAGATAATAGAGGAGGAAACATTGTTAAAGGCACAGATAACAAGAGAATTCAAAGGCCACAGTGTGACAGCAGGATGTTAAGAAAAATGTGTGCAACCAGCATTGTTTGTTTAATTACTTAACAAGACTAAAAGTGTATAGCCATGCTAGTCACACCGTGAGGCTGTTATACTGATGGGGGAAAAAATATAAAGTCTGGCCTGGTGATGGCACCAGAGGACTCATCTTGTCAGGCTCAGCTACAAGTTAGGTTAGAAACCGTCAGCTTAAGCTGTGCAACTTCAAGCTCATCTTGAAAATACGGACATGCAAGTCTTAATTACCACTGCAATGTTGACAGTGTTTATAATCTCAAAACTAGTAAATAGAGTAACGTCAAGAGTAACTACGAACAGCGAAGGCTGACAAAGTGCAGCTTAGACTGATGAAGGCTGAGCCAAATCTAACAGAGCTGAGCCTGACAAGTGAGTCCTAAAACAACCCTTGTAGAGCTGCAACGATTAATCTATTAATCGATTAGTTTTAAACTATTAAATTAATCGGCAACTATTTTGCAAATTGATTAATCTGTTTGAGTAATTTTTTTGATAAAGAAAAGTACAAATTCCTCTGATTCCAGCTTATTAAATGTGAATATTTTCTGGTTTCTTTATTCCTCTATGACAGTAAACTGAATATCTTTGAGTTGTGGACAAAACAAGACATTTGAGAACGTCATCTTGGGCTTTGGGAAACAATGATCAACATTTTTTCACCATTTTCTGACATTTTATAGACCACACAACTAAACGATTAATCAAGAAAATAATCGACAGATTAATCGATAATGAAAAAAATTGTTAGTTGCAGCCCCTAGACATTGTAAAAAAAAAAAAAACTGAGCGCTTTATATATTTTAACCACATAACAAAGTAAGAAAATAGTTATGGCTGCAATTAACAATTTCCCAGAGCCCAAGGTAACATCTTAATATTAAGTTTTCTGTCAGATTAATAATTGAAAATACAATTATATTCAATTCATAATGATATAACAGAGAAAAGCAGAAATCCTCACATGAAAAAGCTGGAAGAAGTAAAATTTTAATGTTGGTGCTTTATAAATAACTAATTCTGTAAATATCTTTATTTAATTGATAAATTGACAAGTCATTTCAGCCCTAAAAACAGTCATTGCTTATTCTTAGTAAAACTAGTCACAATTTGCTGTTGCATTTAGCTTAAAGTGTGAACAGAAAACTCCAGTATCATGTTTTAATTTTCAGAAAAAGCGATGCAAAAAAAACTACTGAAACAGATCCACCAAACACTGAAGTCAGGCGGGACTTTGGCTCTCTCTATTAAAACAGAGGACGGACAGAAAGAAGTGGGAGAAGAGAGAGAGAGAGAAAGGGTGAGACACCGTCAGAGCGACATTGGGACTGACTCAGAGAGAGAGGAGGGGCACGCAGCGGTCCAGAGAAAGGGAGGAACGAAAGAAACGCTGTCCGCGCAATAAAGCGGCTGACTCACCCCTATTCTTTCAGCTCCGGACGGCTGCCGCTAATTCGGCCTATTCAAAGCTGGCTTAC
Source organism: Sebastolobus alascanus (assembly GCA_916701645.2). Lineage (NCBI taxonomy): Eukaryota > Metazoa > Chordata > Actinopteri > Perciformes > Sebastidae > Sebastolobus > Sebastolobus alascanus. The sequence continues at coordinate 511,045 of CAKAOJ020000241.1, forward strand.
GGTAACAAGGCAGTCTGGGAGATAGCGCTGGAAACCGCAGGCATTTTAACTCCCCACTCTTCCACCTCTCATCCTCTGCTCATAACCCCTTCTCCACTGTCACTTCCCCGGTCCAAAAGCTCTGCTTGGTGCATTAACTCTGACTCTGACAGTACCAAAAAAAAATGTGTCCAGGCCAGCATGTGCCCCTTTGTTCATTGATATTGATTTATTGCACTAGTTGTGAAGACCAAGAGCAAATAGCTTCACTGTAACTTTCTCTGATCTTGGGCCTATCCCTATCTGAAGAGCACTGCATGTACCCACTCCATTTCATGCGGCGCCGAGCGCAGCCAGACCCGCCACTCTCTGGCCGTTACTATGGCGATGCCAGTCGGCCCAAAACAAAGGCAGAACAGAAAATAAGCAGCCTCAGACAAGAGCCCCTGACAAAGCTCTGACAGCCAAATCTGGCTTGGCAGCAGAGGCTCGAGCCATCTCTCTCTCTCTCTCTCTCTCTCTCTCTGTCTCTCTCTCTCTCTCTTTTTTATCTCTGCGTCTCTCTCTCTCTCTTTCTATCTCTGCGTCTCTCATCTGCACACTGGAAGTGCAAATATTGATTTAGAGAAAAAAACAAATTGACATGACTTATCGAGATGAAGGGGAGGGAATTAATTAGTCTCTAAAGAGGATGGGTGTTTGCACTCGATCGCTTTGAGAGGAGTTGAGCTTTGAGGTGGCCGGTGGTGCCGAAGCCTCTGGTCCTAACAGAAAAGAAGGAAGCAGCGTTGTTGATCTGTACTTTTGGCATTCTGGGAAAGACAGGGAGAGATCTCACACCAAAGGACAAGCTGAGAACTTTAAACTGAAATGTTATCACTCATAAGACTGGTTAATGTCCTCATAAACTCTTGCTCCACTGGAAATCCCCACAATTCATAACACACTTCAGCGGAGGAGTCAGGTCTGGCTTTGGTTGATTTATGAGACACATTTCAACTAAGGCCATTAAAAGCTGGAGTGAAGAGTCTGTTGTTACCTGGTAATCTCAATACTAGGGATGTGACGGTGAGGACATTTTTAAACCTGTGACAACACCAGTGTTACCGATTACACCGGGCATTTTACAAGGAGAGACGGCGCTCAAGTAGAGCGCTTACTTTGATCTTTACCGTTGGATGGCCGTGTGTCTGGCCTCTCCGGTAGAGCTTTCGCTGCGAGGCTGCAGGTTTCCACTTGGAGCCGCGCACACCGGCTGTGAACGCTCCGTCCTCCTCACGGTGATTGCCTCATTAACGTTATGGTTTCCTTATAGCGTTGGGTTTAAACCTGAAATATTGCCAAATAGGCGCTTTTGCTTTTCGCTTTGATACCAAATCCTACGCCATCGTCTTGTCTGTCAACTCTCTCTCGTCCCGTGTGTGAAATCTGACTCCTGCTACTCTGAACTGAGACTCCGTACGGAGCTGACACTTTCACTTTCAGATTGTAGCGTCCGTCGTCTGACTATGTTTTGATAACACGCCACTGATATGCCAAAATTAACTAAATGGGTTTTATTGCTATTAAAAAAAGCAAAACGACGGAGGGGGCGGTGAGCAAGTAATGTGTGTGCCCGACCACCGTGTAACACCGACTACGGCGGCAAGCCTACTCAATACTAAGGCTGAACAATGCAATTGAAAAAAAATATTACTAAGAATATTTTTCTATATATATATCCTGATATGACGGATGTACAGCCAATAGGAACACACTCTCAATGAAATGACCTGTGATTGGTCAAAGTCTGCCGTCACGGGTTAGATTTTTTAAAGCCTGAAAACAGAGCCATGAGGAGGTGCAGAAGTCTAGTTATCTCTCAGAACACTTGAATTACAATATGCTAAAAGGTTATCATAGAATTTTTGCCAAATGATGCCAAAAATATTCTGCCTACTGCCACTTTAAAGCCTTAGTTGGTCCCTCCGAGGTGTTTTTAAAATTACCACTTAAAAATACTCTGTGAATTGTACGTAGAGACATTTGTGTAAGTACTAATTCTGCTTTATTGTTTAAAGGGCTTCTATTTTGAGCCGCAAGGTCCGTGTCTGTTTTTTTTAAACCCTTTATCCTTCTGCGAAATCTGCCACACTGGCACATTAACACTTAAGCCTCACTAAAACCGAGGGAAAACACAAATACACCCACGCAGAGTCGACCACAATCTAAAGTGTCACACTGCAAAACAACAAGCTGATTAATCTGAAACACTGAGAGACTAAATATCTACATTTTCTTACACTTGTAAAAGAATGTACCATATGTTGTCATAATTGTTTTTCTTCCGAATACAAGCAGCTTTTTTTTTTTATCATTGTTCACTGGCTTTTATGACTAAATGTGAAACTAAATAACTTGAGATATAAATATTTTCTTTTCAGTTCAGGCCCCGGCAGAAGACAATGATGAACAATGGAGAACAGGTCACAGGAACAGGTCAGACTGCTCTGCAGCTACCAGTCATGTTCTACAGGCGCTGTCTCCAGGAAGACACGACCATATTAGGAGGAAAAGCGTGTAAAGCAGGGTGTGGTGGAGGAGGTTACGCAACAATGAACCTGCAGGACAGACTTGAATAAGACCAACTAAAAGCATGTCCACAACTCCTTTCTGTTTCTACCAGCAGGACCGGTTCTTAACACCAAACGCTGGTCACACAGAGGACAGACGATAATGAGTGTGAAAAACGTTAAAGAAATCCCTCTGAGGATGTGAGGCAGATTGGTTATTTTCCTCACGGCCTGTCAGACGTACTCCAAGGTGACAACGTGAGCGACAGATAGCCAACAGGTATATTTTATCTCCACATTAATTACTGCAAAAAAACACACGTGAGATCTCATACCTCCGAATCGACAGAGCTACTTTTACATCTTTCGTCCAATCACCTTATCAGAAAACCTGCTGTGTAATTTAAAACAGCCAACAGGGATTATAACAAAGCAGATGAATGTGGGCAGCAGTTCAGGAAACAACTTCAATAACAGCCCACTCAAAAACTGGGACAGGTAAGATTTTACTCATCACCACGTACGGTGTTAGACGTACACCTGTTAATATACAAAACCCAGATCAAACAATTAATAGATGACCTTCTGTCACAGGAAAGTGTGTCGTTAATGTAAACGTTAGGGGTCTAAGAAAATATTGATACACTTGAGTATCGTGATATTATGTTTTGTGATACTGTATCGATTCTCAAAAACACTGTATTGATTTTTAATAAATAGTTTACATGCAAAGATTCATGGCAGACAGTGGCTCGGATTGCACAAAAAGTTGTGCGATGATGTTGGATGTTACAGGGACTGTGATAAATGCAAATGCAGATCCCACTGTTCTGATTGCATAAAAAGTCAACTTTTTCTTACTCAGATTTTATGCGGTGTGTTCTTTATACTAACAGTTTTCCTAAAATTATATTTAAAAAAATCGCAATATATAGTAATTAGGACGGCCTATCGATTAAAATATTTAATTAATTTTTTTTTCTAATTGATATTTAATTAATCACATGAATATCCGTGATTAATTGCAAATTAATCACACATTTTTTCTCTGTTCAAAATGTAGCTTAAAGGGAGATTTGTCAAGTATTTAATACTCTTATCAACATGGGAGTGGGCAAATATGCTTGCTTTATGCAAATGTATGTATATATTCATTATTGGAAATCAATTAACAACACAAAACAATGACAAACATTGTCCAGAAACCCTAACAGGTACTGCATTTAGTATAAAAAATATGCTCAAATCATAACATGGTAAACTCAAATTAATGCGTTAACGTTGACAGCCCAAATCGCAATATAACGCAATATATTGAATTGTAACCCCTGTATCATGATATCAATACACAGCCCTAGTAAACGTATAGAGTTTTTCCCCTAAATTATACTATATAATTATATATGTATTATTAAGGAGGGTGAAAAGAGGAGATGTCACGCGTCATCAACGCGTCATCAACGCGCCATATCTTTGGCGTGCAACACGTGCGCAGTAAAATGTGATCGGCACTCGCCGAAATTGAGCCAATAGCAGCGCACGACCGCAGCTCCAGTTACACTGCGCATGTGTTATACCCCAGAGCTCAAAACCGTGTCCCAGCCTCTTTCAATAGGCCTTGACATATTATATAATGAACAATTACCTTTACAAGATAAGTTTCCTCCAGTGTCAAGAACAAATTACTTTCAGTCTTAAAATGATGCTTAAATACATGACATTACATTACATTAAAGGATAAGGCTGGTAATATTCTATCTTTTTTTTTTTTTTTACTGATAACAAATTCAATAAAGCAACCAAAACCAACTATGAATTGATTCTACTAACAAGTATCACAGCAGGTTTATTCATCTGTGCCATAGAGTTCCATTGTGGCCCAAAAGTAGTGATAGTGATATTCTTTTTTCCCAAGGCCCCTTAAACTCAGAGAATTTACTTGCACCTCTTTAAATAAAGCCCTAATAAAAAGGATATGAAATTACAGAATGTGAAGGTCATTAAATTCAACATTTGTGCAGAGCTCTTTCTGCAAAGACTCCTATTTTATGCTCAGAATGTAAGAGCTGAATCCTGCAGCATTTATAGTCTAACTTCCATTAACTTCCCGTAGTCCTCAATTCACCCTAATCTTCATTAGAGGAACTTCTCTACCAACTCCCCTCCACTCTTTCTCCACTTTCCTCTCAGTCGGACTTTCACTTTCATTCCCTCTCTCTCTCTCTCTCTCGCTTGGCATAGAGAGAAGTTTATCTTTCAGATGTTCTTGAACTATTTAAAGAAGGACATCCTTTGAAACATTAATGTATTTAATTAACTGTTTCCAAAGAAATGTCCTGAATATTTCATTCACGTAGTACGATCCATTAAAAGCCTTTTACACTGAGCGTCCACCTGCTTGTTGGTGCTGGTGGCAGTGTCTGTGATGCCCACCTAGAGCTACTGTACTTCAGTTAACTGGATCCTTGTGTGTGTGTTTGTGTGAACTGGCAGGCGAGCTGGAAGAAGTATAGAGAAACGGGAGAAAAAAAACACACTCCTGACCTAAAAGAGGATCACTGCTTGGTAAAATGGGAAGCTAAGATGGAAGAAGAGAGAGCATGCGAGGGCATCTCTGTCTGCTCTTGTCAAACATGCAAGAGAGGGTTTTAAAAGCTCGTCCCGAAAACTCTTCCATCCGCTGTCACACACGAACGCACATAGAAAGGACACCAGTAGGACGTGAAAGGAAGTGCAGAGGACAGGAGGTGGTCAGTAGATGCACCCGCTGCCATCTTCTGAGCATGAATCAATCGCTGCGCTAATGTTGCTGCCACTTATGGATCTCCTCTGTGTCTCTCCCACTCTGTGTGCAACTGTTTTGCCCCCCCGAGAGGACATGTTTAATATTTCATAACCTCCCGCAGCGTGGCATTTCAGCCACAGCGCTCCTCTGTAGGGCTGCTCCATAGCTGGGTGAGGGGTCCCTACTTCAGATCCTTCTGCTCGCAAAATCTGGATACTCTGGTTTCTACTTGCCTCTATGTGACTTAGTTCTCTGCACAGAAATGTTATGCATGATTTCTGTGTTTTCTACTGCAGGGCCAAACAGGTCTATCCAGATTTTTAGCAGTCATTTGCATGAGGGTCAACAGCTGAGTGGCGGTTTCGATTTGAATTCAAGTTAAAGTTAAAGCCATGGACATGATATTTTGAGATGATACTAAAGCTGATAAGTGCATTTGGGGATTGTGGAGAACAGTAAGAATCGGGCCAGTTTTATGGATAAGGAGGCCGGGACTCCTCTGGCAGGATTATCTGCAGGGCTCGAGCTTAAGGACGTCCCGTCGTCCCGGGCCCAAAAAAATATTATCGCGGAGGATGAAAATGAATTTTGGGACGAGAGTTGAAGGAAAAATACGCGTTATATTCGAATGAACGGTGATGACGATGACTGCACGTTTTGTGTAGCGCACCGTTATACTTAATACTCCGTGCGGGTTTCTCCTCGCGGCAAACCGACATTCTCAAAGCTCCAAAAAGTTCTCCATTTTCTCCGCCCATCTGTGTCCGCGTAGTTTTTGGATGTGCACAGACCATCCTGCCGCAAGGAACCCCCGTGAAGGGCCGTGTCTGATGGCGTGACGTCACTTTGGCCGTGCGGACACTCGCGGATAGAGCAAGCATAAATCATGCTTTAGAAAAAAGTGAGGTTATCAGACCTCTGTAGCAGGTCCTCATCTCTGTTTGAGGCTAACAGCTCAAGGCTACATTAGCCACTACTAGCATAACACACCCTAATCTTCAACCAAACTGTCATTGGTCAAGTTGCATTGTGGGTAATATTAATATCACAGTACTCATTTAATAGTTGTCAACAAGGTGATTGGTCAAAACTTTTTTTGACTGGGCTGAAATTGATTCTGGAGGATGTGTTTCCACGCTTACATCTGCTGCAAAAACTTAACTTGCGTTGTGGTTTGGCCGTGAGAAGATAGAAGCAGAAATTGGAATGTTACAATTGCGTCTCCCTGATGCCTCAGAAAACGCCAGTTTGGAACAGATACTGTTGCTCAAACACTCGGTGTAGAAACCCTCGAATACAAGCTTCTCTGGCTTTATGTCTCTGCAGGATCTGTCTTCTCATCTCTAAGCAACCTGTCACAGAAAATCCCAACCTCCCCCTATAACTACTCTCAAAAATGAATATAATAATGCCCTGTGGCCTTTCTTCCTTCCTCGCTTCCTTTCTGGGTACTTCTCCTTGTTATCAGTAATGCAACTGATGCTTCTCAAGTGAGATCGTGGGGGAGTGCATCTATGCACTAGATGTGCACTCGCATACCAAAAGACGGCCAACCCTCCTTCGCCCTCCCTCGTACTCTGTCACCTCTGTGTCTTTCTTTCAATTTGCCTCAATGAATTTTCTAAAGAGATGAGACAATTAAACAGAGAGAAGTTTGGATACTTAAATCAAGGTTAAACAGTGGCAGGGGCGTCTCAATTCCCAAGTTTCCAAGAAAGAAGGAGCTTTTTCGTAAAGGCAGTGTGTAGTAGGGGTGGGAATCACCAGAGGCCCCACGATACAATAATATCACAATACTAAAGTCTTATTCAGTCAGTCTTATTTTGACATATCCTGAGTATTGTGATAAGATATATTGCAATATATTACCTTTTTTTTTCAACTGCAAATTATGCAGTTTGTCAACATCTGTTTCATCTAATGAGATACAGTTTTCACTCCGTTCATCTCAGAGTTTTCATTCACATATCTTGAGGTCAGAGGTCAAGGGACCCCAAAATTTAGCATAACTTTGGAGCGTTATTTAGCATACTTCCCAACAAGCTTACATGACGTGGTTGGTACCATCGATTCCTTAGGTTTTTCTAGTTTAATATGATACCAGTATCATCATTCTAGCTTTAAGACTGAGCCCCGTACAGCGGGCCATCAGATTATTAAGAGGTTAATAGTTTATGTAATAAAAGATCAATACTTGACGTCTGTGTATCGATACAATATTGCCACGAAAAATATCGCGATACTATGATGTCAATTTTTTTTCGTGTGTAGATGACATCTATTCAGGTGTCACAAAGGAATACCGAAGAGCTGAGCAACTTTCACAGGGCAAAGTCCACAACTTTGTTTCATCTCAATACACAGAGCAGTACTAATGCTACCAATGAATCCAAATTTAATTTCTCCAGAAATCTAACAGAGTTGCAGGAAAGGAGAAGTGACAGGCGATGAGAAGGCCTACTCAGTCATTCAACCCTCACTAGCGGATAGATCGAGACATTACGTCAAGAAAGAGGCTTAAAAAAAGACATTTGAACAGGCTGAATTATGGATGAAGCTGTGGCAAGAAAGAGGAGGCAGAAATATATGTTGAGAAATATTTCAAAAAAGTTTCTTTCTCCCCCCTCCTGTGTAAATCCTATTAGATAGGAAAGGATAGCACAGGGGGATTAGCTGACCCCGTCCACTCTGTCCAGACTGTTTCACACTGATAAAATATAGAAACTCTCAGAATCACTCCTAAAATTGACGTTGTACATCTTACTTACGTTTGTAAGTCATGTAATAAGTGCTGAAATGAGCGTCGGTGTTGTGAAGGCCTTCTCTAGTCAACAGAAGCCATCACAGCAACAACAAGCTCTAAGATTTAATTTCTATCATCAAACATTTCCCCCCTTTTCTGCAACAGTGACCCTCTTTGATAAATGCATCAAAAAGAAAGACTCGCCACAAACAAAACACTCTTGGACATCTCCTTCAGGAAATCTCGCTCTCCCTCTCTGTTCTCCCTCTCTGTTCTCCCTCTCTGTTCTCCCTCTCTGTCAGGAGGAATTTGTGGCATCTCAGAAATGTCACTTGCAGTTAAAATCGGGTTGCTGGCCGAGCGCGGGGCGGTGGCTGTGGCAGGGGTTACGCTGCTTTGATGTAACCTGTGTGAGATTGAGAGCAGGAGGAGGGAAGGGTGTGGGCGACCCGACGGCGACAGAAGAGCCTCGGAACAGAACAACTTCACCTGGATGTGACACAAACACCAGGGGGAGGGCAGGAAATGGTGTCTGGTGGTCACTCTTCCCCTCCATCAGTCATTTTTATTTAGTTTCATCCAGCATCTGGGAAGCCTCACGATGTCTCGCCAAAGAAATAGAACGTTCTCGGCTAGTTTGACAACATCTGTGACGCTGTCCTAGTACGGAAAGTTCTTCTGCACACAATTCTTAAGATGGCGAAGCAAAAGAGGAATGATGTTTTGTTTCATCTCAGTAAACCTGTGACCATTTAACTGTCAACTCTGGTGAAATATGACACACAAATTTGTTTCATTCAATAGAAGGATGCGCGCGATTGGTCGAGTAGTTGACATATGCTGCCTCAGCTGTTGCTGCGAAGAGCTGCTGCAGGAGGTGAAAAAAATCATTTTGAAAGGCTAAACGCCAACAATCATGGATCAAAGCAGAATATTTCGTTAGACAAAAACATGACTTCTCCTAGACCACAGTCCCTGCTGGTGTTTCATCAAATATTTACGACCCACAACGGATTCGTGCGGCGCATTCCACACCAGGCGACCGGAGCGTACATTGGGGACATATCGACTTCAGCAGCAATGAAAATACAATTAACGATTTCAAATGGTTCTTATACACAATATTTAACCTTATAGATTAATTGTGATCTATTTTGACTCTTTTGAGTATTTACTTACTTTTAGACTACTCTGCTCACTAGACTTTATAAAGATCCTTCTAGGGACTGGCATTGGAAATTAGCAGTAGCTATAAATGCTGTGAAATATTGCATTGAATATTTGTTGTGCAATTCTCTATGTATACTGTATTTGTCCCTAACAAATACACATTAAATAAATAAATACAAATAAATGAATAATACTAATACTACTAATAATTTAGTCTGTGGTGTCTTGTGAAATAAAGTTAGTTTGTTTCTTCTAAGTTCTGAATGAGTTCAAAGCTGTTTTTAAAATCTGATAAATGCTCTGATTTATGTGTAAAATATTAACAACTGCTTCTCGACTCCCTCAACAACTCTGGGGAAAAACTAAAAAATTGAATTACTTATTAAACATGAAATATGTATGGAGCTTTTGATTTTTTTCTACAAGTGTGTTACTGTCATTCTGCAACAGCAATTGTACAGTGATTTAAGAAGGGTTCTTGCTTAATGTTGTACCATAACACGTCTTTATAGAGTAGTTCTATAGTCACTGTAAAGGACCGGTCAACAAAATATATTCTTAATTCTGTCATAGTTTTTGTTGGAAGAAGCAGTAGTCGTGGTCGTACACCGTAGTGGAGCCTCATAGTTTGACGTGCTGGGCTACCCAAAAGGGTCCGGACAAAGTGTCAGTATGTGACGGGTTGGGATGAGAACATGTTGTTTATTAATACATAAAACACAATGACGTTTTTGACTGAAACTAATACTATGTTCACACTACATGGTGGTGACATGAAGCTACAAACTGATGTCCGACACTTGTCGCTACCTGTGGCGTTACAATTGAAAATTGTTGAGCTGGCCTAAAAAAAATTTCAGCGCTCCAATGATGCGGTGAAGCGTCAACCAATCATATGTTTTTGTTCCATTCCATCTAAAAAAAAAATGAGGGAAAACCTTTTTCTTGCCGTCAGCCAGTTCCCAGCGCTATTTAACAACATAACTACGTCAACAAGCGCTTGAGCAACACCTCAAAAGCGACTCGGCGACAATGTAGCTGGCCAAGCTTGGCCGTTTTATAGTTTTCTCGCTCGTAGTGTGAACATAGCATAAAGAGGTGGATGAGATATCAGAGCATTGATGATGACTGACTCGGACACCAGACACCAGATCAAGGACCCGTCAACCTCTCCCTGTCAATGTACCTGTCAGCTGATTCATCTCATTCATCGACTTTGGCCCCCCACGTGGAGAACATGAGCCAAAAATCGCATGGAGGGCTATCAAACTCACTATTTCTGTCCCTGTCGATAAAAGGGCTTGCTCGCTTTACCGCATCCACTGACCCGATTTCAAAGTCTATGCAGTTGGCTCCGGGGCCATGGGATTTCTTCTCTCTCTCACTCCCTCCACAGTCGACCCTCCTGGGGCAGAAAAGCCGACCACTATCGACATTTAAAATGGAATAATGCATACATAATGTCTTGGCACTGGTGTTGCATTGGCAAACCTTGTGTCCCACTACTGTCCATAGGGTGAGATGGATGAGGTTTTAAATGTACTCGCTCTAAATCCCACTCATGGAAGGCCTGAGGCAAAAATGTAGCTGCGCTTCATGTGCTCACTCAATGAACACACTGAAATTTATGCCACTCTCTGGAAACGCGAGGTTTGAGTTTGTCGGTTTGAGCCTTTTTTTTCGCACAAGACACATCGGGATAGTTTAGCCAATCTTGCTCATATTTTGAGAAGAGCTGAGGCCTGAGGGGAGAATATAATGCAGCAGTTCTGAGTGTGATTCTGACCTTATCATATAATCTGCCCGGCTCATAAGAAGTGGCAACATTGGGTCAAGAAAAAGCCTCTCTCACTTGCAGCTTAAACTATTCCTCCCTCTTTTGCTGGAAGACAAAAGCTGCCAGTTTGGCAACATGTGAGCCAAGGGAGATGACATTAATCTGATCTTTTCAGTGCTTGCTTAACAAAACCACAATGTTTTTCTTATATATCTAAATAAGTATTGTCACAGTTCATCTCTCGCTGACAGCGAGAAAACAACGATGATTTGAGAAGTTGTTGTGCACAAAGCTCTGATTTCACAGTGGGTTAAGTTGCTTCTGTTAGCCGGTAAGGAATGCTGCTGATGTGGTGGCAGTGAGGCGAGAGGGAAACCAAGCGAGTTCAGCGAGGTCCCATTGGAAGGAGGATTAACATTACTGAGCTGCCTTCGTGTGTATTCACAGTTTTGTGTTACGTAATGTTAGTTGGGTGAAGCTGCTGCACTGGTCCCACTGCTCGAACAGCAGGTGTGCTGCACTAAGAAGGTCTTCTTTGCGAAGGTATACTGCATATAATACATTAGCTTGTACACTGATTAACTAGTTTATTCTGTACACGTTTTGTCCACCTCAATTTACATATACTGTATGTTAATACTAGGGCTGTCAACGTTTACGCGATAATAACGTGTTAATGCAAAATCGTTTTAATGCCATTAATTTCTTTAACGCATTAACACAATCAATCTTTCAGAGGTTGTAGCGGGATCATTTTGAAAGCTAGAGCGAAGATACCGGCATCATATGAAACTGGAATACTTAAGGAATCCATTGGTACCAACCATGTCATACTAGTTTGTTGCAAAAAAGGATAAATAACACTCCAAACCTGCACTAAATTTTGGCGAGAAAAAACTGTCATGGCCATTTTCAAAGGGGTCCCTTGACCTCTGACCTCAAGATATGTGAATGAAAATGGGTTCTATGGGTACCCACAAGTCTCCCCTTTAAAGACATGCCCACTTTATGATAATCACATGCAGTTTGGGGCAAGTCATAGTCAAGTCAGCACACTGACACACTGACAGCTGTTGTTGCCTGTTGTGCTTGAGTTTGCCATGTTATGATTTGGGCATATTTTTTATGCTAAATGCAGTACCTGTGAGGGTTTCTGGACAATATTTGTGATTGTTTTGTGTTGTTTATTGATTTCCAATAATGAATATATACACATATTTGCATAAAGCAATCATATTTGCCCACTCCCATGTTGATAAGAGTAATAAATACTTGACAAATCTACTGTACATGATCATCCAGTCCATGTATATCCATTCAGTATTTATTTCTTTGCACTATTTGCATTGTTTACAACTTCCAGAACACTTGACTTGTATCAGACATTTTATTTATTTTCTTATTTTATTGTTGGTCATTGGTGCTTTTAATATATATTTATATAATATTCATATATACACATATTTTTTTCACTAATTGTGTACATAACAGTCCTTTCTATGTCTCGCCTTTATCTGTCCAGCTTTGTTGTCCTTGTCCCTATAGCTGTTATTTCTATTTCTGTGTATTCAAGGTGAACCGGAGTCAAATTCCTTGTATGTATGGATTTGGCAAATAAACCTGATTCTGATTCTGAAACAGCCACACAACAAGCATCTTAAATCAATAAATATCCAGATATGTTCATACTCTCTCAATAGCTAGTTAAAATGGATTGCAGTTCACAGAGGAATGTGTCACCAACACATCTCAAGGAAACATGTGACTGGACTCAGGTTCCCGGCTCTTATTGGTTCTTCTGATCTGTGGGAAACTATACATTCAGCTATGCCGAAAAATATACATGTTTGCATAGGCCTACCTCACATCATACAATAATTATAAAGATTTAGTGTAGGGGTAAAGATGCACTATGTCTTCACCAGAAACAGCAGACAACATATGTTGTGTTTTGTTTTGTTTTCCTGACAATCAATACTGTGAGTCGTGAGTAAAATAGTGAAACATAACCATGAATATGTACTTGTTTTAAGGGGAACTCATTACACCTGTTCCTTAAGAATTTCAACACACCTCAAGAGAATAAATCATGACAGGAATAATAATGAGACCGAAAAAAAAAGTCTCAGCATCGAGAGGCTGTCAAAAATGTGACAAAGAGGCAGGTAAGGCACAGGCTGTAAGGATGAATATGTAGCTTCTACAGTGTAAAGCGCTGTTCTCCTCAGGAGGTTATATAAGTTGTTAGCAGACTATTTATTTGACAGGGATGCTGTGGTTGAAGTAAACTTAAGCAATCAGGTCACCGAACAAACTGAAGAAGTGAGAAGTTTAGAAAGTAAAAAGGCAGCCTACGAAAAAATACACATCATAAAACACAGAGTGCAGTTTAACAACAGATATAGACATACATGCACATCAAAATGTGTTGGTTTTAGTCTGTTGCAGCTGTGTAAAAAAAAAAAATTCAACTTGGTTAAGTCCATATAAAAATACAGGACGTAACATAAGAAATGTGAAGTCTATGTGTGGGTGAGGATGAACTGCAGGCTGAGGTGCTATTCACTAAATGTCTGTGAAATTGACAGGGACAATGTTGACGCTGTTAAGTTTCTGTCAGCTCAGCATGACCTGTATAATCCTAGATGTCTTTTTCCCAGGCTCCAGTGACAGACAAAGCAATCAAAGTCACTTTCCTGCCTCCCTCTCCTATAACTGCTCAACTCAGCCACCACTCCATCACACCGTCTGCCAGTCCTTCTGCCCTGTCACAGGACTTCAATAATCGTCTGACTCTTATGACTATAGTCTTCTTTCACTCCTTATTCATCTTACCATTTAAAGGGTTTTCTAAGTGAATCAACATTGGCAAAAGTGCTTTTGGCAAATCACTAAAAGAGACACTTTTTGATGCATTTTATAAAAAAAAAAAATGTTAGTGAGGAGTCATGGTCTTCATTTTCAAAAGGTTTCTCTTGCTAAACTTTGCAATTAGGGCCGTCAAAGTTAACGAAATAACAACGTGCTCGGCTCGTGATTGGCTCGGGCGGGTGTGTGGCTCCAGCCCCCATCACTACTGCACAGACTCTGGCTCCAAATGATGTCAAAATCTCAAGATGGCAGCTCCCGTATCACGGGATATTTGAGCTTCACTTTTAGGAGGAAGTGGAGATGTATCGTCCATCTTTATATACAGTCTATGGTCAACACACATCAGGCAACCCTCCTTCACCATCTGGGTTAAGGATGTGCATTTCAAGCAAAAAATACTATTCGATAATCACTGGGAATTAGTTGATAATTTTTCCTCTAACACGATTAATTAAGAGTCTATTTCGACCATATTGTTGGAACAGTGGAAGAGACCAGTGGAAAGACTAACTAAGACGGTTTGGGTGAGGTTTATTTTGTTTCTGTCTGGTTTGAATGACGATGTTCCGCTGCTCGAACAGCTGATCTACCAGCTGAAACTACGAGGGCTGTGGCGCCGCGCGTGTGCACACACACACACCTAGGCAGCTGGAAAAGAGCCTAACTGAACGTGCCACACACATTTTACCGTTACTACCAGGCGGCGCCTGCGACATATATATTTTTTAAGACAAGATGATAGTCACATAAACTATTACATTTTTTATAATTTAATGACTATTCGAAAAATCGAAAATCATGTCCCATCCCTAATCTACATTGGACACAGGTCGAACTGTGTGTGGCTTTGAAAGAAACAAGAAAGAAAGGACGAGAGCGAGAGTGTAAGGGAGACAGAGAAAGAATCAGAAAGAGCACACCAGAGAGGAAACATGCGTTTGGATGGAGAGGTCAGACTGCCACTTAACTTTTATTTGGTGATTATTCAGTGTAATCTAATGTAATTCTATGGTTTATTAATGAAGTGTATGGAACCACACTGGAGACTAATCCAGTTTAAGTTAAAGTGTGTAAATCTCTTATGTGCATGCTAGTTTATGTGTGTTTATGTTTTTTATCCAGCTGTTTTTGGAGAGGTTTTGAGCATGTAATCTCCAAGTTCCAAGGTTTTCTTATTACATCAGCAGTATAAGCATGAGCGCGCAGTGCTACATGAATGAAATCAATTTACAGGAAGGGGGACGAGCATTTCATTTTAGAAAATCAGACATGTTCCCTCCTGGCGGGAAAAAACAGTGATTTTATTCTTCTCTGCCTCGCAGCAGCAGCAGCGGAGGGAAGCCGGCTTTATGATACCATGATTCACAGGCAGCCTAATGAGAGCCGCGGCCGTAAGCTGTTTATGTGGCATAAAGGCTGCCTCTATTAGCGCTGCCGTCAGAGAGGGGGAGCTGGGCATTGGGTGGCAGCGCGGCGACAGTTCAGCTCATAACAGTATTCATTTACTGACGGGACTGGAGGTCGTCAGCTGGCAGCGCAGCGCGGCCCGGCGCGGAGGCAGAAACGGCAGCGCTGCCGCCAAACTCCAGGCCGACTGGGAGAAACAGGATGATATTAGGCAAATGTAATTAATCACAAGGGGTTTGTCACAGAGGGTGATGATCACAGCAGGTCTTCAGTATTCAATGTCGTAATGTGCACACAAACACACTCGTAGCGCTACACATTCAATTACATACTGTACTATACTCTATATGAATGTTTAACAGCCACTTGGCACATGACCAAATTCATTAAAATAATAAATAGATTAACATGCTCTGATATAATGTGGTCAATTTCCCATATTTTTAGAGTCGCTTTTTTTCTGAGCTGGTAGACTCATGTATCTGTAATCATGTTTTCTGAACTGGAAGTTGCAGTCAGTAAGGGGTCTGTTTGAAGGCATTAGATTGACATATGATCAGGGAGAATAAACAAGAAAGAGAGGGAACAAAATTGACAAAAAAAAGACTGCTATCTCCCATTATGTATTCTGGTTTAATTAATTAATGTGTATTTGTTTCCATCTATGTGAATCTCAGAGAAATCTCACGCAAGTGCACTTCAGTCCAATCCAATAAATGTACACACCGAAGACACATTTTACTGGCTTTCGGTGCTTGGCAGCTCTGATAAAAAAATCATCAGCTCAGTCATGATGTGTCTGCCCTTCATTCCCAGCTCCTTTCCAAGTGCAAGGTTGCGAGGTGATCGTCCCACATCAGAGACAAAAACACACAGAGAGAGAGAACCGGGGTACAGACGCCTGCCACTTCAACAGCTTCTCCTTTTACATCTCACAGGAAAAGAGTCACTGCACACAAAGGATCATTTCAAACCAAGGCTCAATCGGTTTCAACTAAACCGCAGGTGGAGGAATCACAATGGCACTCAGAGCGCTGCAACGATGACTCTTCACAGAACCAGCTCCACTTGGAGCTCCATTCTGGGATCTGTGGGGGTTTACTGGTATTGAAAAGACCAAATTCTCCTCTTTTGTTAACAGGAGTAGAGGGATTTCTTTGACTAGAATTAAACAAACAATGTAGAGATGTTGTCATCATTTCACAGGAGGATGGCCATAGAGTGGATCAATGATGACATCTGCCATAGTGAGCTTTAGATAATAAGGTCGGCATTATTTTGAAGCACTTCATACGACTGTGTCCCAAACTGATGCGCCGCTCCAATTAAATAATGGCGTCATTGTTACACGCAACATGATTCTGCATCTGAGCTTGGATCAAATGTGACAGGTTTTCATGAAACGTGAATGGGCCAGACGGAGCAGCAGATTTCTGTTTTTGCTGCCTGTGAAATCATTTGTGCAGTGAAGAAAAAGACGGACATCAAACTGAATCTGGAGAAGAGACTGGACGGGAAGATCCAACCAAGAAGAATATCAAACATGTTCCTCTTCTTATTGGCTAGAGCTCATTGTAGCGCTTAGAAGTCACATTTATATACCTCGTTAAGAAAACCAAACCGTGTTGGAGGTGACTGGGATGTCTGGGACGGCTCAAGGATTCGGTCAAATTGTGTCTGTGACCTGCTTACATTTAATGAGCAACAGGAATGACAGTCAGCACTGACTCGGCTCCAACAGGGGGGGAGGTTGCCTCTGTTCTCGCAAACTTGTGTGGGGCAGCAAAATCTTTGCTCATTAAGCTTTGTTTATGCTCGCGAGAGGCACCGTGGCACCGACCTCCACAGATTGCGCACGGACAAAGACATTTATGCTCAACGCGTTGCTCTTTTCAGTATTCTCCAAAACACCACAGGGCATACAAATAAAAGATTCTGTGAAGAAGCAAGAAGTCAACGAGTGTGACGTCAAAATGCCATAAATCAAACTCCTCAATGCCGAAGAGGACTTGTATTTAACTGTAAATTCATGTCATATTCATGGACATAATTTATCACCTTTATACAATCCTTGCAAAGAAAAAAAGTCAAGTATTAAACGTATTATAATGAAACAAACGTTGAAATGTTAAATATCCGGTACATCATTTTATTTGGGAGAGATCTGCTGCTTTTAAGGCATTTCAAAACAAATTTGCCGTCTTTCTATTTCATCATTTTACTTCTTAATTTAAGTTATTTGCTTTTATCTTATTGTGGCAGTCATGTCCGAAAAGTTTGTTGTGAACAACAAATTCTTGTTGAAATCGGCAGGAGGCAAGCTAATTCACGTTGGCAGCATCGGAGCAGCTAACGTACGGAGGCTCCAATTACATTATGGTGCGTTCAGGCTCTATTCAGTAAAGATGAGTGTTGGGCTAAGGTAAATTACAACGACAAATTTGCCGTCTTTCTATTCATTATTTTACTTCTTAATTTAAGTTATTTGCTTTTATCTTATTGTGGCAGTCATGTCCGAAAAGTCACAGTCACAAAAATTCAGAGGTGCGGAGCCTTCGCGCTTTACGCACAATACGTGATGATGTAATCTTTGGCTCAGGCACCCTTCCTCCGGGGACACTACTGCGAGCATAAACCCGGCTTTAGGGGATAGCCAATGTCAGTAGGAAAGTGGATGTTGTTAGCAGACAAGGAACATGCTTTTTTTACCTGCCGAAATTAAGCTGAAAAACACTAACAGAGCGCTTTACAATGGTCATCTTGAAGCCAATACCTCAGCTCAGAAGGTTTAGTACTGCTGATGACTAAAGGTGGGTTATTACTCTGGTAACACTGCGATTTATGACTCCACTATTTGAGCATAATGCAATACAGTTATCTCATTTAATTAAAAACTATAATTTATTCACCTAGTCCTTCTGGTGGGCTCATAAATTAATTAAAGTTTGTCAAGTCGTCAAGAAAATTAGCTCCGGAAAAAAAAAGACCTGTGCACGAGGTAAGTGATACAAAAACACAGGAGCTTTGTGTGTTTGTGTGAGACAGAAAGAATAACACATGTGATCTGGACTCAAGCAGCTATAACCCCTAACATGAAGATCAAGTCAGGTTTCATTTCAAAATTAAATATCAAAACAAGCTAGCAACAGCAGCAGTGCCTGCATTGTAAGTAACACATTTCACATTTAGCATTTTAAGCCACGTCGAGGCAACAGCGTCTGCTGGTCGATGATGAGGACTCACCTTGGCGTTGGCTTTGGTCTTGCTGCTGCTGCTGCTGCTGCTGTTAGTGTTGTTGTTGGGGCTTTGATTAGCATCTTCATGAACTCTGTCCAAAAGCCAGAGGAGGAACTCGAGGGCATCGTGCTGAGAGTTTCCCCGAAACTGAGAGCCGTACTTGGCCACTATGCTCTGAGGAGAGGAGAAACATCATAATTAATATGTTGGGCGATTTTAAGTCATTAAATACTGACATCTTTCCTGACAAAATGAGGCCACGATCACATGGAACACAGGAACTCATCATTTGTAAGTTAGAGCTGGTTCTGCTTGGAGCACTCGGGAGGGAGACGGAAAAAAAGCAAGGACATTTCTCTCTCTTATCATCACTTAATGCACTCATTTAAGAACATCTGCCAGGCTATGATAAGATCATGTAATAAAGTCATTCACAATTGTCTTTGGACGTTGCACTCTGGAAAATCGGAACTTTATGAAAAGGCAGAGAAGAGCACACTCCATTACATGCATCACACTTTGGAAGATGCATGCTGTAAATCAAGCCATCCCCCAAAAAAACAATATTCACTGCATTTTCAGATAGGGCTGCAACTAACAATTATTTTCTCGAATAATCATTTGGTCAAAAAATGTCCAAAACACAAGATTTTAAATTTACTATCGTGTATGACAAAGAAAAGCATCATATCCTCCAGCAAATGTTTGGCATATTTGCTAGAATTTAAAGCAAAAACAGACTAAAGCAATTATCTGATTTTACCCAACCTATACATTAAATTATCTGGCAAATTTACAGTTGGATACTTGTGTTTTTACAGTTTTATTTCTACAAATTAACAAAGCTGAACCACTTGTTTCGAGTGGTATGTTGTGTTCACCTTTGTGTGTGCAAGTGTATGTTCAGAGAAAGAGTGAAAGAGAAACAAAACATCTGTGCTTTCTTGAAACCACAATGTCATTACTAAAGTTAATTATATAATAACACAGAACCATCACTTCAATTTCAAACGATATTGCAACTCTTCTGCCAAATTTCACAACAAAAAGCTGATGACTAGCTGCAAGGTAGAGTTTCACTTGTTGTGGGAGTATCCAGGATGGCATCCTGAAACACATCACTAAAATTGACATCCAGCACAAACTCTTAGTAGTGGTGTAACAGACCGTAGTTGAGCCACAGTTTGGCACACGTGAACCGTGGATTACACAGTTTAACCATTATAGTGTGAAATAAAGTTTTACTGCCGCTCGTTATCAGACGATATAGTAAAAATATACAATCAGGAGTTCGGCATCAATAGTTGCTGATCCCTGAAAATGCTGCATTGTGAACAACAAATCAGTGTTGAAATCAGCAGGAGGCAAGATAGTTCACGTTGGCAGCATCGGAGCAGCTAACGTACAGAGGCTCCAATTACATTATGGTGCGTTCAGGCTCTATTCAGTAAAGGTGAGTGTTGGGCTTAGGTAAATTACAATGTTATCATGATGTGTTAAAATGTAATCTTGTAAAATGTATTTTTTGGCGAGAAACTTGAATAACTCCAGTTGTTTGGAGGAGATGTTTTCACAGCAATATAAAATAGATATCAGAGAGAGAATTATGACCTGTTTAACTTAAGCTAACACTAGCTCTAAGCAGGTTTTAATACATCATTATTACTACTCATGCCACATTTGTTTTGTCAATAGAAATACAATCTTTAATTTATTAATCATTTGAATTGTGTTTTTTATGTAAATAACCACCATAGATGACTATAACAAAGTAAAAGGATAACATTTAAATTTAAAAACAACAACAAAAATGATCTGTATCGACCGGTATGGCTCATCGACGATCGTCAATCTGTATCTGCGGCAAAAAAAAAATCATTGGAGCATCTTTAAAAGTTATATTTGCTCCCTTTTTTTCTGCTGATCCGATCCGATCCGTGACTCAAAACGGTGATACGATCTGAACCGTGAGTTTTGTGATCCGTTGCACCCCTAACTCTTAGCATTGAAAGCAAACTACTTCATTCTACTTTTTTTCCCCAAGATTTTCAGACTGTGGTTGTTTAAATGATGTACTCTGATTGCTATTTTTGGCAGCATAACAGCATCAGTAAACGAAAGTCACACACTTCAGTCCTCACGAGCCAGTTGTGGTGCCCAATGATATTTTAAGAAGTTGTTCTCCAAACACATTCGTACACAGCATACCAAACGATGACTCACGCAGAGGACATCCGAAACCCTGACAGGTGTTGCTGGAAAAAAAACAGCCAGACTGTCTAATTCAATTACGAGGAAGGAGTTGTGACTTTATGAGAAAGACGGAGAAAACTAACGGCAACGTTAACACTACACTGGGTGGCTACTTCTCTCCGTCGCTCTCCTTCCCTGTGTGTGACTGACAGGATCCAGCCTCAGCTCCGCACCTCATTAAAAATCACCACATTCTACCTGCAGTATCCCAGTATCTAAATATAAACACGGGATGGAGGGCCCCCCTCTACCTGATGGAGACAGCCCGCTAATGAGCTTCATCCCTATGAGGACGCTCTGACAGGGTATGGAGGGATGAGGGACAGATGGAGAGAGGGAGCGGTGGAGTGAGGGAGGGACGCTGGCGGAGTTTCAACAGACCTGCGAGCGTTTTTCTGTCTCACAAAAAAAAGGACGGCGCTGTTGTGGCTGGCCCGGAGATGAAAAGAGAAAACGGAGGTAGCACGGCTACTGACAAAATAAGAGGGGCGAAAATACTAAGGCAATGACAGTTACCAAGGTTACGGTGAGTCAGAAACCTGATGACATCAAGAGGTTATGACTTCATTAAGATGAGGGGATGACCCCTCCACTGGCCTCATCTGCTGGTTGACTGTGTGTGCATGTGTGTGTGTGTGTGTGTGTGTCAAAGCTGGGGATGATAATTTCGCTCATCTTTTTGATATCTGTTTACAGCGTTCTCTGTCAGAGTGCCTCTGGTGACATGTGCCACACAGCCTCAAAGGCACTTAAAAAGATTTGGCAAAGTGGCAACGTTGTATTCCCAAGCATCACGTCTTATTTAATTGAATTCTTGTAAAAGGAGAAATGAAACGACGAGAAAAAAAGTAATAAGATGGTGAAGAAGTGTGGAGAGACAAAGAAACAAAATTGCAGGTTAGTGGAAATGGCGAGTTCCTCTGTAAACACTAGCAGTGTTCAAAGCTGACCTGAGCACAGCTCTGGTGGGATCTCAAGTGTTTGTTGAGCAAACACTTCAGAGCTAGTCAAAGAGAGGATAAAGGTGGGCGTTAAGGGTCAACTTGAGGGAGTTTTTTTGTAAGAGCTATTGATCGGTCTAGACCAAGGATCCGATTCTCAACCCACACCTGATTGAGCTTGACCCGATGTGGTGGACTCAGGCTGCATTTCTCCTTATTCACTTTGGCTTTGTTTCATTTATTGATTTCATTCAGTTTATTTTTTTTGGCTGGACTGCAGAGGGCCGGCCCTACAAACACAAAAGTCTGTCACTGACTGAGTGAGAGATGAAGTTACACGATTGGTCGGCAGAGTGTTGGAGTTTCCTCATTGGCCGTTGCTCTTTTAAAATGAAAAGGCGGAGAACAGCCCTTTATGCAAATGAGCCCGTCCAGCGCGACGCGTCCGGCTCACGAAACTTGGACCAAGCTGTCAAACTAGACGATCTAATTCTAAAATGACACAAGATTTAGCAGTGGCATAGCCTATTTCTCGCTTAAAATGTTTTCAGAAGTAGATTTGGGTGGACTGTTCAGACGGAATAACAGAAAGTTTACCAGCAGGCCGAACGGTAAGCAGAAAACCAGGGACCAATCAGGTGCATTCTACGATAGGATACGTCACCGCTTGAACTGCCAGTTGAGTTGAGCAACGTGTCCCCTAGTGTCCTCGCTGGACCTGGTGGACATGTACTTCTGGATTTAACATTATAGACATGACCACTGACTATTTGCACAACAATTTAGCCTCAAATTCACAGACTGACCATACACGGTCCAGCCATATACTCGGTTTTGACCGAGTCTTGCTTTATTAGATCAGAGCATGTGGAACAACGCTGTTAAGTCTATTTTTCCATAATTTAGGACTATTTACTTTTTTTCCACATTGGAAAATAAGTAGTTCATAGAGTAGTATGTTTTGCATTTGACAGAATTCTTTACAAAATGTTCCAGTTTTGGGAATTAAAGATTACTGGTGATACCACACTCCCGCCTGTAATTATTATTGAAATGAAACTCAACTCAACCAAAAATTGTATTAGAAAAACATGATTAAACATAGTTTTGGGGGCTTTAATTGGTTTCAGGTGACATTAAAACAGAACCCTATTTTGGGGGATAATCAAAAGTCTAGTCCAGAGCAAACCCCGGTACAAATGAGCATAGGAGTAGCCTACGGCGTCTCATTTGTGGTGCTGGCCACTTCTTTTTATTAGATTATCTGTCTTAGCAAAAAACGAGCAAAACAATCAGCTTTTTCTACAAACAAAGAAAGCAACAAAGAAGAAAGCATTAAGAGAAAGATAACAGACTGACAAAAGACAGCCACAAACCACATGCGGCCTCCAAAGCAGGGGTCGCGACCTCCCAGCGGTCAGCACAGATAAGGCTGCGCTCTGGCAACATCCCCTGCTTCCACACACCCAGATGTCTGCTTCAGTGTCCCGTCCTGCTACCCGTGCTTCACCTCACACCGTTACCCCCCCACGCCCTCCCCACATCCATCTTCCTACGCTGTAAACAATGACGGATCAGAGTGCTGGCAGGCCGGGAATTTACTATAAACATACATCAAGCAAATGTCCCTCTTCTCTCTTTCCCTAAAAAAAACCCATTTACACCACCGCACCTCGTCGTGGTCCGGCCTGCCAAACAGGCCTGGATGGATTTCTCGGTGACAGACAGAGAATGATACTGACAAATTATGATGGGGCATAACCTTAAGAGGAACTGCACATACTTCTTTTCCCCACACACACTAACCATCTCCCCCATAGGTGTAGCTGGAATGAGGCTGGATAGAATCTGTCATTACCGGCTGCTCCATTTGCTGTTTCATTTTTCAGCGGCCTGGTGTTGCCGGCTCACCTCTGGACGCAGGACAGTCATCACTTATAGTCTCCACTTCTCTCTCCCCTCATGCTGTGTTTCATCTATCCTTTTTCTGCCTCACACACACACACAAACTTGATTTTTTTCCTCTCTTTCCATTACCTCTCTTTTTCTTTCCTCTCTCATTCCCTCCACTAATCAGTCCCAGCTGAGCTCCGGCCAACACTCACAGATGAGCCTCTCTTAGCAGCGTAGCACCTGTCCTTCCCTGCCTCCTCCTCCAAAATCTAAACTACCTCAGCCTGCTACTTCCTGTGCCATCCTAGGCCACGCTGGATTCACCTCCAGAACAATAATAGAGAACAGGCAGGTATTTTTTGAGGACGAATCTGAACGCCACATCTCGCAATCAGACCTATATTTCCTCTGCAGCGCCGAGAAGCTCGGGAATCCTTCGATAAAGGTGCCAGCGAGTCAAGACCGAACAAAGCCTGCGTGTCTGCAGATGTCCCCGGCGTGGGATTTACAGGCGATCAGTAAGAAATAAGACGGGATGAGATGCGATGGAAATAATCGCCTGTGAATGGTTTACAGCCCGCGGAAGGCTCCCTGAGCTCTGCTGAGACTGAGAAATTGATACTCGGAGGATTCACAGCTGAGGCTGTAAATACGCTACTGTGTGCACAACTGAGAGACTGGGAAGGAAGCTGTATCTGTCACGCTATCAAGAGTGGTGTGAGCGTACTGTATATGCCATTTCCATATGCTTCCCCCATCACCGAGATAAAGTAGGAAAGCCGTCCCAGACTCCATGATTCGGTGATCACAGTATCACATCCTATAATACTAAAGATTGATTTATTCCCATGGCTTCCTACACCGTGTCGTTCAAGCTCGGTACATAAATCATGGGAGGGATAATAAACCTGGCGTAAAATGGTCTCACATTGTAGTGCTTACACAGATACACTTCGCCGTGTGTTTCTTTATTGCCTTTTGTCACAGCGGTGTGTAGGTATAATGGAGTGCGGCTCACTGAATCGTGGGAATGCATGCTGCTTCCAAACAGCATATGGTGGCTCTGTTACAGTACTTGTAAGTGGTCTAGCTCATGTTTTATAAGTGTGAGGTGATGTGGTTGAAGGATTACTACTTCTTTCAAAAAGCTGAGATCCCACTGAATGTCTGTGGCCAAATATAAAATACACCGATTATTATATCCATTGTGTGCTTAAAAACAGAAAATCTTCTCGCCACACGCTGCTAAAGTCTCCAAAACAGTCCCCCCCCCCCCCATCTGCTTCACTGAAAACTGCCGCAATCAAACTGAAATGAGAGGCGGTCCTGCTGTGCACATTCAGCACAGAGTCCAGGTGGTGCATATCCCCACAGCGATGCGTGTGTTTCTACAAACCCTGTATACATCTTGAGCACTGAGAGTGAGAATGAGAGTGGTCCTTGAAGGAGAGCAGAGACAAGAAAAGACAAACAAAGCATCAGTCTCGCTGCCCTGCCTCACTGTCACACACTGCCTGCACTCCCAGAACAAACAAGACTACTTAAAAACACCAGGCTTCATCTTCCCGGCTGAGCTCCTCTGGCCGCACAGAGCTGCATCCTGTCAAGCGTAAATAAAAAAAAAAAAGATGAATCCGGGCTCGTACGCTACAACTTCTGAAAGTAGTTACTGTGTTGTTAAGTCCATTAGCTCATGAGTGTAACGCGGTAAGAAGAATGAGCTCACTCTGTCATCAAGTTAAATTGATGTAGACAACTTTTGGAGCGACCAATAAAAGGACGCTTCATCCCTCCACATTTCATCAATGTCAAATGTGTAGTGAAGCAGTTATGGCAGAGTTGGAAATTTTGACCTTTAAATGCAGCACTTCCATTAGGCTGATCACTGTCATTTATAAGCGTAGCTGCATTTAGTAGCACATTTCATATCTGTCAGAGTCAAAGTGTAGGACTTTTAAGAATCTACTGAGTTTGTGGAGGTGAGAAACTTCTAACAATCTAATGACTCCCATGAGAACCTTCTTTTTTCCTCATCATTTATACTGTCCAGTGAGGAATAAGTACTTCTGAACCTAAAAGACTCACTTTTTTTATAAAACACGACCATCACTTGCTAAACCAGTGAATCAGAATCACACAATTAAACTTTTTTACACCCTGAAATGTACTATGATTTTGGGACAACGACTGACATTACACAGTAGATAAACTAAACATGAATCTAAATCATAACAGACACATACTGCATTTGGTTCGTCAAAGGCCGAGAAAGCAAAACAAAACTTGTTTTCAAGCTCCAAGTCGAACTTTTCGAGAAGATGCACCCGACATTTAAATGTTGACTCCCTGCTGTAAGGCCTGAGGTCATTCTGGTATCTTCAGTACTGAAAGGCTTGTGACTCCCACTCACTTCTAATACAGATCCCAAAACAAAGAAGTTGGAAAAAGTACTGCAAAAGTTTCTTTTCCCACTTTCACTTGCAGGCCAGTGCCTCTCTTTAAGTGTGGAGAGATTTGGTAATAACCATCAGCTGTCAAAGTTGTCTGTCCCTTTGTCCTATTACAGCCCAGGGGGGTCTTATGAGGATCACAGGAGGGACGATATAGTTTTGTTTACCAGCGATGTCTCTCCCTCCCACTATTTCTCTCTCTCTCTCCCTCTGAGTGCACACAATTGGAGGCGTCTCAGCAGGGGGGCCTTCCTCCTTTTCCAGGCTGAACGCACTTGCTACAGTAAACATCCTCTCGCCTGCTTCACCCTGGGATGAGCAGACAGACACAAATCACTGTGTCGATTCGATGGGGCGCGGAGGGAAAACAGAAAAGGGAAGTGAAGGACATGGATTTTTTTTTTATTACAGCCCACTTTGATGAGAGGTATTAGAGCAAAATAGAGGGAAGAGTGACTACCTCTATTTAAACACAGAGCAGCACATTCACTATTTTTAACTCATTTTGCTACAAAGGGCTTGAATGACACACACTAGGGCTGTCCCAAATACCATTTTTTGGGCTTCGAAGCCTCAGTGAGAAATATTCGAAGGTATTCGAAGCTACACAGCGCAATGCAGCAGGCTAACATGTTCTACTGTCTGTCTCCATCTCCTGCGTTTCAGTGCCGCACTACTGTACACACACACGCACCTCTACACACAGCAAACAGCGATATCCATCTGAGAATAATTTATAATAATTAATGTTGAATATGAATTGTGGGATTATTCTTTATTTCATGGACTATTTGGGGATTTATATTATTATAACATACTTAATGAAAAGCTACGGCTGTCAGAGAATATGACCTTGTGTCTTCACATGAGCAGGGCTTGACATTAACTTTTTTGCTCACCAGTCACTGGCTAGTGATTTTTCAAAGTTACTAGCCACTTTTTGTTGTTGGGAAATTATGCTTTATTTGATTAAAGTTGTGCTACAATTTACTTGAAGAACTATATTTACAACCCTTTTAAATGTAAATGAGCACTGTAAACACCCAAATCAAGTCTACATAAAATGCAAAACACTACAGTCTTCAGTATTATATATTCATATTGAGCTATGGTAAGGTTGCTTGTGTAAAGCTGCTTTTGCATTAAAACATGCAACCGATTAAGACAAAGACATAAAAAGAGTAGCTTCTTGTTGCGTAAGTGGGGTCGTGTAGGGGATTAATTGAAAAGATAAAAACTAAACTGAAAAAAAGCAAGAAAAAAAACTTTGTCTAGCCTATTTAAATGTATATAACCTTTGGGCTACAAATAAAATAAAAACTACAGTAAACAAAGTAGAAGAAATGTATGCAGTAGGCTAGATAACAAATTCATTTTGTCTAATCAATTCAAATTCATACAAGTCATTAAAACACTGTGCTCCTCCTAATAACGTTAGTCCAAAAAGGCTAGTAAGAGCAACTGTGCGTCACTGTCTAACCCGCATTTAACGGGCACACAAACAATAAATGATTGATTGTGTAGGAGCCAAAGTGTGTATTTAGCCTGTTGTTATTTATTTATTTACTTATTTATTTATTTATTTATGTAATAAAGTCTTAATGGCTTTTTTGTTTTTAATATACGTTATGATTGTGCTATACTGTTTAAATTCATTAATAAAATGTAGGAAAGTTGGCATAGTTCCTGGCCATTTTGTCTTATGAATATGAAATTTTCCAAAAATAATAAATAATTCTATTATATACATCCAATCTTATCTTATCTTATCTTTTTCTCATCTAGCCTAACAAAACCATATATACATATACTTTATTATACAGGTATTTGTGAAGCAGATTTCCATGACTTTTCCGAAACTTTCTGGGTTTATTTATCTTTCCAAAACTTCTCCAGGCATGGAAATTGCTATTTCCAAATTCAATTACTTTTCCAGGTTTTTCATGACTGTACGAACCCTGACACATTCTGTGATAATTTGATCACCCGTAAAGTAAGAGACAACATACTGCCAAGGTTTGGCCCAGAGTTAAACATGATATCATTGAGCCAACCTATACGTTTTTATATTTGGTACTGTGTGCAAAACTAGTGTCCTGGTCAAGAGGAATTAATCTCATCATGTGGCGCACATGTGGCTTAATCCATACCTAAATACCCTTCAAGAACTTGCGTTACTTCAGGTTTTTCATGTTAACTCTTTATTAGCCTATATTAATAGTCTACAGAGGCTCAAGTTGGTGAAGCTGCCCGTGACAAGAGTTCAAAATCTGCCCTTTAGATCATACGTGCATGCAGGTGCTCAGCATTAACGATCCATAACATCGTGACTCCTTGAATTTTTCAGATCAAAACAGCATCTTCTAATTTATTAATCACTACCTTTCCCTAAGAGCTTCGGAACACACTGCACTCTCTCTCTTATACATGTTATTCATTTATTACTAAGTCGTGGTTGTGGTTGAGGAACAAAGCTGCATCCAAAGTCACTGTCATATATCAACCTTTTCCGTTATAAAATTAAATCCCTCTCATACGGTCTCCCCTGTGTTTTTGTGTTGCAGACCCACTCCCGTACAACTTCCCCCAGGCTGTCTGTTGATGCAACGGAGCAGTTACCACTCAGTAAGCCTATACTGGTTGACTGTCATCCAGTGAGCCCAGAGGGAACCCTGCAGCCCCGGCTCACAACAGCCACGAGCGACTGCGACAGCAAGGAAGCCTTCCGTCTGTGTAAGTGTGTGACCACTTGTTGATTTAATCTCCTTTTTAATATCCTTACATTTTGTCAGACAATGTTGCAACTCCTATCACATGCCACTCCTGTCATGCATTTAACAGTTTACGTAAATAAGACAGGAATGCTCGACTCCCCCGCACTCCGCATGACAGTTGAGGAATGCAGTCGAGCCACCTGAAGTGCTGGATTGTAGGGCAGGTGACTCAGGTGGAGACACTGCAGCCTGCGTGTAATCAGTAACCACATTGCACACATGAAAACTACCACTAGTTCAGCAAACAATAATAAAATGTTGAAACTGGGAGGCAAAGTTGTGTTTTTATTGCAGGTATGCACCGATACCGGATCGGATTTCGGGCCGATACTGATTCAAATAGCTGGATCAGGTATCGGTGACAATGGGGCCGATCTATTCAATTCAGTTCTATGTTTATATACTACAGTATAGACTGGAATTTTAATTCCTGTTTCAGTTTTGACCAATTTGTTGCTGCATTAAAAAGTCACTTTAATTCCTGTTAGATTTGTTTTACCAAGTTACTGGTGTACGACATTATTTTAATAAAAAATAATCCAGTAAAATTATATCTCCAGTATATTTATTTGTTACATTTAGTTTTACAAAGTTAGGAAAGCGATGGTTAAGTCAAGATGTTGCCTCACACATAAAAGAATGATCCCGGTCACTTCCTCACAGTGAGGCATACAGCTTATTAATTAAACACAAAGCCCTGGTATCGCTATCGGTATCGGGACTGAAAAAGTTGTATCGTTGCATCCCTATTTCATTGTTACTGCTTCACACGGAAACACCTGAAGCACTCACACAACCTGTGTGTCTTTATTCACAGAAATGGGACACACACTGTTGCCCTTTGAACCACATTCAATCAAGTGCTCACCTGACGTGTTCGTTCAAATACTAGTTTTGCCAATATAGACTGTGACTGTTGGCAATACTGCTTACAGATCCCACAAAATCCTCTTGACATATGCCCGCTGTGCTGTTAGGCTGGCTGCTGAATAGTGGCTGGGGGGCACAGGATGCACAAAAGCTCTTATGACTGTGTTTTGAGGCAAATGTTTGGCTAGTAACTGGGGAGATTCCATGGGAAGAATGTGTATAAGTAATCTAACCTGAAGATAATGACATCTCTTCATTGCTGGAGTGGCTCACAGGGGGGCCCTGGGGCACACATTTCCTGTTGAACCCCCACTGACCCCCTCTTTCTCTCTCTCTCTCTCTCTGTGCAGTGTGTGTCTTCTCCGAGTACCCATTGAGTGCAGAACACACAGCAACTCAAGGCAGCTTAATTATGTTTTGCCCAGAGACCTCCTGTGCTAGATCTGGTCGCAGGTTTGCTGCGTGTCAATTAGTTTGTAATTTGATTTGAAATGCCTTAAGGCGCTATGATATTGGGTTTTATTGTGCTGTAGTAGAGCACATTCCAAGACAAATGTGCAGTTAATAAAATAATCACAAACCAATTGACCCACTTGGTTTAACTTGGGGGGGGGGGGGGGTTCGTGGCGTCTGGGGGTCTGGGGCCCATGCATGCTTTGATCAGGTAGAAATATAGCCATGCTTTTATCAACTTGGCTGAATAAACTGAAAAAAAAAAAAGATGTCCAAGTTAAAACATTTATCAAAACATAACAGGTATTTGTGTATCTATAAGTTCCCAAGAAAATAATATTGGAAATGTGTTAGAAAGACAAAATAAACATCTCTCTCTATAAAGTCATTGTAGTAATTTCCACTATGGCATGTCAGGAAGGAAGGAGCCATCGCAGTAAACTACTTTCCTGTGTGGTAAATAAAGAAAAACAACAGAACAAACCAGTGTCCCCAGCAGCAGCCTGCTCGATGCGCACCCAGTGCCCTCTGTGTCCTCACCTTGAACTCCACAGACAGGTGCGGCGTGTACTCCAGGGTCCACAGACCTCGGACCAGCGACGCCAGCTGCTCGGTCACCTCTCCCCTGTTGCTCTGCGGCTCCTCGCCTCTCACCTCCCCGTTCACCCTCCGGTGGCACAGGTCCGACTTGTACTGCTCCAGCCCGAGGTACTCGGCCAGCAGGTCCGTGTTGCTGAGGCACTGAACCACGGCGTTCATGAAACAGGTGTTGCCGTGGTTCTTCAGTCCCAGCACCCCGGGCGTCTTGTCGCCGTAGCACCACGACAACCTGTCTTTCACCGAGCCGCCGTGGGAGGAGGACACCGTGGAGCTCTTCTTCACGGTCCCCCCCTCCCTGGAGACCTGCGCGCAGTCGTCTTTGAAACCCCCCGAAGCGCTGTGCCCGAAGCCGCCGTCGTCGTCCTCCGCGTCCGGCGGTTCCGCGTCGCCAAAGTGCGCCAAAGTGCCCAAAGTTTTAAGGATCCTTCCCATGAAATTCCCAAAAGATCGCAGCGATTTCCTCCTCATGAACCTCCCGGTTTTGTATTTCTTCTCTTTTCGCTTCGTCGTTTTGGCTTTCATGGCATTTCTTACCTTGTTTTCCTTGCGGGTATCCATGGCTCTAACGTGAACAGGAGCGAGAGGAAATGAAAGCGGCTGTGGAGTCGCACCTGTCTGCCAGGCTGTCTACCTCCTCCTCCTCCTCCTCCTCCTCCTGCTTTCTCTCCACAAACCTTACCGCTGAGGTGGCACCGACTCGGTGCCAATAATAAGGCACATGGTTACTAATATTATTCCCTTGACATCCCGGTAATTCCCCAGTACGATATGGTCACCAGTCCGCGCGTTTTGTTGGGAGACGCTCTCTCCAGGAACTACTGTACAGAGATGAGACGCTTTCCTCTCTCCACACACAGCAGGTTCAATTACACTTCCTCATCGATGGCTCTCAGCGCTGGATCGCTCGCTATTCCTCCTGTCCTCCCTCCCTCCTCTCCTGTCAATTGACAAGTTTCTATTTGGAGGATCCTGTCTAATGCCCGCCCCTCACACATGAATTTAATTTACCTGGATCACAATAGAAAGGTCCATACAATGAGCAGCAAGTCCTTCTCACACAGTCTCACACAGTTGTTGCTGGACTGGCAAGGAGCACAAACATGTCTTACTTGTTAAACAAGGAACAAGGAAGTTGTTGTCTTTAATAGGTGTCAAGCACTGTAGCCTTAAACTGCCCCCTGTAGGACCAATTACAACATCACTGATTTAACATCCTCAGAGGGTGACAAAGAAGACGGATGATCCTACAATAGGTGCAAAAAACTTAAACCTGACCCTGTTTCCAACCTCAAGCCTTAAACGAAGACAAATCAGCTACTGAGAGCCTTTTAAGTGGTGCATTATCATCAGAGGATGGACTCATTAAATACAGTAAAACTTCTCAGTGACCACTTATAAATTAGTTCCCAATATATCCACATGCGTTAATTGTAGGCTCCTGTGTTTTGAGGTAACAGGATTATGCTGCTGTGCGTAGTAGGGCTGTGTATTGGCAAGAATCTGGCGATACGATACGTATCATGATACAGGGGTAACACTTCAATATATTGCGTTACTGTAAGCAAGGAGATATATAGCGATTTTTTAAAATCTAACTCTAGGAAAACTGTCATAGCATAAAGATCACCAGAAATACACCATTTTAGAACAGGCAAAAATAACACATTTGTACTGCATGCTAAATTTTTATTTGCCCCAAACTGCATGTGATTATCATAAAGTGGGCATGTCTGTAAAGGGGAGACTAGAGGGTACCCATCAAACCCATTTTCATTCACATATCTTGAGGTCAGAGGTCAAGGGACCCCTTTGAAAATGACCATGCCGGTTTTTCCTCACCAAAATTTAGCGCAAGTTTGGAGCGTTATTTAGACTCCTTCCCGACAAAGTTGAATGACATGATTGGTACCAATGGATTCATTAGTTTTTCTGGTTTCACATGATGCCAGTCACTTCACTCTAACTTTAAGACAGAGCCCGCTACAACCTCCGAAATACAGAATAGCGACCGGTCCTGCAGACCGTCTTTAAGAGGTTAATTAAAAATCGATAGTGTTTTTGAAAATCGATACAGTATCACAAAACATAATATCGTGATACTCATGTGTATCGATATTTTCTTACACTCCTAGTACATTGTATGTTTCTATTTCTGCTAAAAAAGACTATCCACAGATGTGTATAAGCATCTACATTTGCTTTCACCTTGCTATTCTATTGAAACACCTTGCTGATAACACCAGCATTTACAGACACATGTACCGCCTCCTATAAATAGCCTGGCTGCTGCCTTCACACACATTAATGCTGCTGCAGCTACTGTACACCCTGGAAGCTCCACAAAGTAAGCAAAATGGATGTTACAGAACCATTCGGCCAGAGTCGGACGCGTTACGTGCAGATCTGGTTTGCAACGGGGATCCAGCGTCTTTTGTGCTATATTCAGATTCTAATCATCTGAAGCTTAATTTCACAGCTCACCAGTACTAAAGATTGAATTTAGTGGGCCAGATGTGCTGATTTATTGAAATAGATAGTCCGGGCCCCATCCAATATTATAATATAATATTCCCTGATGCTTTTATTCCAGCATCGTTAGGACACATGCACACATGGTGCACCATTGTAACAAACAAACTAAATATATTTCCTTACAGAAAATGACCCACAATCGTCCTCTATTCATAAGCAAGGGGGGAAGACAGAGATGCCCTTTTTCTTTTTCTTACTGATCGAGGGATGTTTTTGCTGACTGCAGGTTTGCCATTTTACTTTTTTTAGGGAAGCAGGGGTGAGTTATGAATTATTTAGATTAGCCATTTTGAACAATAGTGAGGAGAGTGGGTTCAGATCAGAGACAGTCAGAAAGGATTTCTGCTGTCTTAACCCGAGTCCTACAGGGAATCGCTGTTGGTAGAGTAGCTGACGGCAGCCGTGTGCTTAAGCAGCCAAGAATCTGGTCCTCCCGCTTGTCTTTACTTGCCTGGGTCCAGACCCTTGAATCCACCCACTCCACTGAGTTGACAATTCTGTCAGGCAATATCTCTCTATATATATGGTGTATACAGTATATATATACTGTATATATGTTATATGGTGTATTATTTATTTGCTTGCTGTGTTCTGTCTATTTATTGCAGCCTACCCCTGAACTTAGTCGGGCCTATCATCCCTTTTAACATCCCTGTTTTTACTGTGGTTGTTGTACTATTAATGTTTATAATTGTATGTGCTTGCTGTGTGCTAATTGTAAAGTGTATTGGGACCATGCTGCATGGTGATTCTGCACTTCAAATAAAAGTGATTGATTGATTGATTGAATGTCTCTACAGTACCACACAGAAGAATCATATCTGAGTAAATGTAACATACTGTATAATAGAGCCTTGTGTTAACGGCGTTCTGTAGAACAGCATTGATTCAGTAATCGAGAAGTCTAAAGAAGCATAATGCAGACACTTTGATGTGAAGAATAAGTTCTTGTGCCTTGAAGTGTAATTTTAAATTCATGTAAAGTGTCGCTCTGTGAATTCCCACCTATATTCAGCTCCTGTGGGGGATTACCATTTAAGTGACTACACTGCTCAGGACGTGTAATCTTTTCACTTCTTTATGCAGTATGCAATCCTTTCTCTACTGGAAAAGGAAACAATCTAACAAAGTCATTGATGCTTAATAAAATCACATTTATTTCCTTTGGTCCAAACATATTCTGCAATTTTTAATGTACGATTGTTCAACTCTCATAGGAACATTTGCTAAAAGGAAAGACTAAAGGAGAATGTCGTGAGTAAGAGTGTGGTGTTACTGGATTAAAAGGTTTGGTTGCTCCTTCTGTCCAGGACTCCACTTATCACATTAAGAGGAAGGAGGGTGAGGGAACCTCCATCGGAGAATGGCCCCATCGGCGCTGGTGCTGATTAAGGTGCGGTTGTTGGAGCAGACCTTGACGCAGCTGATGCTGCCACTGTGAGCGATTCCTATGTGGGTTACTGCACCTTCCATGTAGTCCCACACCTTCACCAGCTTGTCATCTCCACCTGTCATGAACAGGTGAAAAATATGTCAGTAACCTGAGAGAAGTTTGAGCGGAGCGTGCATTGTAGTGTCAGAGATGAAAACGAAGGCTCGAACGAAGAGATGAGAACACACTCGACTATATTTGAGAGTAAAAAAAGACAAAAATAACACAAGAATGCCAGGATCAACACAATGCACAATGCAAGGGTAAAATTATGACTATCTGTATAGTGAGTGCTCATGTACCCAAGAGATTTTGCAGATTTAGACTCATTTATTGTCGGTTGAATTATATATTGAAAGGGAAATCACTAAAAAAGGAGCACAGCAGCAACAATAGAACAAGCAGCAGACGTGTGATGGACCGTACCTGTCACAAAGTGTTTGCCGTCCTGTGAGATGTGCATGCCATTGATGGCCCCAGACTTCGATCCCTCCAGTTCTCTGATGGCAGATCCGTCATACACGTCCCAGTAGGCAACCTGAGGAGGAAGTTATCACATTTACACATATTAGTTCATCACCGGCATTGTTTATGGAAGACCCAGTGTCCAAGAGGGAGGGAGACTGAGCAAGTATTGTACACTGATAGACAGGAAGGCAATGCATGCAAAACTAAAACAAGTGGCAACGAGGAAGGAAATATATTAAAAAGCCTTTACTGTAGTGGCTAAATCATTAAAAAAGCCAACATATTTCGACCACTGTAGGTCTTTGTTGAATGCCCTGACGAAGACTTACAGTAGTCAAAACATGTTGGCTTTTTTAATGATTTAGCCACTATAATAAAGGATTTTCAATATATTTCCTTCCTCGTTGTCACTTGTTGCAGTTTTTTGGAGTGCCTGGATTGCCTTCCTGTCCATCCTGATTTTTCCCCATTTTCCAACAGCACCCGACACGTTTTGCCTTAGGGCTGAATACAGAGCGACCAGTTCTCTCTCTTTCCAAGTATATTGTACACTAATATTGTGGAGTCTCTTTTCTTTCAAGCAGGCATTATAAATAACACATAAGCTTCTGATCTTGTTGCAGCAGTTTGATGCAGTTGTTGGAGAGACTATTGGGTCGCTATACAGACGATGCAGGTGACAGCATCTCGTTGTAGCTGTGCTATTCTTCCATTACATCACCATATACAGAATTATTTCCTATTATGGTAATATGCAATATGTGACCTCAAACCACCTTTACTGCTTTATTATTTGTACTCTGTATGGAAATGAGTAGGTCTATGGTTAGATTCTATCAACCACACACACACACACACACACACACACCAATTGAAACCATGTTTGCTGATCTAAATGAGATTTAATCATCCCTCGAGCTTTATAGCTGTCAAAGTATCAAGTCTCACAACAGGCAATTGTTAGTCGAAGTTATTTATAGCGCAGGCAGCAGAAACATCACAGTACCACGCGACAACAAGGGTTCTTTTCTTGTTATTTATATGACCAGTTAAGCAGTGTAAATGAAGGGCCGGATGGATTTGATCATTAAAATCAGTCTTCTGAGTCATCCTGTATGAATGAGTTTCTAATAGAAGATTTAGTGGCTCACCTTAGTGCTGATCTCAGCCCCTACGTGTGTTTAAAAGTCCAGAAGCCATTTCAAAGTTAGTAAGGCTGAACGGATCGCACTTCAAAGTCAATCAAGTGTTAAAAGCACTACACATCAAATATAAAGATCTAATTACGGAAAATCTGTATGTATCCCGACTGTAATGCTACACAGAAGTTCACAATTTGACTAAATTAAATTAAATCATACGCAGCGTTACATAGGTTGGCTGGAAAGTTCAGCTGCACAGAATAAGTCCAACATTTATAAGAATAGCCTCTGAGATAGGATTTCATTTCTCTGCACAAGACCATGCCTGTAATGCATTATAGGAGGGGAAATGTAATCTCACACAGACATATCAAATACTGTTGGTTATTATGGAATGAAAGAGGAACAAAAGGCTCAGAAAAAGAAAAAAAAAAGAATCTTATTTATAGTTTCAGAACTGCAGAGTGATTCTCAAAGCAATAAGCTGCCCTTACAAGCCAAAGTGGGGGCCTGCCAAGCCCAGTGCAGGATTTC
This sequence comes from Sebastolobus alascanus, assembly GCA_916701645.2. NCBI lineage: Eukaryota > Metazoa > Chordata > Actinopteri > Perciformes > Sebastidae > Sebastolobus > Sebastolobus alascanus. Next base: position 547,908 of record CAKAOJ020000241.1, read on the forward strand.
TCTGCTACAGATTGCTGTTATTAATATTCCTACAGAATAACTTTGCAAAACATAATTAAGGAAAACACAGCCACAACCGGAGAGGAAAATTGTTCATTATAAACTCCAAATACAAAGTTCGGAAATGCTTCCTTATTTAACTCGGTATCGCATCAGAACGTAAGGCTTACAGCTGTGCAGAATATGCAAATTAATTCAGCTGAGGTGTTTCTAATGTAACATGAGAGCACCATCTTAGCAAACAAAGCAGTACCTCTAAAAATACCACTAATGAGAGATCAAAATAATGTTAATATATACAACTTTCTGTACACTGTATGACCAAAGTCACTGTAACACTCCTTCTTCTCCCCCATGTCATCTTCCTCCTTGCCACAGTCACGACCTCTCCTTCCTTCATTATCTCATTTCAGCAGCTTATTAGAGACTCCCACCTGTGTGAGTTGTCTTGGCCCATCTGTGCTACCTCCACCTCAGACTGGGAAACTGGCCCATAGCCACAACGTGGACCACCAGGAAATTAATTACATGCAGCAAGCGAGGGCGAGTCTGAAATGCCAGGCCTACTATTGGTAATGCTCAAGGTGGGCATTACTAATAGTAACCAGGAAAGACCCGAGTTCACAACCAGAGAACAGTCGCCTCAGCTACAGACAAGATTAGATCATTAAAGCTTCAGTAGGCAGAATGTTTTTGGCATCATTGGGCAACTGAGAAATGAGAAAGTTTGCTCTGGCTGGTGGGCGGTGCTTGGTATTTCCTCAGCTGAACAAACTTTCTCATTTTACAGCTAAACAGTACACTACAAGATGTTTCTGAAATCATTTGAGGTGAGAAATAGGCATTACAGTAACAGAATATTGATTCATATTTGATCTGCGCTGCCTAGTTTGACCGTTTGATCGGAGTTTGTGAGTGATTGACAGCTGCTCAGAGACGGCAAGGCTCCAGCTCAGTTCTGATTGGTTGTTTTCCTCCGGTCTGTGAAATCTTGCAGAGCACCGGAAGAGACCGGAGGACACAGAGGCACATGATTTTTTTTTCAGATTCACCTGTCTCATGCACTACTGTCAGTTAGTTAGTATTATAAAAATAACTTTTTTTAATCATATTTGCTCCAATTCTACCTGCTGCTGCTTTAAGTCCTTATACCAATGGATCCTTTAAAAATATGCATTCAAAATGAGCCACACAAAATGATAATGTATTGTAGGTTATTTTGTTAATAAAATGTTATTCATTATCAACTAAGTGCTTCTTTTATGTATGTGAAGTCTTTGAAGAACGTTATCGATTGGACACACAGACAAATGATGCCTCATAGTAACATCATGTAAAAGTGACATTCCTGGTTCATATTGTGCTGCAGGAGTACTATTGCATTTGAATTATGTAGGCCGTCAAGGCTACATCCTCCCATTAGCAAAGCACAGCAACATTATCTGGACACAATGCAATAAACCTGCTTTCAACTAGAGTTATCAGCATATTGTCTCCACTAAATGCAGCATCAAAATATGCATCATCATCAATACAACCTCTCCCTGACCCTCCGCTCCCCTTGTCTATTTTTTCTCTTGGTCAATGTCTTTCTCTTCACACCTTCTCTCAGTTCTATTGGTTTCCTTTCTGTGATTTTTCTCGTAGAGGCATGCTGGGATGTGATGAAGGGTTGGAGTGAGGAGAGGAGAGAGAGCAGAGCGTTGCTATTTGTTCTCCCAGACAGAGCGCCTGTGTCCTGGGACGAGCAGATGGTGGATCTGGCTGGCACTTGGGCGGCACAGGCACATCCGCAGGAAGGCACGAACGCCACAGCGCTCCCCTCTCTCTCATCCCTCCCCTTCCCTGAATCCCTCCTTCTCTCTCTCTCTCTCTGCTCACTCAGCACATCCACAGCGCTGCGTTAATCAGCACAACTTGTCCTCACCTCTCAGCATGCAGGGGAGGCAACAACACGGGTCTAGTGTGCGGCCGGGTTCAAGGGGTGTGGATGAAGTGCACAATCAAGGGAACGAGCATTTCATTCTGCCACTGTGAACTCCTGACCTTATGTAAATAAGTGGTGCCGAGTTAATCAAAATGACTCTGAGTGTTTTTGTCACAGTGACGGGCAGCCAACACAACAGCTTAATTATGTTCAGCTGAGAAACAAATTACAAGGTTTTCAAACTAATCTATGGACAGGCAAGTGTGTGTGTCTTCACTGTGCTCCTCTCTGCTGATCTTACCACAGCGGCAGGCTTTTCTCTCATGCACACAGAGTGGAGATTATAATGACAATAACAGCATAATGAGACATCTAGATTATGGCTGTGTGAGTGCCAGTCTCTTTGCACCCCAAGGGATTTTCAATCATTACAATCATTACATATTTTTCCTATGAGGCATGACTGCTGAGTTGCGAATTCTTTGCTAACCCACTCTTACATGCCAGTGCATAAAACCAACCAAAACAAAAAGAAATCATACAGATACATGAACAGATTTCTGAGACCACAGTGATGGGATATACGGGTTGGGATAGAAATTAAGGAAATAGTAATAAAAAACTGCCTTCTGGAATTCCCTTCAAATGTATCCTTCATACTGTGGCAGAATGTAACTAAGTACATTTACACAAGCACTGTACTTCAGTACAAATTAGAGGTACTTATACTTTACTTGAGTATTTCCATTTTATGCAACTTTATACTCTACTACATCTCAATTTTGACTCCACTACATTTGTCTGACAGCTAAAGTTACTTTACAGATTACAATTTTTCAAACCCTTTCTGTTCACTGAAGAACGTGTATATCCACAGTTGGTGATTGTGAATTTGAATATTTCTGATAAACTGAAGAAAAACTTTATAAGTTGAGAAAATTCTCCTACTTCTTAAACTAAATTAACTATTTAAAATTATACTTTGCTGAAATGCTTTTACTTAAGTAAGGTTTTGAGTGCAGGACTTGGAGTGGAGTATGTTCACAGTGTGGTATTATAGTGCCTTCAAATGGGGTCGTGTTTACCGTGTTCACAAGAGGGGTCCAAATGAACGCCCTCTTCTTGTGGTATTCAAGACCTCGTAAGTGGAAAGTTTCTGAAAGCTCTGAGTTCAAGAGTTGTGAGTTGTGATTTTGTAACAAGTCTGAGGAAAATGTTGATATTCCAAACGGCCTCATCTTTTTCCTCTGTCATTATGCCTTTGCATTTACTGCATTATGTTACCCACTTCCTAGCTTGCTAAATTGTTAGCCTCTGTGGCTTCTAGACGCTAACAGTAACGTTAATATTGCCGTTGCTTAGCAGCGGTGTTCTCACGACTTAACCACTTGAACGCCAAGAATATTGTGTACACGACTTCCCAAGTTGTAAACACAAGCTCACGAGTTTCATTTGAAGGCACCATTAGTACATTTACTTAAAAGTGTGAAGGCTTTAGTGGCATCTAGTGGTGTCTGGCCTGAATACCCCTCCACTCACTCCTCCCTTTCCAAGCATGTCAGAGAACTACGGTGGCCTTCACGTAATGTAAAAACGCAAAAGGCCCTCGCTAGAGCCAGTGTTTGGTTTGTCCGAAAACACAACAATTCGTAGTTTCAGGTGATTATAATGAAAACATTTCTGCTAATAGATCCCCCAAAAATCCTACACACTGGACCTTTAAGTAAAGGATCTGAATACTTCTTCCACCACTGACGGTCCCAAAACACACCTTTCTGTCAGTGCCACTGGTAATGAGCTGGTACTCCTCTGGGTGGTAGCACACCGTCCGGAACACTGTGTTGGCAAGCACCATTTGAAGACTCGCAAACCGCCTACAGCAGGAAATGCAGAAGATGGAGCAGAAGATGAAAAAAAAGAGAAAGGAGAGAGAAGGCTGACTTTCACCAGTATAGCAGTGGTCTAGAAAAATCACGTGGTGAAAGTGCTCTCACATCAGGAACTGCCAAGTGCACTTTAATGTGATAAAAACTCATTTTGAATAGAAAAAAAATGTGTGATTAATCACGATTAATCATGGACAATAATGTGATTGATTGATTGATTGATTGATTGATTGATCGATTGATTGATTGATTGATTAAATATTTTAATTGATTGACAGCCCTAATAGTTACACGTACAAAAAAATGTCAACAGTTGTGCAGGCTGCACAACTTCCTCTGTGGACACAAACATGATGTATGTGGCTGGACAGGGTGCCAATCTAGATTTATTAAGGCTCTTGTCTGACCAATATTCTTTTCAACATCAGCTTGTTAGCAATAATACAAAAAAAGGGAATCTATGCTACTCTTGATGCATACAGTCTGGAAGCCTTTAATCCACTCAGACTTGTTCATTGAAGAGGATAGACGGTGAAAAAACACGACCACCGTCAGAGTTTTTAAAGGTTTTATTCTCCTCACAGAAGAAGCCCCACAGATTAAAGGATTTTAAGATTTCTTCATAAAGAATGCACTGGATTTCTTTTTATTCCTACTGTACCAGCCAGACACCGATGAACAGCTTCAGCATTTCACTCTCATTGCAACACAGACCTGAAAGCAGCACTCTCTATTTTCTGTCATTTTTCTGTCATTTTCTCTACTGTACATAGCTGGTGGCTATGTACAGTATATCAATAGCAATTATGTATAGTATTTTTTTTTTTTACTGGAATATGTGATTACACACCTTTCCACTTGGTTTTTCAACTAGACTGCTCTCAGCAAAATAGACCTAGTTGAGTTTCAGGAATCTACTTTAATTTTGTGGGGTAAAAATGAGAATTAATTCATTACGATTTTGACTTAGTAGAGCGGCTTTGCAGTTGCGTACGGCATTTCATACTACTACTAAAAGCAAATGTGAGTATTTTATGCACTAACTATACAAGAACAAAGGTATAAAGAGGATACATACTGTATATGTGCGATGTGTGTGTTGTTCTTGTGTTTGGGTGTGCAGGCTACTCACACTATGTCCCAGATGACGCAGGCGCCGTCAGCGCCGGCAGTGACACACTCTTTGTCGTCACTCTTGATTTTGATACAAGTGACGGTGGCTTTGTGCTCTTTCATGGTCCCCAGCAGCCGATGGCCATGTGGCTGCAGCTCCCAGACATGAACCTGCAACAGGTGAACCCAAACTCATTCAACCTCACAGGAGTTCCCTTTTACATCAGACATGACACTTAACTAAAATACTCTCTCGACTTTGTTTCAATGATTTGTGATGCAGTTGCACAACTGTGGATACAAAGATCAATACTTTGAAAAAGGTTCTTCAACAGTCGGCCTTTTTTTCCTCTTTAAATCTACCAAACTGCAATCATACTGTATGCCACAGTGCTCCAACACATCAAATGTTGAATTGTATTTGCAGGGTGTGTACAGTATAGAGTGAAGTAGGAATGAATCCTAAATCCTGGAAATGAGTTCGCATTTTAGCACTTCTGGTTCGCTCGTCTCGAAGTCAGTGGTTTTTTTTTAATGAGTTTTTAGTTAGATGCCTGAAATAAGGTCGGTGGTTAACACAAGCTACACTACGACAAAAAATACGTTAAAAACCCACTTGTGAACTTTGAAGCTTTTATGGCTAAATGAGACTACAAAACATCCTCACGCCAAACTCTAGTCTGTTTCTAGGTTAGTGGTGGTGAAGTGAAGTCATGTGACCGTGTTGTAGTTCGTTTATAGCCTAACTTTAGCTTTTTACTTCTGGCAATTGCATTTACGCTTCAAAAAATAGAAATGGTGTTCATTTGTAGAGATTATCTTGTTGAACAAAACGTGTAAGTATCATAAACATGTGTTTGCCACAGAGATTATTTTCTTCAATAATCCAAAACCCAATGGAAAAATCACGTTGTTTTTTGTCGAGGGAACCCAAGGTGATGCTAACTGATTTAAATTTGAAGACTTCTCTTAGGATGAACACATTTTCACCGTTAAATCAGTTTCATCAGATTGAGGAGGAATTCCACAATAAATAACAGGAATGCATAAACAGCTCCTTTAGAGAAGTCTAGACATAGCTGTGGCAGGAATGTGTCTGCCACAACTCGCAAAAAACTAAGCTTCAAAATCATTTAATTTTTAAGCATATGGCTTCTTAATTAAAAAACATGTGTCCAGAAAACGGTGCGTTGTGCAACCAACTGTTGTTCATTTACTACACATGGTGTCTGCTAGCAGACGATTGCTGACATCCTGGAGGAATTAGTGGGCACTGCAATTCTAAAATGTAACGTGATCGCGGTGATCGTGGAGAATTTCAATGTGCTGCCTTGTGTTTTCATCACACTGAACATTACAGTATTTTTTTAAACAATTCTTTGTTAGAGGTTTGTCACTGTTATGTCTACTGACCTGCCCCTCTCCCCCTCCGCTGACGATCCTTTTGCAGTCCCTGGTGCCAGTGATGGCTGTCACACCCATTTTGTGTGCGTTGTGAATGATGAGCATGAGCCGGCCACTTTCTGGTCCAAACACACGAATCTTACCATCGTTCCATGCTAGAAGAGAGCGAAATTAATTTTTAACAGTCAGTTATCAAGAAGATTCATTTGATTCAGTGTGCGGAGGAAAAAGTGCTTCAGGTGTTGAGGAACGGATAAGAATTATAACTGAACTACAGCTCATACTAAGAAACAAAAAGTGAATATTCTCTGAAGTAATAAGCTCCAATGTCCTGGTTCCCACCACTGATGATGCTATGTCCGTCCAACATGAAGTCCAGGGCATTGCAGGTCATGTTGGGTACGGTGATGCGCAGCAGCTCTTTGGGCTTGTCTATGTGCCACAACCTGATGTCCTCCTCAGAGCAGGTTGCAAATAACACAGATGTTCCACTAAAAAAAACAAAAGAAAAAAAGAGAAATATGTGGAATTATAGTTGAGTGAATGTGGGTATGACCACCTGTTATAAAATAGTGCTATTTGAGTTAAAGGCATACCGGTATTAACCTTAGGTTTAACCAAGTATCCATATGATTATGACACGATGAAGCTGGATTCATTAACCAGGTGTTTATACCTGAAACCGATACTGTTTTTCGAAACTTAAACCAACATGAATGAGGCAAGCGTATGTCACCCTCTAGTGAGCACAATGTTGTACTGAAGTCATGCATTATGAGAGATTAATGGGGTTTAAGCTGACATACAACTATTCACACCAGAGGTTTAGGAATAATCACTTGTACTTGTTGCACTAATGGATGACACAGAGCATACTATTTATCTTGTATTTGTAATACTTTTGGTACAAGAGGAAATCTGTGATTGTGAAGAGCGCAGAGAGCAAACAAGGCATTATATTATGCTGACTCGCTGATTAATCTCCAAAATGTAGTCATAAACGTGACTGCTTTTAAACAGTGCGTCAAAAATACTTCTATCTTGTCACACTGTTAGGGCAAAGGGATTCTTTTGTAGCATGATGGAGTTGTATTTCTCTGAAATTCATTTAGGATATACAGTATATTTCTTGCCAAATTCAAAAACTGTAAAAGCCTTTTGCCGTGTTATTCTCTCTGATGGGACTTTGACTCTTTCTCCCTGAACTGTCTGTGTCTGCCACTTACAAAGGTATGGCTACGTCCTTGACAGCCCTGTTGTGGCTGGTGGAAATGAGTTCAGCTTTGAAGTTGTCGTAACTGAAGCGGTACATCTGAGCAGCCTCCGTCCCAACAAAGAACTGCTGGCCCTCTCCTCTTATAGCGATGGAGGTCACCCCCTTCTCCAGCTGGACACTCCTAATGAGGGAGAAGAGGGAAAAAGGAGCTGATAATGAGCATTGTAAAATAAACACAGTAAAACTCTGTACATTATAGAGGTACCCAAGGTCAGTGGTTCCCCACCTTAATCCTTGAGGGACCCCTTTTCTATCACTGAGTAAACTGACGACCCCTGACTAAGTGACATATTTTATGGATATTTATTTAATATTATATTCAATGCATAACAATAACAGTACAGAACAACTGATAAACTGTACAATTGACCCAAATAGTGAACGCAATAACTGCAGGAAGTTTGTGTAAAACGAGCCATTTGGATGAATTTTGAGCAGATTTCCTGTGATTATTGTATCAGTGATGAGTTTTTAGGAACTTTTAATACAATTCTCTGTCTGTTTTATTTATTTATTTTTGTTTTTAACAACTATTCATACTTAATAGGCTTCTTTTTTTTTATTTGACAAATTCAGTGTTTTCTTCTCCCTGATGCTTGTCCATTGGTTCAAGTCCAGTGCGTACTGTTCTAATGCAGAACGAGGCTGTTTAGCAGAGAGGGAACTAGGCTCTATGTGAATATAACTTGGGTTCGGGTCTTCACCGTGCCCTTATCCGTGTTATATCTTAAATAATAATCCCAACTTTAAAACACAACTTAATTTAGTTTTCTTCACACAAAAAAGTTGTCTTACACCCCTTAAAATCAGGAACGCTTCGCGACCCCCTGTGAAGCTTTGGTGACCCCTAGTGGGGGGTCAGGACTCCCAGGGTGGGAACCACTGGGCTAGATATTTCTTCTAATGTAAAAGATAAAGAGAAAAAGCTGTGAACCTTACACACCATGTATTATTACCAAATGTAAGTATGGTTTAGTGGGTGTGATTCAAATGACACAGTTGTTGGACTCACTTAATAGTTTTGAAGTTAGTCCTGGAACACAGAGTGAAGGTGCCAGATCCAGAGCCTACAAGCAGGTCCCCAGACTTCAGTATCCTTAGGACATTGACACCCTGCACAGAAAAGGCATGAGCACTGAAATCAAGAGTCAAATTCCTAGTTCTTTGATATTGGTTGAATTATATAGCTAGAAAGACCTGGTGAATATTGCAGAGCTGCCTGCATTAGTTCCAGAAAGTAGAAGCTCCCACACTTGATAAATAAAATACTTGGGATACTAGTAGGAAAGGAACATACCCACAAACAGGACTGATTTCAGGAATGATAATGAAGTACATAAGGATATAAAAGAAATTAGTCGCAGATCAAATGAAATACATGACATGACAGGAACCCTTGCATATATTTCCAGAGTAGCATTCCATCAGGAATACAGTTCAATCAGCTCTTTATACGCAGCAGGAGTCCTGTCTATTAGGCAGAACGCGGCTGAAATTACCTTCACAGAGACAAATTAGGAATGTAATGACTCCCATTGCGTCGACCTACCAGGCTGTATTTTGCTTTAACTGGACCATAGTCACTCAGAAGCTGCGTCTTCAGGTTGATTTTCATTATGTCTCCACTGGTGGTGCCACAGAACATGAATTGATCGTCCTCTTGGATCTGTGTAATAACATAAACAAGTCAACACTATCTAACATCACTGTGTCTGGTATACCACACATTTTTGGACAATTGAATTGATTGATTGTCCAAATTTATCGCACATTTTTTATCTGTTCAAAATGTACCTTAAAGGGAGATTTGTCAAGTATTTAATACTTTTATCAACATGGGAATGGACAAATATGCTTGCTTTGTGCAAATGTATGTATATATTTATTACTGGAAATCAATAAACAACACAAAACAATGACAAATATTGTCCAGAAACCCTCACAGGTACTGCATTTAGCATAAAAAATATGCGCAAATCATAACATGGCAAATTCAAGCACAACAGGCAACAACAGCTGTCAGTGTGTCAGTGTGCTGACTTGACTATGACTTGCCCCAAACTGCATGTGATTATCATAAAGTGGGCATGTCTGTAAAGGGGAGACTCGTGGGTAACCATAGAACCCATTTTCATTCACATATCTAGAGGTCAGAGGTCAAGGGACCCCTTTGAAAATGGCCATGCCAGTTTTTCCTCGCAAAACGTTACCACAAGTTTGGAGCGTTATTTAACCTCCTTCCCGACAAGCTAGTATGACATGGTTGGTACCAATGGATTCCTTAGGTTTTTTAGTTTCAATTAGTGGCGTTAAAACGAATTTGCATTAACGCGTTATTATCGCGTCAACTTTGACAGCCCTAGGCAATAGCCAATTTACAAAACTCAGATGGACCTCTAAATCAATGAAAGACCTAATGAAAGATTCTCATGGCCTCTTACCTCTATACAGTTCACAATCCTCTTCAGCTTGCCTTTCTGACACTCTGTGGGCCTGATCTTCCTGTTGGGGAGGTCCAGCTCCCAGACTTGCAATGTTCCGCTGCCCAAGAAAATCCCACCAATTATATTAAAATACTCAAAGAATAATAAGAATGTGATTAGTTGCAATAGTCTGACACTTGGTTTACAGAATGCCAGTAGACAGTGTTCACTCACCTTCCAGCAGAAACAAAGATATTGTCGTTTGTGTTTACGAACCGCACAGTGAGGCAGTGACCGGCACTTTGCGTGGAAGCTGGGCTCCCACAGATGGCCTGCTTGGTCTCAATATTCCACACCACTATGCTGAAAACACACAGAAAACATCCCACACACTAAATAAATAGAGAATATGTACATATTTTCACCTAAGTACTGTATTTATCAAGTGTTACAAACTGTGATAATGCACCCAGAGAAGTGTCGAAATTTGCATAAAGATGGCCATTGCAGTAAACTGTTCTGTGAGTGTCACATGGTAAAATGTTGTATGCCTTACCCTGGTGAGATTGGCTATCAAATAAAAAGTTTGTGTATGGCAGTGCCATTGTGTTTACTCTCATAAAAACCTTGCCATTGAAATCTTGATGTTACGATCAGATACTGAAAGTAACATTTAAATCTAGAAAGAGTGCAGAGCGTATCATGAGTTTTTTTTTTAAACTATTATCGTGCATTTCAGCTGCCTCTTTTTCACACAGTCTGGTTATTTGGGAGGGAGCAAAACTTACTCTGGACGGCACCACCCAAAACTTGATATTTACCTGCCATCATCCTGACCTCCAAGGGACACCAGGTACTTGTCGTTGGGAGAGAAGGCCAGTGCCTCTACCTTTGCCTGGTGGAGCAGCAGCTGGGCATAGGTTGTTCGCTGTGCATAGTCCCAGATGATAATCATAGCCTAAGAAAATATATATATATTTTTTTATTATATTTATTTATCCTTTATTTAACCAGGTGAAACCCGTTGAGATTAAGAATCTCTTTTTCAAGGGCGACCTGGCCAAGAAAGGCAGCAGCACAAAAACACAGTTACAAACAGAAAGCACAAAGGGAGACAAAAAAATGAAAAAAACATAGCCAGGTAAATTTAAAAGCATTTACATCTAAAGGAATCGTTTCAAATTCTTTCATTTTGGATTTAACAAGACCAAATCACTGAGTTTCAAGTCCTTCTGCAACATATTCCATCCCGAGAGTGCAGAATACACAAAAGCCCTTTTTCCAATTTCCGTACGGGCAGTTGGGACAGAAAGCATAAAGAAGTCCTGAATCCATATTCAAAATGTTACATGTGAAAATGACACATTTGTTTTGCCATTCCTTACTGTAAATGGATTCAAGCCCACATATTTCTAAAGCAAAATAAAACAAAGACTGCTTCCTTATGTACCACTCAACAAAAGGGGAGACAAATTAAACAGGTAAGTACAAGTATTGGGGATTTAGTTGAGTTAACCATATCTGAAACATTAGATAAAGAAAATGTATAGCAACATACCTTAAAGCCCATGAAGTTCACCTGTCCAGAGGCAATATATGATCCACTTTTGGACACTGAAATACAGGATACATTGTTTGTGTGTCCATGCAGGAACTCCTGCTTGCCATCTTTGATTCTCTTCAGTATAACCGAGCATCCCAGAGGGTAGATCAGGTGCTCTCTGTCCGGATGGACGCTCAGGCCAGAAACCACATGCCCTGATGAGACAAAATGCAGCATACAGGTGTTACAACGAAATCTGTGACCGCAGAGAGCTAGCAGCAGCAACACATAAGGTCACCATTTCTGATGGCTGTATCATTAAATGTGACCCCACTGTACCTATCTTTTGGAGTTTTCTGAATATATCTTTAAATTAAAAAGTATTGAAATACATTTATGTTGTTTAACATTTTAGTTTAGTTTGTTTTCTGTCACATATTTGCCTCATTTTATATACAGGTACAGTGAGGTCACAACTGTTTGTGATGAAAAGGAAGATGAGCAGACAGAATTGAGAATGTGCAACCTTTCCCAGTTTAAATCCAACCAAGTAGCCAACACCGTATAGGGTCTTTCTATAACTTAAGATAGTTAACGTTAGCAAAACATTTCCTCCTTTAAAATATCACAAAAAAAGCAAACATTAACGTTAACTGCAGGAAAACTTACCGTTGAACCCAATAACAGCCTCCAGTTCAAGTTGAGGAACGCCCTGTGCTTCAAGAGCCATGGCTGAAAAACTATACGTTATATATTACCTCTTTCTTCTGTAAAGTGTTAAAATATGCCTACTTATACCAAGATATTAAAATGTTGCCAGAAAAACTACCGTTGTTTTCCAAACAGGGCTGACTAACGTTACACCAAACAAACGTCACCTAGCAACGGCTGGGGTTCCATTGTCCACTGTCATTGGTCAATGAAACGTCCCCGTTGCCTTCACGTACACTCGGAAATTGTATACGTTACCTTAAAAGGGTTGCACATACAAACATTAAGATAGGTATACCACTGGGAAATTGAATCGCTAATTAGTTGATGTTAGGGGACAAATCTAGATGGAAAATAGAAGTATTTAAAACAATAACAACTACATGCCATAAGACATATTTTTTACTGTGTCTAAAGACTGAACTACTTTTTCATATGTGACCTGGCATTACACTAAAAATCTCACAGGAAACTGTGTTTTTACAAACAGGCAACATGCAGCAGAAATGTTTGGTACACAACAACAGACGTCATCCACAATAATAATAATAAAAATGTTCTAACTGCGATATCAGTTATATGAAGGAAACAGTTTATTGGTGGCTATATTTTCTTTAAAGTAGCTTTCCAGAGGTTCAACTCACGTCTTTGTCAGCAGAACTAAAAATACATTTGAGCACATTAATTGAATATGTATTTAAGAGTGTCGTGGGCCCATTGTGTTGTTACTATGTAGTGACCTACAGCACAATGTAAGGTATCAGTTTATCGACAGTAAGCTACCACATATGTAGATAGTATCACAAAGAAAGTCAATGGATTACATCACTACACAATATATATGATTCATATTAAAGTCAAACTGATAAAAACTTTTATAGTCATTTTTATTTTACACAGCTCATACCAGAGGGAAACTACTGCTGTTACTCTACGATTCAAACCACTGTTCAACATTTAAGCACTTCTGACCACATTGCCATCAGTGATCTCACAGCAGGTGTTTCACATTAGTGGTGAGAGGTAATATACCTGCATAGAGGATAATGTAACAGCAAGTTTCTGTTGTGATTCACCATGGCATTAACCATTCTGTGAAGGTTTAATTATATAAAAAAAATGATATAAGAGTACAAAAAATATTTTATTATTTTGGCATTTAATTGTAATTTTGAACCAAAATGACTGAACCATGCACAAATATTGTGCTGGTTAATGTTTGTATGCCTTCTATGGTACTGTTTAAGTGAGGTAGCAGATTACATCAGATTAAGTTAATCACTATTGGAAAGCAGACATTTTACTCTGGTTTAGTCAAGAATTCAGTCTGACATCTCCATTACTCATAGAGAGCCTAAGTCGCGCCCCTTCCGGTGGACCCCATCGGACCTTATTTCGGAAAAAAATGAACAGTAGTCAACGAAGAGAGATAAATATTGTTTTGATCCTGTTTTGTGATTGTGCCACGAATCACACATATGATGTTTGTCAATTTAAAACATAATTTTTTAAGACAAGAAATTCTCAGTTTGTCTTAGTATCATTTAGTTTTGTGTGAAACTGCTCAGTGAACTACATCTCTCGTCTCGCAAATCATACGTCACCAACACTAGCTAGGTAGCTATGACAACACACAAATGTAACGTTATCTGACCTGATGTGTTTTATCCAGCGACTCCTGAGGCCTGTACTACGAAGCGAGTTCAACATACCCAGGGTATGTTCTCGTTATCTGGCTTAACCAACTCTAACAAACGAGATCCCGCTAAACGTTCCTACGACGGTGGTTATCAACTCGGTAAGTCAATCCAGGGTTTCTCTATCTTGTTACGAGCGCGTGCACACAAAAGGGGTGGTGTTTGCAGCATCTGACCAATCAGAAATATGGACAAGTCTACTGTCAGCAGACAGACAGAGCGGCACATATTACAAAGGAAGAGCAAACTATATTAGACAAATACGAAGAAGTTAAACACATAATCCAGACTAAAAGTAACACAGTTGAAGCTGCCTAATGCAGGGAGGACAGCTGGCAAAAGAAAAAACTCCCGATGTGTAAATGCGTAAATTAACAGACTTATTAGAACACTCAAAAGTCGGATAAAGTCGTCTAGTTTTAAATAGCTATAAGAAATTATATGGACAGATGGAGGGGTTACACTTCATAAACATGAGGCGTGTATAAGTATTTAAACCTTCTGTCAGGTGCGTTCCCCGTTTCCTGCGGTGTGAAACGGATTCAAGACCAAGAAAAAAATTAAATATACAAATATAATTCAAAGCGGTAAACACCCGCAACATAAATCCAGCTGTCCTTCCTGCATCTGTCAGTGTAAACTGTGTTGTTTTTAGCCTGGATTATGACTTAAACTTCTTCGTATTTGTGTGATATTACCATACGATCCGCGCACTGAGCTCTGATTGGTCAGTTGGCGGTGTTTTTATACGAGTTGATCTCTTATCTGGAACATAACCAGTTTTACAACAAACTGTCACTTTCTTGACTTGCAAAATTATGTTTTAAATTGACAAACATCATATGTGTGACTCACTGCGCAATTCAAACGGGATAAAAAAAAATATTTATCTCTCTCCGTTGACTACCGTTCATGTTTTTTCCAAAATAAGGTCGCATGGGGTCCACCAGAAGGGGCGGGACTTCGGCTGTCTATACAGTTGCAGAGACTTGGTCAATATTGTACCTAGTATCAGTTTGGTTGCATGTCAAGTAAGAGTTTCAGGTCTTGTGGCAGGGCAACCCTACTTTGGTTGTGACATATCTTTTGGTTAATAACAAACAGGAATTCATTCCATGATATGAGATATTCGTCCACACTATCTAAAGGCAAGTCCATATCTGTCATAAAGGAAGATGTAAACAGAGCTTCACTACATACAGCTGTGCACTTAAATGGCCACATGATCTGTCTTCACCCAATTCAGAGAACACAACTTGGATCAATAAAAATATTGGAATAAAAAATAAAAGCTAATCTTGAGCACTGTACTGAGAGTTTCTAACTGATATTTTGTAGACAAATAACAAAGCAAGCAGCGAGGTGAATTGTCACAAAGCCTCAAAGTTAGTTCTCAATGTTCTACAAATTAGTCAATTTTAGCTTGACTGTGGCTCCAGGAAGATAGCTTGACAATGAAATGTCCATCTATAAGGATTTCTCTTCTATTTTCAACTGCTAGGATTCTCAGAGGGTCCTTCAAAACTTAACTTGTCTTTGGATGTGTCCATAGACATCTGTCTGTGTGCGTGTGTCCTCCGGTGTCTGCTAAGAGAATGGCTCCATGAAAACCTGCGACCACAGGTGAGGCACAGATAAGGTCTTTCTCCTGTGTGTGTCCGCTGATGTTTCGTCAGTGACTTGTACCGTGTGAACGTTGCCCCACATTCGTTGCAAATGTATTTCTCTGACTTAATATGAACATTTTGTTCATGTTCTTTCATGTTGCCCAGCTGTGAGAAGCCTTTACCACACACGGGGCAAAGATGTGGTTTCTCTCCCGAGTGGGTCAACCCGTGAATATTCAAATCCTGACGGGAATAAAATCCTTTTGCGCAGACGATGCATTTGTACGGTCTTTCCCCCGTGTGGCTCCTCATGTGTCTTTTAAGTCCTTCTGAGCGGGAGAAGCAGCTCTCGCACAGGGTGCATCTAAAAGGTTTCTCACCCGTGTGGGAGCGGAAGTGCCGACGGAGCTCCGAGGCCTTGAAGAAACACATCCCGCAGTCTGCGCAGCAGTGAGGCTTTTCTGGCTGCTCCTCGTGCGTCTTTTCGTGTGCTTTGCAGTGACCGGACTCGGAGAATCCTTTTCCGCAGACTGAGCAGGTGAAAGGCTTCTCCCCGGTGTGCATTCGCTTGTGACGGACGAGTTTGTTAAGCTTACTGAACGTCTTCATGCAGTATGAACACTGATGAGCCACCTTCGGTTTCTTTGAGTGGGTGCGCTTGTGTCTCTCTAACTTCGAAGGCCTGTTGAACACTTTCCCACAGTCAGGACAGGGGTGCTTGTTAGTCCGACTGTGGCAATTCTGGTGTCGGATCAACTTCTCTTGTTGAGTGAAACTCTTCTCACAATGCTCACACTGATGAAGAGTCTTGGGCTTCCTCGTGTGTACAGGTTTATGCCTCTCTAGCTTCGACGGTCTGTCAAACGTCTTGCCACAGATGGAGCAAGGGTAACATTTGTCTGATATGTTGCTCTCTGGGTGTTTGGAGTTCTCGGGCTCAGTGACGTTTGAAGCATCATTGGAATCTGATTCTGAGATCACCTTCACAACGACTTCTCCGGGACCTGAGGAACAATCACATCACAGAATATCCTGAATACTTTAATTACCTTTTATCAGTGACTAATATGATATCATGTTTAAAATAAACTGAGCACACAGAGGAAACACAAGTGGTGTGGGGATGTCTGTGATGGATTTTAGAAGAAGAGCAGAGTCCAGTGTGACAAAACACCTTTACAAACTTAACCAAATGGGAATTCAATCTTCTGCAATGTAACACTTTTATAACATGTTTCAATCTAGTGCTGGACATCAGTTATGCATCAGATAACTGATTTGTTCCTTGAGTGTTGACTTAAAAGAAATTGAAAATACAAATAAGTATCAACACTTACTTTCCTCTGACGATTCTGTTTTAGGGACAGATTCAGCGTCTGGGCCCATGACTGCAGCCTATTTACACACAACACAAAAACAGATTCAAACAGAGAAATTGGAAAATCACATCAGTATAGTAGAGCAGTGATTCAGTGTTAGTCTTTTAAGATATGCATAATATATATAGCCCGACCGATACTGGGTTTTTGAGGCAAAAACTAATTTGAGAGTTTGAAAGAATGTGATGATGATATATTGATATATTGGCCAATTGCATTTATTTTTCTAACATAAACACACAACATTAAAGAAAAAATCTTGATACGAATCCCTTCAATTTGTTCTTCTTCTTTAAATTTTTTTTTTATTTCATTGTGACCAAGATGCACACTGAGCAAAACATTTTACTATTCAATAAATCAACTTGTCAGTGCTCTCTGGTGGACAAACTATGCAATAGTGATACTTTCTAAATGACCACAAACCTATTTTGGCATTTTTGTACTGCAATGTCTTGTTACTTACAGTCCGACATATACACCGATACAATATATTTGCAGTGAGCTAATATCAGCTGATATATCAGTCTAGCTCTAATGTATAATGAATTAAAAGGGTATAAAAATAGCTAGTACAAGATTTACAAGCTGCACACTGGATTACAGATATTTCCTTATGGTGGAATCCTATTTCATCTGTTTAGTAGCCATGCAAAATTGTATATTTCACTTGAGAGATCACAACTTACAGTTTAACACATTAATGTCCAAAACCCCAAAGAGCTGGTGTCATGATGTAGATGTGTAAAATACATGACGATACGATGAAAGCAAGAGAAATAACATGTTTAAGACTATTTCAACAAGGTCCTGTTGCACTGCAGCATGTTTAGCATGGCTAGGTTGTTATTTGGGTCAAGTGGTGAGTTTTACCATTAACACATAGCTTTGCTATTCAGAATATTAGACTCTATGCTTACTGCCAGCTGACCACCAGAAATGTGATGTGCTGGATAATCAGCCAGCCCTATTTGGAAGTTATTTGTTTTACATAGGTGTTTTAGCTACAGTGTGGCATGTTAATGATAGGAACATGGAGATTAAACCAGGTATGAACAGATGTATTCCTGTCACCACCGGGTGGCCTTCTTTAACAGATATCCAGCACCTCTGAAACAGGGTTAAGCACTCACAAAGGCCCATTGTTGCACCATCGCCTGCTGAGATAGAGACTATTAATATGATCTACCAAAACAGCTATTTAACTCAGCTATTTATAGTGCTGACTTTTGAGGGATCAGGCTGCACATCAGCAACGTGTTACTTCTTCGAGTAGAGGAGGATGGAGGGAATAAGAGACGAAACAACGCTAAAAGATGAAAATGTAACAGGCGATGCTTGAGAGAGCGTTACAGAATGCACCTCAAATTAGAAGAGAGTAGAAATGCTGATTCAAAAACAAATCTTGATATGGTAAATGTAAATTAGCAGGGAAACAAACATTACAATGAAATGTTTTTGAACTGAATTTAGCAAGACCCAGTGTCATGACAGAGAAACCCCGACTGTTTTAGGGTTAACGCAAACTATTTTAGTGCTTTAGTGGCTTTGAAAAATGAGAATGGCTGATTGTTTATGTGGGAAACACATGCACGTAGAAAAAAGGTAACATTAGCTATTAGCTAACTTAGCTAAAGCTAACCTTGTTGTCGCGTTAGCTAGCATAACAAAGGCGTATAAGATTCAGCAGGGCATATAAGATTGAGTCCCACCTCTCTAATAATCCTTAAAACCGAAGGCTGTCACATCGTTTCCCCCGCAACGTTTTAAATTGAACCTCCTTCACATTTAAAGACGACGCTAGCTGGTCGCTGCAGCTCGCTAGAGAAGCTGTAGCATTGTGGAGTTGATGCTCGCAGCACGTTTACTTACACGATGCCTTCAAATGCCACTCGAAAAAAATCGGAGTTAATAGTTAAATAATGAATAACAGCGTTAAATACTTTTATTTGACCGTACATGCGACATGTACCTGCTTTGTGCTGTGGTATTACAATGATGAGAAGATAGGATGCCTTATGTACAGCGTTATTTTTTTATTTAAAAGGAAAATGTGTCGACCAAATTAAAGCAAGTTACAGTAGACGCAGCCAAGATATGCATATTGTATAGGATATTAACTGTCAGGTCATTCAGCAAACATGCCTACAAACACATGTTTATAGGCACACACCTACACACCTTATTAGTGACAATTTCAAGATTTTGAAGAAAAAAAAAAGAAAGTACAGAAGGTAAAAATATTTTTTTTTCAGTATGAATCTCCTTTGCTTTCGACCCCATTACATACAGAGTAAAAAAATATAATGTTAGGTCATATAGGCCTAGGCTATCTGAATAACTTATTAGACATTGAGAAAACAAAAACAAAATGATCAACTGATCATCATATGTTAAAAAGTGCATGAAGTTTAATTGTGTAGCAGATAAATTATAAGAAGAAGAAAAAAACACGTAGAAGAAGACAAATACATCTTAGAAGGGTACCAGCAGATTGTCTAAATAGCTAGACTTAATGGGAGGTAAAACTAGAATTCTTCAGTTATTTATATTAATTATGATTAATCTAGGATTCATTACTGCAAATTGCGTTGCATGCTTGCAAGGGCTGCACGATTATGGCCAAAATAATAATCACGATTATTTTGATCAATATTGAGATCACGATTATTTATCACAATTATTCTTATACTTTAGCAACAAAATATTTGTATTGCACTTTCACATTAAAATAAACAGAGCACTGTTTTCACTTCCATTTCTGTGCTACATCCATGTTAATGTGCAAATTAGGGCTGCATGATGTTGGAAAAAAAACTGACATTGCAACATTTTCTTCTACTATATATATTGCAATATGAAAAAATACATGAATATTCACCCAACCCTTTAGTTAGCTACATTTTAAAGTTAAATGCTTCAATCTGGTCACTTTGAGAGCAAAATTAGCAACATTAAGAGCTAGATAAAAAATGTTATGCTCAACACAATGGTTGTAGAGATAATATCTATAACCAAAAGTGAAGCCAAAACATCTCGATCACCGGCTGGTGGCTGGCTGTCAGTTTAGGAAGTGCTTGATTTGATATGCTGCAGAGTTTTCTATGAGCAGAACGCACATTTTAAACATCAACATCGCGGGCGATCATGTTCATTTAATTGTGAGAAGCCAAAATTGTGATCACAATTGATATTTGATTAATTGTGCAGCCCTAATGTTTGCTCTCCTAGCTGGTATGTCTCAACCTCCCTCCTCTGATAAGATGATTTTTTGTGCATAGAGATTTTTCTTACGTTTTTAGGGAGCCTCCCTGAGATAGGAACCATTGTTTATGTGGACTTGTAGAGTCCAGTAAGACAATGTAATGTGATATAAGGCTATACAAACAAACTTGACTTGACATGTAAAAAACAAGTCAAGGAAAATCTCACTCAAGCCTTCACAACGTGTTATGTGCGTATGTGTGCATTTCACAAAATAAATATTTGAAATTTACATTAAAAAAATGAAACAGCATCATGAAAAACTGGTTACCAAAAAGACGCAAAGTTACAAGGCTGCTCTCCCGTTATTCTACTGAGATGTGAAACTGTGGGAAAAGGAAATAGAGTTCTGGATACCCCACACTTCAAGGGCCTGGATCTTGAAATGTCCCTTGCAGAGTGGGGTGCTCTTGAATGTGTCACAAGGCTCCGATTCCCCCCCCTCTAGGTCTTCCTGTAGGCAGAGTGCGTGGCCTCCATCACCACCTATGAGAGGACATACATTAGCACACTGTTAACTTCTGACTAGACATTTTTCTAAAGACCTAACAATATGTTCAACTGGCATACCGATTATGAGCTGACTCTCACTGCATGCGATGAACATGGAGGCTTCTTGTTCCTTGGGTCTCTTTGGCTCTTTGGCAGTCATGGGTTCCTCTGATTGGGCAGTAAAGGGGATCGTCAGGTAGCTGGGGTCCTGGGGGGTTCCAGCGGGACAGGTCAGAGTTGGGGTAACTGTGGTAGGGGTGGTGGAGATGGGGGAGCAGCGACCATTGGATACCTGAGAGGAGGCACAGCTGCTGTCTTGAACCTGCTGAGGGGAAGCTCGTCTGGCCATGATGTTGACCATAGCCTGTTGGTAACGCTCCATGCTGGGACGAAGCTGAAAGGGTGAGCAAATTTCTTGTTTGACAAATAAAGATACTCTATATGAAGTTGACACAAAATCTGACTTGAAGCATTGTTACAGCAAACCTTATATGGTGTCTATGTACCAGAGTTGAATTTAAGAGGAAGAAAGCAGGAATATGTCTCACCGTGAAGACAAAACATTCCCCAGTTCCAAAATATGTGAGTCCTTCAGAGTCATGCTTTCTTCTTTCTATCACATCTGTTGACAGGAAGGCACCAAAGACCTGAGAAATGAGAAATACTATTTTAGTACCACACAAAATTTATTCCATAAACTAATAATTATCATTAGTGGCTTTAAAGGTACAGTGTGTAGGATTTGGTGGCATCTAGTGATGTGGTTGCAGATTGCAACCAACTGAGTACCCCTTCGCTCACTCCTCCCTTTCCAAGACTGCGGTAATGAGAGCCGACGAGTGCAAAACCACGGTATCGCCGTTCGCCTCGCTCAGAGGTCATCCTTACCGTAATAACGCTACTTTAGGAGCAACAGAAGTCAGACGGCAGCTGGCAGTACAACAGTTTAGCACTCTGCAGCTCACGTTACCACAGTTTCACACGGAGAACTACGGTGGTCTTCAGGTAACGTAAAAACAGTGTTTGGTTCGTCCGTTCTGGGCTACTGTAGAAACATGGCAGAGCAACATGGCGGTCTCCGTGAGGAGGACCCGCTCCCTATGTAGATATGAAGGGCTCATTCTAAGCTAACCAAAACACAATGGTTCTTAGTTTCAGATGATTATACACTAATGAAAACATAACTATAGTATGAATATTATATTCCATTTCTGCTAACAGATCCCCCCCAAATGTTACACACGGTTCCTTTAAGACATGTTAGGTTCAAATCTAAGGTTAAATAAAAAAGAAAAGCATATGCAGCAGAATTATCCGATGTATCCTAATATTCATTATGTTATCTAATGTTACCTCTTCATCCACAGTTTTGATAATCAAGACCGCTGGTTCGTGTCCCTCCACATGTGAATAGAATCTATATGACAGAAAAAGATGTGTTGTTTTTAATGTCCCATAAACTGCTATATATGCAACCAGAAACAAATAAATGTGTATCTTATTAAGAGGACCTGATAGAGTCAAATGTAAGACAAGATCACAACTTTAAACAGGACCTATTATGCTCATATGCCCACTCTGTCGTGATTGGTCAACCAAGCCAAACTCTTCGGACTCGCTCTAACTAGCTTTGTTTGAGGGCGGGCCAAACTGGCCACTAGGCAGGTATTACGCAAATGTGTTACTTGGTGACATCACCACGTTACGGAAGAAAAGGCAAGACTTCAAGCAAGGCATTTCAGGCAGTTCAGGAGCAGTGTTTCTGTGGGGGAGAGTAACTCCCTTTGGCCTGAGCTTTATAACTTTGCAGACCTTTTACATGCACAAAAAAACTATATAACACACTAAAGGAAAGGGGGAAAAGCACAAAAGCAGAATAGGTCCTCTTTAACTATTAAAATATCTTTCCATGTCATCCACCTTTATGTTTTAGAAATGATCACATACCATGTGGAGCATTGTTTTTTTTAAACCATGTGTTATAATAATAAAAGGCAGTTAAACACTCAATTAGGAACTAGTAGTTTCAACTTGAGGTATTTTTCATAAACAGCGTTTGCTATCACTGAAGGGTGAGTCACTTGACTTTCACACTCAAAGCAAACATGTTGATAGTGAAAACACACTGCCCTTCTCTGTTATGTAATAGACCGTGGAATCTGTTTTTCACTGCTGGCACATGGCATTCAGCAGTCATTGATCCCTGATGACCCGGCCCCATTTAATAATACAAGTAAGAAGAGACAGAATTGCAAGACATGAAGGCTTTTGATATATGAAAGAATCGCTTCATGCCTGTGGAGCAGCAGCTCATTAGTTCTTTGTCTCGCAGATGGTTTTCTCAATGCTGTTGAAGTATTGAACAAAGGTAACTTACGAAGCGAGGCTTCTTCCGTGTTCAGCTGTGTCAAACAGCCTAATGGGGCTGAAAAGGGAAAAGCGCTCAGGTATCCAGGCCCAGACGACTCTCATCTCAGTCCCTGTCACAACACTGGAGGTGAAGTTGTTGAAGTCCACCGTCTCAACCGATTGCCTTTTGGAACATAAAAATAGCTATGATGAGTATTATGAAATTGAAATAAAATCGATGTGAGCAGCTTTTTTCAGCATTTAACTCATACACCTCATGAAAAGTCCTTTAAAAACATAAATTATAAGCCAAGAAACTTATTATGAACAGATTCCTTTTCTTTTATTTCAGTTTTTCTTTTAAAACATGCCTCTCACTGGCTGTTCTATATCGATTCTTGCATTAACCCACCTCTTCTGGTGTATGCTGACACCTTTTTGCATGAGGGAGTCCTTATTGGCATTGAACAGGAGGTTGAGCTCTTTCCGCGTGGCCATGGTGATCATGAAGGCCCTTTCAAGAAGGTTCTCGGCCGTGCAGTGGCGAGCCACGCTCTGCACGAACCTTTTCATATCTGTTCGGAAGTCCTCCACATCTGCCACTCGAGATGACACGGACACTTTGTAGAGGCTGAGCAAAGCCAATGCCACCCTAAAAAAAAGAATGATTGTGAAAGACTATTACTGTCTCAGAGAAATCAGACTTGAAGACGCAGCTGCAACAAACCTGTAGAGGACCTTGTAGCCCTCCAATATGTAGACATCCAGCACTCTGATGGCATACGTGAATGGAAGGTCAGCGAATATCCACATGATCCAGTCTGAGTAGAACTCAAAGAGGTTCTGGTGAGAGCTGGCGATCAGCTTCCGGATGCCTCTGCAACACCTGTTAGCGAGGTCACCAAAGGTCATGCAGGAGGCGCGGTAGGTGAGGAAGGTCTGGTCGATGTAACGCTTGTTGGGGTCGTTGTAGCAGATGAGTCGGGACACGCTGTGGAAACACTCGGCTTCGTCCTCGCTGAAGTGGAGGAGGAGGGAGACCAACTCGGGCAGGATGGGGCAGAAGTTCATGTCTGGGAAGCATTCGCCGAGGCAGAGGAGGATCTTTTTAACGGAGTTCAGGCCGGCTTTGTTGAGACAGTATCTGGATAAGAGAAGAACAAGCAACAACGCACTTTTTAAAGCTCCACTTGGTGAGACATTTATAGAAAAGTCGACACGTTCTCATCCCAACTCAACACATACCGCCGCTTTGTCACGCCCATTGGCGTCACTTTAGGATTAGGCAACAAAACCACTATATTTAGGTTTAGGAAAGAACTACATGGTTGGGCTTAAAGCTACTACGTTTGTACAGTGAAAATGACACTGAACGTTGTGAACACGGGACACGAACGAACAGCTGATTGTAATGTGACTCACGGGACACGAACAGCGGTCTCCTGGATGAAAGCCCTGTGTTTGTTAGAACCATCCACCTCCACTCCCGCCCACCCGGTGTGTCTCTTTTCGCTCTTTAAACTACGTCACCACAGTCACTTTCTCGGAGCGTTTACTGTTGCAACGGATACTTTTTAAATTGTAGTTAATGGAACGGCCGGTGCATTTCATACCGACGCAAAGGGGTGCCTTGTGGTATCGAACGCCGATGGCCGTGACAATGCCTCGGTATTTGACGCCCTGGGAATGAGAACGGGCTGGAAAAGTATATGTGTACATGATAATTCAACACCTAAAGCATAGCTGCATCTTGCATCACATTCTTTCTGGGTAGAAGAAAAGACATTTTCCAAAAATAAATCCACCAAAGTCCACTAAAAAAGTTAAACCAAATAAATATCTTACAAAATTATTAAATATGATGAGGGCACTTTATGTTTTTCAGGTTTCTTCTTAAAGGTTTCTTATACAGTATTAGAATAATTTCACTGGAACATGTTGTCTGTCATATTCACTGAATTTTTTTTAGGTACCAACTACTGTGTACATGTTTTTTTTTTTTTTTTTATATAACAACATGTCTATGATACATGATTATCCCACAAAAGTACCTGGGTATTTCTCCTAACTCCATGTACTCAGGGACTGGATGGTTGCTGATTTTCTGTTCTCCAAAGAGCTTCTTGGTCAGTTCATTGTGGACATCTCTGTCTGGAGTGACGCATAAACTGCAGACATAACAGCAATGTGAATTCAGTGGATTTAAATTAAAATATGCACATTGATTTTGCAAGAATCTTATGAATAATCACAAATCCATATATGCTTCATGACATTTTGAAATTATGAAATTCAATTTGACAATCTTAACCTGGAGTTGATGCTGTGGATGATGTGATAGTAAGCTTTGGCCCTCAGCGTGTGGGGCATGGCCCAGAACCCCTCTCGGCCCATAGCTTTCAGCTGCTGGTGATCACTCTGCAGGATCTGCTGGTATCTTTTCGCAGCTTCGGGGTCGATCTTCTCCCAGTCCACAAACTGTCCATACTTCATTCCCGAGCTGGAGTTAATTTCCCAGTTGTCCGACTCAGAGATGGTAATCATGGACACCGGCTTGAGATTGCCTTTACTGCCTGAGCAAAGCATGCATACATACATTTAATTTTTATTTCCCTAAAAAATAGACTTTGGGAGTAGAATACATACTATTAAAACATTATTTCAGTACCATTAAGTTCTCTTGTTTGTGAGTGCTTGTTTGGTTTAGACTTGGACTTCTTAGAGGTGACTCGAACACCAGCCCCATCCCCTTCTCTCTTCTCCTTTTTGTTTACTTGATATTGGAGCAGGGAGCTTGCCCTCGGCCTCAGTGGACTGGACCCTGCAATGTTTCCCGCGTCACAATCGGAGTTAAGCTCTGATGTCTCGGAACTGTAAAAGGACCTGGGAAGCAGTTGATTGGATAATAATTATTAATTCAGTAATAATTATGGCTTTTATAGGCTGTTTTATGTTGGGTATGGTCTGTCTGTTATCCAATTTTGCCACATTAAAACACAAATCCACATAATTTTAGGTAAACAGCCTGTTGTCTGATCAGTAACAGAAAAACAACACATGCAAGTTGAATGTGAAAACTTACCTGGAGCGAGGTCTTAGAAAGGTTTCCTCTGTCTGTGTCTGCACGCCATATTTCTTACTGTCCTCTGAACTGTAATAGGAGTGAGACCTTTGCCTGCTTCTGCCTCCCGCCATAGAGCCCAGGTCCTGGTCAGAGGAAGTGCACATCGAGATTGAATTCATTGTTCCACAATTGGAGAACTCGGGCGTTCTTGAAACATCGATCATCTCAAGTCTTATTCTTCCACGAAATGCAGGCTGGAAGGTGAAGTGTCTCCTGTTACTAGCTGCACGTCCCGAGGATGAGGGCTTTATATAAGCCTGTGGGCTGCGGTCGTGTGAGACACGTTATAGTGGTGTGGTTTGTTTGTGGTGACCTCAGCCTTTGAGAGTGATAAAACGTACTTTTTTAGCTTTGGCAACACAGTTTCTCATTCTGAGAAGTGGTAAATGATACTGGAAGGCATCCAAAATGCCACCATAATCAGAACCAACATACAAGGAATACAAATTTCAGATCACATGACGAAACACAGGTTTTTCTTTAAACATGATTTGACCAAGTGTCCTTCAAATAACCCTACTCACTGCAATTTACATGTTACATACATACACTCGCTCTCCACAATCAGTTTTTCATTGCGATTGCAATTTGCAGATGCTTGAGTTCTAAAGGTTTTTTTTTTTAATAGTGAAACCTATCAAAATCATTATTGTTATTCAGAATAAGGTAATCACAAATAGGAGGGTAATCATGTTTCTTTCTCTGAAAACTGCACCGTGCGTAGCATCAAAATGTCAAATGAGCCCATTCCAAGAAATCCTCCAAAGGTTATTATTCTACACAACAGATATGTGTTTTGATCCAAACACAACTACTGTTTGGTTATGAAACATAAAACCTAAGTTCTTCTCTCATATGTGGGCTCCACATGTAACATGAGTTGAAAAACAAACTCTCTAGGCCCATGACCGGAGGAGGCAGGCTGCATGTTAATTTCCATGAAGGCTGAGATAATACAAATTGTTCTTTGGGTACAATGTAAGATATGAAAGCAGTTAAAACACATATCATTCAGACTGAATACTATTCATTCCATGGAGACCCATATTGTGTGACTGTGAGACATTTACTGTTGTATTCTTACTTTCCGTGTGTCCTTTCACTCTGTTCTGAGCAACAAAAAATAACCAATCATCTGAAAAATCTACTGTTTACATGACATTTCTTTAGGTCCATACAGCAAACTGTCAACCAAGTGGTTAAAAGATACTCATATTAAACATACTATGTCGAGATTATTGAGTTTGAGTCTCAGAAAAGATGATTCACAGGTTTACTACTGATCTTCATTTCTGTGATAACAGTTGAAACCGTTTTGGACTTGGATGTTGATGTTGACAGTATTCTTTTGAAATTTCTAATATTAAGCTCCACACAGAAGGGCCCAAGCCGGCTTGCTGTGAGGCCACAGTGCCGAACCACTGAGCCACCATGCTGCCCAACGTCAGTCCAATTCTCCACAATATAATGAAGCCCGGATTTTGGTGACCCCTGACCTTTCCCCTGGCACCACCATCAGGCCAATATTTATCAGTTCATCAGGCCACTTGTACATAAGGAATGTCACATCTAATATTCAGATTGGCTCAACAAGACTTTGCTTTTTATCCATCTATACATGGAAGTTTGTAATAATGTAAATGTAATAAGGGAGGATTAAAAACACTTGACTTTCAATCAATGGTTGGTGTGTCCAAAATAAATTGGATAAAAGCATTTATGTCACAAACTGAGTCAATATGATTTCACATCCCCAAAAACATTTTTAAGAAAATTTGGGGTTTGGAATCTTTGTTAAAATGTGTAAATTGTCAGAATTTCATAGAAAAAAATACTGTATTATTGGAAGATAATATATATTTTAAACCACATGGCTCCACCTTGTGGCACTAGAGAACAATTACATTCAATAGGAAAACATGGTTTGATAATAAAATCATTCTTGTTACTGACCTGATGGATGACCATGGCTACTTCTTACAATTTTCACATATTACAATTTTGGCAAAATCTGAATATTAGCTTGATATTAAAATAGAAAATGTCACACTATTTGACACACATACCAAATTTTAATATACAAAGATAACCTCTCCAAAGCAATATCTGATATGGTCAATATCATAATAATTATGGGTATATATTAAATTCATAAAAATGGAAAAATCAGAAACCCTTGCTAACTTGGTTTAGAAATGAATTAAATAATTATTTTTCTTCTCTACTAATATTAGTTGATACACACCAGCTAACACAAAAAATATGTCATACTATGGCACAATTTCTGGTGTTTTAACTAAGATGGAATGTTTTTTAATTGTATTATTTATTAATTAAATCGACTCTGCTACATAATGGATCGACTGTTAGAATGTGAAGATGCCTTTTATTGTGTTCATGTTCTATTATTTTATTTTTATTTACCTATGTATCTACTTTTACTTATTGTAAATATAGCCTTGCTATTTGGAATCTATTTATATTGTTTTTAGGAATGAAAAATCAATATTCCTGCTAGTAATTGTATTATAATGGTATACTGAATAAAGTTTTACATTTTCAAATGTTCCTCGCAGGGTGCCGTAGTGACGTCACACCCAAACAAGAGACAGTTTGCTGGTGATTACCACCGGATGGTTCAAACTAAGTGGATTTTCTCTTCATAGATAACTTTTATCATAATGTCTCAGGATCCGTGGTAAGTAATGTGTCCGAAGGCTACAATAAATTGTCTTAACTGTATTATTGACGGAAACAAACGCTGTTAAGTTAGCTAGTTAACCTGCTAGCTGAAGTGGTAGCTAGCTCTTCCCTATACAGATTAGCGTTAACCAAATACAGTAACTTGCATTTTAATAAGCCATTACAAGATTATCTCTTTATGTGATGGAACATGTAGTATGGCGGTACCGGATCGGAGCAAGAAAACTCGTGTTTTTTAGGTAATAAATCGTTACTTCTACTGTGTTTACCAATCAGATTGAAGCTTGGTAAAGTCAACAGAATCGAAAGAGGAAAAAGGCAAAGCTAAAAATGTCACATGATGAATGTAGCTGAAGATATTGGGCTTACTGTCTGTAACCTACAGTACAATACATTAGCGCTGTATTATATACAAATGAAATGAGGCAGCTCAAACTTTTAAGTCTTTCAGTCAGTGGTGTTCATTTAGCCTTTTCAGACACTCAGTGGTATGTTTGGTTAACAACATTAAACACAAGCATCAAAAACGACCAACAACTTACATGAAGCCCTCTGGCAGTCTAGCTAGTCTGGCAGGATAGCCAAACTAGCTAGTATTTACTGCATTTTATTATAAGATATTCTTAAAATATATTTTTGTAAATTAGGAAACAGATGTCAATTGTCTTCACACTGTACAAATCCACAGACCAGTGATTGACCTTTTTGTTTAGGTCTTTACCACATTAACCACGGAACTTAAAGCAGCAGTAGGTAGAATTGGAGCAAATATGATTAAAAAAAGTTATTTTTATAAAACGGTCATTCACTATATCCTGACAGTAGTGCATGAGACAGGTAATCTGAAAAAATCATGTGCCTCTTTGTCCTCCGGTGCTCCTAATGGCATTTTGCAAGATTTCACAGACCGGAGGAAAACAACCAGTCAGAGCTGATCTGGAGTCTGCCGTCTCTAAGCAGCTGTCAATCACTCGCAAACTCCGATCAAACGGTCAAACTAGGCAGCGCTGATCAAATATGAATCAATATTCTGTTACTGTAATGACTATTTCTGGCCTCAAATGTTTTCAGAAACATCTTGTAGTGTACTGTTTAGCTGTAAAATGAGAAAGTTTATGACCACGCAGCCATGTTGAGATCAGTTGAGGAAATACCAAGCACCGCCCACCAGTCGGAGCAAACTTTCTCGGTTTCAGGTTTAACAAGGGTCTCTCTATGTTGCTCCAAAATTTATCTGTGGCTACTGTTTGTCATGAATCAGTAATTACAGGTCCATTTACATTAAATCTCTATCCCATTCACTGATCTATAGGTTGCAGAATTATGATGCCACTTGTCGCTTGGCACAGGAAATAGCAGAAAACATTCATGAAAGGAACAGGCAGCAGCGAACAGGGGGGAACCCTGCAAAGGTAAGGTGTTGCATTCACAAATAAAGTGGCAAATTTCTCTTGATATAGTGCGGTTTCTCTAGTAGTCAGTTTGTATGAATATCTTCTGTCTTTTCAGATCAACATGACACTACGGGCATCACTGCAGAAGCTCAAACAGAATATTGCCCAGCTTAAAGAGGGTTTGTTGCGAGCATCATCGTCTCGGCGCTTGTATCCTTTCCTCTGAGAATGTTCCACACAGTGGAAGTCATGAGATTGAGATTACATTTTGGGCTGGAGGGTTTCCTTTGCTTGCAGTAGCAGTTATCCTCCTATAGAGGGCATCAGAGTGTTTTGAAAAGGTCTGCTCTGACTGATAAATTAGTAGAAAAGCTTCTGTGTTCAAGGGTCAATTCCAAACTGACCCAAAGAAAAGTGTCAGGAGCATCCTCTTTCCACTATAACTGATGTTGGTTAAAGTGATGTTGACCTTTTGCATGACCTTAACATGGCATCATCAGAATGCAGTCGGAAGCTGATAGGAGGCAGAACCTTATTGATGACCTGGTAACCAGAGAGAAGCAGCTCAATGCCACCTTCAAGGGAGACATCGTGGAACCTGAACCTGCCAGGTATTTAACATCCAAGCAATTATTTTATCCTAAATGAGAGGAAAAGTGAAGAAAAGCAGTATTTGCAAATTTCAATAAGCATTCTGCTGTCATTAGTGGGGTCACTCAAGGACTACATTTTGACAATTAGACCATTAGATCCAAATTTCAAAGGTTTGGGTGAATCTGAAAGGGATAGTTTGGGTGTTTTGAAGTGGGATTGTATGAGGTACTTCTCCATAGTCAGTGTATCACCTACAGTAGATGGTCGACACGTCCCCAGCTTGGAGAGGCCGACAGGAGTACTGATATAATAATAATAATAATAATAATAATAATAATTTTATTTGTAGAGCACTTTTCAAGCACAAAGCACAAAGTGCTTTCCAAAGAAGTTCACATCATAGACAGCAGAATACAATGAACCATAAATAATGAAATAAAAACAGTAAAAAATAGGTAAATAAAGAAATAAGCATATACATATTCATACAATTACATGTGCACATTCATACACATCAGCACACAAGCATACAAAGGACTCAAAATTCAGCTGATTGGAAAAGCCCTTTTATAAAAGTGAGTTTTAAGACTGGATTTAAAAGTGGTGACAGAGTCAGCTGATCTGATGCTCAGTGGGAGACTGTTCCAGAGTCGGGGTGCCAGTACTGCAAAGGCTCGATCACCCTTTGTTTTTAGCCTGGTCTTTGGAACCGTTAAAAGACCCAGACTGGCAGACCTGAGGGGCCTGTTCGGACAGTACCGTGTGAGGAGCTCAGTTATATACTCCGGTGCCAGGTCATTCAGAGCTTTATAAGTGATTAATCACTTATATAGGAGCAAAGCAATGTACTGCTGTGGACGGGGACGGCAGCAAAACTTATTTTAGACACTTAAAAGAAAGGCCCACCTAAAAAAATCAATATTCGTTTAAGTGTCTGCTATACTTAGAATATTTTCACCACTTTATCTTGCCGTCAGACAGCTACACAGTCTATGTTTCCAATGGGGAACTGAAACCATTATCTACAGTATGCCCTCGCCAAAGCAAACAGACTCAATTGGGAAAAAAACCCAGAAATTTTACCTCGCAGAACACAGGAGTTGCTGGTCTACCGCTGCCTCGACCGGTTAGTTTGTGTGTTTGTGCTATTGTCTGACTTTGGTGAATCCAAACTAACCAAAGTTACACAAACAAACTACCGATCGAGGCAGCGTTAGACCAGCAACTGCCTACGCACCGATTGGATACCATAATTTATTAACCCAGAAAAAAATCAACTTGTTTACCGGAAATCGATTCTTCTTCGCCGCTCCACAACAGTAGCCTTCACTGTGCAGTTGTTGCCCTGGATGTATCATGGCTGCCACTGGCAACTACTGTTTTAGAGCAGCGAAGAAGAACTGATTGCAGGTAGTTTGTCACAGCTGTTAAATAATAATAATAATAATAACTATATATATATATATTTTATCATGCTGATATCGGATCGGTACTCGGCATCGGCCAATACCGCAAGTTCAGGTATCGTAATCGGTATCGGGAAAGAAAAAAATGTATCGGAACATCTCTAGTAAAATTGCAGGTATTTTCAATGGAGTCTGGTGGCTTTGGCGAGAGCATAGATGGATACAACGGCTTCAGTTCCCTGTCGGAAAGGGCTGTCTCATGGCAAGGTAAACCGGCGAAAATATTGTAAATATAGCATATTCGATGACTCGTCCACCGGCGAATACATATGAAGGGTGATTTCTCACTACTAAGCCATGCTGCTGCCTCAAATAGTCTATCTTCAAGTAGTCTTCACTCAGTGGTGCTTTTCTTAGAGTACTTTCATTTTGAAAAATATTCTGGGACAGCCAGCAAGTAGTTCAAGAAAATTGCGGAATATTTTTCCACCCTGAGTCTCTACCGGTCAGTGTCAGTCTGTGTCAGAAGGGCCAAACCAAGCATCAGCCCATGATGCCGCAGGGGGCATCCTGCTCAGAACTTGCAACCTCTCATTTTGTGATTTTCCTCTCTGAGATCTTTTTTTTTTTTTTTTTTATAAATGTTATCTAGTGCTGGACGCCCAATTAAAAATAATGAATCCTCATTCTCTTGTCTATGTCCTTGACCAGAGAGGTCATAGGCTCTGTTCTCTGCTTTGATGAGATGTCACCGGTCACTAACTTTCTGTGAAAGTCTTTGCACATCCGGTATGACCCATGTGCCGTGACCTCTCCCTGTGCTATCACTCGGAAGGAAGTCTGTCTGTCTGTCTGCCATTTTGACGGGGCGCTTAACTTCATGGCTAATTCTTTTTCATTAAGAGATTTGTTCGCTTTGCACTGTTGATCACACATTTGGCACCTCCTAAAATGAACACACACAATCGTGTGTGTGTGTGTGTGTGTGTGTGTGTCTGTCTGTGTCTGTGTCTTGATGAGTTTACAGTTATAACTCTCCGCTGAGCATTTATTCTAGCACTTGTGGAGCTAATCAAAGAGCTGGATGTGACAGCTTATATCCTCTTCATCATGTGATGTCATGTCAATGTGACAGCTTTGAAAAGCACCGGCAGCAGGCAGTCATTACTTTGTGTAATGTTTGACCCGGTCTGGCCCAGGTGATATTTGTTTGGACAGGAAGAGGAAATGGTGTCATGCTGTTAACTTCCTCCAGCTTTTCATGTCTGTTTTGTAAATGAGGTAGATGGTACCTCCGTGTTGTTTTTACATGGTAGAGGCTCAGCATTTATATTAAAGTTCCTTTGCAGTGCGGTGTGTTTTGAGGAGTAACGGAAGTGAGCGTAGAATGAAACCAAGCATCTGTTTCATCAGATCAGCAGAACCAGATTAGAAACGCACTTTTATTGATGCCTTGACGTGAGACTGCCTTTCTCTGATAGCTTTCACAAGCTTTGGTTTTTGGGATTGATCTACTTAGCGGTGCTTTGCACACGCTTTCATCTTTTTTACAGACCACACACCCAATTACATAAAAGGCTCCGTAAATGACATTTGCTAATAAATTAGCTTGGCAAACTGTAATCATGTGGTCGTATGGTTTTTAGTTTGCTCAGTCAGACCTCACTTTAATAGTGATATGTGTGGGTAATTTGGATTTGTGGGTAGGACCCATTCCCACTGTGTGGTCTCTGAGGACAGAATGAGGGAGGGGGGGGATTGGCCATGCTTGGATAATCTAAGCCGCTCTTTTTTTTTGTGAGAACTTTGGGTAGAAGGAAAGGGATAGAGGTTACA
Source organism: Sebastolobus alascanus (assembly GCA_916701645.2). Classification (NCBI taxonomy): domain Eukaryota; kingdom Metazoa; phylum Chordata; class Actinopteri; order Perciformes; family Sebastidae; genus Sebastolobus; species Sebastolobus alascanus. Next base: position 582,036 of record CAKAOJ020000241.1, read on the forward strand.
GAGGGGACTTTAATCTATCCCTGAAACAATACCTTCTTAGCATCTCCATTTCAGACTAAGCAAAAGAAGGACATGGCGCCTACATTTGAAGGCTCGGTTCACCCTGTCACCCCTCGGACCCACCTCTCCACCACTATTCACTAACCTTTCCTTTGTATTTGATTGCACTGGAAATAGTTGTAATTAGTTAAATCTCCCCTGTCCAAGTCATTCAGTCAGGACCTGGGTGCTCAGGCCCCCGATGGCGGCAGTCTAGTGCTTTGTGGCTGCCAAGAGATGTGCCCGACTGATTCTGGCGCTCCCCGCTGACTGGTTAATTGGATCTTCACACACTGGGCACTTTCGTGGAGGAAGTGGAGGGGCTGGCACACAGTCTCATAGTAATCAAACATGTCAGAGAGATTAGACCAAATGCCTGGTCTCACCTACTCCTCTGATGCTATCAGCCTCAGCTAGCTAGCATTGTGAATGGTCTGACGATGCTTTACTGTGGCAATATAGTGTTTTTTTTCTGAGTGGCAGGGAAAGTGACCTGAGCCACACGTAGGCACATGTGGCTCGGGTCACTCTCCCTGAGTTTGACCAGCAGACGACTTGCTCACAGCAGACGTGGTTAAATCCAACCGCACACAGAGATTCTGAACACGTCACCGCAAGAGGAGGGGGGGGGGTCTGAAACACAGCTTTAAGCTATTAGCAAAAGAATAGCTTTTAAACCACACAGCGGTGTTTAGCACAGCATAGTACAGTACAGTACAGAGAGCTCTCTGGTCTGACACTTCATCAGAGCGAAACCTCCCCAGCAGCCCACAGTCCTGTGACAGATTAACACGCACTGTTTACACACCGCGCGAGCTAGCCTGGCATTTATCAATCGTTCCAAAAACTTAAAAGACAAAATGAGTAAATGCTTTTTCCTGTGATCTGAAGGGTTTTGTTGTCGTAAAATGGTCGAAGGAGAGCAGTATTGAAACGGGAACATGCCTTGTACAGATGTGTTTGCTGTAAGAGTTGTACAGATGTGCATTGCACTCCTATCCCAACCACGCACATTGACTGTGTTTACTTATATAGCTAAAAGTCACCGCTGCACGATGAGTGTTGTAGACTTGTGGCCTGGAATGGTGATTGTCAGCCAAAAAGGGCATTTTGCCGTCTACTTTCAGTTGTAGTGAACTGTTGGGGAGATTTGTGTTTGTTGCTTTAACGGCTTTTGGTCGGAATCGTAATTTCATGGTCTCCAAAACAAATTTTTATTTAAACTTGAAGAGCTGTAACATTTTGGAAACGTAAGTAATGTTGTGGTGATGTTTCACAGGTCGACGTTGATGGGCGCAGGGGCAGGAACGAGTGGAGGCGGTGCGGCCAACCCCTGGCTGATCAACGAATCAGAGGAGACCAGAGGGCTGAACTTTGGAGAGATCAAACAGCAGCAGCAACGAGTCATCGAAGGTAATTACACATGATGGAATAAGTGGTAAATGGATTGCACTTGTATAGCGCTTTACTACCTTAACGGACAAAGAGCTTTACAATTCGCTTCTCATTCACCCATACCATAGACTGTATATATTGGACGACGCATCTCTCCACTTCCTCCCACTGTACAAAAGTGAAGCCAAAATATCCCTGATACGGGAGCTGCCATTTGAGATGTTGACGTCATTTGGAGCCAGAGTCTGCGCAGTAGTGATCGGGGGGGCTGTAGCCGCGGTATTGAGGTCCTGCCCACACACTCGGACGAGCCAATCGTGAGCCGAGCACGTCCGCAGCTGTTTAGCGTGAGCCACCTGGCCGCTACGTTAGCACCACGGTAGCTGTTTGGCTAGAGAGACACGACTAACCATAATATCTCTATAACTACATTTATGATCAAATTGTCATATGTTCTATTACACAAACTTGTGACAGTTATGGAAAGTTAAAGTTACATCTCCTCTCTCGTTCTGACTACGTCACTCAGAGCAGCTGTCAATCACAGTAGCGGTAAAACTACTGTGAGGGATTTACGGTGCTGGAAATCCATTTATCTTTGTTTGTATCCTTTGTTGACGGAGTTTAGTTTAGTCAGTGAGACTTTAACGTGCTAAATTACCACAACTTCATTATCGTCATCGCAGCATGCAGGTTTTGGTTGCTTAGTAACAGCAGACACAACAGTAGCGCAGCCTCCGGAGCACCTTGGATAAAAGGATGTAAGTGGCACGGCTGGCGTTCTCCACGCGTTTTTAGACGCTGCATGTGAACGGCCCCTTTTTCACCGTTTGGTTGTACTTCGCTCCACCCTCTCGTGTCACTTTTGGTTGCAACAAACCAAGATGGCGACGGCAACAATGCCGAACTCAAGGCTTCAAAAGAGCAGTCCACTAACCAATGGGTGATGTCACAGTGACTACATCCGCTTCTTATATACAGTCCATGGTGTATGCTAACATTTAAATATCTAGGAAACGTATTGAGAGCCCCCGCCTGCTTTTTCCTGTTTCCTGAACGTCTCTTGACGTGACTTGAACACTCAGACATCAGTTCACCTGGCTCCAAGTGACACTTCATTGCTACGTCTCCATTACGGCTCTGGTTATTGTCAACGTGGGATCACAGATTCCTCTTAAGACAGTGAAACCAAACCACATGGAGGTTTACAGTCCCCTGTGGGATTTCTGGTGGAGTTGGGTAATGGCGAGTGCCTGAACCTGCGGTCATAAAAAAATTCCTGTGGAAGAGAGTGTGTCAAACTTGGAAACCTACAGAGGCCAAAACGTTACTTTTCTGTTCTTTCAGCTTCACTGTTTTTGCTCTGCACCTTGGCCTGCCGCAGTTATAATAACAGGAGTACAGCTGAGTGGGGTAAAGTGCTGAATGACTCACATGTGGCACTGTGAGCCGAGCTGGACCCCAACAGCCTGTCATTCCCATTTCCCAAATAGTTGCCTCGTTATATCACAAGTGCAGGATACTGTAATTGCTCCCTTCTTACAACTGGCTTTTTCAAAGCAGCGTTACTTTATCGTTAGTCCTACCCCACTGCTAAATGGATTTTATTTTTGTAATATAATGTATGATTCTTTTTCCCTGTATTGTTGTCTGGCATTGCATAATCTCAGCGCTCTGTCTCTTTCTTTGTCTCGTGTTAAAGTGTATAAACACAGCTCTTTTCTTTCCTCTCTCTTACAGCCCAGGATGCAGGCTTGGATGCACTAGCAGCTGTCATCGGCAGACAGAAGATAATGGGCCAGGAGATTGGCAATGAGCTGGATGAACAGAACGGTAAAGATTAATTTGCATGTGCGTCTACACGTATTCATCAAAAAAAAAAAAAAAAAAAAACTCCAGACACATTACACACCACTGTGCAATCAGACATACTTGTTCTGCAACAGAATGACTTGCCTCATAAAACTTGTGATACTCCCTCACACCACTGCAACACTGACATAGTACAAGCACACACACGCCCTCACACTACCATTGTCAGAGTAACTGACCTCACATTCAGGTCAAGACCATGTCTAGCAGATTATCCTTTGTCATGTATCCCACAGGGAATCTACTAAGACTAAGAGTTTTGTGTTCGGGAATCAGATCTGCTACGAGATAATGGTGCTTTTTGAGTTATTTCTGGCTAAATGCTTCTTCTCATCAGTCCATAAATAGCTTCCATCACAAGTAGAAACATGCTATACAGAACAGAGTGCATTGCTCCAGACTGTTTTTATGCTCAGACAGGCGGTACTTGAGACATAAGATTTTGGGGCGATCATCTGTCGGTGAACAATTGGATCCTTTAATGCATCGCTCTCAGAAGGGTATACCAGTTAATAGGCCGAGGCCTGAGAGTGTTACCTTACTAAGAGGATGTACACGTGTATTCCTATCAGTTTTTGTTAATTTAATCTCTAATGTTTACACTGACAGCGAGCCCAGAACGTGCATTAGTCTGTCAGCTTCTTTTCTGGGGAAAGAATCTTCACAGTTCAGAAACTGCAGGTCGATAACAGAGGAGAGTGGATAAATTAGCGCACAGCAATAATAAAGAGGTGGTGAGGCTGAGTGGCACTCTGGATGATAGGCCACCTTTTTCCTTAAGGAACCTTTTTTCTATCATTGAGTAAACTGACGACCCCTGACTAAGTGACATACTTTATGGATATTTCATATCATATTCAATGCATAACAATAACGGTACAGAACAACTGATAAACTGTACAATTAACCCAAATAGTGAACGCAATAACTGCGGGAAGTTTGTATAAAACGAGCAATTTGGATGAGTTTTGAGCAGATTATTTCCTGTAAATATTACATCAGATGAGTTTTCCTGTTACTTTTAGGAACGTTTTATACAATTCTCTGTCTTTTTGTCAATTTCTAACAATCATTCATACCAAATAGGCTTCTTTTTTGATAAATTCAGTGTTTTCTTCTCGCTAATGCTTGGCCATTGTTCAATTAGCTCTTTGGTTGTTTTAACTGCGTACTTTTCTAATGCAGGACAAGGCTGTTTAGCAGAGAGGGAACTAGGCTCTGTGTTCAGGTCTTCACCGTGCCCTTATCCTGTTTGTATCTTAAATAATAATCCAAATTTTAAAAATAGCAATTTCATTTAGTTTTCGTCACAGAAATGAATGAAATGCTGGGATATAAGCCAACTGTATATATTTTTAAAAATGTACACCTTACCCCCCTTAAAATCGAGAAGGCCTCGCGACCCCCCTTGAAGCTTTGGCGATCCAGGTTGGGAACCAGTGGGATAGGAGACTGGTGTCTTGGTCATAGACACTAGATTAGGCGCTCTAGACTTGATATTTCTCTCTCCATGGCTAGCCAACTTGGACTTAAAATACACAGTCTTACGCCTCAGTAATTAGTGTAATTAGCTATTCAGAGTTGTACTGTTAGACAGAAACAAGGTGACAAAGCCTAATTCTTAACAGATGGATTGTTAGACTTTATCAAACAAATCGTAAGAGTCTTGGAGATCCCTAACAAGCTGTTCATCTGCAGTTGTCTCTCACACCTCCAGTGCAGGCAGTAATTGTCTGTTTCCACCCCGATGACCAGCTTCCAGTTGGGAAACGAAGGCGTTGCACTATCCTGTAATATCCTGTCTGAGCAGTTGTACCCAAGCAAGTCCAGAGGTTGTATAACCCAGTGATCTCGGCGTGGAAACAAACGACCAGCCCTTCTGTCTGCTGGGAAGGAATGGCAGATGTTTGGTGGTTGACACCGATGGGAGAAATGGAAGAGAAAGAAAGGAAAGCTGATTGTTTTAGCCCGCTCTCCGGTTACCGTATTGAACTAGGGATGGATCATTGCTCTAGTGCTCCGACGGGCGTGTTTTTCTTCTCGTTCTTTCAGCTTGATGTCAGTGTTTCCAATAATATGAACCTGAATGGGTGATGGGGAGAGCTGTAACTGAGAATTGCATTAGTTCCACTGCAAGTAAGAGAGAAGAAGGCAAATGATTTTGGCCCTGGAAACAATGGCTTGTAACCGCTCCCGTGTTTAGACCCCACATGACTCTTAAATTTGATGGGAACTCAACTCTTTATTTCTGGAATGGCCCAAAATATCTACGCCACCTGTGGGTATTGTAATCGGCTCCATGTGGTGAAATCCAAACCGTACAAATCTGTAGAAGCCCGCACAAATTTCCACCATTTTTTTTTTTTTTTTTAAAGGAAAGCATATCTTAGTGTTATGATATTATGGTATAATAATACTTTGATATATACACTGCCTTTTGTGTATTACAAAAGATATTGATGGTGCATGCAGTGTAACCAGTCCCTGTGTCCATGCACAAGGTTGATAAAGTGTAGACATGGAATTTCCTAACGGACCAGTTGAGCTACTCGCAGTCTCTCCACAATTTACGGCCGAGCTTCCGGTTCATGAGGCCTGCTGACACCAGGCAATGATTCACAGGGCCTACAGGGCTCTCTGGCCTTCCACAGCTTTTCTTTACCTCCCTGTGTTTCTTTCCTTTTGTGGGACCTTTGCTGCCCCTGCATCTCTCATCTCATTCCCCGTTCTCCTTCGCCTCTTTTCAACAGTCCTTTATTTTATAACCTCTTCCTCCATTTCTTCCATCTCTGTGTCTCTTCTGTATCCTCTCATGCTGAGTTATGGGAGATGTCTTAGTTCCTTAGTGTTCCACAGGATGGAGAATAGGGGATATACCGTATCATACATGTAGATGTAGACCTAGTGACTGCTGGTGCAGTCCCCACGTTCCCTAAGCTTGATTTAGGGTTCTTTGGAGTAATTCACAAGTTTTGAGAGTTAGCTTTGCCCACCTTCCAAAATATGTATTTATTTCTGTGTTTTAAAAAGCATATGCAGACTAACTGAAAAGTCTGCCAGAACGTTGCACGCATGTGCAATTGTACAGACCTGGAAAGTGATGCCCCAAATAGAAGTAATTTATTTGACATGTCATGTTTTCAGTATTGGTGGGAGTCACCAGAGGCCCCACGATACAATATCATCACGATACTTAAGTCATGATACGATCTTATTGCGATTTTAAACATTTTATCATATGCTGAGGATTGTGATATGATATATTGCGATTACTTACCTTTTTTCAACTGCAAATTATGCAGTTTGTCAACATCTGTTATATCTAATAAGATAGTTTTCACTCTGTTCAATCTCACTTCAATAATTTTTATTGCTGCAAAATGGGATTGTCAGTCATGCAGACTGATGATCAACACTGTCATAAAACCATAATTGTTGCATCAAGCACCTGACTAACTGGACTGTTTGTATTAGAGTCTTCATATTGTCCAAGTTATCTGAATGCAAACTTGTGTGGACAGGAGTACTGTACCATTACAGGTATTTTGAACGATGCAACTTTTATAAAAAAATGATGCAGTCCCTTCATCTCACAATCATTTTTAGCAAAATGGGACTGTCAAGCAGACAGACTGACAAATATAAATGTGTCATAAAAACATAAATGTTGCATCATGCACCTGACAAAGTGAACTGTTTGTCTTAGAGTCTACATTGTATTTGCAATATTAACATTTATATAGTAAAAGATCGATACCTGACATCCGTTTATCAATATAATATTGCCCCCCTCCCCTAGTTTTCAGAGTCTGTTGAGCAAGAAAACCAAGAGGTTGATTCCTTTCTTCTTCTCTTTAAGTCTGCGTGTTGTCAGTCAAACAGTATGATCATCCTCCTTGTTTGTTTCCTTCCTTGAGTGTTGTTTCAGGTCTTGATTCTGGAGTCACTATGGTGATTTACAAATCACCAAATAAGAAAATGGCGATTAGATCCTGAAATGTTATTCTACTGGGCATACCAAGTTACTGTGTAGTAGTACTGTTGCTATGGCAGTTTTATTTATTACAAAATAAAACTTTCGTCTGACATAATTCAAGTATGTTTATGAAGAGAGTGTTGTGACTTTTCCGTCGTATGCCTTCACACTCGCGCCATAAAGACCCGGTCCTCACTCCAGCTCTCTTTGGTAGTTAATCCAGTATGCGAGGAATGTAGCTTTTGTATTTTTAAGTTTTATATCCTTGTTATTATAGCGTTCACTCTGCATACACTCAAACTATGTTTTAAAGTGTGGCACTGTTTTTCCTAATATGTGACATTGAGTCTCTATCAATTAACGTTTTCTGCATCCAAAATATAGAAATTACTGTTTTTCTTCAAGACTTGTACTTAAATGAGTTTTAATTATTATTGCATGAGACAGCTTTGTAGGTGCTACATTTCATACTTGTATTAAATGTCAAAATCGACAGCGTAAAAAGTGAGGGGATAGTTTAATGTTGTCGGAGAGGCAAGGAAAATGGATTTAAGTTATAAAGCAGGGGAATGGCAAGGCTCCTTGTTGATCTTGACAGTTGGCGCGTAACCTTGGCGTCCGACCGTCTTTCTGTCCTGTAGGGTTCCTTTCCCCCCTGATCACTGTACTGTAGCGGTGTTTTCCTATAAATAGATTAAGCTCTTTGTAGTTGGGCTCCTCAAGTCTAGCTCATGACCCAAGTGCAGTCGAGGTTGCAGTCATTTCCTTTTCGGGAAACAAATCCGGCTGAGGTCAGCAAGGAAGATGACCCTTTTCAGAGGTTTGGAGATGAACCCAAAGCCCTCAGTTACTCCTCTCTCTGTCCCAACTGGATCAGAATGGACTGAAATGTAGTGAGCAGACCGATTACCTCAATTTCAGTCTGCTTTGTGGCTCATAACATTAATCCATTGCATACTGAATATTTTCCAATCTTACTTGCCAGTCACAACAAAAAGAGAAATTCAATCGTGATTATTAGTGTGTTCAAATTAGTTAAATGATGTGCTGTCATCAAGTTTTTTTCTTTCATATTTCTTACACGATGTTACCAAAAATAGTGTGTTTTCATTTCCAAAATTAAATGTTGCAGAAAATAGTCCGGCGCATACCAGCTGAAATGGCTCGCATCAGCAGGAGTCTCCCTTCCCACCGAGAAACATCAACATTAATTTCACTTTACTAGTGTTGATGTTTCTCAGATTGTGGCCTGGAACACTGACATCAGTCCACGTCAATGTCTTGTACTTGTGAGTGACAGACGGTGGCTAGGCTTGTTAAAATAGCGGCGTTTGAAAGGGGTGGCAAGAGTTCGAGGTTGTCAGATTTTTAGGGGCTTCTTCTCGATGGATTTGACTGGTGGGTGGTGAAGTACTGCAGCTATGACATATGCCATGTGCTTTACAAGCTCCTGTCTACAGAAGGTTTGAGTGAAAACCACATGATGTGGACAGACATAAGCTCTGTTTCCATTCACGTATTTCTATGCACATTTTGAAGTATCACATTAGAAAATTGTATGGAAACGGCAAAATTCAATAAAACTTCCTCAAATGCGAAAAAAGTTTTTATGCTCGCCTAAGGTGGTTTTTGCCTTTATCGAAAAAGAGTTGATGGGCTAAATAGATTATGGATACGCCTTTGCCGAATAAATTCGAAACATTTAACTCATGATGATCAGCTGTTTCTGCTGTCAGCGTCTGTGCAGATATTCCCATAACGAGCGAATGCTTGTCTTCGTCTCCGGACAGCATGAAACATGGCCAGTACTAGCTGACATGAAAGAACAAGTAAAACTTGCCGAGTTGAAACATATTCCTGAAGACCTCTCTCCATTTTTCTATCGTACAGTAGATGGTTAGCTGGCCAAGCCGGTTTACTGGTGGATTACAGCCATATGTAGCTTATAGCGTCAACTTCTGACCAAAATACGCTGTAGCTGCGTTTATTCAGCCCAAACCAGTTGATAGATACAGGCCTAATTCACTTTTCTTATTTTGCGACATTTCAAAAGTTAGCTTAAAATTTGCTCGACAATTGAATGGAAACACGGCTATTGAAAAACAATAACGTACGCAAACAAATCAGATCCATTTTCAGGTGTGTTTATGTGCTTAGGGCTCCATGTATTTGTCTCCACATCCAGACCTGAATAGATCTCAGACCCTTGACAGCTCTAGCAGATGTGTTCTCACACTAACCATCACATCCATGGCCTTTTTCCCTCGCTCTTTGATAATAATTCTTTGGGCTGCTTGATATTACAACTCCTATCTTTACTGAGAACACAGTAATAACCACAAAGTGTACAGTGTATCCGGGACTGGAGAGAAACAGACCCTCATTTGGATTGAGACCTTCTGGAACAAATTTTAGATGGATGCAAGCGATATTTTCTCTTAGGGCACTTCGACTGGTCTGACCACATGTGCACTCTTGTTTGTCTGACTCCTGGAGATAAGAAGAAGTGGATGTCTTATTTTGCTTGACACAGTAGCAGCCTGGACCAAAGGTTGAATCTTGTGTTGTCTTAGTAGCAAGCCTTTGCTTATATAACAAACTTTGCCTCTCACTCACTCACTTGCCTTTCACTATCATCCAGAGTGATCATTTAGCACAGAATGAACTTGTACCATAAGTGGACAAAACACTGTAAATACTAAACAAAATATAAATGTTCTTATAAAGTAGTACAAGGCAAATACTAAATATATATGGATGTATGGATTTATTATCACCTATTGGTGCATGAGAATATAATGCAGTAACAGTTCTGCAACCATAGGTTACACACTGTTGCTGCAAAATGGCTTAATATCCATATTTCGATGATGATTATTTTCATTATCAATTAATCTGCCGATTATCTTCTAGATTAATCGATTAATCGTTTGGTAAATAAAATGTCAGATAAATAGTAGAAAATGTCCATTCCAGTTTCTCCAGTCCAAGTTGATGTCTTTAAATGTCTTGTTTTGTCAGTCCAAAACCGAAAGATATTTAGTTTGATATGATATGAAACAGACAAAAACAGGAAATTTCAGCATTTTCTGCCATTTTTGCATGAAAATGACTAAAACGATTAATCAATTATCAAAATAGTTGGCGACTATTTTTCTGTCGATCGATTAATCGACTAATCGTTGAATATGTTGCATTTGCAGTTACATCCTGATACTTTTTGTTATTGCATATGCAAGTGGTGATTGTCTTAGGATGATACATACTGTACATACTGTGACGTAGTGTCAGTAAAGCATATATGAAGACTTTCTAATTGTTATACCAGTCCAGTGTTTCTTTACAATGCATTCAAAGTGTTCAAAGCTACTGTCCAGGCACTGCCAAAGGGAGCCTGTCACAAAAAAATAATTAAAAAAATCAAGTATAGAGAAAAAGCGATTACTTTAATAATCCAAAATTGTTTCCATTATTATGCACTTCAAATTTAAGGAGGTAATTCATTGAACCCTTAAACAGAACATATGGTTGTTGCAGTGACTCAGCTTGTGACCTTTTGGTGATGGGAGTGTTTTTAAAGCACTTTGTCACCCAGCTTGATTTATTCTTAAGGTAAAAGTGTGTTACTTTCCAAGTGTCCTCTCTGTTAGTGAGCCAGCCGCTTGAGAAACCGAATAGACTTTGCTCCCATGATGGACTTCTTGCTAATAATTAGATCACTGATTTGATTTTGCGTTGGCAGAGCATGTATAGGGCCCGCGCTGGACAGCACTAATGACTTCCAAATAAACAGTAGAGTGAGAGGAGAGAGGCACTTACTGCTGCAGCACAGTGACATCAGCCCCAGAGAACACAGCCCCGTGCTTGCTTCTGCTTTTAGAAACCGCTCGGTGAGCAAATAAACCATACTAATGATGGCACTCGGCAGAAAGTCGGTGTGGTTAGAGTTGTGGATTGATTTATTGTTTGTTTGATTCGCTCGGTTTGAAAGCGAGGCTGGCAGTAGTGAGTAGTGTTTTCCAGACGGCATGGAAATGCGGAGAGTCATGATGTGATGTTCAAAAGAGTGTTGTCATCAGAGGAATGTCGAGCTTGTAATGAGCCGCGAAAGAGGGCATCATTTTGTTTGACCACCAGATTGGCTGACTGATGTTTGACTTTGGGAATTACTGAGAACTAGACATGATGGAGGGATAACACACCCACACTATGATATTATTTGGTCTCATTTTCATAGGAAAATGCCAACTTCAGGCTGCTCTCGAAATGCCTCTGATGATTTCTCTTGGCTTAGTCCTATAATTTAGATATGTACTGTATGTAGGGCTTCAACTAAGGATTATGTGCATCATTTTTTCCTAGATCTATGTTTTCTTTTTCATTAATTAAAGCTGAAGTAGGAGAGATTGGAGCAAATATAATTAAAAAAAGTTATTTTTATAAAACGGTCGCTATATCCTGACAGTAGTACATGAAACGGGTAACCTGAAAAAAAAAAAAGCATGTGCCTCTGTGTCCTCCGGTGCTCCTAACGGCATCTGCAAGGTTTCACAGACCGGAGGAAAACAAGCAGTCAGAGCTGATCTGAGGTCTGCTGTCCATCTGCTGTCTATGAGAGCCGGCTGTCAAATGATGCCAAAAATATACTGCCTACTGCCACTTTAAGTCAGCATTAATTCTAAACTAGTGCAGTGCCTGTTCGTGGCCGTTCAGAGTCTGTGGCCGTTTGGAGCGGGCCGATTGCTTTGCCCCAAGGAAGGAACAGCTTGCAGCGTTGTTGAGTATTGCTCGTTGACTCCAGGGAAGTGAAGAAGAGTTTGGTTGTAACGTTAGTATATCCAGCATCCAGCAGCAAAACTGAATTGTAGTCAATGAGCCGCGGTCTGCCTGCTGCGGATGACATGCTGGACAGTCTGCAGAGCCCTGAAGCCTCGCCCCCGCTGCTGCACAGAGCGCTGTTTGCTTGTTTATTCAAAGTTTATTAATATTGAACGTGTCACGTGTCCAATTCCACCACATTTGAAAAAGCACTCCCTTGGGTCCCCAACAATACACCCGCCAAGTCTGAAGTAGATCGGATGAGCGGTTCTCGAGATATGCGATGGACAGACAGACAGACAGACAGACAGACAGACAGACAGACAGACAGACAGACAGACAGACAGACAGACAGACAGAGATTACTCGCTTTATAGTTTGACATACCAAAAATCTGTGACAAATGCCCATTAACAAGTAATCAAAGCCCAACATGACATATTCCAATTGCTTATTTTGTCTAACTAAGACTTAAAAAAACAAAATGTATCCAAATACGTGGTATGAAAAGGACACAAGCAAATCTTTCAAATACTGTGATTATACTGTAGGTATAAATATAAAGCTATGAACATTTATTTGATGCTGTCCCTTTAATTTTTGGTATCTTCGTTTTCATCTATCACGCCAAGGACCGTGTTCAACCTGAGTGAATTTTCAGACTCAAGTCCCCCCAATCCCATTGTGTGGGGCATATTTCTATTCCCCTCATATCTCAGAGCCCATATTTTGCCGCTTTCTGGGACCCATCCACAGATATCAATATTATAAAACCATCAGTTCGGTTCTCATTGATTTTCTGAGCCGGTAAATGAGAACAGTAGATTAAGTTTCCAATTTGTGACTCATACATAAATTGTATTTTAAATACTTCTGGGATGTTGCCAGATAGAACAGCTTGTGGAGTTCAGACAATAATATAATGTATAAAGAAGCGTTTTAACTAAATTATTTTATATATCTTTTATATTTATACTCACTTAAGATTAAATGTGTTTTTAGAGGGTTTAAGATTCCCGAAAAGACATTGATGGCAGGGGACGTGTGATGGAAAGATGGCCGAATGAAAGATGCAACGCAAGTCATCGAGGCCGAGCCTCCTGTGCCACGCATCCTAACCAGGGTACAATCAATCATGAGTCCTTGTGTCCTTATTTCGCTATCTATCCATCCCGGCATCCATCTCTGTCTGAGGCCTGTTGGTGTCACACTGATAGAGTTGTGAAGAAGAGGGGGCTAACAATGACATGAGGGACTTGGGTCAACCACAGCCAAGTGATGAATAATCCAGTTTAGGCGCAGCAAGGAAATTAACATTTTTGGACGCTAAAGAAAACCATCTTGAGACATTTCATCAATCACGCCTTCTTTTGTTTCCCTCAGTGGATTGATGCCCCCTTTTATCACTCAGAAAAGTGGGTTTAGACTTCTTCATTGTCTTGAAATGCAACCTGTTGCACCTTTTTAATAGTGTTTTATATGGCCCTGGTTGGATTTATGTGTCTTTTCTTTCAGACGGAGGTCAGAAAAGTATGATTCTTAAGTGATTTCACTGGCTTTCATTGTGCAGAATTTCTTCATGGTCATGTAATGACTCCGTAATCAGTGACTGATCTGAATGGGAAAGTCTTTGGTGGATTGAGTGAAAAACCCATTCGTAAAAAGGTTGTCTGAATGTTTCCTTATGTGGTTTTTCCGACAGAGTGGCTCGGTGCCAGTAGCTTATTTTCAATCACACACTCACTTCTTATTTAAAAGAAATGTTATTCAGTGACAGTGCAGAGAACGTAGCCATACCTGGCATTGATTATTGAGGTAACCCCATATGTTATAAGCATTAGGACTCATTAGATAGAGTTGTTGGTTGTGTAAAGCATTTCAAAGCCACACAAGTTGCATAAGATATCGCTGATATTCTCTGTTGCCTAAATAAATATGGAATCTATACATTTATATTTTCATGCTTAATTAACTAATATAACACGTAGCTGTACTACTTTATATGTTTTGTGTGTTTTATCCAGTTAAAGATTTGCCTCGCAACGTAAGAATAAGAATTTTTCCTCATTCTTATGTCATTTATTATCAGTAGATGCCAACATGTAGGAGGCTTTCGCACTAGGAGGTTTCCCCTCCTTCATGCTTTCTGCTTTACAAGCTGCAATCTTTGTTGCCGGATCATGGCTTTTTGATTTATCTCGATCCATCTGGAACAAATGTGTGCTGGTGACAGTCTTTGGCAGGAAAGGTCTCCACATTAAAAAGCCAGTGGCAGAAAATCTCAGACTACAGGAAGAGACGACTGTTGTGTGACAGTAGTAGAGGAGAGAGTGATGGTGTAGATACCGGTACGACTTTCAGGCCTGATTTGGCAATAATCTGAGAATGGGGCAGAGTTGCAGTAGTCATCATAGATAGTTCTGTGGCCAAACAACTTCTGTATTCATACTATTGATGCAGAGCTTCCTTGTATGGAAAAGTAAAAATTCGTCTAGCTGTCTGTCTCAACAGGAAATACATTCTTATACGCTCTGTGCATCTCTTCTGCATTATTTATTGATTTATTATTATTTAATGACACCAATTGCTTGACAAGCAGGTGATGGCACCTTAAGATCAGTGGGCAACCTCCGGGTCTGAAGAGATCTGAGATTTTTTTTGGTAAATCCTGGTTATTTGTCGCTCAACAGATGACAGATTAAATCACGGCGTGTTGAAAATATTCAGAAAGTATAGAGCCCATTGGAAAGTGGTCCATGTCGTCGCGTTGGACTGTAATGCACCAAAAGATTATCACAGTTTCACGGAGCACGGTGACTCATTTTCGGGATGTTTCTCTGTACTGTTGTGTAAGGGATATCACAGCACATTAAGACCGATCCACCCCACAGCTCTACGGATCAAATGATCCTGACTCTGCATGTTTGTGGGAGCTGATGTTTCTTTGGGGTGTTTTTAGCTTGAAATGGCGTCTAATAAACTCAAGTATCGCCTGTTTAGCACAACATTGGCTCCAACACACCCCTCTAGCAAACAATTTAGAATGCAGTTTATGTTGCTGACATTTTTTTCTGCAAATAAATTGGACAAATGATAGCTCAGAGTTTGATTTCGACTAAAGTCATCAGCTTCGGCTTGAAGAATTTCACACCTGCACACACACATATATTCACACACCCACAGTCATTCTGTATATATAATGGCGAGAGGCACCTAGAGAAGCCCAATTTATGATATGATGCAGGAATGAGGTGTGGTCGGTTCTGCTCGGCTCATCTGCAGACTGCGGATCACATCCAGATGTCCACCAACAGGCTCGTGTCGAGACTGGGCGAGGTTGTTTCCCCTTCCACTCCCTACTCCATCCATCCTTCACAGCACGCACAGCCACCATGCTGGCAGTCGCAGGCTTTTTCACAAACTATCAATTGTCCCTGAAAACGCATACGTTAATTAGGAAGGAAAAAAAAAATCTAGGGAGGTATGATTTCACCGGTTCTTTCCCACCGCCGTCTTTCAAGCAGAGGATGACACAACACTTGGAAACAAACACTTATTGGACTGTGTGTGTTCTTCGAAGGGTTTGGTCTCATTACTATGTCTTTGAGTAATCCCTCTCTTTAATACTGTCTTAGTGGACATTAGAGGGGATTTAGCTGGCATCATGGGTTTTACTGTGACCATGTATTCTGCAGTCTGGATAGTGACTTCAGTCGTCAAAAACAGCTTGGGTTCAATAACTTATTCGACCATTTTACTTTCTATCGCTTAAAGGGAAGCTTTGCCGATTTTCAACCGGCTTTGTATCGTTGCAATGTGGGTGGTATGTGCAAATGAACGATGTTGCTGGCACCTGTAGCTCCCCACTCATTTGCCGACGAGGGTCTGCCGAATGATGCGAAACGCGTCATTTCACGTCATCCGGTGGACTTTTGCTGGCGGGTGAGCGGGGAGCTCTGGGTGCCGGCAGCGCGGACTGAGGTTGAACGAAGTTCGCATGTACGACCCGCATTGTAGTGAGACAAAGCTGGTTGCAAAACCTGCAAAATTTCCCTTTAAACTTCATATTTGATTTTTCATATTTAATTGTTTAATTGTTTTTAGTTAATTAATGGAGGGTGCCTGCTCTCAGCATATTGCAAAGACAGCCTTTTATTGTTCGCCCCTATAAGCTGTTGATGGCATTCAGTATCACATCATCAATCACCTTAGATTTTTGTTCTGAAGCTTCTCCAAAATAAAATTGATCTTCCATACAGGTGTACGTCAGTGAAAGCCAGCGTTTACATGATGGATTGGAATCATTTGGAAAATCCTACAGTATTACTATAAACAATCACTGTGCAACGCTGAAGAATATGAAGTATCAGCCGAGCCAATATATGGATATTACACAAATCAGCATTACCTCACTGGATTACCTGCTCAACAGGAGGATGTTATGATTTGACTGTGTTTTGTTTGCACAGCCAAGCCACTGCTATGTTTCTCTTGTTGGGAGAATTGCCTAGTGAGTGTGGTATGTGTACAATTTAACGGCAAACTGATGTTGATACTTTGCTGTAATTTTTCCCCGGAGAGCTTTTGTGGGCAGATTGTCCAGGGGAAGCACATTAGCCGTACGTGTTGGTGGTATCGGTGGTTGGGAACCTCTGCAATTTCAGCTGCCAGTTCCTTTGGCTCTGGGCGAAGGATTCCCTGCCATTTAATGGTACCTTAGGCTGACTCAGGCTTGGCCCAGTAGGTTCCTTTTGGCTAACGCGAGTGACAGCGGGAACAAATCTCCTCCTCTGTTTATTTAATTGCTAACCGCTCCGGTTTGGAGGCCACGTTCAAAGGGCCGACGAGCGGAGGGCTGCCTCGCGTTCCCCTCAGCCTCGGGGTAGCATGGGTCATCCCACATAATGAGTGGAAGGACTTACTTTACCGAGCCTGCCTCGACCCAAAGCCAGCACGTGGTTCCCATTTAAGCACAGGGGGAAGATTGCACCTTCATCTGCTGGGCATTTTTATGTGTTTATGTGTGTGTATATACATCTGTTCTTCAGCACTCAGTGTGTGTGTGTGTGTGTGTGTGTGTGTGTTTGAGAGTGTAAGTGCCTCGTCTGAGTGTGAGATCATTGTGTTTGTACTGAAAGTCTTACACCACATGTCCAGCATATTGTCAGGTTGTGACTGGCACACAGGCCGCATTTATATCTGCATGAGGAGCTCAGAGGCCGCTGGCCAGCATGAGATGGGATCGACTTGGAGGTAGACGTCAGTGCAGGACCTCACACACACGCACAGAGACACAAACACGCCGACACACACACACACACACACACACACGGAGTGCGGTAGAGAGCAGGGTGGGCTAATCTCACAGATGCACTGTGTAAAGACAGTGAGGCAAGGGAGTCTGAGAGTGAGGGGGCGAGACGGAAGGAGGGCGAGGGAGAAAAACAAAGGTTGAGAGACTTGGAAGCAGAGTACAAGATGATGAGAGTGAAATAGGGCTGTCCCGAATATCATTGTTTGGGCTTCGAAGCTTCGGTGAGAAATATTCGAAGCTATTCGAAGCTTCGGGACAGTGCGGCTGCCGCACTATTGTACACACTCGCACCTCTACGCATAACAAACAGTGATATCCGTCTGAGAATAACCGATAATAATTATTAGGGCTTTTATTGTGAAAGATAAGAATTGAAGAAGTGGATCTGGTCTGCGCTTCCTTTGTCAAGGCTGAAAGGAGTAATACAATTTGTCACCTTGGTTTGGACTACAGAGCCTCTGTGTTGTTGTTTCATAAATATAGGTGCAACTCAACCCGTTCCATACAACTTGATTGGTTGATGCCTTTATTAGCGCAGCGAAGAAATTCCG